>OY744515.1:50053647-50071147 GCA_963556195.1 Sepiola atlantica | reverse complement strand
AATTCCTAAGGCTAGCAGTAAAGAAAGCTATTAGGAAAGAAGCTATTAGAGTAGAAATTTCTCCAGCGTTTGGAGACTTCAATAGTGAAGGGGTGGGATCTTGCTAACTGACAGGTTGATTGCAGGTATTTGCATAGAGGTGACACCAGTGCAGCACATTTGTTTGAGCAAATTCCATTAAAGTACTTGTAAAACAAGCACAAGGATGCAACTTTGCAGCGATGCTTGATAGTGATGGGCCTATTAGATTAGAGACTCTTTTTTGGACACTAACCAAGAGAGAGAGAGGCTAGCGTTTGGTGCACCAGCCCAGATGTGACAACACTACTCTATGCATGGACGAATGATGGCTTTGTAGAGATATAGGATACTGGCAGGTGTGGTAAGTTTTCTAGCTCGGTAGAGAGAGCCCACCTTCTTTGCAGCAGCCTTGGCAATGTCTTCTATGTATTCGTTTCAAGCCATGTAATGTGAGAATGTCAGACCTAGTAGTTTGAATGCCGAACTTTCAGGTAGGGTGCCATCAGTCATGGCAATAGGTTGTTGAAAACGTTTCTTATAATTGTTTAAGGACAGGAGCTTTGTCTTAGTAGCATTAAATGTTACCATCCACTTATGTCCCCATTCAACCACAGACTGGAGGTCATTTTCTAATGATTCAACCATTGCCTTTGATATGTGTGTGTTCGTTTTTCCTACATGTCGGATATAGAGCGTTGTGTCATCAGCAAATATACTAATCTTGGACACAATTTCATTAAAAAGGTCGTTTATAAAGATTAGGAATAGTAACGGTCCAAGGAGCGACCTCTGGGAAACACCAACATTAATGTCATATTGTTTAGATGTCTGACCATCAAGGACAACCTGGATCTTTCTTTCGGCTAAACAGGATCTGATTATACTAAATATCTGTCTAGTAATACCCTATGACTTAATTTCATGAGAAGATCAAAAGCCTTGGATATATCAAGTGCTACTGCCCTAGCTTCACCAGCTTTATCCAATGTATGGATATCAGTAGTATAACGGGCTTACCTAAATCAATACTGTTAGTCAGTAATAAGTTTAGATTTAATGAGGTCGTGAACTATCGCTAGATTGACTAGTGATTCAAAACTTTATCAAAGAGCGGGAGGAGACTGATGGGGCGATAATTTTGCGGGCCAGTTCTTGAACACTGGTAGAATAGAGGCAATTTTCCAACTGTCAAGGAAGCAAGATTCAACAAGACATTCGTTGGAGAGTTTGAAGAAGAAAAGGGCCAGTTCATTGAAGCATTTCTTTAAGACAATAGCAGAGATAAGATCAGGCCCACACGCTTTAGAGGTGTCAAGTTTTTTATGATATCTCGGACTTGGGAAGGGGTGATGATCAGATCATCAAGTGAGGCTTCAGTCAGCAACAGAAAGATTGAGAGAGTGTGATTTGGGGAGTCCAACGTAGAGTTCAAGGCGAACCGTTCGGCAAGCAGTTCCGCCTTATAAGATGCCGTGCAGGCGATTTCATTGTGGTTTGATAGCGGGGGGGGGGGGTATTGTTGATTGCCTATTAATTTGTATGTATAGGATTCACTCCTAAACTAAGTAATCAATCATTATGTATCATGAAATATATATTCTAGACAACACGGTGAGTAATGTGGGTACATCATTTTTGGTAAACTTTACAATATGCTACTTGATATTTGTATGGGAGAATAAATAACTACGGTAGATGTATTTACGTATTGTTATTATGGGCAAAACGAAAACTAGAAATTATGTATTTGAGCAAAAATAATTCGCTTTGAACTAATGTCGAAAGCTATTTATGTCTATAAAAGAAAGGATCACTTAATTAAAATAATATATTTATATTATTTTTGTATGTTATTTCTTTAACTTTATAAAAAATAAAACGTATCCAGTTTAAAAAAAAAACCCTTTCAAACTTACATGAGATTCGAACTCGGATATTGACATCGTAAAAATCACTGCCTTAGTAATGTGTACTCTGCCTATTCCTTTTTTGTCAACTAATCACGTGTTTCTATTTGCGTACGAAGAGACAAACTCCAAAAAACATCGTAATTTTTTAATAGTATATAGATTTGTACAGGAAAACATCTCGATAAATAAGAACTAGGAAAAAGAATGCATAGTTCTTGATTTGTATGCCTTTGTTCGTCAGAGGAGTCCAACAAACACACAAACGAACAAACGCAAGGATTAAAACAATGTGTTGTATTAGGAAACAAACGCTAATTTAAAAATTATTCCCGAACTTGGTACTTATATCATGTTTAGGAAAGACAAGAAAAAAGCTGTAGACACAATTGTTATTCGACTAATGAACGATTTACTCTCTTTGATGAAAATCAAATAAAAAACAAAACACGATGAAGTTTTAAATTTACGGTGTCTGACCGCCTCACTGAGTCGATACAATCATTAACATTTTAATTCGTGATTAAGTCAAGTGTTAAAGTGGAAATCAAACAGAACTCATCTTCATCATTAAGCCGTAAAAGCTAGCAAACAAAAGCCAACCTTTGATGAGAAAAGAAACAACCTACTCAATATAAACAACCACATTACTAAAATCAATACTTTGTTCAAGGACGGAAATGGATAGAAAGCGGGTGGGGGGGCAGGGTAGATGGCGTGTACACGCAGAAGGGGCGTGGCAATTAGCGTCTCCCTACTTTTTGGTTTCCAGTTTATGTCTGAATTTTGTATAAATAAAATGAAGTGATTGTCTTCCTGTCTATCTGCTTGCTTGCCTGTCTGTCTGTTCACCATTGACTCAGGAACAACCGGTTGGATTTCTAGAACGCTTGGCACGCAGATAGCGGGTGATCAAGGGAGTGTTAAAGGCTATGTAAAGCTGACCTATGTAAAACTTGAAGGTCATGAAATGTAACAAAAATTTTAAAAAGTCACTTTTCGTGGCGGTGAGCCGGCAATGGAACAACTGCATAAATAACAAGAACATAGTATGTTGTAACACTACATCCCTCCGCCTGACAACGTAAGGATGGGCCAAAGTCGTATCTGGGACTCACTTCTCCATATTGTATGAAGTATTACCGAAGTTATGCCATGGAAACGTTGATAACCAAAAAAAACATTTTTCTGATCAGACTAGAATTTGCCATTGTGGATGTGATGTTCTTTAATAAGAATATCAGATACATATCTAAAATTTGAAAAATCGGAAGTGGAAATTCCGTCAAAAATTCGACCATTACTGACTATTTCAAGATCGAATGTCAAGGTTTGATTAGATGCGGACTTCATTGGTTACAATATTGATCAAGTAGCGAATATCTACGATGAAGAGAACCGAAGCTATTCGCAAAAGTGTGACATTCACCTTTTCTGTGACATTCACCTTGGCTTTAGTCTAGATATTCCCAAATTAAATCACGTCTACGTGCACAAACAAACAAATAAACTAAGTGACAAACACACAAACTCGATCGAAAACGGTATCTCCTTGAATATGGAACATCGAAAAAGATAGGTGGATGAATGGGATCAGAATTGACGTTGGTTTATATGATACTCATGCAGAGTATGTGCTTATACGAAACACTATAACCTGTAACTAATAAAAGATGATGTCTAAAACTATATATATATATATATATATATATATATATATATATATATATATATATATTCTAGAGATGAAAGATGAGGATAAATAATTGTATAGATACAATATTTATTAGAACATCAAAAGTTCAATGCAAGCAACACTTTCAATCCGCTCCGGCTTGAAAAATATCGGCTCTAAATCCATGTCTGTAACCTATCCATACACTGATCAACCAGGGAGCTAGAGGTTTTTGTAATGCACACTTTGATATATACCGACTCTAACTGACAAACTTCATTCAGAACCCTGTGAAACGGATTATTCCAATACCAGACTACTGCACAGAAAAGCCAAACTGGGTTTTACCAACAGCCGTCTAAAAAACAGCTTCTTAACAACATTTAGATTCCTAAGCAATTTGAGTATTATTCTTTTTGAAACATTTATTTCCAATATAACAGCTGTTTTATTTTTGACGTGTTTTTGACAGCGTCCACCCCGACTCTACGCTTTCATCTCAACATAAGACTCTTTACCTTTTGGTCTTCATTTTGTTTAATTTTATGTAAAATTTTAAAAGTAAATACTGCCGATAATATTTACAATTACATTGTCGGTTTTCTCTATCCTCTGATGAAAATTAGGATATGAAGCTCCTTGCATTGAACTTTTAATGTTCTAATAAATATTGTATCTTTACAATTTGTTATTCTAATCTTTCATCTCTAGAATTGATTGCTCTTTTAAATATATTGAGCTTTATATTATCACGATAGAATATTATTAAACGATAATTCAATTATCTTTTATTTAGTTCAACATTTAAATATTATATATATATAATAAATATTTGTTTCTTTTGTTTATTATCTATGTACGTATACGTTTCGTCCTTTTTAATCGGGACTCATCAGCATATAGATATAACTATTCACTACTGGTCACGTGATTCGAAACCCCGGGCTACGGGTATTTTACAACACTGGATAGCTAAATAAAGAGTGATAATTTCAAGACTTATTTCGGCGGCTTCCGCGTTTCATCCCCATAAGGAATCGTCTAGTTAATTTTAGCCAGACGATTCCTTACGGGGATGAAACGCTGAAGCCTTTGTGTAGCTTATTTGCCATAAATATATTTTCATAGCTTACTACCTAGCTCTACTCATGTATTGAGCACCGTTGTAGTAAATATTGAAAATTGATACATAAAAGATTATATCTCTTTATAACATGTTATGTGGATACATGAAATAATAATAATAATAATATATATATATATATATATATATATATATATATATATATACTTACTCATACACATGGATGCTACAGGGCATGACTATTGCCGCTAATACTTGAGCATAAATGATTATTGTATTGAAAAATATATTGGTTGCATAAAATGATTCTTTGCATGCATTAACTCACACTTTACCTTGTGTTCATCACACGATGAAGATAGACGATTGAAAGAGGGAAATAATAAATTTAAAAAAGAACATTGGCTAGTAATAAAACAAAATGAAGACGGCACGTTACAGAACAATGCAAGCAACAAACCACAGGAAAGGGGGTAGAAAATACTGGGGAGTGAAAGAAAAACGTCTGTAAGAAAGGTTGGAGAATGATGTGGAGTTGGGGGGGGGTAGAGAAAAGTGGTTGGATATGAAAACAGAATCTAACTTGTCACAAATATAATGTTAGCCTGAAGGGAAGAAACGAAGGGACATGTGAGTAGAGAAAGAGGGACACAGTTTTGTTTTGTTTTATTTTTAAATATAGCAGAAGATAAGAAAGCAATGAAATAGAAAGAGAAAAAATAGAAAAGGATGAAAAAGATAGATTGAAGAGTTAAGAAGAAAAAATGAGGTAGAAAGAAGGAATAAATCAAATTGAAAGACAATGAAATAGAAGAGAAGACAATAAGAGAGAATTTAAAAGAGTGTAGTGTTTACAAAATTGGAATTATAGAAAAATGAATAAAACTATTAAGGAAATGTTGAAATTTAATTTTTTTTTATGAAAGATAAGATTGGAGAAAAGTTATGGAAAAATAGACGATAGAAAGCGAATGAAATTGAAACAGAAGAAAATAGAAGGAAACAAAATAGGAAAGAATAAAAAAAAGATTGAAAATTGAAGAAGAAAAATGAAGAGCAGAAAATATATAATATGGAAAGGAAAGATGTTGAAATTTATTTAATTTTAATATAGGACAAGATTGAAGGAAAATGATGAAGAATCTGAATAAAGAAAGCGAATGAAATTGAAAGAGAGGAAAGTAGACGGAGACCAAATCAGGGAGAATGAGAAAGAAATATTGAAGAGCTGAGAAGAAAACTGAACTACGAAAAAAAATTAAAATAGAAAGGAAAGACGTTGAAATTTATTTTCTTTTTATGTGAGACAAGATTGAAGGAAAATCATGAAGAATTAAAAAAGAGAGAGAATGAAATTTAAAGTGAATGAAATATAAGGAAACAAAATACGAAAACATAAAAAATGATTGAAGTGCAGAAAACAAATAAAAGTAGAAAGTAAAAACGCTGAAATTTATTTTTTTTATGTGAATTAAGACTGAAGAAAGTTATTCAGAAAAAGACGACTTAAAAAACAATGAAGGAAAAATATAATAATAAAGCTGGATAGTGAAATAAAGGAATGATGGAAAGGAATACGAATACGAATAAAGAGAAGACTACATCTCTATTTACATAAAGCTAGGTATGTGTATATGTTTATTTGTATGTATAGAATTCACTTTTAAACTAATTAACCGATCGTTATAAATTTTTGAACACAGCTGCTAGGCGTACCGGGTGGATAATGTCAGCAGTAGTTAAATTCAGATACATCCGATTTTTGTGAAATTTTTACAATAGATATTAGACATCAATTAATAAATAATATGGCACAACCCCACATTTGTAAATTCAAATATAACAGATTTAAATTTAATCCATAATCATTAAACATCAGTTAAACAAGATTTTCTCTATTTAAATTTATTTTTATGTACTTAAGCCTTAAATGTTAGACATTTTCTAGAATCAAAATCATGTAATGCATTTTGATAAAAATCCGAATAAGGAGTCTAAAGATTTAGTAGCATTATATGTTGATTTTAATCTTTGTAACGGAACATAACAGTTGTGAGGGTAATTAATTTTACTTGTCCTGGGACGGGTATTCTTCCAGTTTAATAATAAAAGAAAGTAATTGAAGGAAAAGTTATGGAAAGCCAGTTGCAAAAAAATGATTTTTCGTTAGAAGATTGCAAGAGGTATGAAGCACATATTTTGGAGGGGGTGTTTTTTTTTGGGGGGGGGGGGGCTAGTTTAATAAAAACATTAATGGAGAAAAAAATGAAGGGAAGAGACAAAAGAGGGGAAAACTGAGAACGGCTGGAAGAATTAAAAGGAAGTAAAAATAGAAAAAAAAATGATTAAAAGAAATAAAAATAGAAATAAAATAAAAGATGAAAGAAAAAGATGAAATAAAAATGGGAGGGAAGATAAAATAGGAGAAAGAAGATAGGAATTGATAAGAGGAAGGAAGTGGGAGATGGACGGAAGGAAGATATTGAAAATAAAATGCAAATTATTTGACTGAATGAATAGACAAAGAAATATTCCTTTTGGTTAGATTTGCTTTTCGTGTTGACTAGTGCAGGACAAATGAACCATTTCCTTATATGAAGTCGTTCCCTTCGGACAGAAACAGTCACAATTCATTAAATACGCTTTTCACAAAGCTTCGGGGATCAAAACAAATATGTATAGTTTTCTATTTTATTTTGTTTTAAATCAAATAGCATCGTGTTAAAGAGAATCCCACTTCCTCCTATCATATCCCTGTGTAACTTTTATGGCTAGATTTGTTGCTTTTGTTTTTAAGATTCTGGCATGGCGAAACAAAAAAAAATCGAAAACTTTGAAAAGGTTGATGAAAAATTATGGCAAAGATGGCCCTTACATTGTTTTATTAGGTTAAGGAAAAAATTTGTGCACCGTGTAAATATATATGATTGTAGGGAACTGGTTCTCATATTGCACCGGTGTTGTATCATTGCTGGGTTGTTTCCCTTGGTTTTACCTAAAGAGGGTTAGAGGGTATCGAGAATTCCCCACAAGTGGACGTTTCCCACAAAGGTCTTGTTGAATAAAGAATATCCGGGTTCTCTTGATATCTATATTCCATCTTAAAAAGCAAAATAAAAACATTATGGCATTAGGACTGAGAACAGAACAGATGTGATTTATTTGATTGCGGCTACAGCAATATGTGGCACAGGGGTGGAAGGCTGAGATAGCCAGTTGTTCCAAGGGGGCATTCTTGCTGGGTACATAAATAGTCAAGAATGGACCCTGCTAATGGTGTTTAAGACAATCAGCAATAAACCAACTCCTCCTCACTTTGATGAGGTACTGCATGGGAATGTGTACGTCCTAGAACTGAACTGGACCATACCTTATTTCGACAAGGTACAGTCTGGTTATACTTATCTGTAAAGATATAGTAAAAATATTAATGACATTAGTTTTCACTCTACCTTTTAAGAAAGAGACATTTTTTTTACAATAAAGGTCGCCGCTTATCAAGGCCCAAAGGCCACTCAAGGATAAGGGTTAAAGAGTTTGACTAGTGGACAGTGAGACAAGATCGCGATCACATTCGCGATGGTTATAGCAGGAGAGACATTGATTATTTACGGGGACGGTTCAACATGAACTTGTTTACATTGGACTTGAAGACGACCATATTGTAGTCAGCTACGAAGCAGGCTCGCTGCACTGTGTTCCACAGATGCGCAGTTCTAGGAAAGAAACTCTGCCCATGGAAGCTTCGTTTCATAATGGGCACAGAAGGGGAGAAAGGGAAATCATTGACAGTGGTAGTAGCTAGGCGGGTTCTAGTTGTGAATGTTTTACAAAGGGGGAACATATATTTGAGCTCAGTTGAGCACCTACCATGAAAATAACGGTAGAGCAAAGAAAGACTAGCCACATCTCTTCTGTGAGAGCGTGACTGTAGGGAAGAAAAGAGGACATCCCCCACTAGATCTCGAAGTCGGCCTTGGACTCTGTCAAGGCAGGAAAGGGCACCTCGAGCAGCACCTCACCACACCTGGCAGAAGAGATATATATATCAGGTTAATCCAGATATTCTTCATTCTGTCGGACCCTCTGGGAAATTCTTGATAATCCCTATTTATCTACTTCCCACAAAGTAGAATGTGACACAAGGTCAGAAAGTGGTAATTACGCACTCTAGAGGAAGAGTACTTGGGATTTTTAAAAAATTGCCTGAGCAGCCCCATCGGTAAATCAGGTAAACCCAAGGGGAACAACACATAAGTGACACCGCAGAGAGGCACCTCAAGAATCGTTTCTACATCATTAATAATGCATGAATTTATTAAAAAAAACAACTATTATTCAAAATAAAAACCATCATTGTCCAGGAACTTCTGCCAACACCCTGCTATATCATAGTCCCTTAACTTCTTTAAAAAGATTATGACTCCAAAAAATCGTTTGAAACAAAATGGACGAATTTTCGCCACGTAAAGAGATATGGCCGACGAGGCCTTTTATAATTTAGTTTAGTAAAATGTTTAAACATAAATCGTTTATTATGCATGAATGTATGCAAATATTAAAGACTTATCATCCCTGGCCTTCTGCCAAACGGTCTGCAAGCTTTCGAATTTGGTCAAAGTACCAATCCTTCGGTTTGGAATCGAAAAATTCTTAACAGATAACTTCAACTTAATTGCAAGACTCAAATAGGCGACCCTTCATAAAATGCTGTATTGATCAGAATATACTGTACTCAGATGGAACAACATATTGGCTATAAGTTGGATGTTTGTGATTTTTCTGATGCTTAAACAACGTCCGCTCTTTATATTTTTTTTATCTTACAAGCAACACATAAAACAAGGGAAAAAAGCGAAGACGATACGTTTGAGATTCTAAATTTATATAATGCGAGCCAAGATAGGTTGGCTTGGAATAGAATTTTGTACATAATAATAAGACACACACGAGTCCAAGAAACTCTGAAAAGAGTGCGTGTATATATATGTGTGAAAAAGTAGAGGAAATGTGTCTCAGATAACTAGTATTTTTGTGCAGACTTTAGGCGCACATGTTGTTGGAGGTACGAGTGACCAAGAGTAGTTCACCATGCAGTATGTTGGATGGGGTAAAAAGAGAGAATCATTTTATGCTTCGGCTTTTATAGTTGGCGATCTTAGCACCACCTAGTGTTGTGAAAAAAAAAGATGATTAAAGGCCTAAGCGCCCTCTGGTGTATGTATGTGTGTATGAATGTGTTGAAAGGTAAGTAATATTAAAGATGAGGCAGAACGGTAATCATGATCTCCTTTCGACTTATTTTAACCTAGCAGTATTACGTTATAAAACCAAAGTCAGAATTTAAAAAAATGCGATTGATCCGGTCACGTGCAATGAGGGGGGGGGGGTAGAGATTCAAGGCTTCAATGAGAATTAAATTTTAAAATTTCAACACTGATGGATCAAGTTTCGGAAGCTATCCTCATTGTCAGAAACGACTGTTAGCCCTTTATTCCTAATATCTAACATATAAAATTATCTTGTCGAATTTTAAAAGTTGGACCCAAATAGCATTTAGGTTGACATTTGTTATTGTTGTAACATTTTATTGGCAGAATAATAACGCATTCTTCTTCAATTTATATAAAAAATTATATAGTCCTGCCTGGACGACTGCTAATGTGTAAACATTTTTCAATTATGAGCTAATAATAAAAAATCTGCCGACGTCATGAATAAGAAATAAAATTCGTCGGTGATCTATCTACTTTAGTTAGCAGATAAACATTTTAAATTTTGCCAATTACATAATAGGCTATAAATAAACAGAACTAAATTATTTTTCTCCCTCAACCATATCCTACCTAAGCCGAGACCAAAATGAACATTTTCAGAATTACTAGAGAATGACATGTGCTAGTAAGTGTGAATCAAAGAAGTTGAAGGAGAAACGAAAGAAGAGAAGAGACAGAAAGGAACGAGTAAAAAAGAAAAAGATAGAATGAAAGGAAAAGTGGAAAAAAGGAAGAAACGCAATTAGGAAAGACAGAAGAGAATAAAAAAGAAAGGAAATAAAGGAACACGGTAGAGAGAAAGATGTGTGTCGAAATATACATTTACTAGTGTACATCCTCCGTCAAACATGACGTAAATAAAATTATGCTTTTTCAGTGTTTGCACTGGCTATTTATCTAGTTATATTACTAAAATATTCATATAAAATCATAGAACTATGTCAGTCATTTAATTTTTCATATATAAATTATTATTATCATTTCTGATTACCTAAATACTTTTTATTATAGAGAAGAGGATTTCTTTCTGAATTAATTTCAGGCGACGGTGTAAGTCTGAGGCGTTGTCTGACTTGCTAGTTGCTTTCTCGTTTTCCTTCACCACTTAAAATGCTTTCGTTCTATAGCTAGAAAAAGGCACATGTGTTACTCATTAACATTTGCATGATGGGATTGAAGTGCATACATGGTGTTGCAGCAGAATACGGAAGCCGTAGCTAGTCTAAGGTCGTCGTCTGAGGAACAATACAGAAGAATATTGGTTACTCCTCCTACCATAAGTCTCACCGTATGCTCATCACAGATGCCTTCCAGGAGTCGAGGAAGATCAAGACTTTGCTAAACGAACTCAAGCACAGGTCTGCCGGGATGGTGAGGTTTTTCTCTTATAAAACGAATTTCGACCAGGACCAGACAAGAAAAAGGCAGAACAACCGGTGGATTTGCAAAGACATCAAGGAGGTTCCTGTCGTGAAGTATACAAAGTTTCTCTCCTCTGTCATGGTCCTTAGCATCATCTTCAGTAAGGGGGATGTCATTCTTCTGTTCTTCTTTCAAAACGGCCTGGTAATCACAGCTGAGATCTATCAGGAGGTGCTTAGGAGCGTGGTGAAGCACTGGATGGACGATATCGCCGCAGGAAGTCCCTACATCTTCCTGCACACAAGGTAAATATGACCCGATGTGTGGCTGCTCAACAATATTCCTCACCGCTGGTCGCCAGCCTTGCAGTCGCTCTCCTCATTTGACTGCAACCTCCTTGACTATTTCTTTTGGGGTGTGAACGAGGCCAAGACCAGCAAGTACGCCCATAACACGATCGACCCTCTGAAGGCTGCCATCGTGGAGGTGTTAGCCATTACAAACAAGGACATGGTCGCCAAAGCATGCGACTCATTTAAGATGGTCATCCTCGCCGGCAGCTGTTACAATGAAAAATAATGTAGTATGTAACTCTAACTGTTGCTAAATAAACTGTCGGGTCGCTGCATATACAACTTTAGTTTTTATTACTTATTTCGTTTTCGTTTTGTCAAGTGTCGGATTTTGTTGCAACACCCTGTATTCATAAAGTATATATATATATATATATATATATATATATATATATATATATATATATATATATATCATAAAGTATATATATATATATATATATATATATATATATATATATATATATATATATACATACACACACATTGGTCTTTATTATAGTGTAGAAGATGATATATGGCTCATTCATTTCTTTGGGTCGGATTTCGTTGTTTTATTCTCAACCAACATCTTCTGTATCAAAATGAAACACACACACCATCACCACCACCATCATCAGTATCAGCATCAGCATCAGCTTCATCATCAGCATCATCATGATGCCTGGACGTCTTATTCTCTCGTTCCATAGCTATTGCTATTGTCATCCGAGATCTGCAGAAAAACAACATCAACCTGTTTGTGTTTGCAGCTGCAGAATTAATGTGTGGACTTTATAACAAAGTAAAGTGAATTTTCCTCCTATATATAATAAAGGATGAATGAAAGGGTGGCCGAAGGGGCTGGATTGGTTAGAACAAAAACAGAAGTATAAAAGAGAACGAAAGAAAAATGTAAAATTAGAGAGAAAGAAAGAAGAGAGAGATCGACATACCTACCTGGCAACTTCAAGCAACAAGAGTCATCCAGCAAAAATCGACTTTTTCAAAAGTAAATTAACGTTCTCAATCCCATCCGGCAATCTATTCTACCTTTCAACAAATACAGCACAATCTACCCGTCTTCATCAAGTATCCCATCCACTGATTCTACCCTTGGGTGGCCATTTTGTTTACCCCCCCCCCCTTCTCACATCTCGTTTGATTCGATTCTGCCATTCAAGCAATTAGTACAAGTTTTGTCGTCAACAAACTATTAATAATTAGAAAGTAAGTGAGAAGCAATCACCTATGTTTGTTTCCTATTTGCTTGTCTCCCCACGAGGTCGACGAGAAACACGGTCGTTTTTTTTTGTTATATCGGGAGTCTACCTCCCAAAATGTGGGAAGTCTGCATTCGAGACAAATATAAAAATTTGTTTCAGTCATGAAGGTTTTCTCCGGCTCTGGTTGAAAACAGAACGGATTTGATTTACTTGCTTCTGCTAAAGGAAGATGTGACACAAGTCTGGGAGGCGGACGTAACTCGCTGCCTCGAGGGGTCAGCTAAAAACGGTCCCTGGTAATGGGACTTCAGGGGATCAGCAGTAAACCACCACCTCCTCAAAGTGAGGAAGTACTGCCTGGGATCATACATCATCCCGACAACGTTGGGTCTGTAGCAGTACCGACCCTGGTGGACATACTGCTGAAGACGGATTTTCGGCGAGGACAGACACTACACTTTGATCCAAGACCAAAATGCCTGATTTATGCTAACTTTAGCTTCATTTCTTTCTTCTTTATTTTCACTTTTCTTTCTCTCTTTCTACCTATATGCTTTGTTCCTTTCTCTCGTTCCCTATTGTGCGTTTTTTCTTTCTATCACCTATCTATATCTCCTTATCTTTCACTTTTCTTTTTTTCCTTCTTTTGCTTTCCTTTGTATTTCTTTCTTTCTTTTTTCATTTATTTTTCAGTTGTCTTTCCTTTTCCCTTTTTTCCTGTAGTGTTCAGTATTTACTTTCTTTCTTGCTCCTTTCCTTTTATTCTGTTTTTCCTTATTCTACTTCTTTCTTCCTTTACTCATTTTATGAATTTATTTCCCTATTTTCCCTTATTCGTTTTGTATTTGTTGCCTTTCTTTCTTGTCTGTTTATATGTTTAATTATTGATGGGTGATGATTGGAATACGGCTGTACCTAGATTGGATATGCATTTTCCCTCGTATATAGTTCATATACTTCCTTCTCTAGATTGAATGTGACATCTAAGAAGTTTACTTGTTTAATGTTGGAGGTTACTTCTACTTTAAGTCCTAAATTATTAGGATTTATCCTTTAATAGAGAGCTTTATAAGTGTTAAAATAAACCCCTTTAAAAAGTTCAATTGATACTGTATATTAGATTAATCTTCCATCGATACATTTGGTTTAACAGAAACACTGAAAACTCAGCCCACTAGACTATACATACCGAATATAACCGATTATTCAGTTTATGTTTTGATAATGTCAGTTAATATGGTCTATAGTGCATATAGATGCAAAATTAACTAAAATTTGTCTTAAATCGGGTGTGGGGGGAAGTTATGTTCTTTTTTAAATGCTGGTAAATTGAGCAAGAGTGAATGACAAATAAAGACAAATTTTAGTAGATAACACAAAAATATTACATTGTTTAATACTTTAAGTTATCTTTATTAAAACTCAGCAACCTACAATACATAAAAATTATGTACAACACGAATAACAACATTTTAAAATGTTTAACGTAAAGACAATTTATCCTGTAACTCTAATTCTGGTGTCCCGGAATTTAAATTGTAAACGTTTTATTGGAACTTCATCGGTTTGTAGTTTTGACGTCTAACGACTTCACATATGGTATTCTCGGCTATTTTTTGAAATTCTCTTCTTTTCTCGAGCTTTTTGTTTATTTGTTTTTTTTCACCTGGAGATTATTCGACGAAGAATCGAAAGTGCTAGTGACAATTATGGAACAATTATTACATATTTTGATTTAGGCAAGAAAAGATTATTAGAAATATTGAAAAATATATATATATATATATATATATATATATATATATATATATATATATATATATATATATATATATATAAATTTTTAGTTTGGTACGGAAAATTAGTACAACATTCGTACCGTCGGTTTCAAGCACATTTTCGAAACAGATGACAACAGAAGCTGAAGAGAGCCGGATGGCTAAGTCCTTCTGTGCTTGAAACCGACGGTACGAATGTTGTACTCATTTTTCTATACCAAAATAAATAAATATTACGCTCTTTATTTTTAATTTTAATTCTTAATTCATCGAGAACTCTGCTGAGATTTTTCCTGCTATATTACAAAAAAGTTATATATATATATATATATATATATATATATATATATATATATATATATATATATATATATATATATATATATATATGGATCCCATCATTGCTTACTGTTATCTTGGATATATTCTTACCACTAGACTTAAGCAATACTGGATCATCAGATGAAGTGCAGATAGAGAATGAACAGCCTATGCTTAACTCTGTTTTTAAAAGAACAAAAGACAGTCACTTTATTAAAGAACAATTTTACTTCTCTCCCAGCCATTGTCCCGTCTTGAGCCTCATTTTCATAATATATACATATATATATATATATATATATATATATATATATCTTACCCACCCGTTTCCTAAGTCTCTTTCTCTCTCTTTCTCTCTTTCCGTATTTCCGCTCATGAAACCACGAAACCACTGAGTGTCTTTCTCTGATCCTTTATTTCCATTTCCTCCTTGCGAATGCCCTTAATGCTGTCATGTCGAACTGCTCAGGCTGAAACGACCCAACATCCAAGAATAGCTTGTGGCGGCCAATATGCTTGTTGTCTTGTGGCTTGAAATATCAATTACATTCAAATTAAAGGTTCCCCCAAGAGCAATAGAGACCATTCTGAAATCATAAGCACCTAAGGACGGCCATTTCAGACACATCTCTCCCCCAACCCAAAGCTCACATCCTGCCGCAACCCTTTTTTGTTTTATTATTATATCAACATCTTTTGCTCCTATTATTATTTGATTCGATATGTTTCCATATTTTTTAATCCTTTGTTTCCATATTTCTGTCTTTATACCTTCGTTTTCATTGATTCCTTTATTTCCTTTAATCTTTTCTTTTTTTTTGTTCTTGATTTTTTCCTTTTATTTATTCATTTGTTTTCCTTTTTTTAATTTCTGTTTTGTTGTTCTTTTTTGCTGTAGGTCCTTTCTTTTATTTTTCACATTTACTTGTTTGCTTATTCTTTCATTTTAATTTTTTTCCTTTTTGAAATTTTCTTTCTTTGCTTTCTGTTCTTTTTCCTTCTTTCCTCCTATATTTTCTCACTTTTTCTTTGTTTTCTTTTCAGATATCCCCTCCATTTTTATCTTTGTAACCTTTTAATTCTTTTTTCTTTCTTTCTAAGATTTGCTTCAAGTGTTTCCTTCTTTTCTTTCTGCCTTTTTTTTGTTTTATTAAAATAATTTTCTTTTATTTTCTGTGTTTGAACCTTCACTTTCTTTCGTATATTCTTTCTTTCTTTCTTAACTTTTTCTTTCTCCCTCTTATCTCTTTGTTCTTTCCTTTTATTTTTGTAACATATTTCTTACTTTTTTTACGTTTGCGTTGTAATTTTTTCTTTCTTTCCTTCAATTTTTCATTCTTCCTATCTTTCTTAACTTTTTAATTCTTTTTTCTTTATGTTTTTCCAGCTATCTTTGTGACTTTTTTCTTCCCTTTTCTCCCCTTTTTCTTTCATTCTTACATTTGTTTCCCTTTAGTGTTTTTCTTCATTTCTTTCTACTTTTCTTTCTTTTATTCTTCCTTTTTTGTTTCATTTTCCTTTTCCTTTCTTTCTCCCCCCTTTTCTTTCATGTAAGTCAAGAGTTATTCCTTATTTTTTATTTTACTCTATTTTTTTTAATTCTTTCATTTTCTTTCTTTTTTTCCCTGCATGTTTAACCTTTCTAAAATCTATTTCTTAGATTTCATTTTTTTCTGGAGATTTTTACTTTTTACTTAGTTTATTTTTGTTTGATTTTCTTATTTTATTGTTTTTCGATCCATTTATTTATTTTTTAAAATTATTTTACTTTCTTTTCTTTATTTTATCATTGTTTCTTTCTTTTTTCTTTCTTTTTAATCGTTTTCCTCTAGATCAAGGGTTTTTTCTTTCTGTTCCTTCTCCCTTTCACTTTCTTTAACAATTACCTTTGTGTTACCATACATACCTTTTTCATCTTTCTTTTTCTTTCTTTCTTTCAATTTTTGTTTCTAGTTGTTTTTATTTTTTAAATTTTCTTCCCTGTAGGTAAAGTTTTTTTGTCTCTTTCACTCTGTTTCTCTTTCTTCCTTCTATTATTCTTTCATTCCTTTTCCTTTGTTCTATTTATTATTTTCCAACTTTGGATTAAATAGTATTACTACTACGTTCATGTGTCCTTTTCTTTATGATGATCTCTTCCAATCTTTAGTTTAATAGTTTGTCTTATGACCTTTGACTGTTAAAAAACAAAGTGAGAGTGATGGAATCGAGAGTGATATACACTGTATAAAATAACATGAGGCGGTTCAAACAGCATACAGATAGACAGAAATTCATGAGATGGGTCACTTGGTGAGTTGATTGCAAAATACGGCTAATTAGAACAATTAATACAGATTTTTACAAACATAATTCAATCCCAAAACTGAGGAATATTTTAGCATGCATTTTGTTTGATTAACAAATATATAAAAAACCTTAGAGGAAACAAACTTCGATTAATTCAGCTTTAGTATAATTATAAAAGATAAATAAGAATAATTAATTAAACTGGCTTATCATAACAAATATGTATATG
>OY744515.1:49871147-50051147 GCA_963556195.1 Sepiola atlantica | reverse complement strand
ACTGTGCGTTATCTCAGCAGCCGTTTACTATTAATTCATCGCTAGCAACGATCGTTGGTCTTCTTTGTATCGCAATAATATCCCAATGGTTCCAGTACTTTCCGCACCCTCCCAGTGGAGGTCTGGTTGGTGCTATTACTCTCTCCTCGGTCTGTTTTATTCTCCTTGACCTTTTATGACAGCTTTTCTTTGGTGTCAACGGAGACTAGTGTCACCACACGTATGTGTGTATGTGGAGGGGTCAGTTTATTGGATTCTGCCAGTTTTTACTTCCCTTAGCCTTATATTATTATTATTAAAAAAAAAATATTTTTCTTTCATAGTTAATGTTAATTATCACGGTATCGTTACGTCATTAAATTATTAATTGAACCAAATCGTTATGAAACTATAACTACTTTTTTATGGTAATGCTGTGTTCATCTCTATTTATACAATTAGTGGATGCAAATACATTCCAGAACTTTCTATAGTTTAATACATGAGAATCTGTTAAGAATTTTAAAGTCAGAAATCAATTGCTATTCAACATTTTAAATGCTTCCAAATTCTTTTTAAATTTCGAAGACCCAG
Source organism: Sepiola atlantica (assembly GCA_963556195.1). Taxonomy (NCBI): domain Eukaryota; kingdom Metazoa; phylum Mollusca; class Cephalopoda; order Sepiida; family Sepiolidae; genus Sepiola; species Sepiola atlantica. The sequence goes on along the minus strand of OY744515.1, from coordinate 50,050,574 downwards.
GAAGTAATTCATTCATTTTTTTTTCAACTATTGACAAAAGATTAAAATGATTGGTTGGTTTTGTTTATGGAGAAACCGAAACCAATTCTGGTGGATTTTCTAAATAAATAAAAAAAATAATCATGTGTAAGTCACCTAAAGGTGAGAAAGACACACACAGACACACAAGGAGTGATAATATATTTTTTGAGATTGTGTAGTTTTTTTTTTATTCATTGAAGATAAGCTGCTAGATACGGCATATCAACCCTTTGTAGAAACACTATCTATTGTAACCAATCCATTATTAACAAATAAATAAAGACAAACTACTATTTACGGCATACCAACCTTTTTGGAGCGTTTTTACTGCTGGAAAACAATATCTACTATAAACAATTTGTCTTAGGCGATTCGTTACAAACAGACTACGATTTACGGCATATCAACACATTTTGGAGGTATTTTATGCTGAAATACAATAACCATTGTACACGATTCATTCTAAACAGTTCATTTAACATAATTTGTTATTTTTCCTATATCTGAGGGAAATTAAATAATGGTATTTGTGTTTAATTGGAAACCGCAGATCAAATTATACAGGGTCGGGCAGCTAAATTGGTACTTTTTTTTATTTTTACAAAATTCATAATTTAAAGGATTAAAAATGGAAAGATATCATTTTAACATTTATTTATTTAATTATTACAGTCTATTGAACAAAATTATTCAATATGAGCACCTTTTGCATCAATTATTTTGGAGATTCTTTGACGAACGCGTGAACAGCTCCTCTTTATTTTATTGGGATCGAGATTGTGAAATGCTCGTTGAATGGCTGTCTTCAATGAGTTTATATTTGGGTGTGGATTGACATTAGTCTGTCCCTCGACGACGCCGAATAGATAATAGTCGCAAATATTTAGATCTGGAGAGCTGCTGGGCCAAATATCCTTCGGAACAAACAAGGGAAGATTCTCCTTCATGAAATCTTGGACTTTCCTGTATCCATGCACTGGTTCCGAGTCTTGGATGAGCATGACTTTCGTAGGGTTGTAGTTTCTACGGATCCAAGGCAATAAAACATTATTAAGAATGTTTAAATACTCCGCTGTGTTGATTTTAAGACCCGCTTCGATGGAATCAGGAGGCATCACCTTTCCATCACTTGCCACGGCCGCAAAACCATCACAGAAGCAGAATTTTTGCTCTGCATCACAGGATGAACTTCCGAAGGGTCACAGGCAATAATTCGAGTGTTCTAGCGATTTGAAACCTCATCCACGATGAACTTTTTCTCATCAATAAAAATGCGCACATGTCCTCCTTTGTGTTTCAGATGGTTGATAAGCTTGGGGCATCTTTCAACTCTGATGGCTTTTGAACGGGCAGTGAGGAGATTATGGCGTCTCCTAACGTAGGACTTCATCCCAAGGTCTTCGTTGATTGCTCTGCTGATAGTTCTGCGACTCACATTGCGCTTTTTTGCCAGTTTCGACATCGACTGACTTGGGTCTGCCTTTATCGACCTTTTTAGTCCCACCAGGAAAGTTTTTGTGCGCTTTCGATCACTACGAGTACTGTGCCGACTTCTCTCAACCTTACACTCGACATCGAAATTAGCCACAACCCGATAGACAGTCGTTTTTGCATAGCCAGTGCTCTTAACAATGTCCGAAGGAGAACTCCCGGCGCGTCTCATTTCGCATATAGTTATTCTTCGTGCTAATTTCGCCATATTAAAACAAATTGTAGTAAATATAATTATGCTATCTTGCAATAAAGTGTTTAAGGATCCTTAGTAAAAAAAACCGTAATCATATGATCAAAAATAAAAAAGTTATTAGCATTTTAAATTAGTTCCAATTTATCTGCCCGACCCTGTATTTGAAATCGGCACATCCATTAAAATGATCATGAACAATCCAGACAATCGGTAAAGTAACAAATATAAAAATATTACAATTTCCCTTACTTTCATGGCGTGCTTGATAGCGTTAAAGTAAAATCTCTGACAGGCATATTTTGAATCTTAACTTAAAACACTCATCATATCTAGCTACCTTTAAAAGCCGTTATATAATGTAAACTCTCTGTGGATGAGTTTATATATATATATATATATATATATATATATATATATATATATATATATATATATATATATATATATAAAGATAGATGAGAGAAGAGGGGTAAACATGTACGAATGACAAATTTATTTCAACTTCGATTGTTCAATGCAAGGTGTACTCGGTAAGAAAATATGTTTATTATTCTTTCCTTAAGCCAAGGCTTTTCAAAGATAAAAATCTTATCATCAGAGGAATTACATAGATAGATAAGTTGGCAGTAGAAAAGCCAAAATTCAAAATTTGAAAAAATATTAAGTAATGGAGAGTGAGAAAGTGCGTGTAAAAAGATATGGGATCTGTCCAGTTGGTAAATGTCCGTTGATGAGGTGTCCAGTGAAAGGAGATTTACAGATGGAAAAGAAGGGTTTTCGTGAAGGCAGCATAGAAAAAGTTCAAGAATGAAGCAAATCCAATAGAGAGATGTTTAGTTCAATCGTCGGTAGAGCGCACTTATTCGGAAGTAATTTTGAGAATTCGGGCCAGTTTAAAATATTTCCGTGAACCGAGAATGGACTTGAAGTTGAACTGTGTACATTAAACGATGGCAGTGGGAGATTTAAGCCATTCTAAGAAGGGCGAAATCTTTCCGTTGAAAGCGAGGCCAAATGAGGAAGATGGGTGGGAAGGGATGAAGAAAAAAAAGAAATATTATAATTGTTCTATCTCATATATTGAGCTTAAACCATTTCACTATAGGTTCTATCTACTAAAAGTATACTTTTAGTTTCATATTTTATTATATATATATATATATATATATATATATATATATATATAAGCGTCGAGCCTGGCCAGTACTAAATGGGTGACCCTTTAGGAATACCAGGTGCTGTATGTGCTCTCTGCTTATCTCGGCATTGTTTCTAGTCGTCTTGTACTACTAATTGCCATTGGAATCAAGCAATGTCGACTCAGGAGAGCTGTTGTTGGGGATTGCGCAACTCTTGCAATTACAAATTCACACGCGGGCAGCCCCAGGTGGGGCACTCATACGTCGAAATCGACGGGAGAGTCCATCATATATATATATAAATAAATAATTAAGTAAGATTTGCTGTATAGGAAAAAAAAATTATTATGAAAACAATTTTTTGAAAAAATATATAAAGTAAAATCACTTGTTTTTGTCTTACTTTTCAACGCCGACATATTTCTATTTCTTGCATTGTGATAGCCTTCTAATACTCCTCTATATACATATCACACGCTTCAAGCAAACTACCTCTCCTTATTATATATATATATTAAATTCCCGAAACAGTTTTTCATGGTAAACAACTGATGATCTCTTAAAATAGTGTTAGAAACTAACTAATATAATAACTGTAAAAAATAAATTGACTTACATGAGTGATTTTCCACTGGAAGACTTGAGACTATAAGTTTTTTTTATATATATATATATATATATTATTTTGTATAGTTTTAATGGTTGAGAAACTTCCGAGACTATATATATATATATATATATATATATATATATATATATATATATATATATATATATATATATATATATATATAATATTTTCCACAATAAAACAACGCCGCAGCCCACACAATCCATGAAAACAACTTTCATGGATTGTGTGGGCTGCTGCATTGTCTGATTGTGGAAATAATTATATATATCATCTCACATTCAAAATCTAATATATATATATATATATATATATATATATATATATATATATATATATATGAAGTAAGAGTCAGAAAAATGTTGATTACAGTGGAGTGATAATGCACAGTATAATAATATAACTATATAAATATACATTGAAAATTTGAGCATTTTAGAAGACTTCAAATACCGCAGATATTACTATCAGCTCAATGGATGAGTGTTATATCAAGCAGAGCTATTATAATGTACGTTGAGATCAAAATAATTTGAACATTGTTCCAAGAATTCAAAACCAACCACTATTCGGCGTACGATCGTTTCCAATACGTTTTGGAAATATATTATTGTTCATTATTTATGATGATACCTAAACGTCTCTTATCAGCACCTTTTATAACATTACATATAGAAGTCTCTTGAAAAAAAACATCAGATTTCAGTACCAAAATCCAACACGAGTGAAAGGATTTTCGAAGCAGAATAGGGACAGCAAATTGATTAATTAAATTAAAACATTCAAAACATTCAGAGCATTGACCATACAGATTGAATCAAAGGGAGTAAATTACATGAGAGAAAAAATACATTAGCGAAACATACATTAATGAAAAAATTAAAAATGTAAATGTAAACAATGCTAGCATTGAACATTATTAAGAGCGAATTATTATTTAAATGTAATTACTCTATATATATTCTTCTTTTTTATGTTTGTTTTTATATTTTTGATGTAGTATATCTCCCTTAATTTTACTTATATAATTTGCTTCTACTTTATATCTTTGTCCTCGGGATTCTCTTCTATATTCCTAATTTTATAAAATGTAAAATTTGTAAAACTCCTTATTCGCTTCCGGTATTTTATAGACGTTAATTAATTCCAGCCACCCATCAAAATTATTTCCAGCTTAATAGACATAACGAAACGATCGCACGCCGACTAGTAGTTGGTTTTGGAACAATGCTCAAATTATTTAGATCTCAACAAACAATATATGTATACAATATTTATAAATAAATATTAATTATTTATTACCTACAGACATCGATGTTTCATGCTTACGCAATCTTCAGTGCAGGAAGTTAATTTCTGACGGTCGGCAGACGCGAACTCCGATCACAAATCGCCATTGATTCACAGTCAAGAGCGTTTCTCGTTGGCCACCACAAATTAGCTTAGAATTAAGGAGGAATTTAAATGTGTAAATACCAAGTCGGCGGGTATTTTACAACGAGCAGCGATTAGTGATCTACAGCAACAAACTGTGTTGGAACTCGCAGTGAAGCTAGTAGTACTGCTTGTTATTAAATTCACTCAGAGTGCCCGGCCTTAAATATATATATATATATATATATATATATATATATATATATATATATATATGATAAATATAAAACTAAAAGTAAACTTTTAGTAAAAAGAACCTATAGTGAAATGGTAAAAGCTCAATATACGAGATAGAGCAATTATAAAGATAGATGAACGAAGAGTGATAAACATGCACGAATGTCCAAATTTATATCAAACTTCGATTGTTCAATGCAAGGTATATTCTGTAATAAAATTATCAAACATAATTTTATTACATAATATACCTTGCATTGAACAATCGAAGTTTGATATAAATTTGGACATTCGTGCATGTTTATCACTCTTCGTTCATCTATCTTTATATATATATATATATATATATATATATATATATATATATATATATATATATATATATAGTCTCGGAAGTTTCTCAACCATTAAAACTATATTAAAAAACAAAAAAAAAAACAAAAAAAAACTTATAGTCCTAAGTCTTTCAGTGGAAAATCACTCATGTAAGTAAATTTATTTTTTACAGTTATTATATTAGTTAGTTTCTAACACTATTTTAAGGGATCATCAGTTGTTACCATGAAAAACTGTTTCGGGAATTTAAAAACAAGACAGTATTTAATTTCATGGCTTCTCAGCAGAGTTGATCAGACCCCACTTCCCTTAAAAGACAAAAACATAAACGTTCCTTATACTAAATCTACGTTTTGTTCCATATAAATGTTTTGCTAACTTATATTAGTTATTAAAAAAAAGAAATTCTTTACCTGTGCTGTTCGTCTGTCTAATAAAATTTATCCGTTACTTACAAAAATGTTGCTGCATTTTAAAGTGTTTGGACGAATCCATTACATTATTATTTAGGTGATTAATGTATTATTTTAAGTTTTATATTATAACAAAATAATAAATAAATATGTATATATATACATATATATATATATATATATATATATATATATATATATATATATATGCACACATACACATACATACATATATATACCTTTAGTCCCTCCTTCTCTCCCTCCTCCTCCTTCTTTGTTGTCTATCTCCCCGTTGTCGTCAACCTCAAATAAATATTAATCTTCCTTGTTCACTTACAGTTTTTCTAATCTGCGTTCACAACTGTCGATTTTTTTTCTTTTTCTCAGTGTATCAAATCAGCGTTTATAAGTTAACCGTTAATATTTTCTCTTTTTCTTCTTCTTCTTTGCCAACTCGCAGTGTTTCAAATCGGCGTTCATAACTGTCGATTTTTTCTCTTTCTTCTTCTTCCTCTTCATTTTGAACATTTCTTTCTTTCTTTCTTTCTACTGTATTTTTATTGTTTTTCTTTTTCTAATTATAATTAGTAGATGTATTATATATACGTTTATACATATTCTACATTATTTTTATTTATATATCCTATGATTTGTTCTATCAGTTTATTTTGATTAATTTGATAAGATTTAAAAAATATATATATATATATGTATATATGTATATATAATTTAAAAAAACAGCCAAAATACGAATATAATTCCAGAACTATTTTGCCACTCACATACTTGTTTCTCCAAATTTTAATGTGTACTATATGTATGTACTTAATTCTGTGTTTGACTTAAATTCGTATTGGGAACACGTGGTTTCAACGGCATTACTCTATGTGCAATATTAGGGAATGTTTAATTATGTTCGGAACTTTGTTTTTTTGTTAATATTAAAAAATAAAAGGTGGAAGAACACTCCTAACATCAGTTTGGTCTGCAGTTTCAACTTGTTACTGGCTATCTTGCTTTCGCTTGTTTCTATTTCTCAACATTTTGAACCTATAGAGAGCTAGCAATTGTGCAAAGCTAGATCTCTTTATTAACAATATACTCCTTAAGATAATTAGACTTTTCTGAATGAAGGAGTGGCACTCGTCTGACAAGACATTGCAGTCATATATATATATATATATATATATATATATATATATATATATATATATATATATATATATATATATATATATATATATATATATCCATTCGGAAGAATCTCTGCAGTGTTTGTATAAAAGTGCTCAATAGTTAATAGAGTTATATATTTATAATAAAACGTAGCATGGCTACACATTCAAGACATGTTTCAATTGTAGCTTTAATAAGGTCGACATCCTTAGGCCAACAAGTCTGTTATTTATGCTTATATATTATGAAATGAAGTAAAATTACTATCAGTTACTATTAAAAATTACTATACAGATAGTAATTGTGCTTTATTCCACAATATGAAAGCATAAAGAACAGACTTGTTGGCCTGAGGATGTTGAGCTTATTAAAGCTACGGCTGAAACATGTTTTGAATGTGTAGGCATGCTATGTTTGTATAAATAAAAAACTTTATATATATATATATATATATATATATATATATATATATATATATATATATATATATATATAGGTCACTGGCGTAGCTAGGGGCGAGGGGGGCGGGCCGCCCCGGGCGGCACACCTGAGGGGGCGGCATTTTGAGAGGGTAAAAATAGAAAGTAGAGAAAAAAATTTAAAAAAACAAAAGTTAACAAAAAATATGAAATTTTATACTATAATTTTATATAATAATAAATTTAAATGAGAACATTTGAAAACCTGAAAATGTTATGAAATGATAAAATCATTTTTATTTACTTTTTTGTCGTTGTTGTTAAAGTCCGAATTTTCGCCAAATAACATGGATGTATCAAGGAGAGAATAGTCCGATGTTATTTTCTTTTCTTTGTCTTCATAATGTTATTATTAAGAGGGCGAGCCCTCTGAAGAGAAAAAACGTCTTGTATCGGTGCTTTTTTTAAATCCGTGTGTGTAATCGCTCGGTTTTCAGAAATTTGTTGTTGTTAATAACGTTTCAACTCTTTTAAAAATAGTTTTAATATATTTTAAACAAATGTATTTATGAATGGCAAATAAGGCTATAAATTTATTTTTTATGAGAGAACTGTCGCAAGGCATCAAGTCGGTTGAAAATTTACAAACAGATTTTTCGCGCCTTTTTTTCGGCAAAGTTATCAATGACTCTATCAAAATTCACTTCCTCGACAAGTTCCCTCTCTATTGAGAGGATTGCCAAGTCTGTAAGTCTTGTCTGGCTCATTGCTGATCTAAGGTAGTTTTTTATGAGCTTCAGTTTTGAGAAAGAGCGCTCACAGCTAGCAACGCTAATAGCTCTGGTGAGGAAAATTCTCAGCAAGATCACAATATTAGGGACGGAATCCCCAAGTTGGTATCTTTGTATAAAGTTCAAAAGTTCAAGAGGTCCATCGATTTTGTCTTTTTCTGAAGCTTTTACAACATACTGTAACCTCTTCTTTTCAGCAAAGAATTTCTCTTTTTCTATATCTTCGTCAAATCCACCAAGCTGACAATCATAATTATCATCAAGCAGATTTGACGGTATAAGAAAAGCGTATTTATTTGCAAGATTGTGAACTTGTTGAAATCTGCAAGATATTTCTTCAGTCAATCTGTCTATGACAGACAGCATTTCCCGTCTCAACTCAGTATCAAAACTCAGCGCTGCATCAGTCAATCCTTCACCACCCATTCGTTTCTTTTTGCGAATACGACGCTCCATGCTTATCCCCATTTCAGAGCAGAGTGTTTTTGACTCGTCTATTGCAGTGTCCACTATCTTTTCTCTATTCTGAAGAAGGAAATCTTTCAACGCCGTCAGCCTGACAGAACTTTGTTGCAGATCCAGCCCTTTTTTTGAAGATATTTCTGGGCATCATTGATTTCTGGGAGAATAGTTTTCCAAAGGTTCAGAAATAAAAGAAACGGAAACGATAGTACCGAGTTGAGAATTAAAGATGCATCTGATCTTGTGGTTGCATTTTCTCCTTCTTCTGTGAGCTGTTCCAGGGCAATGACGACTTCCAATATTGTTTTTATCACAACATCTACAGCATCTGCTCGACTACTCCATCTAGTATCCACAGTCCGTTTGATACTTAGACCGGTCAACTGAATCAAGATGTCCCAGCGATGTGTAGATGCAGAAAAGAACGAGAATAACCGGTCCAGTGTGCCAAAAAATGTAACAGAGTGAACCGCTACTGAAGCTGCATGTACACAAGCCAGATTTAGTGAATGGTTGGTGCATGGCACAAATAGAGCTTTTGGGTTGATTTCAGAGATTCGTTTCTGCACACCCGATCGGTGACCTTCCATAACAGCGGCATTGTCAAATGCCTGGCCAATACAGTCACCAATCTCTAATTGTACACAAGATCTAATTTTAAACAAGACCATTGCTATATTCGCTTACGGCCGTTTGCCATTTTCGGCTCTCATTATGCTCAACATTATGGGAGCATTATAATAAATACGTATTTATTTTATAACTATATATGTGCATATACACATATATTTATACGTACATATACATATATACATACATACGTGCATATATACATATATACATATATACACACACATACACATATATAAATACGCATATATACATACATATATATATATATATATATATATATATATATATATATATATATATATATATATATATATATATATATATATGGCTGGTTTTAATTCTTGAACAAAATTTCCATTAATTGAGAATAAATTACTTTAATTCATTTCAATCACTAAGTTTAAAAAATGCAAGCATTAATTATTTCTGGAGATATACTCAGTGACCGGCTGACCTAACAGGATAGGGCCAAGCCTAGGCTTCGGCCAAGCACCAAAAAAACAAAATGACCTCAGAAAGATTTCATACTTAAAGGGGAACTTTCATATAAATTTTTATCGAATAGGTGCGAAAAGAAAGTTGGATATTTGGGTGTATATACACCGACATCAAAGAAGAAATAACATTAGATGCGAAAGTTTGAATTCATTAATTTTATTACTGTCCAAACGTTTGTTTTTGTAGCATACTTTTTATAACTCCTTGTAAACTTTACAATTGCTAACTGGGGGATCGGACAAAATCACCCCGGGAAACCCCCACCATCTACTTAAAACAAAAGGAAAACAGATAAAATCTCAAATGAATAAAAAATATGAAAAATCAGTTTTCATATTTTAATTTTAATTTAATTGAATTTAGGAAAATTAGATACCGTAGAACTAATTTTCGCAAGGTATGAAAATTAAGAATAATGTTAACTTAATAATAATAGACCAGTTTTCCTACCTAGCAAAAAATTTTCCATGGACGAATTATCCATGGGCGAATTATCCATGGGCGAATTATCCATGGACGAATTTTCCGGGCACCCAAATGCCGGGGGGGGGGGGCGGCAAATTTTACTACCGCCCCGGGCGGCAAAAGGTCTAGCTACGCCACTGATATAGGTAGAAAAAAAGGAATTAGAAAAGCAAAAGGCAGATCTTTTTTCAATTCAGTTGCTCAGAGCAAGGTATATTCCGTCAAAAAGGCAATTTATTCAAATTAATTTTTTCCATTAAGCCAGGCTTTTCAACATCTTTTAACTCCCATAATATTTACTTTTAACTGCCATCCCCTTCTCACTCTGGTATAAATTATTGTCACTATTTTTACCAAAGTGTGTATCAAATTCTCTCTGCCATCATTAACCTATTTAATAATTAGCTTAATTAACTTCCATATTTCTTATTCTGGAATTTTTTTTGATTCAAAGTTTAATTTTCCTACATCCCGTAACAACATATTCTACTTCAACCCAAATCTTTAACCACTTCGGGGAATTCCACTCTGATTCAATACTCAACGTCAAATTACCTTTTCCTTATTCTAATACTCACTCCCGAATACCAATTTTATCGACTATTCCCTCAATTAAATATTTCTTTATCTGTTAATCCATAATTTTCCTTGTTGGCCTAAGATTAATTTTATTTTTTTCATTTTATTATTTTTTTATTTTTTTATTTTTTATTTTTTATTTTTTATTTCTACCCTTCAAATATATTTTGCCTCATTGTTTATAAGTAATGTCATCTGATTGAACACCTTACCCCCAACCCCTGTTCATATCCCCCCCCCCCGACACATTTTGGTATTTTAATTCTCCCTTCCCGCACTCATTGACTTTCCCCCACCCCTCTCCCCCATTTCTAGTTGAACCCTAATTTCACACTAGCGTCCACTTTCATCTTTAAGCACCTACCCCTCACATTCACATTCTAAGTTTAAATCGCACTTATTCACCACACCCGCGCCCTTTTCTTCCTTTACACACCCCACACTTTCCTTACTTGCCTACTGGTCGCATATGAGTTGTTGCCATTTTTCAGACTGATCTTGTTTTTCAAGGGCAATCTGGAATTTTGGCCTAGCCTTTAAATATTAATTTTCTGTCTCTTCGCCAATTTAAACTTATTTTATGATTTCTGGCCCAGGAAGTCTTTTTTAAAATGGCGTATATTTCCCACCTCACGTTTTACTGAGCCTTGTTGCATCCACGAACGAACCTTATATTAGATCTTTTACCCTCTGGATTCTATCTATCTTCGCCGCACCTGAAGATGTGGTTTTTGGAGTTTAACTTTGAATCCTCTCATGTCATTTCTCGTGCCTTTAAACGACCTACCTACCTACAATTCACTTTCTCCGCTGGACTTGTTGACACCGGACTTTTTTTTCAATTGGACATTTGATTGCATTTGGTCAGAGTTTTGCCTTGTGTTTTTTTCCCCACAATCTTTATTTTACTTTTTCAAATTTTAAATCTTGGCCTTTTCCAACTTATCTATCCCAGCGATTTCCTCTGATAAGATTTTGATCTTTGAAAAGCCTGGCTTAAGGAAAAAAATAATTTGAATACATTGCCTTTTTGCGGAATATACCTTGCTCTGAGCAACTGAATTGAAAAAAGATCTGCCTTTTGCTTTTCTAATTCCTTTTCATCCTTCTACCTATCTATCTGTTCTATCCTGTATATTGAGCTGTATACCTTTCACAATAGGTTTTCCCTTTCCTAAAAGTTCGCTTTTAGTTCACCACTTTATATATATATATATATATATATATATATGTGTGTGTGTGTGTGTGTGTGTGTGTGTGTGCATATATATATATGTGTTTGTGAATGTGTTTGTGTGTGTTCAAGGCTTAATTGTATGCAACCACAAATATGTGCATCTATCCTCTGTAAACTTAGACCTGCTCTTGAAAACCAAACCCCCCAATGAAAATGATAGTCTAAATAGTCTACTCCTAATCAGTTGCCACTTAGATATGATAAGTATAACATTCTTATATACCTCCTCCAAGCAGTTGTATTTCAATGTTTGTTTCATTCTTTTCTTTGTCATTGTTTATGTAGATTGCAGCATTTTTTTTAATGCTGACATAATCTTGCAATAAACGTGGCAGCGGCGTCCAAAATAAAACAGAAGCTAAACCTCTACTTTCACCCCAACAAACGAACACGCCCATCTGATAATCCGAGCACTTAGACAAGGCATATTATTTTACCAACACAGGAGATCAGTGCTTGAGATTAACAAGATCCTGTAGTTCAGGGGCGATTATGTATTTCTTACAGAAACTATGACAGAATAAGAATTACTTTTTAAACTGATGCTGAGAAAAACTTTTCTGATCAAAACCTGAATGCAACTGACTTACAGCATTGCTGGGAGTATGGTGTAGTGTCTGTTCTAATGCTAAACTAAATCTTTTCTGTCCTTGCTCGGAATAGACATAGGCAATTTTTATTTTTGTCTCAATCAAGAGTTCCCCTTTTTAGAGAACAGGATTTCCCCACAGTAAACTGCATTGATGGTTTCGTTTCATTGGGCTGTTATTTTACGGCAAATCCTCTGTCTTCTATTATTAAAGTTGAAATACAATACCTCTTGGAAACGATCAATTGTTTGCGATGATGACCGCATATTATTATTTTACACATAGCTGGGGAGATTGTACGTTAGGGTAGGTCGATTTTCAACAGTTTCGAATATCAAATGCGAATAAAGTTGAGAAGGTAGTAAGTACAGAGACATAAGACTACATTTCTTACCTGCTCCAATCTTTGAACAATTAGTCTTAAAGAATATGAAGCACTGGAAAAGCAATGACAATCGATTTCTTTAAGCAACTTCAACATTTCCTTTGTATTTTTATACAAATTCTGAGGACTTATCCAGTGTTAGAGTAGCAATTTTCAAAAGCTCAACCCTTGTAGTTGCGAAGATGTTTACATTTGTACAGAGTATGCAAAATAAAAATGAAACATATTTTTTATCTATGAGTACCATGGATAAGGTCTATGATAGATGCATGAGAAGCATGATGTTGTATGGCAGTAAGTGTTGGGCCCTCACCCAGGCCTCACTTTCCTGACACCAGAGAAATGACAGATCAATGATTAGCTGGACATGCAACGTAAAGCCAGACGAATCCATAACATTAGGTCAGACACTCTACTTGAGTAATTGACAATCTCAAAATTTGATGTCCTAGTAAGAGAAAACCGTCTTCGCTGGTTCGGGCATGTTGAAAAAAAGCAAGGGTATATCAACACTTGCAGAGACCTAAGACTGGACAGCAAAAAGAAAATCGGCCGCCCTAAGACATGGAAAAACTCCATCAGAAAAGACCTTAAACAGTGGCAAATGGACACAGCTAATATCCGCAATCGTGATCACTGGAGACTTAGCATCAGGACAGCTAGAGAGCGTTGAACCCCTTGTCGCGTGGAACATAGACGATAAACCTGGATAGTCAGTGAGTCAGTGAGTCAAGATATCAAGGCTAAAAGTCACTTGAAGTGGGACGAAAAAATGACGATCGTTTGTTTAAATATATTCAACGTTTTTGGGTACTTCCAGGGCTAGTGCTGCAATCATCACATCGAGTTGCTAAAGGTCAGCGCTTATAGTTACAAAGATATTCATATTTATAGAAAAATGTTTCAAAAACAAAGATTTTTCAAAATTCTTGTGAGGCGATCTTAAAATCTAACTGCCCGAATATTGGTGCAAGACAGAGCATTGATGATCAAGATCTTTCTGTCTTTTCTGACTTAGAGCATGTGGTACAGGGGGGGGGGGAGTGGCTAGTTACTTTTTACGCCTCTAAAACTAAGCTTCTCTCCTTTCACCACCAACGCTCTGATCCTCATTTTTCCTTAGTTGAAATGAATGGCTCTCTCTTTCAAGTAGCCCCTTTATTTATAAGGGGCTAGAATCGGAGACTTACATCAAATTTGTGGCTAAGGTCACTGAAAAATGGTTGGATCATTCTACCAGTTTAGAAAGTACATCACTCCTGACACAATCCTCTACCGGTATAAGATTCAGATACGTCCTAAGATGGAGCACTGCTACCATTTCTAGGGTAGTGCCGCTCTAATCACTCTTTCTTGGTTTGACAGAGTACAAAACCGACTTAACAATCTAGCGGGTGATGATCTCTCCTCTTCCCTACAGCCTCTTTCGCGCAGAAGAGATGTTACTAGACTCTCTCTACTGTATCATTATTTTCATGGTAGGTGTTAGACAGAGCTCAAATCTTTGCCTCTCGTCCCCCCCCCCTGTAAAACATTTACAGCAAGAACTTGCCTAGCTACAACTGTAGCAATAAACTTTCGTTTCTTCCTCTCTGTACCAAAAATCAAACGGAACTTCCATGAACAAAGTTTCTTTCCTAGAACATCCAATCTGTGGAAGAAAATACAATGAGGCTTTTTCCAAACAGACTATAAAATGGTCGTCTTGAAGTCTAATGTAAACAAATACTTGTTGAGCCGTCTCCTTAAATAATCAATTACTCTTAAATAATCTTCTGCCCATTCCAATCCATTTGTGGAGGCGATCATCATCTAAATAACATTATCTTTAACCCTTATCCTCGAGTTGCTCTCGGGCCTTGATGAAGAGTGACTTATTAGTAAAAAAAATATTGTTTTGTTTTCAGTACTCATTATACTAATACCCAACTTTCTCCACATTAGACGTATTGGCGATTCTGCAGTATAGTTAACAAGAAAATAGGGGTGAAAAAAAACCCAACAAATTTACAACAAATAACTTTTACCAAATGAAAGAAAATTTAATCTTTTATCGATTATATTTTTCTAGCTTTTAGGATTTCAAGTAAAACTAAGAAATAAAATATATACTACTTCAAACTAATGTACTATCTTTCAATGCTCAATTTAGGGGGGGGTGTTAATGTAGTATTTGTTCTGTTGTCATGATACCATCTTTCCAGACTTAACTCCTTCTTGTTTGGGTGGAGTACTTTAAAATCTGTTCTGTTGTCATGTGACCATCCTCTCAGACATTACCTCCTACTTTGGGGGTTAGTGTAGTATCTATTCGTTTGCCAGGCGTTACCTCACCCGTTGGAGGGATAGTGTAGTATATCTTCATTCGTCATGATATCATCCTCTCAGGCATTATTTCCTCCCTTACTTTGAATGTGGTAATCTAGTTTCTGTTCTGTGGTCATGATACCATCCTCCCAGGGATTATCTTCTCCTTTTGAGGAGCATAATGATATACTAGCTAAAATTGTATGTCTGTTTTATTATCTGCGAAATAGTTTTAAGTTATTAGACCTATGAACTTCAAATTTCGAAGGAAGGATCTCCTACATAAGTAATAGAATCATATATATCATTTTTCTTAAGAAGTTCCCTAACCCTAACCCTAACCCTAACCCCACAAATTAAAATCGATTTACCTATGGTTTTAATTAGATATTAACAATAGATTCTTAAAATTTTAGCAACTTGTGATCATTTTAACATCTTTTAATAAGGACTTAATCCCACAGAATGCAAATGTTTCTTAGCCCATAACTTTAGTCATGTAATCTCTATTTTCACATAACTTCTGCAATTGCATTTTTGTGGGATCGACACGAAGACTTATCTGAAGAAAAGAAGAGATGAAGATTTGTTGGCCGGTTGTTGGTTCTGATGGACAGAACAAGTCTGCTGCTGATTGTTCATGGGTTCAGGTCTGTGGTCTGGATCGATAGTTTTCACCAATAATTTAACAAAACTCATTTGTATCCAAAATATGTTTTTTATTATTTATCTTGAGTACAGATTAAGACAGAAAGAGAGAGAGAGAGAGAGAGAGAGAGAGACAGACAGACAGACAGACAGACAGACAGACAGAGACAGAGGGGAGTTGAAAGCAACAATTTAATCAAATGATCATATCTAGCACTCATCTTTCTTAGATGGGCACTTCTTTCTGTCTCTAAAAGCAGAGTTACAAAGTCAGAAGGTATAAAGTCAGACTCCGACTCCTATGATTCCAAAAATTCCAACTCCTACAATTTCAAAATATCTAGCTCCATTTATTTTAAATTCTTCCAATATTCAGACAGTCTGTTGATACTTCGGAGATTACAAATTCTGCCTCTGACTCCAACTATTAGCATTCTTGCGAGTACGACTCTGACTCCTTCCAAACAACTCTGTCTCTGCAATCCCTGTCTGTGAGTTTACAAAGCGGATCAAGAAGGATCGAAAGACCGAGGATGAAAAAAACTATCCAGACCTCCACTGGAATGGTGCAGAGAGTACTGTGAATTAGGGGAGACTTTTTGCCACTAAAATTCCAGAGAAGACCAATTGCTGGTGCCAGTGAGAAATCAATGGTAAACGGCTGTTGCAATAATGGAAAATGATTCGCAATGATTATCGAAAATAGGTGGAGGATGCTGGAAATCTTTGGATACTTCTTGTCACTCAGACTCCACTGGTCAATGAGCAATCACTGATACTGACTTGTATGAACACTTCTAGTGGATAAATAAATAATAATAATAATAATATTAATAATAATGACAATAATAATAATAATAATAACAATAATATATATATATATATATATATATATATATATATATATATACATAGGAATAAAATATGAGTTCAATTCTGAACACTAAGAAAAGTATGAATGAATTTGAGAAAAAAAAATAAAATGCAAAAGAAAGAATGATAAACTCCTGTAATAATAATAAGATCGGCAAAAATAATTTTGAAAAACTTAATATAATGGAGATAAAAATAAACAGACATTCATAAAATATAAATAACTAAAATTATTGCCAAAAGATTTAAGAAAGAACACAAAAATATTTTTAAGAACTCAAAAACGCAATGAAGAAAAAAATGGAAGGATCCAGCTAGTAACAATAATAATAATAATAATAATAATTATAATAATAATAATGATAATAATAATAATAATAATAATAATAATAATAATAATTATTATTATTATTATTATTATTATTATTATTATTGTTATTATTATTATCATGATTATCATAGATAAATCAAGATCTATAAAACAAAACAAACTAAAACCAAGCTTTTTTCAGTAAAAAAAGACCATATCTGTTTCAAGAGCCACACATAGCCGAAGGGCAGAGGAGCAGAAAAATAAACAAAAACTAAAAATTAAGAAAACAAAAAACAATAACTATACAGCAAAAAACAAATAAAAGCAATGAAATGATTATCTCCGCAATGAACTTCTCATATGTTTATAATAGAGCCAAGATTGATACAACAAAATGGCTGCCATTTTAAAATGGTGGCTTAAATTGATACAAAGACTTTGGAAGAGCATCCAATCGTCGTGGCTGCAGGCAACAAACATTTCTTTTTCGCTGTTGTTTTGTGTTGTCATGTTGGAGGTTATCTGGAGAAGTCGCTGCGATATGCGACGAGTCTCTTTCGCCTTGGGTATTTCTGTGACAATCCAGACAATCTTTTAAGCTTACTCTGTAGAACTTGAAGATTTTGGTTTTATTTTCCACACAATCAAAACTATGACTTGATTACAAGATAGATATATAAACAGATAAATATACAAGATGAAGATAGATAAGAATAGACAAAAACGGATATTCTTAAGATGCGTATCGTCAATAATCTGATCTGATTATTATTTCAAAACTTAAGTACGACAGACCAAATTACATAATTTTTTTAACTTATGTGTGGCAGACCAACGAAAATCATATTTGAAACTTAAGCATAACAATAGACAATAAATATTTTATCAAACTGAAGCGTGACAGACAAACGAAAATCATTTCAAATTTAAGCATCACAAACCAACGTAAATGTTCTTTCAAACTTAAGCATGACAGACTGACAAAATTGCTATTTCATACTTAAATGTGACAAACCAACAAAAATACTATTGCAAATTCAAGTGTGACAGACCAAAGAAAATAATCTTTTAAATTTAAGTGAGGCTGATCAACGAAAATGCTGTTTCGAACTTAAACGCGACAGACCAACGAAAATACTCTCACAACAAGTGTGACACACCAAAGAAAATAATCTTTCAAATTTAAGTGTGACAGACAAACGAAAATACTTTTTAGAATTTAAACGCAACAGACTAGAAAAATGCTATTTCAAACGTAAGTGTGGCAGACCAACGAACATGTTATTAAAAACTTGAGGATGACAGACCAACAAATATGCTCTTTCAAACTGGCAGACCAGCTGGCGGATATAGCCTGCGTTTAGATACATCTAAAATTAAATGTATCTATTCAATCTCCAAGTTACGCAATGAAAATACTATTTCAAACGGGAGCTTGATAGACTGCCCAGTCAACAGACTGACCTACTGAGCGACAGACAATGCCCCTCATAGAGTTTTGTGGACGCATCTAAAATAAAATTGAGAATATAGATAATATAGATACAAGAGTTTTTCACAAGGAATCTTAATAAATCAACTATTGTTTAATAAATCTAGTGTAAGCCGATAGTAATGGGTCGGCGTTACATGGCTATGAATTAGTTGTTATGTGTAGTGTCATGTAACGCATGCATTAAGGAGAGTGCTCAGAGCCGTTAGGGTTAGTACCGGACTGGTGCAGATGCAGGTTTAAAATACATGGTGAGATTGACCTTTAAAACATGATATGAACATACAAGTCGCAGAGTACAATAGCTAAATAAAAGATTCACATTTTTATTATTATTGAAGAATGCTAACAGTAGATATTGCATGGCTATGATGTCATGGGCGAGATGTGAGATAAGCTCTCATTATTGTTTCCGACTTGAGTTGAAACCAAGGAGACATGATACATTCTAGCAAGCTACAACCCCACGACCACGACCACTTGGCTCGGGTTTTGTTTGGGTGCATAGGGGCATGTACAATTGACACCATAGTCATTCAATATTTTTTTTTTAATTCGGAAAAACAATGACAAAATTTGTTATTTGTTATTGTTACAAAGAATATTTGGAGCGGTATAACTTGTTATTTGTATGTTTTTACAAAGAATATATAAAGCCATATAACTTGTTATTCCTGCGATTCTACAAAAAATATTTGGAGCCATATAACTTGTTAATTGTGTGTGTTTTACCAAGAATATTTTGAGTCGTATAACTTATTATTTCTGTTTGTTTACAAAGAATATTTGGAGCCGTAAAACTTGTTATTAGTGTTTTTTATAACTCAAACAGGTCGGAGACTTAATAAAGATGACTTGTATACTTCGTTAGTTTAGATGAAAATATAACAACATGTCAAGTGATAAAATAAAGAAGAGTAAAATGTGAAAATAGAATTAGAATCACTCTCTTTACTCTTCGACATCAGACAAATCGACGGTTGAAATCCATTTTGTTTTACTAATTAGTAATCACTTATCAAAAGTAAAAGCCACTCAAGGATAAGGATTAACGAGATTGATAGATTATCAGATGAAGTGGTGAAGAATAATATGAGAGGATTGGAAATGATAAACGAAATAAATCAAATTTAATTAAGTATGGGGACATTTTAATGACAAATAATTGTTGACATTGGATTTGAAGAGGTTTTAGTCTGCAGTGAGGCAGTTACGTTGTAATGTGTTCGACAGACGGGAAGTTTTTGGAAATAAATTTTGTTTATGAAAGTTCTGCCTGACACTAGGCACACGGTGAAATAAGGGAAGGTTTTTTTTAGTTGTGGTAGTAAGATGTGTTCTTGTTGTGAATGTCTTACAAGAATTGCTTCCCTGTAGACTGTAATATGGTCGTTTTCAAATCAAATCTCAAGAAATACTTGTCATAAACTGTGTTCATAAGTAATCCAATTTTGTTCATTCCATTCATCATTTTCAATCATCTCATAGTATTCTTCATCATTCAACTGACAATCTATCCATCTCATTAACTTTTATTTGGATTTTAGTCTTTATTAGCAGTGATTCAAGTAAGTAAAAAGGGAGTACTGGTAACTACAGAGTAACTCTATACTCTTCAACGTTCTCAAATTGAAGCAGCATCACCGACTGTATTCTAATGTCAGATTTTACTTCTAAACAATACATGTATATTTGTTTAAATATTTGTTTTCCACCTCATCTTAAAAGATTGAAAGAAACTCTAAACTAAATAGACTCCATAATAGTCCAGATATGAAATAATAACCATCGTTCGAAATATCATCGAAAACACTTAATTCTTGTGCACTCAACTCATTTGTCGTGCACACAATTAAACCATTTTGATTTCCTTTTTTTCCTTCCGATTTCCTTTTCCTTCCGGGTGTCCCGTTCGCCCTCAGGGCCCTTCTTCTTGGGCCCTAGGCATAAATCCCCCCACCTAATGGTTATTCATCTACATTGTGATATAAAATTGACAGCAAAAAAATGTGCATATACTGGTGCCAACAAAGAAAAAAAATGAACTGGCAAACAAGAAAATAAAATAGAGCACTATTAAATATTAAAAGCAGAGCTTTATGCGATCCACCACTTTTGGGGATGCTCCTACCTCTACCCACATGCCCAAAATTGAAGCTGATTACCCTCCCACTCTCCATTGTCAAAATAAAGCCACTCCAGCTCAAACTATTTTTTAAAAGGGAGCGGCTCTTTCACAGGACTCCATAGTGAAAATGTACTTTATTTCATAAATGTTCTATTTTGCCAATAAGTGGCCAAAGTATAGGTGTGGAGGTCAAAGGATCTCATCAATATAGGTGGGGTGTCACATTAAGTAATATACCATACGATAGTATTTGACAAAAAGACTGTCAACAAAATAATCTATTTAGAGATGTAACAGCTAGGTAACAACTCATACTTGCTTGTATACGAATTTCTTAGACAAGGTCCAAAAAAGAGTCGCTAATCTAATAGGTCCCTCACTATCTACCAAGCTCCAGCCCCTGTCCCATCGTTGCAATGTTGCATCCTTGTGCTTGTTTTACAAGTACTTCAATGGAATGTGCTCCGAAGAACTTTCTCTACGTAAATACACTCGACCAACTCGATAATCAGCTAAATCCTATCCAGTCACTGTGGAAGTCTCTGGGTGCCGGAGAGCCTTCTACTCCAATAGGTGCTGGCCTTTGGAACTCTCTCCTTGTTCCCTGTTTCCCCGACTGTACCGACATGCAGAAGTTTAAAACTAATGTGAACAAGCATCTCGCTGCACAGCTCTCAATTAAGGATGACCCAAAAAACTTTCACCCTAATTCTCAGTAGCCCCTTACGTCTACAGTGGCAACTGGCCTTGTTTGGGGTGAACTAAGTTTTAAAAAATAATTTTTAAATAAAAACGTTAAAATCTTACGGTTTTCGTGTATAATTTTCATGTTTACCTCAACCTCTCCCCCTTTCCCATATATATATATATATATATATATATATATATATATATATATATATATATATATATATATATATATATATATAGATAGATAGATAGATAGATAGAGAGAGAGAGAGAGAGATAGATAGATAGATAGATAGATAGATAGATAGATAGATAAATAGATAGACAGATATATATATATAGACAGATGTATATATATATATATATATATATATATATATATATATATATAGATAGATAGATAGATAGATAGATAGATAGATAAACTATAGTCATAAAACGAAAACTCAAACTGTTCAGCTTAAACCTTTTTTTTCTTTTCATTTTCATTGTTTAATTCTTTTTAAAAAATCAAATAATTATGGAGCAAAGAGCGTGGAGCGCTAAACCACGCTCTTTGGCCCCCAAAAGGAGTTGCCCATGCGACACTCCAGTTGAATATAAAGAAGAGCCCTCTTCTTCATTTGCCTTTAGTGTATATAAGGTTAAGAATTCGTTTGTGGAACCACTACAGATTTTATTGAGGTCTAAGCACTAACGGAAACGAAGTAGAAATAGAAACAGAAAGGAGAAGTAAGATTGAGAAAAAGATTAATATTGGAAGGGGACAATAGAAAAAAAGTGCAGCGGAATGAAGTGTAAATCTCAAAACAACTTAACATAACATACTAGAAATAAAAGCAGTGAACATCTGACAAAAAATGAAAGAAGTAGAACGAGGAATTTGCAAGGAGGAAGGTGGGGACGAAGACGGTTGTAATTGAGGCAGTTATAATATGGACAGTGAAAATCATACGGTGAAGAGGAAGGAAGCGTACCCTCTGATAAATCTTAAAAGAACTTAACATACGAAAATAAACAGCAGTAACAACCTGATAAAAACAAAAGAAATAGAAGGAAGAAGGAGAAAGAAGAATGAATGAGAAACGGAGATAGGTTGGAAGGGGTCAGTTGGAAATGTGCAGTGGAAGTCGAAGTGTAAAGAAAAAGGAGGTGTATCCTATGCTAAATCTTGCAACAATCTAACACATCAAATTAGTGACCATCTGACACAAACAAAAGTTAAGTAGTATACGTTGTAGTTAACAGCTTTATTCTCCACCCTTTCAATAAAACTGAACTTCAGAGTCACCGTTCAACTGATCATTTCTCGAGACAATTTCTTTTCTATGTATCCAAACATAAAAAGGTAAAATAGCACCTAATACGAATCAACACACATAGTAATTTTTTTAGAGAAATTTCAATTTTAACTTTTATACTTTACATCTATATAGGAAAGTAAAGTCGGTCTGTATCTCGACTTTGCCATCGATGGCTTTTGTGCTACAATATCAATACTTCATTAAAATCCATTGTCTGTTTTTAAACCTTGGTCTATGTTGTTAAAACAATAGACTTATTTCGATTTAATTTCCTTGCAAATACACTTTAACCTAAACGGACTATTTTTCAGAAGGAAGCTAACTTTTGTTATCAGCAGCAAATATAAATCAAAATGGCCGTCATCTTTACTTTCAGCAGAAAATGAAAATACTTAAAGTAAATACTAATAATAATACATTATTTCATTTATTACTAATAAATAACAGTTAAATAATATTATATTTTTATTTGCATAGAAAAAAAAAAATAAAAAAAAATGAGAAAATATCTGGAAACTTTCAAATTTCGCTGTCATATAAGCTAACGTCGTCTGTAACCGGTGCCTAAGAAAATGAATGCATATAATGTTTCATCTATCGTTGAACAATAATGTATTTTTATGCATGTCGTCTGGTCATATAAGCGACTAATATTTTACGTCTAAGGAGACGCCTAATGTTTATTTTTTCATAACACTAACAATGCAATTTTTACTTTCTTACAATATTTTAGAAACAAAAAGATAGCACGGTTTGAACCCAAAACACGCAAAACAAAATACACTTTTATATGCTACCGGGCAACACCGTATTATCTGCTATATAATAATCGTATTTGCCGCTGGCTAAAATATGAAGCTTCAAAACCGTGATTAAATGAATTAAAACCCTTTTATTTTTACAGAAAGTTATTAAACTACTTTTAAATAAAAAATAATATAAAAATGAACAAATAACAATAAACTATATCGAAATACCACCCGGTGTTGCTTGGTAGTCTTCACTTTCATCTTTTAATTTTTTACGTATAAATTAATCTATATAGAAATTAAAGTCAGAATTTCCTCTAACTTGTTGATGGGAATTGTTTTAATTATAAAAGGTAGCTAACAAAATATGCTTCGTCAGTGATTTACGCCGAATTATCGTCCGTGTCTTACAAAACAAAAACGTAACTTTTACTCATTTCCATAGATTTTAATATTTAGCCTTGATCACTATTTTCCTACCCTTTGGTCATATTCAGAGCAGGTCGACGGAGTTTTCACCTCTCTGTCACATCCATCGGCAAAATAATTTAAAAAGGATATTTTTTCGGATACACCGGTTCTCAACCCCCATCTTTACATTCTCTTTGGCTTAGATAAGCATCATTTTCAAAAGTAAATTTGAATTTTAGCTCCGGCCAAAATGTTACAATTATGAGTTAATTATGAGTGAAAGTCAATTTCGTCAATACGTTGGGTGAAAATAAAAGTATTTTTTACTTGATGAAGGAAATCTTTTGTTTAATCACGTCAATCGTGTTGTATTATAGAAATTTACAAAACAAAACCGATAAAATACATGATAACACGACTACAAAAATATTTTGTATCTTACAATTAATTATTTTAATTATATCGAAATTGCACCAATGTGTAAAACAAAAAAAAAGGCATTGTTAAAAATAGGAAGTAAATAAAAACAAACGACGTAGTTAAAAAAGCTAAACAGAAAATGTAAGTACTAACTCCCGAGCAACGCCGGGTAGGTGCAACTAGTTTATAATAATAATAATAATAATAATAATAATAATAATAATAATAATAATAATAATAATAATAATAATAATAATAATAATAATGTGTAACTATTACATTATGGAAAGCCCCATATTTCGGATAGCGATCACATCAACTAGTGTTAATCTTGATAAGGGTCGAACTAAGTACAGGTCGAAGTGACAAGAAATCTGCAAAAAAAGACTCGTTCCCAGAGTGAATCCTAGATAGGATTACCTGTAAGGTCAAAACAAAAAGTATAAAGTTAGGTTGATTATTTTTCGTTGTGTCCACCCATTTACCCTTAATACAATAGTTAATTGATTAGTTAAGAAACTTTTATTCTCTCGCTTTCTTGTGCGAGTTATTTCTCTCCAGAATAAAATTTGAAACTCTCAGCGAACGTCAGTCTCATTTTCTGTACTCGACAAAAAGTCATATTTCTGTAGCTATATTGATGAGACGATCAACGGCCATCCACGGAATGGATCGAGCACCAGATGACCAGAAACAATGCGGCAGCAGCGGTGAAGAAGAAACAAAACGACGAAAAAACAAGGGATCGAACTGTCAGCAATGAGGAAGAAGACGAAGAAGAAGAAAGAAAAGGAGAAGAAAAATAGTGAGAAAAAGTTATGTCCCAAACACACAGAAGTGAGAATAGACTAGCGACGTATAAAAGACATTTAGCAACCTTACATTACTACAAATTGCGTCGTGTTACTTGAATTGTGTTCATTTACCGAACTATTTTATCTGTTGTCATATTTGCGAATATCATTTTTTTACATTTTGATATACGTTTGGTTATTTGTTCTTGTTTTTATTAAAAAGTACTTAAGTAACTTCATGAAGATGAAGTAGTTTCTTTTATTCAATTGTTTACTTGCACCGTTATAGTTTAGCAACCAGCGTCGTCTTAAAATCTGCCCTCTCTTAAAATGTACCCCGTAAATAAAACGAAATTATAATAATCGTATTTAAATATAATAAAAATGAAAGTAAAAACTATCGGTTAACCCTAACCTTAACCCTTAACCCTAACCATAACCATAACCCTAACCCTAACCACGGGAAGGTACAGCTTGTGACTAATAAAGTCGCTATGTTTTTCGAAACTAAGAAAAGACGAACGCGAAACGTCAAGTTTTGGATTGCAAAAACGTTTCACTAACTTTCCGTTCTCTTTCGTTTAACCTTTGAACAAATCTCTTCCCGGTTCGTGTTGGGGATGGATTTGGGATGAGCGTTATGGTTAAAAATCATCACATTTTTGTCACAATTAAACAAACGACCAATCTTTGAATCTTTCACGAGGCGCAGTGGTCACAAATTCCCGATGTTATATAATTACGTGTAAGTATAAAAAAATTGAAATATTTTTGGATCATAAGAGAGATTTTCTTACATCCCTAGAAATGTGTCTCTTCCAACTGAGGGTTGGAATCGAGTTGTGTTCGTGACCCGTTGAGGTAGCCGATGAGAGGCTTGCGATGATACGGACAGAGGTTGTTCGGTGCACACGCGCGAGAAGGCGATTTTGTAGCCATTAAAAGAGTGGCATGATTATGGGTATTTTGGGAAGGAGGACCTCGGGGGTTTGCCGCATTTTGCATTGGTCAATCAAGCATATTTGGTGATAATCCTAAATTAAATTCGTGGGCTGACCAAAATTAAATTAATTAAGATAGAGGTTTTCTGTTTTTTTCTGGTTCCCCGTAATTCGCGGTAAAAGCCGCCAGTAGAAATGTTACTATCGGTTGTATACCGATGCTTGGAAGTGCGTGTGTGAGGTGAATTGGGTGCCTATGTGTTGGTGGAATACCCCCGGGTCAAAGGTAAGACCGTTGTAGGCTCAGCGGAACTGAGCGAGTGATGAGGCGATGTTGCCCGATAATGATGACGGGGATGGCCACGGAGAGCCGATTTTTGGATCGTAAGAGAGGTTTCCTTACATCTCAGAGATGACGTCATGGCCGTGGAACGGCTGGTTGGGGGGATTGGACGATTGGAGGTCCAGCCGACTGACCGGACCATGCAGAGGGGTGTGTTAAAATAAAAATCTTAGGATTGTTTTTTTGTGTAGGAGGGAGGAAAGTTAAATAATGGCCCTGTGAGAGATTGACGCATATGTGGAAGTCGGGTTTTACTTGCGTGATTTGTGGCGGTGTCACTTCGTGCAACTTGGTGGACGAGGTTCCCACGATTTGCGGTGACAATGACGGAGGGTCAAGAGTTGAGGTCACAGCTGCGTGTTGATCACGAGATTTCGTGACGTCAGTTTTCCGCTGTGGGAAAGTTAATTTGAGATTTAATCAGTTCTCAGTTGGAAGCGACGAGAGAACAATGCACAATCATGTAGCTGTTATAAAGAAGGGGTTGCGAATCCAAACATAAGAGCCCAGTTAGATAGAAACGATATCTTCCTCTTCCTTCCTTGCAAGTGATTACATGATTAACATAGGAATTTTAACTAGTGTGGCCTCTCTCTCTCTCTCTTTTCCAACGAACCTCTCCATTGTCGGCTTATTAGTTAGTAAATAAAATTTAAACAGCATAAGACTTTGTGAATTTATTAAAGCAAAGGTTTAATTTCAGAGCTAAGATAGCAGCCCGAAATGTTAACGCAAAGCGGAGCAAATAGTAGTCGACCGAAAGACGACAAGTACAGCACAGCAAAAGAATTGCGAGAGGAAGTTTCACAGTAGCGCTAATAGTTCTCCGCAATTCAACACACGGCGAGGCGAAACGAAGCAGAGAGAAACGACATATCTGCCCATTGGTGGCGATGCCGTCCGTTTCGGATCAACAGACGAAGAGTTCTACGACCAAGAGATTACGACACAAGTATTAAGAACTATTATAAACTTTATTAAGAAATCAGACAATGTAACAATAAAACATTGAAATTATTCCGTATATCATCAATTTGGTTGCAGTTATCTCCCTTTGCCAATCTCACGTAACGCGTATTTAGCAAACGTTCGGTGTTGGACTGTTTTTCTCGGCACAAAGCAAAAACCTGCATTTATTTCGAACTGTTCAGAAATACTTGGACATCATCATTTTTCCATCCTTTTCTCTTTATTTTTATACATTCAACTTTATTCTTTTCACTTTCTTTTTATTCCAACGAGAAAGTAAATCTGGTAAAATATATTTTAGCGTTTCAGAATATGTTTTTTTTCGTCAAGCAGTATAACTTTTTATTTGTGCATGCATGTTTTGAAAATGGAAGATTCGAAGATAGTATTGAAAATTCATAGACTATGTTACGGTATGAGGATTGATAATTTCTATTAATTGGATCATTCGGACTACTCTCCTCACCTTGGGTGTTATTCTCACAACGTTTCGGCCGATGTAACCTCCGACCTTCTTCAGATAAGTCTTGTTGAACTCGGGGATCTTTCTGTCGAACTCGGGAATCTATATGGAATTTCGAACTGAACCCACGGGCTTAGATTGTTCTTGTTCCGTCAGCCATGACCGAGTAAAATTCATAAATGATTTTCATGTTATTCTGAGTTAATATCGCTTGTAGTGAGGATTGAACCTTCGATCCCAAGAAGACTGTCACTTAGAACTGATTGTTACTAAACAACTATATCTGTTTCATCACGTGTCATGACCATGTGTTCAAAATTCTGTAAATATTCCCAAGTTCGACATAAAGATTTCTGCGTTTGACAAGATGTATCTGAAGAAGGTCGGAGGTTACATCGGCCGAAACATTTTGAGAATAACCACCAAGATAAGAACAGTAGCCCGAATCATTCAAATAATACAAATTCATGGACTGTGTTTTAATGAAATATTTCCTGTAGCTTTTCTAACAGTCTTCTTTATCATATAGAGATAAATTAGGAGATAAATTCATTTTTATATAAATATTTTGAAAAAGAAAAAAAGAAAATGAACAGTTGTATTCTTGTTGTTGATTTCGGATTCCATTTCCTTCAGCAATTATTAATGTTACTGAAATCATAATGATGAATCTATATGCACACTGATTATAACTTCATTAAAATTTTAAATTACTTATAAACCTAATCAAGTGGAAAGATATAAACCTATGAGAGAGATCGGGAGAGAGAGAGAGATAGATAGAGAGAGAGAGAGAGAGAGAGAGAGAGAGAAAAGGAGTCAGACAGATCGACAGACAGATAGACAGATAGACGGGGTTTGAGATATTGGTCTCTTATCTTTGTTTGAGATAATAACACAAATATAGTTATTCATATCTTCAACTCATTTTAAAAACTGATAATGATTTGTAACTTATCAAATACATAAAGTTATATTGTCGGATTCTCAAAGTCAAACCCAAATTGCAATTCATCTGACATGTTATTGGCATGCGTATATTTTATTTCACTTCAGTTTTTTCCTGGAAATACTTGAGAAACCTGTTCGATTTCAAACATTTTTACTTACTCACCGAAACAGATTAAAGGGAAGTTATCATGTTCAATTGTACCGAGTTCTCTCCCTTGACCTCTTCAAATATATATATATATATATATATATATATATATATATATATATATATATATATATTACACTTTTAATCCATATTTCACAAAATAATTTGATGACGAAATTAAAATCACAAAGATTTCTTTGTAATCAAGTCATTAATTATCGGGCAACTCCCGGTAGGTACAACTACTTTATAATTTATAGCATTGTTTTTTTTTTGTTGTAGGAAGGCCAGAACAGAGGAAACAGGGCTAGGGTTAGGGCTAGGGTTAGAGAAAACGAGGCTAGGTCACTAACTTAGGGCCTATGGCCCATTACTTTACCAAGAAAGTGGAAGAAAACCAACACAAACAACCGAAGACTGGATAAATTATCAGGTACCAATGTTATTCATCTCAAAGAAACTCATAAACTTTGTATATCGCCGACAGTTTTAGTAGAGAATAAACCATCCGTGACTAGTTGGGTCACTATTTGTTATATGTATTATAAAATATTTAGAAATTCCAAAATGTTTTCATATATAATTGGAAATTCGAAGTTATAGCTGTTAACTTCAAACAAACATACACGTTCACAGACTGTTAGTTTTATATAGATCACTAGCCCTGTCTATAAAAGTTTCTCTTTTTATCACCATAGTATGAACAATGGTAGTGTCACAGCTATGTCGTCTGGAACTCATGCTCTTCACAGAGTCCTCTACAGCGGACAGGTTTGACACACAAAGGCATTGGGATCGGAATCTTGGTTTGGTGAAAATCCAGGAAGGTTAAACGTCAGGATCAATCGTCTTCTGATAATTTCTGCTCTGTATATGTTTCATGGTTGGAACCGCAAATCCATGGACTAAGGATAACAATGTTGCTTCTGTGCAGGTGTAACTGTCATTCCTTTGTCTGTTGTGGGTTAAACATTCCGTGACTTTGTATGCAACCACGGGGCCTTGCTTTTCTCGGTAGAAGGTCTAACAAAGAGCTACAGTCAACTTAATCAAATCGAACAATTTGTTCCAAAAATATATAGCAAAAGAACCCAATTTTTTAAATATACATCGGAAACGTTAGGGGTAACATGAACATGGAATGGGAGACAGAATTCGTTTGGAGGTGAGGCGAACATTGGTGTTGACATGTAACTCTTTACAAATAGCACTGACCCCCTCTTCTCCCTCTCGCTTACTCTCTCTCTCTCTCTCTCTTAGTTTCTGTCAAAAACATGTTCCTAAGATAAAGTAAAATTAAGGACTATATGTTTTGGGTATGAATACCTTTGTGTCAGTTCATTGTAATTAATGACAAACCGGACACAGAATTCCTCTATGGAGAAATACCCACTAAAGACGTATCTAGCCTGGATAAACAATACCAGGTGTTCGGCCATGTAAGTCTTTTAGAGTCTTCAGGATTTTATTCCTTAATCTCTTTATCTTATGACATCCTTATTATCGTCATATCGGAATCGAAGGATCACTAACTCTCACCATAATATATAACATCACTTTGTTCAAAAATGTATTACTCTATTAGCAAAAGAAGCCAATTTGTTAATATACATGGGAAAACGTGAGTCGAAGACGAGAAGTGAAAGTCAGGGATCATGTGACCAACGAGTGGAAGACAGAATTCGTTTGATGGTGAAGCGAACATAGGTGTTAGCACGTGTTTCTTAAAAAATAACACACACTCTCTCAAACACATTCTCCCTCTCTGCCTGGTCCATGTACCTAAGATAAAGTATAGTTAACTATATATTTAAGGTATTAATGCCTTTGTGTCTGTTCATTGTGATTAATGACGAAGGGGGTCAGCGATGAAAGAGCGCTCACCAGAGATTTATCCAGCCCAGCAGAACAGGTTTTATTCTTTAATTCTTTTATCCTATGAAATCCTCATCATCTGCAACAACATCGAAGTAACAAGATGATCATGATGATACACAACGGAGAAGATGCAAAAGAAAAGTAATTCAGTGAGTTAATCGATACACAACCTTTTGATTTAGACTATGAGTTTTCAAAGGTTACATCTTATAATCGATAGCCCTATACACATCATTAAGGACTTTTAGTGTTAGTGATAAAACTGTAGAATATAACATATTTAGACGCAAACACTACAAACACTTTTGCTCCGTTTGATTGCAAAGAAAAAACGGGAGAAACAAAATAAATAATTTTCTTTTAAGACTATATACCAATATTTATTTTTTATATTCATTTTCGAAACTCAAAGACGCAAAAAAATTAGGTAATCATTGTAAAGATGATTTACCTAATTTTTACTCGCTTTTCCGTTTCAAAAATGAATTTAGAAAATAAACAAGTAAAAAGTAAAAAAAATTAAATACAGGTAACGCGTCTAAACTGACTAAATTGCAATTTGCAAGTCTTGTGCTGCTTTGAGAACGGTTTATTCCCAATCTGCGGAATTAAATTAGATGTGCTTCTTATCTTTTGTTTTACCACAAAATTGATATTTAAAAAAAAATAGTGGCGCTAAAGAACACATCACAGTGAATCGAGTATAGAATATTTTCTATATATGTAAATGTCTTATAATTAAAACTATGGGAATTCTTTCTATGCAATTGAAAACAGGCGAATATTAAAATCAAACATATCCTTTCTCGAGTTAAAATTTTACGAATAAACAAATAGTAGCTTTCATTTTTATAAACATTTTTTTATTAATAACTAGCAGGGTTACCCGGCCATGCCCGGGACCACTAAAAATAAAATAGAAGAGGTTAAAAAGTGTCACATTTTTCTATTAAACATTCTATCTCTCTACCTCTCTATATCCGTCCGTCTATCTTTCTCTCTTCACCCGTCCCCTGTTTTCTCCCTCTGTCTTTCCAGACCCCTCTAAAACTGTGGAGGTCTCTAGAGCGCTAGTTAAACCACCCAAATAAAATTAAGGCGGCCTTCAGAGCACTACTAAAACCAGCCTTTCCTAGTTTCGCGCCACCCCCTCCTCTCTTTGAAGAGAAATAGTCCGAAGAGAATGTTAAGAAACGATAAATAAAATCCGGAGTTAGCCTCTAATCATTTTTAAATGAGTCAGCATTTACATTCCAAATTAGTACATAATAAGATTGAAAATGCCTGAAAAAACGAAACCTGGCCCAGTTGACCCTCGAAGAATTTATAATTATTTTTACATTTTAGATATCATCCGAGGCGTCGCCGTTCAAGAATATACCAATTTTGTCGGTATTTATTTTTTTTTACTTTTAGTTGGACATACACACACACAGAGACATACAACTGCCCTATATATAATAGAAGATAATAGACGACCCGTGACCAGTTGGGTAAACGTTGGTACATTATACATTAGTTTATACATTTGTGTCCTGATTCCGAAGGTGGACAGACATTTTAAAAGTATATCTAAAAAGCTAGAGAATAAAGTTACCGTCTGCTTTCAATTTAATGGAAATTTGCAAGATTTCATGAATAAGCTTCGTAGATGTCAGGTTTGACAAAAAAGAAATACTGTTCCAAATATTGCTGTCAAATTTACGCCATACAAGCAAAACCCTTGTTGCCATGGTAATCAAGCAGACAGACCACCCTTTATGGAGTTACCCAATATTTCTGCCATTTATTTATTTGCATCATTTCTCTTACTATATTCCTCTTACTGCTACTTCTACTCTCCTCTTTATTCCCCTCTTCCCATTATTTCTCATCTTATTCAACCCCCACTACCTAATACATTCAATGTGCAAACAAGTAAGGTTATCAGAGTTTTAGTATTACACCAAACATACATAAACAGTAAAGACAATTTTATTTATAATTTGAAAATTGAACAATGTAGACATTACAAAAAAACAAGAATGAAAATGTTAATATGGAGTTCAGAGCTGAGAACAATACACGAGAGTCTTCATTAATACAATGCTGAGAGTGCTTGCTAATTCATGTATAATATAAATGTGATTGTCTGTCTGTCTCTCTGTTTGAGGAAGCAATTTTCAACAAAACGCTACGCCAATATCAAATACAAATAAAATTTTACGAGGAATCCAATAGTGGGATAAATTAAATTATGTATTATAGGGATGTTAGAATAATAACAGGGGGTCTGCGTTGGTGTCTTGATCCATGTGGTTATGGCTTACAAAACGAGACTAATCTACCCCGAGGATTAAATAAAGGGTTCACTTACAAATTCCATACAAATTCCTGAGTTCGATATAAAGATTCCCGAGTTTTACAAGACGCATCTAACGGAGGTTTCATCGGTTGAAACGGTGTAAGAATAACATTCAAGATGAGAACAACAGTCTGAATAATCCAGGTAATACAAATTATCAATACTCATCTAAAACATTCCAAAACATAACTTTTCTCAAGTTAAATCTTATAAGGAATCCAATGATTGTGTTAATTATTAAGATGGTGTGTTCACAATAATATCATGGGGTCTGCATTCGCATTAGACGTCCATAAACAGCAACAATGATATTTTACTTGTAGCATTACCTGCCTTTCTAAGCACAATTACACAAACTCACGACCAGAGGGTGTTATCAGACCTGAGTTATCTTACCCGAGTTATCTGCCGTTTGTAAACGCCAGATGGCGCTACTATCAGTGACTATAAAAAGAGCTGCACAGGCAAAATTATTTCCCTCTTCTGCCGGTTAGCCCCAACAGACACAACCTGTAGACCGTCCGTGTCTGACGGCAGCTTTGGCGAATACATCACACACCATGTACGCTCACACACACAAGCACACTATGCTGGTACGCCCACATCATTCTACTCAGACTCACTTTGTACATGTTCTAATGAATACTATTTCATAGCTAGCCCAGTAAATGTTTTGAATTATATATTGTCTTCGAGTTGTTACTTTGTTTCTCATGCTTGTATGTTGAACATAGATATATGGGGGAGATGCTGCCAAGCGTAAAACACATTATCCAAGAACTTTACTATTTTTAATTTTATTAATAACTTGAAGAATGAATCTTGTACTAGGATTGAGAGTAAGAGTAGATAGGATAATCTTTAATTTACCGGGCCACACCACGGTAGTTTATCACTCTTTAACAAACTAAGATTTAAATTACATTAGCTGCAGTATCCATCTGCAGGGTGATCAGCACGATGCTACAAGTGAGGACGGTCCTTTAATTCAGTGGTGGAGTGCGCAAATTAAAAAG
The DNA here is from genome assembly GCA_963556195.1 of Sepiola atlantica. Classification (NCBI taxonomy): domain Eukaryota; kingdom Metazoa; phylum Mollusca; class Cephalopoda; order Sepiida; family Sepiolidae; genus Sepiola; species Sepiola atlantica. The sequence goes on along the minus strand of OY744515.1, from coordinate 50,016,319 downwards.
TGCTTTACGCTAAGCTTACTATATAATAATATCGATACTTATTTACATCTATATCTGTAGCAACTAATGGCGGCTCAGGTTATGGGAATAGCCGAAAATAAACAATACAACACGAAAGCAATGATCATAATATAAAACAAAAAAAATTGCTAGAAAATGCAATAATGATGCGATAAAATACCAGATTATTTGTTCAATAGAGACGGGCAGTTGTTTCTCGAAAGGTCGAGGCTGGACTTGCCGCAGATAGTATAATTGATCTATTTGTGGTACTACGAGATAGCTTCATCAAGATATGTTTTCGTCTTTCAGCAGGTTTAAAATTTCGTTTCGTTTTGTGATTGTTGTATTTCAAAAATGTAATTATAACATTTTTGAAAATATTCAAGTCATCAGTAGTCGCCACAGCTATTGATAAAAATAAGTATGGAAAAACCAAAGAGAGGTAGTAACATTTGGAACTCGATTGCAAGAGGCTTATTACCACTCAAATTTAAAAAAAAACATTGACCGTTATCAGCTAGAACTCTATGGTAAACGGCTGGTGCGAAAGCACAAAGTGAGTTGCAATGGTGATTAAAAGAAGCAGAATGTACTAGAAATCTATGGAGAGTTATTGCCATTAAGACTCCAGGATACAGCGCCTGTTTTTTTCAGTGTGTGACTACTGGTAATGACTCGTGTGGAAACTCGGAATGGATAATAATAATAATAATAATAATAATAATAATAATAATAATAATAATAATAATAATAATAATAATAATAATAATAATAATAATAATAATAATAATAATAATAATAATAATGATAACAATAAAAAAATAATTAAAATAATAATAATAATAATTATTATTATTATTATAATAATAATACAAATAAAAAAATAAAAAATAATAATAATAATAATAATAATAAAAATAATAATAATAATAATAATAATAATAGAAATAATAATAATAATAATAATAATAATAATAATAAAAATAGAAATAATAATAATAATAATGATAATAAAAATAATAAAGATAATAATAATAAAAATAATAAAAATAATAACAATAATAATAATAATAATAATAATAATAATAATAATAATAATAATAATAATAATAATAAAACTTTTAAATTAAAGTTCAGTTTTAAATTAAAAGTAAAGCCTAAAATAATTTTCGAGCAAAAATCAATTTTACACAAATCATTACTTGAAAAACAAGCAGAAGTGGCGAGATATTTTACCAGTCCCTATTGTAAAATTGATCCCAACTTTCTTAATCTTTAATATAATAATATGCGCTGTGCGTCTGTTTCAATATCTATATTTATAAATAGTTATTCCTTTGCATAAAACACTAAGAAAGATAATTGGATATATTTTTTAGCGAAGGTAACCATGAACAGTAGCTGACTGTATGTATTAGTATGTATTGTTTGTGATATAAACTAGGCAACAACTGTTTCTTCAAATTCATTTTAATTATATAGTTTGTTAGTAAATTTAGAAGCCATGACAAATGTATGTTTTGCTAAAACCAAATAGAACTTCCATGGACAGGGTTTTGTTCGAAGATCTTCCCATCCGTGGAACACAATATCTTGCAACTGTTTCTCAGCTGATTACAAAATGGTCTTTTTCAAGTCAAATGGCAACAAATACCCGTCAAGCCGTCCTCTGCAGTAATTCTGCAAATTCTGCCCATCCTACCCATTGCTACAAATCCTCTCATAGCATTGCTCATCATCCAACATACGATCTAATTAACCCTTATCCTCGAGTGGCCTTTGGTCTTGATAAATGTTGACTCATTAGTATAAACCCTAAAATTCCATCACTTTTTTATGGTACGGCCGTAATAGTTTTTAAATTAAAACAACTTTTTCTTTTTTACCTATTACGTTTTAATACAAACGATTTTTTACTTTTTTATATTTACTTTCTTAGGGTGTAAGACACAAGATCATGGGGTTTTGAAAAGCCAGCGGACTATAGAAAGTGCACTCTGGCCTACGAAAAAATGTTCGGTTTTTGTAGTTCTCTCAGGGAGGTGTCGACGTCCTCTCCTCCTACATACAGCACCTGGTATTCTCAAATGGTCACTCATCTGGTACCGACCAGTCTCAACGTTGCTTAACTTCGGTGATCTAACAAGAAGCGGTTGTGTCAACGTGATTATGTCGTATATATGCTATATCATGAAATTAGTATCAGATTAACGTCTAGAGTCTACATGTTTTAGAGACAGTAAAAATAGCTAAAAATAAAATTTATTTGGATTCCAGAAGAAGAAAGAATACCATCTGATTCATTAATCTTGTAAAAATCAACACCTTTGATCCAGAATTATTTTGCGATGTTTGTTGGTTAACTGCCTCGACTGGTGCCATTTTTACTTCATGTGAAAAAGAAGAAGAAAAAAAAACGATATTTATAACTACTAGACCGGATTTCAAAATAAATCCAATATTTTCCACTAAAATCCCCCTTATCCTTCCCAAAATAATCGACAGGCTATTTATTATGTTATTATTCGACAGGTTTTAAAAAAAGACCGTTTTCTCTTTGTGTGCGGCACGAAATTCGAGTTTATACCAGAATCAAAAGGCAAAATGGTAGAATTGAATTACATCAGAGTGTTATTTTTCTTTTGATAATTTTATTCTGTTTACACGTATCAACAGTTCTAAGTGTTATGTACACGATATTGTCTCACTCCGAAATGATTGTCTGACGATACTGTCACTCTAGTGTTGTAGAATAGAATCATGATACAAATCAGTCCGACAGTGGGGTTGTGGCTGTCGGGCTGACATATGATTCTGTTCAGTCCTAAGAGGTCAACCCTCCCAAGCTTTATCTTCTCTCTGAGAATGGGTTAGTTTATTGCTAACTGCCTAAGGAAAGCCGAGGGGGCTGCTCAGGCATTTTTGTAGGCCAGAATGTGCTTATCCTAGTCTGCTGGCTTCTCAAAAATCACGCTTGACCCTGTGTCTAACTACCTGGTAAAGAGTTCAATAATAAATAATACGATACTGTAACCTCTTCACATTTGTGAGTATTACACGTGTAGCATTACCTACTCTTTCCACACACATTTTTCTTTTGAATGGAAATCGCTCCAGACAAGACATGAAACCACTTGATGTAAGGCGCTAAAAAAATAATACTTCAAGGTCAAAATCTAGCCAACGATAAGTGTTAGATTTCGACCCAGAAAACAGCAATTCTTCCCCCTTTTTCAGAAACATTGCTCATGAAATGTGAAGACTAAAGAACTAAATAAGGGAAGCGAGAGTTACAAGGCTGTAAAAAATCAACCCAAGGTTCACTTTCTACTCTCCATTTACATATACATACACCAAATGGTGCTCAGACCTTATCATTTCCCTTTTCGCTATGCTAGTAGGCACTCAGATCGGTACTATAGAAGCCAAAACACAAAATGATTCCCTCTCTTTTCTCTTCCTTGCCGGAAACATGTGCACGTAATGCACGCACAAAATCCAAGGTATGTGAGAAACATTCTGTCAACTTCTTCACACATGCTCACTAACATTCTCTTTGGACTTTCTTAGACCTATGTACACTCAGTGTGTACTGGGTAGGTGCCGCACAGAGCACTCTTTCTTACCTTGTCAGAGTAGAAAATCGACTTCAAAAGCTAGTTGAGGATGATGTCTTTACTTCTCTACAACCCTTTTACCACAGGAGAGACATTGCTAGTCTTTCTCTACTCTATTGGTATTTTCATGGTCGGTGCTCGACTGAGCTCCAATCTTTTGGTCACTCCCATGAAACCGTAGCAGTTGCATGAGCAAACGATTTTGTACAGTCTATGTGACTTGTAGCAAGATTGTAATTCAATTTGCGATTATGTAATCATCGCCTCTTCACTGCATGGGCGAATAACACTTCTACGTGTAACTAGATTTATACGCAATGAATCGTTTTGGTGTGAAAGTCAAACCACGACGTGAAAAATTCAATTCCAGCTTATCTCTCAAACAGGCAAGACGTATACCTGCGCTCACTCTACCTGAGATAACGATAGACGAGTTGAGGAACTCCAGGATATTACTTAATCTAACCGACATAAATCAGCTCATTGTACTATCTTCATTTTGTTCCTGTGTTCCTGTGAATAAAACTTCATATCTATTTAGTTGAGGAGCCATTGTTTATTGCAGGGAAGAATAGTGATCCCTTTTTCTTGTGTAACATTTCTCTTTCAGTCAGATTCTGCCAGACGCATTACTCTTCCAAGTAAGTTCGTTATTCTGATTTTCTTCTAACCTGAACTTGTCACCTCCCAGCTACAATTGGTGACACAAACTAAAAAAACCCATTAACAGCAAGAACTCATCTATTTACAACCACTGGAAAGAATTTTACTTTCTTCCTATGTGTAAAAGGTAAAGGTCACATAGCCTGGACGCGCACGAGTGTCATTGCCGACATCGCACACTGTCCATGGCCATAGCGGCGGTGACTTGTAAAGAATCACCATGTCTAGGGCACAGCATATGGAAAGCGGAGCCCATCCCTCTCCTTCCGCTGCCTTGAACCTTCCCTGAGTTTTAGTCAGGTACCCATTTACTGCTGGGTGGACAGAGGGAGTTTTCAGACCCCAAAATGCGCATGCCGTGAGTGGGATCGAACCCGGGTCGTCCAGCCCAAAGACAAGTGCTATAACCACTCGTCCACAGGCCCTCCCTATGTGTAGCTAAAAGTAAATAGAACTTCCATCAGCAAAGTTTCTTCATAAAATCTTTACATCTGTGAAACACAATACCACGGGTTTGCTTCCTAGCTGACTACAACATGATCGTTTTCAAGTGCAATGTTTACAGATTCTTGTAGAGCCGTTCTCTTAAATAATCAAATTATTCCTATTTCACACATCATTTCTAATTTTCTCAAAGTTGTGTTTATCATCCAACTGACAATCTCATTAACCCTTATCCTTGAGTGGCTGTTGGGCCTTGATAAGTGGTGATACATTAATATAAATTTTGGTACTCATGAAGATTATGACCCAAGCTAACACTTATGCTAACCTTAACCCTAACTGACACCAAGTGAATTTTTACTTGAGTCCTAATCTGCATAAATACCTAAAGTTTAAGAAAAAACAACTTAATGGAATATCCTTGTTAGAGTTAAACAGCTGTAATACAAGCTTCCTCTCTTTCTATTTCATACGTCATAATGGAATATTTTCAAGGTTGTGGCACAAAAAAATAAACATTTTTACAAACAGATACACAGTTGATATTATATTAGTGGATTTTAAAAATGTTTTAGGGAACCTATGTGAATAAATATATCAAAGTGGTTTAATTGTTAAACATTATCGTTATAAGCCCTGTGTTCATAGGTGAATCAGTTAAGAATGAAGACAATTCATACAAATGACAGACTGATAAGTAAATAAGAGAAATGAATACCCGGAATACAAAACAATTGATGACAAGAAATGATTCTTCATTAGTTATAAGTTGCTTTGGGACAGAGGACACCGTAGTAGAAAAGAGGGAAAATATTCTTATTAACAAAACAACTAGAAGGTTGATGCATATTGCCTACTTGCAAAAAAGAGGATAGACAAGGTTTATCCAACAACTCGCCATTTTGCTATTTGCCATTTTTCTTATTGCCATTTTGCTATTTGCCATATATATATATATATATATATATATATATATATATATATCATTTTATTATTTTATTATTTTATGTATACACATATATTATCTTAGTCTGACGATTCTCTGCGAGGATGAAACGTAGACATCTCTGTGTAGCTTAATTGCCATAAATATATTTTTATACTTTACTATTATATATATATATATATATATATATATATATATATATATATATATATATATATATATATATATATAACACTCTTTAAAATAAGGTAAAACACCTATCCAGGTTAGTAGAAGAGTAACTCATCTTGCCTTTCGTAACATTTATTTGTTGCCTATTTGTTTTTTTGACACCTTTTTGTTCTGTTAGCTGTTTTTATAAATGCCCGGATTTTTTATATGTATTTTTAATTTTTTTTAAATTAATTAATTTTTACGTTGATAACCTTTTGTCCGTGTTTGAATTATTTTAGTGAGCGTTTGTCCGAACACCGTTTATGAGCCCTGCACGGGGGCCCCTCATAATCGGTTAAAAATCAAAAAATAAACGAAATAGTGTTAGAAACACATCCAATAAATGTCACCAATCGTGGGGAAATGTAATGTTTTACCAGTATTTGCGATTATCGAAACTCGCTATAATTTCAGCCATTAGTAAAATACATAGCCCTGTTGTGCTGGCATACCCTTAATGACAATAAATGTGTAAAAATTTGGGAATTTCTTTGCTTTTGTACATTTAGTGTATATGCATTTTCATCTTAAACCTATCAAGGGCATATGATTTCAGTATACTTGCATTTTTCATGGAATGTCACTACTTTTGTAAAGGCTATGCCTCAATATAATGCCTTCTCATAACTGATATTGTTGGTAGTTTGACTAATCAATGTTTCTTTCAATATTCACAGGTAAATATTTTTTTAAATTATGATGAGTGTATATTTACTCATGATACAATTCAAATTAGAACAATTTTTTTTCACAGTTAATATATATACTTAAATCAACTGTGAGTCAATCAACGTTGTTTTCTCTATGGCTTTATTATTCCTATGCTTAAATGTAACTTAGTTATTGGATTGAGTTATCTTTAAAAAATTGTTTTATTATTCTAAGTCCATTATAATCTGATATATATATATATATATATATATATATATATATATATATATATATATATATATATATATATATATATATATATATATATAATCAACAATTATAGACAGATATATAGATAGGTAGGTCGATATTTCGATGTATTTCGTTGTGAGAAATTGCAAATTTTGGAAAGACTTTCGATTTCATCTGACAGGAAATCGTAATAAAAACTTCCTCACTCAATTAAATAAATTAAATTTCATTGAAAGTTATTAAATGGAGTCAATCATCATTTGTTTTCATAAGAGAAAGTTCAGTGAGAAATGTCAGAAATAGTAAAATGGTTAAGTTTATAAGTTTGTTTTGAATAAGCAGCCGACATTGAAAGTGGATTCAAGCAGTGTGTGTGTGTCGTCTTTAGTGTGAGTATTCGTAGGACAGTGAAAGAGTTGATGCATTGTGTCTGTGTGTGCCTTGGTGTCATTTTGTCTGTGTGTGCGTTGTTGTCTGTGTGTGCGTTGGTGTCAGTGTGTATGTGTGTGTGTGTGGCTCAATACAATGGTCATTTAAAAAATTTTTTGGAATTTTACTGGAAAACTAAGGTATATGGTAAACTGAAATTTAAATGCCATCAAATAGACCATAGAACCTCTATCTCCGCCCAAAATCAGCTGAATCCATCAAATAGTTGATGAGATACAGGGTGGCACATACGTACGTACGTACGTACGTACGTACACACGGATAACATTATTTCATGATAGAACTTTCTGGATCTCTGGGTTGCCTTGACTAATGATGCTGAAATTCTACACACTTATAGAACCTATCAAAACAAAATTTGTGCAAAGTTTTAACTACTTTGGTTTACTTTTTTTTGAGTTATGATTGATCAAAGAAATGAGATTTCCAGCATAGGCCGTTTTTGAAGTCTATTAAGGAATAGAGCGCTCTCGCGCCTCCCTTGATTTTATAAAGTAACAAAATAAAGCTTTGGCGCACAAAAAATGCCTGGGCAGCCCCGTCGGCATTCCCCGGTAGGGGCGCCTTAGGCGATTAGTAATAAGCTAACCCCTTCTCAAAGGGTGAGAAGGCAAAGCTTGAGAGGGTGGACCTCCTAGAACTACATAGGACACTACCTCAGACCGGCAGAATCAAGGTCCGAAGGCCAAAGCGTGTAGCATACATCGGAACAGATACTGAACTTTTATCTTAGCCAAAAGGCCAAGATTTATGGAAGGGCTAATGGATTAATGTTACACAATTTGTAACAATAATTAAGGTCGTTAGACATAATGTGACGTTTTGGAAAAGAATATAATTAGTTGCCGTAATGAGTGAAACAATCAAAGTATGGTTCAGTCATTATCCTTTTCTATCTACTTCTAATATAACGGATAATTTGTCTGTCTGCCTGTCTGTTTTCCTGTCTGTCCGTCAGCATGGATTTTTACTAAACTTAAGAAACTTATTTTACATAAATAAATAGACAATAAAGAAACTTGACGCAGACACTAGGAATCGAAGTCACGAACATGAGGCTCGCAGACTTAGTCGTTACTGACTGAGCTAACTTACCGAACTTATTAAAGTCTTTCAAATTGACTCACTTCAACAATTCACTGACCCCGCTCGGTTAATTGTGGAACTCTTCAGTCACAACAGGAAGAGACGCTGCAGCCTAGCTAAAATATACGACCGTAGGGAGTATATTTTGGCTAGTCTATATAATGAAAGTGAACGTACGCGTGTCCGACGCGCTGTGTTGTATAGAGAGGCGCAGATAAGAGGAGAGGGGACGAATAAGAAGGTTTAAAGCCCAAGTACAACAGAAGAAAGGGAGTATGCAGAGGCGAGAGGAAAAAGCGCTGTGAAACACGAGCTCAAATGCCAATCAACAATAAAAAGAAATATTCCTTTTCCTCGTTGAAATTTAAAAACATCGAACGCAATCTTAACTTACAGTTATGTATGTTCGGTAGATAAAGAGATAGACAGATATATATAGAGATAGATAGATAGATAGATAGATAGATAGATAGATAGATAGAGAGAGAGAGCATTTTATTTAGTAAATGAATTAATATTTTATTTACCTTGTTAAAACTGAAAAAAAAACGCAATCTTAACTTACAGTTATGTATGTTCGGTAGATAAAGAGATAGACAGATAGATAAATAGATAGATAGATAGATAGATAGATAGATAGATAGATAGATAGAGAGAGAGAGAGGGGGGGGGGAATGAATTATTTTATTTAAATGAATTAATATTTTATTTATCTTGTTAAAACTAAAAAAATATGTTTAAATCCTGTTTGGAATGGCTAAAAAGTACGTTCGGAGTTCGCTGATTGTAAACAATGCATTTAAAAACGAAACATGTTATCTTCAATAGAAATTTCGCTTATTTCAATAAAATTAAAAAAATATTTACATGGTTGGAAAGAAAATAAAACTACAATATCATCTCGCTTGCTTGACTGACTTTTCATTGACGGAAAAAGCTTTAATTTCTTTATTTAATTCATTTGGTGATTTCTATTTTTAATTTAATTAATTCAATTTTGTCTTTTTTTCCTTAACGATTCGTCTTGATCTTTTTTATCATTTAGTTTTGTCTTCTTTTTCATATCCATTATTTCCGTTTCAATGATTTCAAGTAATCAATAGGAATTTAATTGCGAAGCGATAGCGAGCAGACGAGGCAAGATACTTCAAAATCAAGCTAAAAATTAATATTTTACTTGTACTTTTACCATAAAATGAACCTATCATCTAAAGTTATGGCATTACATAGTATTTGGGCCTTTAAACAAAAATTAATTTAAATGGAGAAATCAACCGTGGAATTTCCACGAACTCCTCCTCGTACTGAACTATTACATTCCATTCCTTTTGCAATCATTTCATGAAAATAAAAGTATTACAGTGTACTCCCAAATAAAGGGGCCTCGTACTCACCTTTTGTCATATATATTTCATTGATTCATTCCCACTTTACAGAAAATGGTGAAATGATACTCTCAGTGGGAGCTCGAGAAAGAAATCTACAGCATCAAACATGACTACAAAACAGGTTCATTCATAAAAGTGCGCGACATTTTCGTGCATCAGTTCAAATATATTTAGATATATCTATTAGTATTTCATGAATATACACATATATAACTATAAAATAATTTAATATATTATTTACATATATTTCCAGTATTTACTCCAACAGTGCTCAATGCTTGAGTAGGGCTTCGTAGTAGATATTCATCACATAGAGTGTAACGTAGAAGTTTGGGACCACATTGTCTTTCCCGGAGAATTTTATACATATGATATAAATTTCATCAAAATAGGATAAATTTGAAGTTTTTAAGGGGATTCGGCCTCCGTAACTCCGATAGCTCTCTTAGGTTAGAATGGAACTTAGAGACTTCGGAACACTTCTATTGTCTTCTTCAGAAAATTTTATACATATGATTTAAATTTCATAAAAAATAAGATATATTTTAAGTTTTAAAGGGGGTTATGCCCCCCATAGTGCCCTTGTGGGTACACTTAGTGATTCGGGAACACTTCCATTATCTTCCAAGATGTATTTGTTTATGTTATTTTATAGAAGTATTCTAGTTTTAAAGTTTTATCAGAGAACACACATACAGACCAATGTCCTTACTAATTACTTGTTTCGAGAGAGTACAAAATCGACTTTGCAGATTAGTGGGAGATGATTTCTTTTCTTTCCGGCAGCCCCATTCTCACAGAAAAGAAGTGTTTAGTCTTCCATTACTCTATCGGTCGGTACTTCAATGGTAGATGCTAGTATTTCTTCCAATGCTGCAAAAAAATGCAATCAAACGGAACTTCCATGTGCAGAGTTCCTATCCAAGGCCTTCCTACCTGTGAAACCCATTGGCGTGGAAATGCTTCCCTACTGACTACAACATGGTCGTTTTCAAGTCCAATGTCAACAAATATCTGTTGAGTGATTCTATGAATTAATCATAGTTCTTAATCTTTTCATAATACTGTTCCATCATCCAAATAAAAATCTAACTAACCCTTATACTCGAGTGGCTTTTGGCCTTGGTAAGTGGTGAATCATTAGTATATATATATATATATATATATATATATATATATATATATATATATATATATATATATATAGATTAAGTCGTTATTTTAGGCGTTGTTTACAAGGTATTTATTCATGTAAAACCCTGTTTGTTTCATCAATTATTTTCTTCTTCCTTTCCTTAGTTCTCTCCTTTCTGTGTTCTTTTCTGAAACTCATTTGAAACGCTTTCTTTGTTCTGTTTTCTCCTTTGTCGATGTTTGTCACTGTTTCCTGGCATTGTAGAGATCGTTTTTGAAAGTCTCGCCATCTTCTGGTTCGTGTGGACACAAAGCACGCATAAACTGGTGTTAGCGTCTCTGAACTCATCAAGCAATACACATAAAAAAGAATAGTTTGTTTTAAGTGAGTTTAGTGGCAACCAAAAGTTTAAAGAAAGAAACAGAAAGAAAAAGATAGAAAAAAGTGTTGTTGCTAAAACAATGTTTTGTTCGAACTTAACATGTAGACAGCTTCCATGGTAACATGAGTTCTTGAATGATGATATATAAATAACATACTATCATTCAATTCAGTAGACGTAGTAAGGAGATATGTAAAATCTGCTTCTATTATTACAAAATTATACAACGGTTTCTTAAAGGAGAAATGCTTTCAATCTCTTTGGAAAACTTCGCCGGTCTGCTCAGTATATAAAAATATTGGTGATCAGTTTTCTGCATCTCAGTACAAACTGATCGGTCTCTTATGCGTCATGAGTAAATTGATCTAACCTGTAGTTAATCAAGCAACTGCTAACTACCTCAGCAAAAGCAATCTATTTGTGACCAGCAATATGTATTCCGTTTTGCAAGATAAACTGCTGATATACTAACCATAATATCACACAGGATCAACGAATCCCTTGATGGGGGCTTTGTTTCTAGAGCAATAATTCTCGACATATCAAATACCTTCAATAAAGTTTGGCACAAAGAGTTGCTTGCTTCACAAACTCGCTAGCCATGGAATATCTCATTGAGGAAGTCCCTTGCTTTGGTAAGCGCATAGGACTGGATTTCAATCCAGATCTAAAATGAAAGACTTACATATAATCTGTTGTGAAGGTCGCTGGAAAAATGGATCATTTAACCACTCCAGAAAGTACCTGACTTCTGATGTAACCCTCGACTTATATAGGAGTCAGATACATCCTAAGATGGAGTACTGCTGCCACATCTGAGGATCTAGTTGGGGATGATCTCTTCCATTCCTTACCGCTCCTTTCTCACAGAAAAGACGTTGCTAGTCTCTCCATACTCTATTGTTACTTTCATAGAATATGCTCGACTAAGCTGCAATCTCTGGCCCACTCTTGTAAAACATTCACAGCAAAAACCCCTTTTACAGTTTGTGACCCATGCTAAAACAGGCTTTTCGTCGTCATCTTCCGGCTGTTTACATAAACAGACGGAAGTTGACTAAGTGCTTAGCTAATCAGATTGCGAGACAGTAAGATACAATTTTAAATTGTGCAATGAGTAAATCGTAAATTTTTTCTGTGCTAACGCCAACAGAAAATCTGTAAAATTTTGGAAAATGAAAAAACAAATTTTGCGGAAACCCTACCCTTCAGAAAAATGTAAAAAACTGCTGTTTTTTTTCACCCTAATCCTAACCTTAACCTAAACTAACCATAACCTAATCATAACTTAGTCGGTCTGGTTCAAAAGCTGTAATCGTACAAAAAAATTATTTTTTATCAAAACAAAAAATAATGATGATTAAACAAACTTAACTTTCTTGCGAGAAAAAGTATAACAGTTGTTTCATTATATTTTCTTCGTCAAAAAAATAGGACAAACAATTTAGTTTCCTGAATGACTTAAAAATGTAAAAAACTTTTTTTTAACCCTAACCCCTAATCCTAAAACCAATGTTAAAAACTGTTTTTCTTTTTCACCCTAATCCTAAAAAATGTAAAATACTCTTGTTTTTGCCACCATAGCACTAACCTAGTAGGTCTGGTTTAAAAGCTGTACCAGTATAAAAAAAAACAATTTATCAAAATAAAAAAAAATAATTATTATTAAACAAAGCTTAACTTATTTGTAAAAAGAAACAACTTTCTTCTAAAAACAAAAATTATAAGTTTTATTATATTTTCTTTGTCAAAAAATAAATAATTTTTCATAAAATTTTAAATACGGTGACTGTTTTTTTTTGCTTTAAATGTTGTTTCATTATTTTTATTCCTGCTTGATAGGGTCGCTTCGTTTTGATGTGGACGCTGGGTCGTTTTTATTCGGCATTTTCCTGCTGTTTATGTAAACAGCCAGAAGATACCAGCGAAAAGTCGGTTTTAGCATGGGTCACAAACTGTATCAGTACCCAAAATTCACTCTGTGTAGGACCTGTATCCGGCAATAACTGAACTGATTATGCTGTGGGCTATATGAGCTCTAGGAAAAAGTGACTGTAATCGTAGCTTTCTGCAGCATTTTTTTAGCAAGCTTTTGTTTACATATCCTCTTTTTAAGCATGGTAATACTCATGCTCACATCCGACAGTTTCTAGTTCAGTAGAACATTATTTTAACTGAAACAACCTTCCATTTATAGACAAGGTGTGTCTGTAATGTTGCAGAGTTGAATATTATGTTATCCATAGGTGAAAGACGGTTGCTTTATCATCGAACCCATGCTCATACCCGAACAATGCACATCTTCTGTTCTATCTCCCCTTAGATTCTCGAATCACTCAGTTGTCTCCATTAAGATCAGATCTAAGTTCATTGAGACTTTTGCTGTCCTTTTCCTATCGCAGAGTGTATCGATACTCAAGGGCTGATTGAAATAGTTTTTGATCTTATATTTCAAAAAATTCTTCTGCATTCTATTTTCAGAAAGAATGTATCCTGTGTCACATCCGCTATATCTGATTGGTTGATCACTGGTATTGAGAGTGTTATACCTTCTAAAAAATTCAAAGAGAGACTAAACAGCCAGCCACGGTCCACTCTTGGATGTGCCGCTGCCATTGCTCATAGAAATCATCATTTGTAATTGCTTTTAACGAAATAAATTCCCTGAAACCAAAGATACCTTTAAAACTGCCCACAACTGCTGTATATGTTTTTATTAAAAAATTTATTTATTTTATACGAAAAATCTGTTCATAGACGTACCTGACCCGTTGGGTCACAACCACTACGATCATTTATTCAACTTTGCTTTTATTTGAAGATTCATAAACTCTTACATATCTTTTGAGACACTTTTCTTGAATCACCAAAATTGATAGGTCTCTTTACTTCTATATAATCCTTATTATTACTTGCAAATATATATTCCCTGTGGTCGCATATTTTTTCTAGCCTGGTAGGATAGTATTATGAAGAATGCATGTACACTACTCTCTCGATGGCGGAAGTGATGCCTGGGAAGATGGTATCATAATAACAGAACAGATACTACACTACCTACCCCACCAAAAAATGTAGGAGGTAATGACTGGGAGGATGGTATGATAATCACGGAACGGATACTACACCTAACCCAAAGATGAGGTAATGCCGGGAGAGATGGTATCATGACAAAAGGACAGATAGTATCATGACAAAAGAACTTATACTACACTACCCTCCCGCAATAGAGCATTCACAGATAGTACATTCATCTGAAATAGTATAGTAAAATAAAGTAAGCATTAAATGATAGCGCAATAGCAAATTAGTAGAAGTAATAATATAGTTGCGGCTTCAATGAGACAGAATCTAAATCTGTGTTAGTAATATAAATATTATATAAATAAGGCAAACGTTTAGAGAGCACGGGGAGAGGAAGAGAAAGAGAAGAGCTGATAAAGCGAATGATTATTATCAAGAAAAAAATTATGTATTTAATAATATAACGAACAAATAATAACTCAACGGGTCAGAGGTGATCTAATATCATTATATAAATAAGGCAATTTTAACTGCTTCCACAGATTAAAACTCAAGCTAACATTGACCCTTACCCTAAACCCTAACCCTAACTCTAACGCTTACCCTAACACCCACCATAACCCTGACTCTGACCATAACCTTAACGACAGGCTCAAAGTTAGTGTGGGTCCTAATCTGTGAAAGCACCTAATTTTCCTTAGAGGAGAAACAGATTTCCAAGCATAACTCTATATCTAACTAAGGTATATGTTAGCATGTGTTTTGTATTATTAAAGTATATAAAAATACATTTGGGAAATAAACGTTTATTAACTCACATTCAGTATAATAATGGGAGGTGACAGTGGTTAAGTGGATATCGACACGGACTGAAGATCTGAGTGTTTCAAGTTCGAATCCAGTCCATAGTATTACTTTCGCTTAGGGATGTTGGCAACCTTTTCGTGGTCCTTCCTGTAAGTACCCAATGTCTTTCCAGAAAGATTTCTAACTAAAAAAACATCAGGAAAACTAATGCCAACACCAGAATCATCTGATTCACACGAAAGAAGAAGTATAATAATATATAATCATACGAAGTGTTTAGCAGCACGCAAGAATTTTTAATATAGACTAAAGTAAGCTGTAGCAATAGATTTAGAAGCAATAATACGTTAAGCTGCAGTAGTAGAATATAGATGTAAATTTAGTAAAAAAAAACAACGACGACAAATAGACAAAATGAGAAGAAAAAAGAAGAAAAAGAAGAGAAAAAACGACGAAGATGATGACATCAGCAGAAAATACATTTTTAAGAGATAATAGTGTTTGTTTTTTTTGTGTTTGTATTTTTGTGAATGCAGTAGGTGCACAATTAGAAGTGGAGAGTTCGATCGTAAGTCACGAAGAGAATCCATTCCCCGAATGTGTGAAGTCCGAAGCAGTTATGGTTGTTGGCCACTTAATAAAATGAGCATTGCTGCATTGACATCAGATAACAGTAAATAATGTCCAAGGGTTGGAAATATAATGTTTTATTATGTTTTATTACTTGCGTCTTCGCATCTCTATGGTGAGCTTTGTCTGTCTGTTAATTGATCGGCCGGTCGGTCGGTCTATCGTTGGTTTTGCATACTTCAGTTTGAAATAACTTGTCTTTTGGTCTGTCACGCTTAAATTTGAAATTGAATTTGTAGAGATTTCAAAGCATTTTTATAATTAGTTATTTTCAATTCGTCCGTTGGTCTGTTACGTTTAAGTTTGAAATAGCATTTTCTTTGGTCTTTCACGCAGAAGTTTGAAATATAAATTTCTTTGATCTATCATGCTTAAGTCTTAAAAAGTGGTTTCTTCCGTCTGTCACGCTTAAATATATATTTTTAGGTTCATTACACTTACATTTAAAATAATAGTTACTTTGGTCTGTCATGCTTAAGTTTTAAATAGTATTCTTCGTTGTTCTGTAACAATTAATTTTGAAATAGCATTTTCATCGCTAAACAGGCTGATTGAATTGACGCATTTTATGAATATGCATGTTCTAAGACATCGGGCTTTTATTTTATTCATTAAAAAAAAATAACCGCCGTTGTTCAGGTAGATGGATAACACAAAATAAGATTTCAGAAAAGTGTGCATAAAATATCTAGCTAAAATAAAACAATTAATCAAGTAGATAAGGGGAGCCGGATTTCCCCACATTAAAACCTGTAAAAAGTATGAATAATGTAAGTGATTGTAAACAAACGAGTGTGTTATTAGTTTCAAAGACCGCTCTGTGTTCGCTAAATACCTATCTTTTAATCTGATATTCTGTCAATCGAGAATGTAAAAAATGTATTCGGAATAGTCAATCAAAAGGCCCTCAGAGTGAAAGCGTATGTGAAGTAAGCGTCTCGTTTTTAAATGAAAATACAGAGTACTTAACTAACAATAGCAAGATCGAAAATATGAAATAATAACGGTGCTACGAAGATAAGTGTCATACCAAGACAATTTCGCGGTGAACGTGGGTGGCAGAGGTAGTGGCTCCGAGCGTAACTGCCTGTATGTGATGACTATCTTAAGAGAAAAGGTCCAGCCAGATAACATGTAAACATTATTAAAAGCAGACGAAACAAATGCATATTTCCTAAAAATGCGCATCAAGCATCAGATTTGCATGTGTAGCTTTTAGATAGAAAGCTATACTGATCAATGAAGCATCACTCTACTTTAAATCTAAGATATATATATATATATATATATATATGTGTGTGTGTGTGTGTGTGGGTGTGTGTGTGTGTGTGTGTGTGTGTGTGTGTGTAAATGTGTGTGAAGAAAAACAGTGTCGATAATATCCGACAAAATGCAGAAGATAAATTTGAAAGAAAAAACCGAAACACCAACACAGTACAATCAGATTAATATTTTTAATCAGTTATAATTTGAAATAGTTACAAATTAAAAAAGAATAATGTAATAGGATGAAGAATAGAAAAAGAAATTAAGAGACAATGATTTAAAACAACTTTACACTTTCCATCCTTCTTCAATCTATATTTCTTTATCTTCCACCCTCTCTTTCTCTCTACCCTTCCTCTATCTCTCTCCTCTCTCTCGGTCTCTCTCTCTCTCTCTCTCTCTCTCTCTCTCTCTCTCTCTCTCTCTCTCTATATATATATATATATATATATATATATATATATATATATATATATTAGTTGAATTTCGTGAAATTCACACAAAAGTGTGGTTAATATCTCAATAGTGTATAGATTACTAGAGCTCAGATTATAATTAATTACAAAATGTTCCGAATTTGTTTTAAAAGGCATTTTTTATTGTTTCAGCTCATTTTCTAAATACACATTTTAAAACACGTAAAATTCACTGAAGAAGCCTTTTGAAAACATCTTGAATTTATTATCAAGAAAAATGTGCAAACAAAAAATGCATGAATAAAAATGTTTTTTTAAAACAAATTCGGAACATTTATTAAATTATATATATATATATATATACATATATATATATATACAGAGAGAGAGAGAGAGAGAGAGAGAGAGAGAGAGAGAGAGAGAGAGAGAGAGTGAGAGAGTGTATTTTGGAACATCTAGAGGGCGTAACAGAAGTTACTTTTTTACATGGATCTGCAAAACATGTTGAACATCTTTTGCCTAAGAAATGTACCTGATTTTTAAATATCACAATACTTTAAATATACGTTTTTTTAGAAATCTTTCTCCAACAATCTCCACTGGTCCAATTTTGGTCCAATAAATGCCCAACTTGCTTTCATGAAATGCTTTATTTCTGATTTTATTGAGATTTATATAATAATTACATCATACAAAATTTTACGGCTTATCAACATTTCAGTGAATTTTGATCTTTATAAAACGCTCTAATGGCGTTTCAGTCTTGATCCATAACGGACGAACGGATTAAGTAATGGGTAGTTCTAGGTGTCAATATTCTGGGAAGTTTAAAGTCAAATCTTCAATACAGGAGATACTAGCTGGCGGAACGAAACAATCTAACCTTGTGGATTAAACAAAGTGTTCAGTTCGAGATTCCATTCGGATTCCTGAGTCTGACATACAGATCCACGTGTTCGACAAGACGTACCGAAAAAGGTCGGAGAGTACATCGGCCGAAACGTGAGAATAACATCCAATATGAAAGCAGTAGTCTGAATAATCCAAATAATATAAAGAATATTTCAGCGAAGTATTTATCAAAAAAGGCCTAATCATTTAAATAACTGTTTTTATTTCTATTTTTATGTTTCGAAATAGTTAAATGAAAACGAATTACTCAGTTTTCTTTTAAATAATTTTACATAAAATATTTTAGGACTTGTGAAACAAAATCAACTTATAAAAAAGAATATTTTTCTTCCTGGCATAAAACAAAAAATATTAAACTAAGAATATTTCTGCTAAATATTTATTATAAGATTTATATAAAATGTTTTATTGCTATTTTTAACTTGTTTTCTCAAATGATTAAATGAAAACGAACAACCCAGTTTTTAAAAACCAATTTCACATTTTCATATATACTTCCGGTTAAGTGTAGACATTGCAGATATGAAACGTAAATGTTTAAGAAGTAAAGTTTCACTTCATTGATTCAATATCCTTTATAAAAAAAAACGTATTATGAAGCTCTATCTGAAAGGATATTAGTGTATGCAAGGTCTGCCGTCTTGATTTCGTTCTGTTCTGATTTTGAGAAGTTGATTTTTTTTAATATATACAAGCAGGACCCGTGCACAGGCGTTTCCCAGCAAACTCGCCGGACCCAGAAAACTCATATCCCCACCTCTGAACTCCATATAAATATTTTTACTCGATGTTTTACTTAGCTGTAAATATTAATTTTTGTGTTCTGTAATTTTAAAATTCATAAATAACATTTAAACGTTAGTATTATTTTATAACTACGAAAGAACATTCTCGCATGATTTTTTTATTTGTAATGTGTAAGTAATTTTGTCTATACCCAAACACTAGAAGGAAGATAATATTTGATATGAATAAATAAAATGTATATGCCATTCAACTACCTTATTACTAACTGTATATCTGGGAGGAAATACAAAAAAGAAGATAGAAACAGTGTGCACGCAGTTGGCGTAACTAAATTTATAGTCTAAGTAACCGTTTAAAGACAATTTCACCCAAAAGTATCCTGATCGGATAACAGTAAACTAATGTTCGGGTGGTAGTAAAAAAAAGACGGTACTTTTTAAAGGTAGGTATCCAAGAAAAAATTCAGTACTTACGTCATCAATTCCAAGTTTCCCCGGAGATTTTCCGAGACTGACGAATGTTACTGAACAAACTGAACGTAATATTAGCGGATATTTATTTTTGTAAAGAAGTCATAAAAAAAAAGAAACTGTTTGTTTTTATCTTGTATTTAAGTGTATTCTGTAATGTTTTTTTTTATTTTGGTTAGTTTGTCGTTATTTTGGATAAAAATAAATGTATTTGGTGTTATTTTTTTTCAATGCATTTAACACAAACTGTTACAAACGTTTGTTTTGCGTGTTATTCTTTTGCCCGGAAGTTTAAATTGATAAAAAAAGTTATTTTTTACACAAACTCTCTTTTGAACTTGTTTTTTTTCAGTCTTTGTATTTTATTTTTTTATTTCATCATGAGTGCACAAACTAAGCTATTTTATTTAATTTTTCCTTGTTTGTTTTTTTTTTCAAGTTATTTAACAAAAATTTGTGCTAATTTCTTCTTTGCAGAGAAAAGAGTAATGGTTTTCATTTTCTGTTTTGTTCTTTTATGTTAATGAAAGGAACCATGATTTTTTTTGGAGTGTGGGGGAGGGTGAAAACAGCAATGTACAGCCCGTAGAGACCAGACATTTAAGGTGGTGGCGTTAATGAATTCCGCTAGTTCGCCGTTTCTGTTTCATGAGCAAACAAATGCGTTCGGAGTTCATTTGGGCATCCTTACTGGTGGTGCTCGAAGTGTGGGTGAAAAAGCATGGCCAGCGAAATAATTTCGAAATTAAAAACAAAAGGGTCTTTTGAGGAGGTGGTAGGTAAAGTTTGCAAAGGGAAGATGAAATTAAGAGAAAGCATATTCACGAAATATTAGAAAGCAAAAAAGTAGAAAGACGCGATCTAGAAGGCATTTTTACATAAAAAGTTACGCAACTTTTTATGTAAAAATGCAAAGGTTAATCTTGAAATAATTACATTAAAATAAAGGTAAATGAAAAGTTATCCAAAAAATTACAAATGAACACTCGCAAAAGTATCAAAAACATAAAGTAATACAAGCAAAAGGTATAGAAAAATTCAAAATGAACAGTTTCAAACGTAATAAAGTCGGAAATTAATCTTTCTAATTGGTTAAAAAGTCGACTGGTAAGAAAAGTAAGAGCGCCTTTTATATTTGTATATTTCGGTAAAAGTCGGAAGGTCAGAACTTGATTCGGCTTTCTCCGTTCATAGTGGTGACGTAATAAGTTCCGACTATGTCACGATTGCAAATCTATTGATACATATTCATGAAAAGCGCTGAAAAGACAAAAACAGCGCGTGTACTGTGAGTATAAGGCAACAGTTAAAAATGAATCAATAGTCTTATGAACTGATCAAAGTCAATTTCACAGAGTAGCAATGATAAGCAATGAACCCATCCCATTCACCATCCCAAAAGAGGTGGCAATGACTGGAAGACAGGTGTCCCGTGAATATGGCCACGAGTTTAGCATACATAAATCGAGTTAAAGTAAGAATTAATTGAAGTGTTGCTCACATTCAATAATATGAAATAAAATTAAAAAAAGGAAAAACGAAAACGTCTCAATCTGGAAAGTAAATAAAAAGAAAGGAAAAGAAAATGAAAGAATAAAAACGTGTTAAGCTATGTTGTAGTAGCTGCAATAGTTTTGAGTAAAAATGACAACAGAGTAAGAAACTGCTAAATGCTCTGTGGACAGACAGTGAGCTAATGCTGTTCGAGTTCGCCATTCCGTTATTCTGTTAAAGTGAGAATGTAAACAGATGTAATCTTTTTTTGTGATAATAAGTTGTTATGCGATGGTTTTAACCTTGAGAAAAACGTAATTCATCGGTAAATATGACCGGCATTGCCTGGGAAGCTAACGATACAAAGTAGAATTAAAAAACTAAAATAGTTAAATGAAAAAAATTGGGATTATCTTATAAGAAATATCGAATCGACCAGTAATGTGCAATTGTGTAAAAGACGCTGATGTTCACAATTCTTTTTCTATTCAGCCGATATGTTAATCTGAAATGCCTAAAGTTGTCAGAAATCAAGGGACCTCTTTCTGGGGATAACACTTGATCTCTATATGAGATACATAGATATTCGAATATTCCATTAAAGTTCTCCTTTACCTGCCAAATGTTCAGTTAGTAAAGAAGTGAAGAACATTAACTTTCCTCTCCACAATTGACAAGTTAACTATGTTATAGTATATATTTCTTTTGGTTTATGGTCTTACCGTATTTCATAAGAAGAATTCATCTAGTCTGGTGGAATATCCAGCTAAGTGCTGTTACTTGAGTAAATATTACTTGTAGAAGGTGCAACATTCCTCGTATGAGCAGTGTCTAGCCGTATTGAGAGTATCTTACTTGGACTTCGAATACTATGTTATTTTGAATATTTGGTACGATTAAACTTGTAGGGGAGAATATCCTCATGCCAGGTTGTCCTTGCAAACCTCTGTACAGAGAGACCTTAGACACTTGAAGACAGTGTCTAGTAAGCATTCAGGTTCTCTAAGGCATTCAAGTTCTCTCCTATATATATATATATATATATATATATATATATATATATATATATATATATATATATATATATATGTGTGTGTGTGTGTGTATACATATGCATAAATATGTGTGTGTGCATGTATACATATGCATACATATGTGTGTATGTATATGTACAGTTGTGTTTTAGATTGCGAGCCATAACCACTGAGCCATCAACAACCGTTATGTGTAAAGGAAATGTATAAATGCTTATATATTTGTAATAATCAGCTATCTAGAGCGCTCTATTCTATTAAAAGGAGCTATGCATTTACGCTAAGTGGAATGTGTATATATGTATATATATGTAAGAAGTTCCATTTTGTCTTTACACACACACACACACACATATATATATATATATATATATATATATATATATATATATATATATATATATATACTAGAGATGAAAGATGAGAATAAAAAATTGCAAAGATACAATATTTATTAGAACATCAACAGTTCAAAGCAAGGAGATGATTGATAATAACTTTGCTAGTTCATCTGTCTATGCATGTCTATCACCCCCTAATTTTTACTTAGATATACGCCCGATGGGGGGGAGCATATTTACGTGCATATATATATAAACATTCATAGACTTTCTCCGATGTGCGTGTATGTGAGTGGGGGTATGTATGTTTATTTGTATGTAGGGGTATATATGAATATGTATGAGTATGTGTATGTATGTATATGTATGTGTATATATATGTATATGTATATGTATATGTGTGTATGCATGTATGTATGTGTGTATGTATACGTGTACGTATGTGTATATGGATGTATATATGTTGTATCTGTGTGTATCTGTATATATGTGCGAGTGTTTATATATGCGTACCTGCCATGTATCAGAGAGTGTTCGACATGACACCCCATATGTATGTATCCACGTGCATGCGTGTGGGATGTGTATATCGATGTTCACATATCGGTCGTTCCAAGAACATTTAGCTATCTTGTGCATCAGGTACTTGAATTCACGGTTAGTGCGACCATTGTCTGACTTTGTTGCCCTGCAGAGGATACATTTTGTAAATCTGCCTAAACTATTAAGAACTTACAAACCCCAAATACTATCTATCTTTGTAAATTAAAATGTCTTTAAATGAACTTATTTTTGAAAAGATTAAAAAATAAATTTCTTGAAGAAAAGATTTTTTGAAAATTATATTTCCTTAAAATGATTTCTTAATAAATCTTTTAATAAATTTTTCAATATAACTTTAAAATAATAACTCTAATCCTTGACCTCTAAAACGCCCAGCCAAGCACTCATTTACTTCGAATTCCCTTCATATCCTTCTAATCTACCCCCACCCCCTATATAAACTTGTTCACCTCGGCAAAATATAAACAACTCCCTTCTTCCATTCATACATACCGTACAGCTTGACACTGACCGCCTAAGCTTCCATCACCCATACCCTAACCCTCATTCTGTTAGCTACTTAAAAAGAAAATATAAGAAGATATATTTACACAGTATATATGCGTATATTTTATATAGTATGTGTATATATGTATGTGTCTGTGTAGATCTCTCTCTCTCTCTCTCTCTCTCTCTCTATATATATATATATATATATATATATATATATATATATATATATATATATATATATATGTAGGTATGTATACATATCAGTCCCCCATCTTTGATTCCCTACGCCCCTGCCGCATCTGTTGTCCAACCCCCCCCCCCAACTACAACAGCTAATATTCCTATCCCAGCAAGCAAATTGTTATTTTCGCCACCGCCTACAAACAACACTTTCAATCTGCTCCGGTTTGAAAACTATCGGCTCTAAATCCATGTCTGTAACCTATCGATACACTGATCAACCAGAGAGCTAGAGGTTTTCGTAATGCACACTTTGATATATACTGAACTCTAACTGACAAACTTTATTCTGAACCCTGTGAAACGGATGATTCCATTATCAGACTACTGCACAGACAAGGTAAACTGGACTTTAACAATTGACGTCTAAAAATCAGCTTTTTAACAACATTTGGATTCCTAAACAATTTGAGTATTATTGTTTTTCAAACATTCATTTCCAATATAACAGCTGTTTTTTACGGTGTCCACCCTGACTCTAAGCTCTCATTTCAATAAAAGACTCTTTATCTTTTGGTCTTTATTTTATTTCATGTAAAATCTTCAAAGTTAAATGCTGTCGATAATATTTACAATTACATTGTCGGTTTTTCTCTATCCTCTGTTGAAAAGAGTTTATCGTTGTAAATCCATGGATTAAGGATATGAAGCTCCTTGCTTTTAACTTTTGTATCTTTACAATTTTTTATTCTCATTTTTCATCTGTAGAATTGATTGCTCTATTCAATATATTGAGCTTTAGATTATCACGATAGATTATTATTAACGATAATTCAATTATCTTTAATTTACTTGAACATATATATATACATATATATATATATATATTTAAAATAAAATATGAAACAACTGATCATATTAAAATGAAATTTAGAACAAAGGTTCTATGTTTGATATATAAACCATAGATGTATCTGATTTGTTTTAAATCTCCATTGTCAAGGCCTTCAATAATATATATTAATTTTCATTCTACACACAGTGCTTCAAGCGAACTTTAACACTTTCTTATATATAACAGTCTACTGATCTAGCAGTCAGGTTTTAAATTTCAGTGCAAAACACTCGCCACGTTCAGCCACACCGAAGAGCCGTGATACGGCAAAAACAGCTATCTGTGGGTGACATATCTATATATATATATATATATATAACATTTAAGAATATTATTACTGATATTAAAGTAAATTCTATTAATTAGGGGGTTTTATATATTAGAAGGCCTATATATAAAAACCAAAAAAACCTAATTAATAGAATTATATTTAATATCAGTAATAATATTCTAAAATGTTTATAGCTCCAAATATTATTTCGTACTTAGTACATAATTCCCGCCAAAAACCTTCTATGAATACTAACACATGGTCTATACCTGATTAACCTCATTCCCCCGAAGATGGACCCAGGTGGGTCCCAAAAGTTATTGGGAGACAACTCCAAACTATGGTAAATTCATCAGCCAATTCCCCTCCGAAACTAAGATCCCGATTCGGACTATTGAAAGGATCTACCAAAAGATATCTAAACACGAGTTGTCTCTTATATTCAACAATATATATATATATATATATATATATATATATATATATATATATATATATATATATATCGGCGAGGTATACGGACGTTTGGGACATTTTTGGGAGGGTAGAATGAAATTAAACAAGTATAAAAAACGAGAGGAAACGATTAAAAAAAATGAATCAATGTACTAAGCCGGCTTTCGTCCACACTCATCAGAGTATTAACGTGGAAGTAATTAAATACGACTAAAACCTAAAAAAAATTAAAATGAAAACTAGTGACAAGTTTAGGAGGAAAAAAAAAGAAAAAAATTATGAAAAAAAAAAATATGGTGAGGAGGAACCTTTTAAAATACAGCATTTTTTTTGTAAATAACGGATAAATTTTCTTAGACACAGACGAACAACACAGGTAAAGAGGACATTTTTAATAACAAAATAAGTTAGTAAAACATTTATCTGGAACAAAACTTAAATCTAATATAAGGAATGATTTTGTTCTTGTCTTTTAAGGGAAGTGAGGGTTTGATCAACTCTGCTGGGAAGTCATGAAATAAAATACTGTTTAGTTGTTAAATTCCCGAAACAGTTGTTCACGGTAAACTGATGATCCCTTAAATAATGTTAATACTAGAGTAAATGCTTGGAAGCAAACTAATATAGTGACTGCAAAAAGTAAATTGACTTACAAAAAAGTGATTTTCCACCGAACGACTTGGGACTAAAATGATTTTTTTTCATTTTTTTTATATAGTTTTAATTGTTGATAAACTTCCGAGACTATATATATATATATATATATATATATATATATATATATATATATATATATATATATATATATATATATATATAAACAAAAGTTTGGCGGTACAAAATGTATATATGCTTTTGAAAATGATTCGTGGAAAACTCTCTAGAGCTCTTTCAACTATCATCTTGTCAGAAGAAACCGATAGTATAATCAATCAATAATATTAACCAATAAAGTTAACGAAACTAAAGAGCTAAGGGAGGAAATTGAAGTGCCAGTGAATACTAAAACGCGATTAAAATGAATTTAATTTAATAGTTGTTTCTATATATATACTATAAATTAAATTTAATAGTCGAAATACATATATATACTATAAATATTTATTTAAATATTAAAGTGTTTTTACCTTCATCAGTGCAGAAGTGGCGGTTGCACGCGGTTGCATGGGCTCGAACGCCATTCTTCTATTGTCAGTTGTGATATTAGTTGGTGCAGGGGGTTAAGTATTTGGTGGACTCTTTGGTTACATTTCGTATGTGACCGACCATTCGGATTTCGAACGTCGGCATGAATACACTCTCTACGCCTAGCCACACTGATTAGTCAGAGACGACGAAACGGCTGTTTGTGGATGACTATATTTTATATATATACATGGATATATGTGGATGACTATATTATATATATATATATATATATATATATATATATATATATATATATACGGCCCCAATTTTTGAAATGTTAAATTTCTTTTCTTCTTCTCTTTCTTTATCCCTCCATTTCATTCTCTCCAAATATGATCTGAGGTTAAGATCAGATTCTAACTCTGCCTGATGAGATCTCAGTTTATAGTAACTGTTGATCGATAACATCGACATGCCAGTGTCGCAGATTTTGTACATGTCTTTGTAAATAAAATTATCATATATATATATATATATATATATGTATATATATATGTGTGTGTGTGTGTGTGTGTGTGTGTGTGTGCGTGGGACGGTTCGTTTATTTATTCGTCAAATAAAATATGATAGTCTTTTAGCCTAAAAAATAGTTAAGTGCAAATCTTTTTGGTTCCATTTTGTGTTATTTTTTAAATTTTTTTTTTAATAGATAAAGGGCAAACGATGTTTGGGAATAGGGAAATACATTAAATATTTATCTCAAGGCATATATATTATTCAAATTATTATTCAACCGATAAGAAATGTTCGGAAACTATTGCAATTGGCGCATATAAATATAATCTGCGTTTTTACGATTTTACTTTTTTTTTTCCTCCATTATGATTTTATGGTTGTTTTTTTTTTTTCGAATTATATTTTATATCCATTATTTTTTGTTTGCTTGTTTCATTTTACTTTCAATAAGTCATTTCATCATTATTATTTATTTTTTATGTTCACTTTTATTTTGCCACTTAATAATTTTATAGGATGAAATGTTTGGGTTATGGCAGTCGTTTGAGTGATAGTAGAAAGCAAGGGGGATAACTCATTCGCCATTTTAAATATTTCATTCTTTCAAGTGTTTAGATTGAAATGAGTTATTTGACAATGAGGGGGAATAAACGATTTATTTTGTGGTTTTATGATTCTCAACTTTGAGCGATGATTGGCAAAAGTTCAGTTCGATATCATTTATGTCTTAAAAATTTGCAGTGATTGAAATGAAACGACTATGAAGCAAACAGGCAAAACAATAAAAAGCCAAGCAAAATGTGAGTCAGTGTAAATAAATATACTGAAAATGATGTGAGAATCAGAGTGTAGAAAACCGATAAGGAGTTTGGAAAACAAATCCATTAATATTAGGAGCAAGTTTGCAGACGAGAGAACGGAAGGCTGAAAAGAAGAGATATATACATAAAAAGATATAAAAGAAACAGTATTTATCTTCTTTATAAATATTGTCTGTCTGTAAGTTTTCATACTTTTCTCATCTGATGCAGGTGTTAAGGTTGCTTTTTCTAATGCATGGAGTCTCAGATCACTTGACGACAGGACGATCATTAATTTGTACATTGAACCACATCGCCTCCCATATAAAAGGCGTCACTCAGAAGTCCACTTCCTCTTTTCTCCCTTTTTGTTCTGAATGATGCGTTGGCAACATGTTTGCCAAATGCCCCTCTCTCTCTCTCTTTCTCTCTCTCTCTTATTTCTTCTTTAATAACCAAAACGACAACATTAGTTTGCCCACTTCTTCTATTTCGTCGAGACCAGTTCTGTGACATGCAGTCAGTCGTCTCCTTACCAGATGTGTCGAGGTTCCTTTGAGACAACATACTGTCAGGCGTTGCGATGTCCATGCAAGTTATATTCAACATGACTTTACCACATCTTGTAAGTCCACCATTCATTATATCCACATATTAGAAATATTGGCATGTGTGCATATTTCTGATGTATTACTTCTAAGCACAAATAAATCCTTTTATATTTTTATAAGTAAGGTTTTAGTTCTTCTTTTTCTCTTTTATTTATGTGTTGGAACAATTAAAAAACCGATAATACTTATAAAGGCTTACAATTCAGACGATTGTTTTTAGCGACAAGATGGACACATTAGTATCAGGTTGGAAAGAAAGTAATGTCGTTTTTGTGCAACTCATTTATTTTATCTGAAACATTCACATTACGGCATTTTTAATCTTTACAATAATTTCCCTTATTTTCTATGACTTCTGTCCAACGATCAACTAGCTTCTTGATGCCTTCTTCAAAAAATTTCTCAGATTTAGGTAATTTTGGAATCGGTCATCATTTTCATAAATTTTATTGTTTAAGTAATGCTGCAACGACCGGAAAAGATGGTAGTCGGATAGAGCAATGTCAGGTGAATGAGGCGGATGAGGCAAAACTTCCCAATTGAAACTTATGACCTTTTCCTGAGTGAGTTTTGCTGTGTGAGGTTTCGCGTTATCATGCTGAAGCACTACACCCTTCCTATTGAGTAATGTTGATCGTTTTTTTTTTAGAGAGCAATTCTTAGAGAATCCAGCTGCGAACAATATTTTACTGCTCTGATTCTTTGATTAGACTCTAATAACTCATAATGAATCAGTCATCTCATGTCCAACCATAAAGAGAGCATAGCCTTCTTTGGGTGTAGTCCTTGTTTTGGAATAAGCTGTGGACTTTGGGTTCGGTCAAACCATTGTCTTTTGCATTGGGTATTCTTGTAAAGAATCCATTTTTCATCTCCAGTCACAATTATTTGCTAAAATTGTTCTCGATAATTCATGGAAAGCAAAGATGTGCTAACAGTCAATCTTTGATTTCGTTAAGCGTCGGTCAAATCGTGGGTACCAAATTCGTAAGAATACATGTACAAGAAATCCACACTGACACCTCTTTCCTACATGAACGTCGTGTGCAACTCAATCTTATGCCATCAGTTCTTCACACATCATTGGTCTCACGCATTGGAACGTCACATTTTGGGCAAGTGCGTTGGACAAACAGCAATCAATTTTCTTTGAGAATTGGACAGTAGATGCTGTCAGTAGTCAATTCATACAGTTGTCTAGAATTCATCTCTGAAACGTGAGGGTACTTAGCCGTGGTCATTTTAAAATATTAAAAGTGAAAAAGGAAGAATTGACCAATTTCTGAATATAGCTATTGGTCAGGAAACTCTCCCTCCACCTTAAAAGACTGTAAAACAAAAGTTTGTAAAGGAATCTTCCCCCACCTCGAAAACGTTGTAAAAAAAAATTAAAAATAAGAAGAAAAGAAATGGTCAAATTGGTGATGATCATAAAACGGGTGATCAGTTTACGTTAAATTTATATAGGAAACTGATCCCCGCTCTAAAATGAAGAATATTTGAAAATAAAAAATAGCGGATTTCTCGAGCAGCATGATAGGTAATTGTACACAGAATAAAGAATTAAAAAATTGGTGATGGTCATAAAGTGGGTGATCAGTTTACGTTAAATTTATATGGGAAACAGATACCCTCTCTAAAATAAAAAAAAACAATTCTCTAGCGACATGATAGGTACACAGAAAAGGAAACAATTTGGTTCGTGAAAAGTGGGTGATGGTAAATAATAAATAAGCGACAAAATGTGTAAACTTGTTGCTGAGGAGGATATCGATTGTAAAAGATTCATTGTAAATCTTTCATAGAAGACGACCTGCTATTTACGGCATATCGACCATTTTTGGGTAATTTGATGCTGAAATACAATGCCTATTATACATGATCCATTCTAAACAATTTATTGCTATTCATGAAATATCAACCTTTTGGGGAGCTATTCTATACTGAAACACCTATACCCATTGTAAAGGATTCGATCTAAACAATTCATTGAAGATAGATTTCTATTTACGGCATATCAACACTTTTTTTTCTTATTAAATGCAGAAACACAAATAATTGATGGCTTCTCTTTCTCTGGTCTTCTAAGCTAGGATCAAAGTGTAATATCTGTTCTGTCGTCGATTAGAGGAGAAAAATGAGCAATCCTGCTTGACGGGTGCAATTTTAATTTTTTGTCCCATCAAAAGTGCCCCTTTTGGGGCAGCTGGATACTCTCCTCCACATAAAAACTGATCTTGTGTCTAACTTTGCTCTCGTTGAGAGGCTAGTAAATAGAATCCTATGGCTTGAAAAACAAAATAGGATGTTCATGCTTTTCCCAGGGGTTTTAGTACAATGTAATAGACGGGGAAATATTTCGATCACTGCTTGTTGGTTTCACAGTTTTCACGAAAGCCTAGTGCTACCAAATCAGGCTGTCTGAAGATACCGTCTTCCTGATTTGAGATGCATCAAACATTGATGTCATCGTCTTTTTCTCTTCGTTTGCAAAACTCAATTATGCTCTGTAAAGCTAAAAACAAAAACGTTTTTCCTCTACAAAACAACCAAACCAAATTCGATTAAGAAATTATTTGAAGCATACAAACTTTTACCAAAATGACCTGATTCGGCAATAAATAACCCGAAAAGTGTTGATATGCCGTAAAGCAAAACAACCAAATCAAGCATCATGAATAAATATTTGAAGATATGAAGAAATTCAAGCATAAAAAACTTTTACTAAAATGACCGGGTTACGCATTAAATATCCCGAAACTGATTGATATGCCGGAAAACAAACAAAAAAACAAATTTAACTTTATGAAAAACTATCCTAAATCTTTCACACAGCTTTCCCCTGTTACATAATGACGGTCTTTGAACAGTACGCTACAATGGTTAATTGTAAACTATGTAAAGCCCTCAAGAAACCATACAAATTAACATATGAAGAATCTCGCTCCTTGGCATCTCTTTCCAACACAAAAGAGTAATGAGTGAAAGATTCTAAAAATGCCCGCTGATTTTCATCACTTAACAGCGTAATCAGCATCTCTTTAATGCAAAAAACGAACGTACCTGCAGAATTATGGTAGGTTTCGTTGGAGTAGGGGCTTTTAATCACAATTTCCGTTGGTGTTTAGGGGAGAGGGACTAATAAGTGTTCCTTTAGACATTTTTGAAAAAGTGCAAATTTTGCTAAGTTGGCGGTTGAATGACATTAATTAGTTCTCCCGTGGTTTTAGGCTCAAACTAGGTTTATCCTATGGTTATAGTGATATATAAAAGACAAATATTCGCTTTTTGCACTTTCCCATCTGATGCAGGTGTTGAGGTTGCTTGTTTCGTAGTGGAGTCTCAGATCACATTATGACAGGACGGTTCATTTAACCATGTGGTCACTTATATAAAAGTGAGTTATGACTGTACGACTAAAAAATGCAGGCTCATTCTCATCACTAAACAGCAAAATAGCAGCAGCTAAGAGTAGGCATACCGAGATGACCAGAAAACACATTGAGTCCCAGAAATTAGGAACTCGCAATTTCTGAGAAAATATATAATAATGAACAATCAACAATTCCCCTTCTATTCAAACACCATGATGTAGCCTGCATGGCAACTGATAAGGCTGAACTGCTTACCCAGCAGTTAACCTTGAACTCCAACTTTGACTCAACAAACCACTTTCTCCCAAACATCCCACTGCGAACTGAAGCCACGCTTGATGATCTGATTATTACCCCTTCCCAAATTCGGGATATAATAAAAAAAAAAAAAACCTTGACACCTCCAAAGCATGTGAGCCTTATCTTATCTCTGCTATAATCATGAAGTAATACTTTGCTGAGCTGGCTTCTGTCCTCTCCAAACTCTTCAACAAATGCCTTGCTGAATGTTGTCTCCCTGATAGCTGGAATATTGTCTCTGTGCTACCAGTGTTCAAGAATTCTGGTGAAAAAACTAACCTGCAAAAATATCGAACCATCAGTCTGCTTCCGTTCTTCTCTAAAATCTTTGAATCATTAATCAATCTAGCGATATTTCATCATCTCATTAATACTAAACTTATTTCTGACTAATAGTATGGATTTAGGCAAGCCCGTTCTACTGCGGATATCCTAACGGGCATCTCTAAACGAACTATAGACTGGACAAAGCTAGTGAAGATAGGGTTGTAGCGCTTGATATATCCAAAAACTTTGACAAGGTCTGGCATGAAGGTCTACTCATAAAGATTAATTCATACGGTATTATTGGACGAATATTTAATATAATCAGATTCTTCTTAGCCAAAAGAAAGATCCAGGTTGTCCTCAATGGCCTAAAGAACATGACATTAATGCGGGTGTGACTAATTTTATTCCTGATTTTCATAAACGACCTCCTTGATTCAATAGTGTCCGAGATGGATATATTTGCTGACGGCACCACGTTCTATTTTCGACATGTATGCAAAGCGAACAAACACACATCCAAGGCAATGGAAATTACCTCCAGTCTGTAGTGGAATGGGGACATAAATGGATGGTAACATTTAATGCTACTAAGACAAATCTCCTTTCTTTAACAATTATAAGAAAAGTTCAACCACTGATTTCCATGGCTAATAGCATCCTAGTTGAAAGTCCATCATCCAAACTTTACAGGTGACATGAATTAAAACAAATACATAGAAGACATTGCCAAGGCTGCTGTAAGACAGGTTGGCTCCCTCTAACGAGCTAGAAAATCTTTCACCTGCCAGTATCCTAGATGTCTACAAAGCCATCATTCTCACATCTATGGAGTATTGTTGTCACATCTGGGCTGGTGCACCAACCACTAACCTCTCCCTCTTGGGCAGGGTCCAGAAAAGAGCCTCTAATCTAATAGGTCCCATGTAATCTACCAATTTTAGCCCCATGTCCCATCGACAAAATGTTGCATCTGTGTTTGTTTTACAATTACTTTAATGGAATGTGCTCCGATGAACTTGCTGCACTGGTGACCCTTCAATGTAAATAGACCCGATCGACCTGTCAGTCAACAAAATCCCACCTCTTTCACTGTAGAGGTCCTGCAATGCCGGAAGGCTTTCTACTCTAATAGTTTCTTTTCTCTAACTGCTAGCCTTTGAAATCCCCTCCCTGTTCCATGTTTCCATGACTGTAATAACATGGAGAAATTTAAATGTAATCTGAACAAACATCTCGATGCTCCTGCAGGTATGACCCTTAATTCACAGTAGCCCTTTATGTATCAGTGGCACAGTGCCTTGTTTGAGATGAATGTAAGTAAAAGAATTAAAATTAAAAATATTAATAAGCATCACTTAAATACAGAGGCTAATGTACGTGGAAAGTGATAGTGGTTTGTGACTTTAAGTTGAGGAAAGGTGCTATTATTTACAGCTTTTGTTGAATTTTTCTTTTTTTGAGATCAAATCGGCCGAAACGTTGCAATAACTAACAACAATCAAGATGAGGAAACCAGTATGTAAATAATTAAATTTTAGATTTTTACAAAAAACAAAATTGTCACATTTGGTGACTTTGTGGCATTTCAGCCCTCCTGTAGGATAAGCCATACATTTCTCGAAAAATCTGTCTCGGTCAGTTTTGGTCACATCACTTTATGCAAATTTTCCTACAAAACCAGTTTTTACGAAACAGTACAAAGTAAAGGATAGTAATAAAAATATGACTATCTTAGAAGACGTAGGATAAAATGTAAACATTTATTGAAAACGAATGAAACAAATGCATATTTTCTGAAAACAAACATAAAGTATTGGTCTAAAACGATGCCGAAACAGATTTGCATATGCAAATTTTCGATATAAGGCTATGTTGGTCAATAAAATAGGGGAAATAACCTTACTTTATGTATAAGGAAATAACTACTTTTTAAAAGATGACTGTTATATTCTCTTCCATAAATTTAATGTGATTTTTTTTAAACTGTCTTTAATAGAATTAAGAATATATTTGAGATGACGTTGTAGATTTTAAAAATATCAACGAAGAGAATCATTTTTTGTTTTTAAAATTTTGATAATGAGATCACATTTTTCAGTGAAAATTTAAACTTTTTCTTACGTTAACTAGCATTTCCTCCTCTCCTCTATCTACTTTCCTTCTTTCTCCTCTCCTCTTTCATCTTTTTATCCTGTTTTCCACTCCACTCTCTCTGCCTTCTACTTCCCCTTCTTATGGTGTGTACCGGTTTGAGATGTCGTCGACACTTCTTTTAGCGGAACAAAACTGGCATGTGACATGTGACAAAAAGTGTGGATCTTTTATAACGATTGGCAACGAGCATCAGGGTTGAGTTCCGAAACATTTTCTTGAAACACCAGACTGTTTGTTGGCGTACAGAGGGATTAATTCGCTTCAGTTTCCCGAATATAGACAAAATGATGACTGCAAAAGAACGATTGTCGCCTAATCTACGAGATTCGCCAGAAACAGTAGCACATGGGTCAAACACTGGTCAACAGAAAAGACACAATTGTGTCGCATGACAATGCTTCAAAACACACCAAACTGTGCAGAAGCTTAATAAATTATGCTATGAAATTCTGTCTTGTTTAAGTCTTGCTGGATTTCTTTCCTACAGATTGACCAATTCTTAAGAAGCAAAGAGGCAACTAAAACGGCTTTTTGAGAGTTTGTTGCGTAACGGACATTCGAATTTATAGGCAACTGCAATGCATAACACTTGTTTCTGTGTGTCATAAAGGTGTGTATTTTAATTGGTTTTAGTTTGATTAATATATTTGAGTATACAGTGATTTATAAGCATTTTAAGTTAGAGGTCAAAAACCTACATTATTTTCACCAACCTATTAGTTATAGCGAGAGAGCGTAATATACTGGTACACAGAAGTAAGAAACAACACTAGTAGTAGTAGTAGTAGTAGTAGTAGTAGTAGTGTAGTTAGTAATTGCTGTGAATATAAACTAATATTTGGAAATTATGTTTCTGAATTTTTTAGATGAGGATTGATAAGTTGTATTATTTGGATTATTCGAACTACTTGTCTCACCATCGATATAATGTAAAGAAATAAATCGTCTGTTGCCTAGAAAAGTCAATAAGTAGTAACACGAATACATATAAAGAAGAGACGAACAGCCTAAGAGAAACCCTCCATCGAAATAACTATCCAAAGAGCATAACACCAGTTTTGAGAAATATGGATCAACCAACAAAAGACACCACTCGGAAACTCACCACAGTTTATCTACCATACACGACGGGCTTGTCTGAAAAGATTTAGAGAATATGTAATCCATATGACATCAGAACTGTATCCAGGCACGACT
Organism: Sepiola atlantica; assembly: GCA_963556195.1. Lineage (NCBI taxonomy): Eukaryota > Metazoa > Mollusca > Cephalopoda > Sepiida > Sepiolidae > Sepiola > Sepiola atlantica. The sequence goes on along the minus strand of OY744515.1, from coordinate 49,980,740 downwards.
CAACTCTCACAAACATCTCGTCCGAATCAAGCATCCTACAAAACAAATCATGACTAGGAATTGTGTGTACCCCATTCCATGTAAGTGTGAAAAATATACAAGTGGAGAGATATGAGCACTAAAAGTAAGGCTAGAAGAACATGGGAAAGCCGGAATACGTGGAGATATTCGCTTATAGCTGACAATATATAGAGGGAAAAGGGAAGCTGCCCTTGTGGGACGAAGAAGAACGACGGAGAGTAAGACGTCTCAAAGAATCAGTACAATTGTTTCCTTAGTGTACCTAGTATAGAATTTAATACAAGATGGAAACCATTTATTATAAATAGTAGATTAAAACACCATTAATATATATATATATATATATATATATATATATATATATATATATATATATATATATATATATATATAAGCTTTTTTTTATTTCTTTTTTTTAAATGCAACTTTAATTCCTATATAATTTTATTTCTAGCTACCATATCGCAGAATGGTTCTTGGGTGTAGTGTTTAGATAGTATTATTTTTATTATTATTATTATTATTATTATTATTATTATTATTATTATTATTATTATTATTATTATTGGTATTACTATTGTTATAATGAATTTCATTTGATATGCAAATTACCATATCACACGGTAGTCTTAAGTGTAGTATATTATTATTATTATTATTTGATTATTATTATTTATGTATATATAAGTGAAATTTTAATCCGAATTATTTCGACACTTGATTATTGGGGAAATGGTAGTTTGATCAGTACCATCGGAGAGCCATGCATATTATAACTGTTATGTTTTTAAATCTCCGAAACAGTTACATGGTAAACAGCTGATGATCCCCGTGTTAATATTAGATGCTTACGTTAAGGTCTCCTGTTTTTGTTTCACTGTTAGATACTTAATCCCCCTTTTTATTTTATTTACTTACTATTATATATTTTTATTTATTCATGAATTTTCCAACGAATGTTTAATCTGCAATATTTTGGATTTAGTTAGTTTCTCTGGGAATTTAAACTGCATTTTTCTTTTTCTTTTGTCTTTTTGTTTAAAATAACTAAAAGCTTCTTTAGACTATATATATATATATATATATATATATATATATATATATATATATATATATATATATATATATAAATTAAATACCTATACTTTTGACAAAGGCGCTGAAAGATCTCAAGACATTAAAATAAACAAATAATTTATTTAAAAAAAAAAAATAAAAACACGTTGTTCGGGTTTTCAAAAATATTTTTGTGATTGTTATTCCATCAACGTTTCAAGTGTGGACTTCTTCATTATTCAACAATACATAAACCACGTGACACGCCAACATTCAAATACCATCAGGACGAATTCTCATCTTGGCCGCGACCAATATGTATTGGTTAAGAATAATTAAAAAGAAAAGTAAAAGAAATAAAAGGAATTAAATATTTATACTTTTGACAAAGGCGCATCACGCTGAAAGATCTCAAGACATTAAAATAAATAAATAATCCATTTAAAAAGATAAAAACCACGTTGTTCTGGTTTTCAAAAATATTATTTTAAAACATATATATATATATATATAAGTAGTAACGCTACACATTTAAGAGAAAAATAGGTTTAAGGCTTCCTAAATTCATACAAGAATTGTTCACATGGACACGTGGCACAGCATATAAGTAATAATCAGTTCTGCGTGACAGTCTGTACGCTGAAGGTTCAATTATATAATTACGAATTACTTAAGACTTCTACCCGCACATGGCTGACAACACGAGAACAATATACCCCCGTTGATTAAATAAAGGATTCAGTTCGAAATTCTGTACAGATTCCCAAGTTTGGAGTTTGACAAAACACACTTGAAGAAGGTAGGAGGTCACATCGGCCGAAACGTTTTGAGAATAACATCCAATGTGAGAACAGTAGCCCGAATAAATAAAATAATACAAGCGTTAGAGAATATCAATTGTCAAGATATGAAAGCACTTTTAGTTATTACTAGCAATAGGAGATGAACGATTAATTAAAAAATGTGTTTTAATTTTTATTTTTGGTTTAAAAGAAAAAATATCAAAGACCCGTGGGGCAAGTGCTAAGTACTAATCAGTTCTAAGTGATAGTAAGAATACAATTACGTATTTCGTAGGATTTCTACCCCTATGGATTAAATGAAGTGTTCCATTCAAAATTCCCTACAGATTACCGAGATGGACGAGACGCATCTGAAGAAGTTCTGAGGTTACATTAATCGAAACATTTTGCGAATGACATCCAAGATGAGTATAGTAGTCCGAATAATCCAAAATAATTGAAAAAAAATTAATTTAGCAAAAAAAAAAATCCCACTTATTCGATGTGGTCTCTCTGTATCCCAACCCGGAGTTAAAAATAAAAACAAAACCTATACTAAGACCAAGCACAATTAAAATATTATGATGAATCAAACATTCGTCTCGATTTTAGATTAAGAGTTTTCCAATAATATAGTGGGGTCTGTGTTTGCGTCGAGCATCCATAAACAGCTATGATGTTTTACTTACTTTATTTTATTTATAACCTAAACATTGAAAATTATCCAAATTAAAAAGAATAGAATAAAAATGGTAACTGGTGCACACCGGAATCATCATTCATTCCCGGGTAACGCCAGATGTGCTTGCTAGTATTTAATATAAGGCGTTTTATTAATCTTTTTCCCAACGCGGTAAGATGTGACACAAGATCGGGAAAGTGGGATTTGAAAAGCCAGCGCTCTAGAGAATGAAGCTCTGGCCTATAAAAAATGCCTGGGAAGCCCCATCGGCATTCCCCGGTAGGCCCGCCTCCGGCGATAGCAATAAACTAACCCCTTCTCAAAGGGTGAGAAGGTAAAGCCTGGGAGGGTGGACCTCCAAGAACTGTACAGGCCGGTGGAATCAAGGCCCGAAGGCGAAGATGGTACCGGTCTATAAGGGTGTGACTCTGTCCTGGAAAGCCTAGATAGAGCACTCTTAATTGACTCGAGTGCCCAGATACATGTATTTGGGGATTTTAATGCCCACCACCGTGACTGGTTGGGATTCTCCAGCCTTACTGACGCAGCCGGCATCTCTACGTATAATTTCTCCTTAGCTCACTCCCTCTCTCAGACTGTCGATTTTCCGACCCGCATCTCCGATCGAGTAAACCAACAAGCCTCATTTCTAGACCTTTTCTTGACCTCAATGCCCGAGGCATGTGTGACGAAAGTTCATAGCCCACTCGGAAATGCTGATCACATTGTGCTGATGATACATATCACCCTAAAAAGTCGTCCAAAAGCTGATGAACCGTTGCTCAAAACAACGAGATACTACAAGCAGGCTGATTTTGAGTCAATCAGAGATCACATCAGTTACGCTCCATGGAGGGAAACCTTCTCACTCCCTGCAGACCAGTGTGCAAATGAATTAACTGAATGGGTCAAAACAGGCATTAAAGTCTACGTCCCCATGCGAAAATTCCTTAGCAAGCCCCACTCTCCCAAATGATTCACCTCGGAATGGGCAGCTGCCATTGCTGAGAGGCAACAAGTATTCCATAAATTCGCCCGCCATAAGTCAGCTACTAATAGACATAAGTTTATAGAGTCAAGGAATAATTTCAAGGCCGTGATAGACAAAGCAAAGAGAAGGTATAATGAGTTAACAAAAAAACACATTTATTCACAGAAACTAGGTACTCGTGATTTCTGGAAAATCTACAATAGTGTAGTGAATAATCGTCAATCAACGATTCCCCCACTATCAAACCACAATGATGTCGTTTGCACGACCACTGATAAGACTGAACTACTTGCCAGCGTTTCGCTTCTAACTCCACCTTGGACTCAGAAAACCACCCCCTCCCCAAATTCCCATTGCGGACTGAAGCCACACTTGATAACCTGATCATCACCCCATCCCAGGTCAGAGACATCATAAAAAACCTTGACACCTCCAAAGCTTGTGGGCCTGATCTTATACCTGTAATAGTAATAAAGAAATGCTCTGCTGAACTGGCCCCTGTCCTCTCCAAACTCTACAATAAATGCCTAGCTGAATCTTGCTTCCCCGATAGCTAGAAAATTGCCTCTGTGGTACCAGTCTACAAGAATTCTGGGAATAGAACCGACCCTCAGAACTACCGCCCAATCAGCCTACTGCCGATCTTTGCTAAAATCTTTGAATCATTAATCAATCTAGCTATAGTTCGGTCTTAAGTAATGGTAAGCTTCTTTCTGACCGCCAGTATGGATTTAGACAAGCGCAATCTACTGCGGACATCCTAACGGACATCTCAGAATGCATGTATCATACACTCGACAAGGCAGGTGAAGCTAGGGCAGTAGCGCTTGACATATCATAGGCCTTTGACAAGGTATGGCATAAAGGGCTTCTCCTGAAAATATGCTTATACGGTATTACTGGGCAATTACTTAATATAATTAGATCCTTCCTAACCAAAAGAAAAATCCAGGTTGTCCTCGATGGCCGTTCATCTAAGCAACATGACATAAATGCTGGTGTACCCCAATGATCTATCCTTGGACCCTTGTTGTTCCTGATCTATATAAACGATCTTCCTGATGACATAGAGTCTGAGATTGGTTTATTTGCTGACGACACCACGCTTTACTCTCACCATGTTGGCAAAACAGACGCGATTATATCTGAGGCAATGGCTGAATCCTTAGAAAATGACCTCCAGGCTGTAGTGGATTGGGGTCATAAATGGTTGGTAACTTTTAATGCCGCAAAGACGAAGCTCCTTTCCTTCAATAACTACAAGAAACCTCTCCAACCACCGATTGTCATGGCAAATAACACCCTACCTGAGAATTCGTCATTGAAACTCCTCGGCCTAACCTTCACAAGTAACATGAATTGGAACAAATACATTGAAGACATTGCCAAGGCTGCCGCAAAGAAGGTGGGGTCCCTCTACCATGCTAGTAAACTCCTGACACCTGACATTATCCTGTATCTCTACAAAGTCACCATCCGCTCATGCATGGAGTATTGTTGCCACATCTGGGCTGGTGTATAATCTACTACTCTCTCCCTCCTTGACAAGGTCCAAAAAAGAGTCGCAAACCTAATAGGTCCCTCACTGTCAACCAAGCTCCAGTTCCTGTCCCATCGCCGCAATGTAGCCTCCTTGTGCTTGTTTTACAAATACTTCAATGGATTATGCTCTGATGAATTATCTACTCTAGTGCCCCCTCGACGTAAATTCACTAGACCAACTCGACAATCAACTAAATCCCATCCATTCACTGTGAAGGTCACCAGATGCCGGAGAGCTTTCTACTCAAATAGCTTCTTTCCTCGTGCTGCTGGCCTCTGAAACTCCCTCCCTGCCCCTGTTTCCCCGTCAGTACTGACATGCAGAAATTTAAAATTAATGCAAACAGACATCTCGGTGCGCAGATCCCAACTTAGGTTGACCCCTCCCCCAACCGTCTCCCCTTTTCTTCTTCTCAGTAGCCCCTTACGTCTGCAGTGGCGGCTTGCCTTGTTTGGGTGAACTATTTAAAAAAACCCAAAAAGAAAACAAGTATCCATCGGAACAGATACTACACTTTGATCCCAGCCAAAAGGCCAAGAAAAACAGCAGATCTTATTTATCTACCTCCCACACCGGTAAGGTGTGACATAAGGCCGGAAAGTGGGATTAGATAAGTCAGCACCCTAGAGATAGAGCACTTATGACCTTCAAAAAATGGCTGGGCGATTAGCAATAAACTAACCCCTTCTCAAAGAGTGAGAAGGCAAAGCCTGGGAGGGTGGACCGCCTAGAACTGCACAGAACAAACCCACAGACCGGCGTCATCAAGCTACGAAAGCCAAGACGATCCCGGTTTATAGGAACAGATAATACACTTTCATCTTAGCCAAAAGGCCAAGAAAAACAGCAGATATGGGTGTAAATGCAAGCAAGAGCAATATATGTATTTTGTAAACAGTAGTGTCCACAAACACTAAAACTTAATTGTCTATATTTTTTAGTAAGCATGTTTTGCGGCATCATAGAAACAAATTAAATGTAGTGAAGGTCATGGCGTATTAATGTTATTAATGAGATGTACGAAAAGTCTACTGAAAAAACAGCCGAATCTGCTTTCAGCTGTTGAAGAATCACTCGCTTCTAATATCGTTAAGAATGTTCTTCTTCTTCTGTCTTTTACTCTTTCTTTTTTTTTCCTTTTTTTTGTTCCTCCTCCTTCTTTCTACTTCTTTTGCCTTTTCTTTTTTTCTTTCTTCTTCATCCTCTTTCTTCTTCTTTCTCTTCTTCTTTTGTCTTTCCTTTTTCTTTCTTTCCTTCCGATTCTTCTCCCCTTTCTTTCTACATCTTCTGTTATTTCTTCTTCTTCGTCTTTTTCTGCATTTTCTTCTCTTTTATTTGTGTCTTTCGTCCTTTCTTTCTGCTTCGTCCTCTTCATCTTTCTTACTTTCTTCTTCTGTCTTTTCTAGTTTGTTTGGTTCCTTTTTTTATTTCCTTTGTGCTTATTCTTCCTCTTTTCTTTTTTACTTCTATCTTTCTTTTTTTCTTTTTCTGCCTTCTCTTCTTGCTCTTCTTCGTTTGTCTTCTCTTTTTCTTTCTTTCTTCCTTTCCTTCTTCTTTTCCCGCCTTCTCCTTTCTTTCTACTTCTGCAGTGTCTTCCTTCTTTCTTCCCTCCTCCTCCTCTTCTTCTTTTTCGTCTTCTTCTTCTTCTTCGTTAGTCTTCTCTTTTTTCTTTTTTTCTTCTTTTCCTTTTTCTTTTTCTGCCTCCTCCTTTCTACCACAGCATTTTCTTCTTTCTTTTTTCCTTCTTCTTCTTTTTCCTTCTTTCTTCCCTCCTCCTCCTCTTCTTCTTTTTCGTCTTCTTCTTCTTCTTCTTCGTTAGTCTTCTCTTTTTTCTTTTTTTCTTCTTTTCTATTTTTCTTTTTCTGCCTCCTCCTTTCTACCACAGCATTTTCTTCTTTCTTTTTTCCCTCTTCTTCTTCTTTTTTCTTCTTTCTTCCTTCTTCTTCTTCTTCTTCTTCTTCTTCTTCTTCTAGAAGAACAACAACAATAACAAAAAGTAATCATCATATTCGTGTTATTTCAATATCAGAATTGGACAGAAGTTTTTGTTTGTCTGGCGATAAAATCAATTACGAATTGGATTGCTTTTGCTATAGTTTCTCCGTCCGCCATGTTGACGGTGCATGCGAGATGGTAAACAAGAATGAAATTAATACGACTTCGCCATGTTTGAAATTCATCACCACTTTCTGATTTTATTCGCCAACTTATTAATTCATCTTGAATTTAGAGAGCTTCACAAATTGTTCAAAATTAGCAAGAGGGCGAAATGGAGCAATGGACGAAAAGACAGAGGGAGGCAAAGCGTTACAGAACCAGGAAGTGTATGTGTGTGCGTGAGAGGGAGAGAGAGGGAAGGAGACGGGGGGGGGGCAAATAAAAAGAGAAGTGCGAGAGGAAAGAGAACAAGAAAATAGTTATAGAACTCTCCTTCCGAAAGACCTATCAACAACGATAGCAATAGGGGTAGCAAAAGAGAATGCGTTACAAAATAAGAAGGAAAAGGAAAAGAGAAAGAGATAGAGGTGGGAGAAACAGAGAGACAGAAAGAGATAGAAAAATGAATGAAGAGAGAAAGTAGAGGAGGAGAGAAAAAAAGAAAGGGTTGATCAAATCCTCTTTCTTTCTTTTTTTTTCAAACCTATCAACAATGGCGGCAATGGGGGGGGTCGTTTAAGATCAAAAACAAAAAGTGATAGAAACAGAGAGAAAGAGAGGGGAGAAATCGAGACGGTGAAAGATATGTTAAAGCGTAGCATATGTTCCTTCCTCGGTGAGAGCAGGAGAAACCCTTCTTGAGGGGCAATTTTTATTTTTGTCCAATTCCAGTGCCCCTTTAAGGGGAATCTGGATTATCCTCACATCAGAAACCGACTTTGTATTTTTGGTCTCGTAGGGAGAAAAATAAATAGGGACAAGTCAGGGGGTAGTTGAGCAAGAAAGTTAAAAATAAATGAGGGGAGAAAAGAGAAAGTGTTATGAAAGAACAGGGAGAGAAAGAATGCGATAAACATATACACAGGCAGATAGATAGAAGGGAGAGAGATAAGAAGACAGATAAAGAGAGAAAATATAGGAGAGAGAACAAGAAAGAGTTGATGATACTCTCATCCAGTATTGTTTTTTTATGTTTTTTTTTCTAACCTATCAACAATAGCGGCAATGAAAAGCGGGGCAAGGGTTAAAATGCAGGCAGAGAAAGAGAAACACCGAGAGAAAGAGTGTGAGAGAGAGAGAGAGAGAGAGGGGGGGGGGGGGAAGTAAAAAGGAAAAGCGAACAAGAAACAGTTGGATCAAACTTTCCTTCCTTTTTCTTTCTGTTTGTTTTCCTCTCTTGCCTTTCTTGCCAAACTATCAACAATGGTGACGACAATGGCGCAAGCAATGGAGGCTGTGGTGATTTTGTTGTGTTCAGATTTTTCCCAACGCCGACATTCCGCGAAAATTGAACTAATACAATCAAACCTGAGCAGATGTAGTTTCACAGAAGGTTTAATTTGAAGTCCAAATGAACTAGCAGTCAACAATCAAATTAAGTCCATATTTGCAAACAATGGCTCAAAAGTGCAAATCTTAAATTGATCCATTGCAGGAGAAATGTAAAAATAAATAAATGACTCGCGAGTTGTCTTTTTACAAGGTATCATATTGCGAATAGCTTGAAGTGAAAATCGCTTATCTTCTCAAGTAGGCTTCCTCAACACAAGCTTATTAAAATTTTAACCCTAATTTATTATAATAGATGTCTCATGGCTCCGAAATAATCTATATTTTTTCTCCATTCCTTAGCACGATAACAGAGTCTAATAAATCTAAACCAGGATATATAAAGTAAATCCTTTCATGAAAATCAGACCGTTATAATTATGGATGGCAAAAATACACCATATTTTTATTTGTCCCCTGAACACTAACTAGCCGAGTTTAATAGTAATGCCTCCAGCATCTATTATTATACTAAAGCTGAGTTAATCAACGTTTGCTTCCTTATATATATTTTAATCACACACAATACATAATAAAATATTACTTAAAAATACATTTAATTGTTCGGATTCGCCGTAATTTGAAATTTACTGAACAAGTCAACCATTTCTTACCAAGTTTCTGTCTGTTACTCTCACCCTCTCTCACTGTGTTATTTTATATGGTGTATATCACTTCTCGATTCTGTCTCTCTCTTTTCCCTTCTCTATTGATCCCTTTCTCTCTGTCTCTCTCTGTCTCTCTCCCTCTAACCTCCCCTCTCTCTCTCTCTATCTCTCTCTCTCTGTTTATTAACAGTCTAAGGTAATTATAAAACAGAAAATTGGAATAGTCCATTATAAACAATAGGGAATTTCATCACGTGTATTAATACTATTTAACCCATCGCTGGAGTAAAAAAAATGAGAGAGAAAGAAAGAGAGGGGGTGTGACACAATGCGTGAGATTTGGGGGAGCTGAGGGCTCCCCACTGCATTCGTGGGCCTTGTGCCAGACTTGTTTCAAGAACAATGACTGTCTGCGTTTTAAGATCACTGAGTGCGCCCTGCATCGGTCATGTTTGGAGGACTGAGGGTCGGTGTCAAAACAATTCAATGACAGGTGCATTTGATGGGGTCACAGATCAAACTGTTGTCGTTCGAGAAAATCGGTTATGAAACTCAAATATAAACATTTGACAAGGCGTATACTGATGACACCAGTATTCCCTCTTTCTCTCTCTTTCTCTTTCTCTCTCGCTCTGTCTCTCTCTCTTTCTCTCTCACTCCCCCCTCTCTCTCTCTTTTTCTCTCTCTTTAGCTGGTAAAGAGATTTTAACAAAAGAGTCGGGCCGGAAACTTTGAAGAAGGTGCACGCACGTTCTGACGCGTTCCACTTCGGTTTAAAAATGTCTTCAAGAAAATAAATCTATTTTTATAAGAAAACGGAAAAATGGTTTCTTTCCTTATTAGAAATAAGGTTCTTTTGCAGCGCAGAAGGTCCCTCCAAGCTAGCCGGTTCCAGAAAAGAAGGTGACAGCGATTATCATCTAAACGATGATTGCTCACTTGTAAGAACGGCGAGTAAATTACGTGCACATGCAGTCAGACGTCCCCCGTTCGACATTTCGCCACAATTCGTCCCTAGGATAAAAGATTCTGCCACATGGACGCCACTGGCAAAGCAACCTTGCCACATTAGTTCCGCGACCAAGATTAACCAACCGTCCCAAGATATACATCGCCCCCGGCAAGATAATGCCACCCACAAGGCAACAGTGCCATATGGATGCCGCGACAAGGATAAACGTTCCGAAAAGGTCTGCCGCTACGCCAAACCAACGTGCTACATTATTGCCACATTCATGCGATCAAGATATACAACGCCCCCGACAAGATTACCCCCTTCGTCTAAAAACAACTTTGCCACAGGGGTATAGCAAACACAAAGAGACTAATTATGGATTTTGTCTTTTTATTTAAAGAAAATCAAACTGGTTTTGTAAACTCAATTTTTTCCTGATTTAAACAATCTAACCCGAGCTCAATGGGTGACCGAACGGGTCACATTCTTTCTAGTTTATTTATAAAAATCAGATTTGTTTTGTTATCGATGGTAAAAATAACTTATATTCTTTATCACTCCTGAACACGGGCCCGGTCGAATAATATTAAAACAGAAGTTACGATGATGTAGGCGTAGAATATAAAATGTAGAAAATAAGTATACTGTATTAACAAAAAAGATTACAGTGAAATATACTTTTGGTGTCCGGTCCTAACTTGCAAGACATAACGTAATCTAGTGGATTCAGACCTGGAGAAAAGCAAAATGTTATAAAATGTTAATTTTATTTTCTGTGTGATTAAATGCACCATTCTATGTCCATACATCCTTTCTCTCACAGACATGATGTTGTTAGTCTCAGTCTTTTCTATAAATACAACTATGGCATGTGTTCTTCAGAATTCAGAATCTCTATCTACCTATGTCTGTATCTGTCTCTTTGCTTCTCTTTCTCTCACATTATTGTTTTATAAATAATTTGACTTGTTTTGGTTTGTCTTCACAATGGTAGCCATGATTGTGTATTTATTGTTGGTTTGAAATTGTATTTCTTGTCCTGGAATAAAATTTTATATATACAAAAAATGTTCTCTGTGTGAATTCAAACCAATCAGAAAAAAATCTGGTATGAAGTACATGCCAGATGCAATCGAGTCATACAAAGAGAAGATAAACAAATCTGTTGGATTGTCAAATGATTGAAACCCCGTAGCTGAATAAAACGCCCTGGGGGATACAGTAACAACGCCGTACTATGGGAGGACTGAGGTGGTCACAAATTGTTATATAATAACAACAACCCGAAATGGATATCGGCAGTTGGTTGACACTTGGGCCGAGAAGAATGACCGTCAAATTCCTGTGGATGCATATTCTTCCTACCAACCCACTATCCCTCACCTTCACAACAATAAAGATATATCGTTATATTTTCATATATCAATGTGTTTGCATTCTTTTTAAGCACCGCAGTAATACCACACCTTTATTGGAAATACATACACAAGGCACGACTTACTTTTATTGTATTAAGTTTTATTATACACTGTACTTAACAAGTGATACTATTTTTCTTAATATCATTACTTCAGATTTACGAATGATTTGCCTATTACTTACTGGTGCCTACATAAATTCCTTTAAAAAAATCCTTTATGTATTTCTTACAATCGGTTACTTGCCGCTACGAAACAAATGCGCTGCTGTACTGTTAGTAAAAGAAATCGATACATCTCGGCTTACATCATTCTTTCATCGTACTTACATAACAAAATAAAAACGGTGTAGCGTTTGAATCTATCTCTTATTGATATTTAGCACGTACATATAGCGATTCTATAACTATAGTACTTACATATTTAGGTAATCATTACTTTTACCGACAATTATTTTAAAAGAAGTTGCTAGTCTTAGTCTATTCTATAAATACTATTATGGCATCTGTCCTTAAGAATTGTCCGATCTATTCTCTGTTTCCTTTGTTCCAGATCGTTTGACTCGTTGATGAAGTATCAAAACAGCAAATTGACGGAGACGTCAATTTGCTGTTTTGATACTTCATTGTAATACAGCTTCCAATTCCAGTAGCTTCTTTCCAAAAACTGCAGGCGTGTGGAACTCTCTTCCCGCTGGCTCTTTTCCTCCTACTTATAGTCTTCATATTTTCAAGGCTAAGACCAATAGGCATCTCCTGTCTTTGCGACAATCATATTTTGTTTTTGTTAGCTCCTTACATCAAGTGGCTTCATGCCTTGTTTGAAGCGATTTCCATAAAAAAAAACATACAGTTGGAAAATTAGTCCCAAATAATTTATTTTAGTTTACGTACTCATTTTTTTTTACGTTAACGGACCTTACTTCCTGTGACCGAAAAAATGGCTACATTAATTAAAACCTATATTTACGGCAACGTAAAGTGATTATATTAAAAAATAATTCTTCAATATTTTAACGCACATAGGTCACAAATCAGTAGGTAAACCAAAATAAATTGATTTTAACTAATTTCACAACTATATTTCTTTTAAAATAAGTAATGTCAGTAATAGAAATGATTACCCATATTTATTACCGACGAACTTACGGATTTTTGTAATTAGCAAGTTAAATTAAAAAAATGTTTTTATCCGTGTTTTTCTTTCACAATTTCTCGAACAAACGGTGTTGCGTTTTCATTAATTCCAAATTACGTTTGGGCTCGTATCCAATTCTTAACTACGGTACTTGTATATCCATTAAGGACTTGGGTCACTAGCGATTCAACACCTGCTAAGTTTTAGCGGTGTCTTTCTTTAATAAATTATAACATAAACCAGTTTAGCGTTTTCATTCGTCCCCGATAAACGGATTTTGTTTTTAATTAGCGACTGCTGTGGGCTTAAAAGGGTCGAAAAGAAATAAGATAACAAGAAGATAGTTAAGAAGAGTATGTATTGACAGGAGACATGTGTTGCCAGAGACTTCTTTTTTCATGGAGATCGCTCCCGACAAGGCATGAAGCCGCTTGATGTAAGGAGCTAAAAGAAAATACTACTTCAAGGTAAAAAACTAGCCAATGATAAGTGTTAGATGGATAGATTACGACCTATAAAACAGCAGTTCTCCCCTCTTTGTCAGAAACAGCGACTGACTCTCTCTCTCTCTCTCTCCTTCTTTCTGTTACCACCATTATCACTATTCATAGTGTCGGGAAGAGTCCATGTAGTGACGCAATAGGGTAGATCAGCATAACAGCGACTTATCTTCAACAACTGTTTCAGCAGTACCATTCTTTAATAATTTCTCTAATAAACGGATTCGTCCCCTATTGAGTTTTATCCCGTATGCATTTCTTAAATATCGTACTTAAATCTTTAATACGGACGCACATACGGCTTTTGGCAATTAGCGATTTTAAGTTAACAAAGTTCACTTGTATCTTTCTTTTAATAATTTATCAAATAAACCTGTGAAGCGTTTTCCTTAATTCTATCCCGGGTCGATTTCTTGACTGTTCTTATTTACTTGCCTCTGCACGAGGAGGGAATTAGAGACAAGGTCGGTTTTTAATGCGGCAAAAATTCAGCTCCCCCAAAAAGGGCACTCTGGATTAGGAAAAACTTAAAATTGCCTCAGTTTTTGTTTTTAATGGGAATCGCTCCAGACAAGTCATGAAGCCACTTGATGTAAGGAGCTGACAAAAACGAAAGATGATTATCGCAAAGACAAGAGATGTCCAAGAGATGTCTATTTGCCTTAGTCTTGAAAACACCAAGACTATAAGTAGGAAGAAAACAGTCAGCAGGAAGAGAGTTCCACAAGCCTGCAGTTCTTGGAAAGAAGCTACTGGAATAGGAAGCTGTATTACAATTAGGTATCAAAAGAGCGAATTGATGGAGACCACTAGACCAACGAGTCAAACGGGCTGGAACAAAGGAAGCAGAGAATAGATCAGACAATTCTTAAGGACAGATGCCATAATAGTATTTATAGAAAAGACTGAGACTAGCAACTTCTTTTAAAATAATTGTCGGTAAAAGTAATGATTACCTAAATATGTAAGTACTATAGTTATGGAATCGCTATATGTACGTGCTAAATATCAATAAGAGATAGATTCAAATGCTACACCGTTTTTATTTTGCTATGTAAGAACAAAAAAAGCAGGGAATAGATCACACAATTCCGAAGAACACAGGCCATAATAGTATTTACAGAAAAGGCTGAGTTTAGCAACATAACGCCTGTGAGATCTGTCTCTGTTGCCATGATTATAGAGGGTGTAGAGAAGAAGAAAGGGAGGGCCAATGAAATTACAGATACATTTCTGCACTTTATCAAGAATCCTAAGATGGGACAGAGATTCACCAGGCCAAATATGACAACAGTACTCTATATATGGTCTGATAGTAGATGTGTAGAGATAGAGAAAAGCCTCAGGTGTGAGAAAGTGTTTTAAGCGATAGAGAGAACCGACTTTACAAGAAGCAGAAAGAGCAATGGATCTAATTTATGAACTCCAAGAAAGATTTGATGAGAGAGAAATACAAAAAAGTTTTAGAGTCGATTTCTCCTCAAGAGCATAGTCATCCATAAGAATCTTAGAAAGAAAAGGGACACGCCTACGATTGAAAGACACAAGCTGAGTCTTAACAGAATTAAACGACACAAGCTATTTCATACCCCAATCCACAACTCAACCTAGGTCAACCATATATTTCAACTGATCTGAGGGAGATGGGTGAGAAGCAACATGAGAAAAGAGAGTGGTATCATCAGCATAGATGTTCATTTTCTGAATAATATTCCCTGAAAGATTATTTATATAGAGAAGAAACAGTGTCGGACCTAGAATAAAGCCCTGAGGGACACCAGCTTTGATAGGAAAAGAGAATGAAGAGACACCGTTCAAAGTTATTCTCAAGCTTCGATCAGAAAGAAAAGACCTAATAATGTCAACGAACCTCGTCACCAATACCATAACCCTGAAGTTTGTGTAGAAGACCAGAATGCGACACTCTGTCGAATGCCTTCAAAATATCAAGCGTAATGTCTCTACCCTCTCCTGAATTATTCATAAACCGACAGATCCGCTCAGTTATAACAGTTAACAGATAAGCAGTTGAACGAAAACCACGAAAGCCATACCGAACACTACTAGGGAGTCCCAGACTTTCCAGAAAATGAACAAGCTTACCGTTGACCAACCTTTCAAAAACTTTGCTAATAACAGAGAGAAGACTAACAGGACGATACATAGTTGAGTCAGACCGATCACCAGCATTTTTAAAGATAAGGACAGGAGAGGACTCCTTCCAACAAGATAGGAAACAGAACTGAGCCAAACAGAGATTGAATAATGTAGAGAAGATAGAAGAAAGTTCAGTAGCATAACGCTTGAGAGTGACAACAGGAATTAAATCAGGACCGGAAGCCTTCGACTGGTCAAGATCAGAAAGAACCCTAGCAACCATCTTTCGAGTGATGATGACAGTCAAGATCAATTTTCAAAGAAAACAATGATTTCTCCTTCACTGATCGAGGACAGAACAGATGAAGTGTAGTATCAGAACAGATACAACACGTTGATCTGATCAAAAAGGTAAAGGAGCTTATTGTCATAGTGATTATAGTTATTTATAATCACACAGTCATTTTTTTCTTATTGTTCTTTCCTATTGTTTGCATATCTATTAATAATGGAGATTATGTATCTGTCTGTCTGTCTGAAGCCGAAACTCCATCAGAGTAATATTGCTATTTACTTAGTCTGCCAGTTTCCTTATATACTACTACAAAAACCGCCGTAAACACTATGCACATTTCTCAATTTACATAATTAATTGCTTTTCAACTTCTAATAAATTAGTATTCGCAAATATACACTCATGATTTTTTTCTTCAGATTTCCACATGTATTAACGCTATTTAGCTCGCTAATAATCTTACTTATAAATTATGATTATTTCTTTTATTATTTATGTATATACATACATGAAATTGTGAAACTGATTGAACAACCACAGTTACTCCATTGAATCGGTTACCTCCTTCTGATTATTCATTATGGACGCAAGACGGGCGCGTTATTTAAAATGTAAACAAAACGCTGGCATTTACCGTGTTACTTTTACTCTGATTTTTTTATTAAAACGTTCTGAGTTTGTTTATTTTCTTAATCTTATTAGCCATTATGTTTTAAAACACAAATTTATTGAATCAAATTTTTTAATTAAAATAATAATTGACTTAAAAATTACTATTTAAAAAACACACACACATTATAATGAATTTAGTTTAGGTAAACGTTTTTTTTCGAGAGCATTTAAAAAACTATTCGTGTTTACTGTATTTGATTTTTTAATACTTTCATTATGAGTACACCTTTTCTTCCGATTTGAAAAACTTCCAATATTATCATCTTTTTACAACCTTTACTGTGTTTATGATTTAGTGTTTACCTTTTATGCTGTTAAGCTTTTATTTACAAACTGTTTTTATTATTCTGTGTTTTATTTATTAAAATAAAAGATGTGATTTTTTTTTCTTTTCTGTCAACAAAAAAACTAACACATTGTACTGGAAAACTATATAACTGATTTTAGAATCAAATTGTTTAATTAAACAAAGGTCATTAAACACACACACACACACCCACATCTTAATGAATTTAATTTAGGTAAACTTTCTTTCCGATAGCATTTACATAACTAATCGTGTTTACTGTATTTGATTTTTTGTGCTTTTTCGCTGTAGGATCCGTGCTTAATTTGACCCCGTCGTTAGCGTTAGGGTCAGGGTCAAAGTGAGGGTTAGGGTTAGGGTTTAGAGTTAGGGTTAGGGTAATGGTCAAAGTCAGCGTGGGTCCTACAGTAAAAGAGTACCGATTTTGTTATTGTTTTATTTTAGGTACACCTTTTTTCCAATTTGAAAAATACTGTACGCTGTATTTAGTTTTTTAAATTGTTGATTATAACAATTTTATTGAATCAAATTGTTTAATTAAAATAATAATTGATTTAAAAATTACTATTTAAAAAACACACACATTCTAATGAATTTAATTGGGGTAAACTTCTTCTCGAGAGCATTTAAATAACTAATCGTCTTCGCTGTATTTGATGTTTTTACTGTTGTTTTTTTTTTTAAATTAAAACTATTTATATGTATGGGGGAGGATAAAAAAATTGGGGGGGCGGTCAAAAAAAATTTATTTTTTCTTTTCTTAACTAAAAATATGTATGGGGGAGAGTAAAATAAAAAAAAATTGAGGAGGAGGTCAAAAAAATTTTTTTTCTTTTTTTTGAAAACTAAAAATATTTCTGTTTATGGGGGAGGGTAAAACAAGAATCGGGGTGGGGTCGGAATTTTTTGGATTTTTTATTTTCAACTAAAAATATTCTTGGTCATAAACAAAGAAAATCAATGTCTAACCACCCAAGCTCTGTCAGTTTACGCGTGAGCGTTCATTTCTGACGCGGCAGCCTTTAAATTAAATTAAGTCGAAACAGACTATTTTTTTCATCCCACACTTGAGAAAATAACACGAAAAAATGATATATTTTAATTTCTTTTGATATAGTCTAACAACCCGGGCAACACCGGGTACGTACAGCTAGTATATGTTCCAACCAATTACAGTCCTTTATTTTATTACCTACCTATCCTTTTCTTTAACTAATTAATCTTTAAAAAAAGTTTTAACACTCCTTACTTATAAGTGAGTCTAACAAACAAAGGTAAGCCTAGCTGTATTAGGTAATCACTAAAATAACGTGATTTCTTTGTTAATTATTGCCATGTTTAATAATTGTATTTATTTTACATACTAATGTATATAATTTAAGTTCAGCACTATAAAAGCTTTTCGTTTTTTTCTTTATTTTTTATCAAGTTATTTACTTTATTTAAATTGTCGATTCATTTTAAAAATATGTTTAAGTACATCATTTTTTTTACTTGATTATCCCAAAGTATAGTTCATCTATGTCTACAGTTTGTTGTTTTTTCACTTCTGCGATAAAGTATTATTTATAATCTTTAAACTTTAAAATTTATAGTTTCTCACTCAAACATAAACAACATGAGGTGTCTAAATAGCTGCATGTCTTACCCACCTTTAAATTTCCCATTCAAAATCGTCCACTATCCTGATTACCAAACATAGTTCGATAATAATGTATTATATCGGTGTGTGTTTTTTTGATTAAATGTGATTTTGTGATTATCATATCTTTTTTAAAAATCTAATGCACTTTTCCTATATAATATTTTTTGTTAGTCTGGTTTTCAGTGGCTTGGTAGATTATGCTTCTTACTTAGCAGTTAGTTTGTATGTGTCAAAATATATGTAAATTAGATGCTATTTTTTCTTTAAATGCTAACAAAAATAGTAAGAAATATGAGAAGTTGGTTGAATCAACAAAGGGTGAAAGAGAGCTAGGGAAATACATAGTTATCTAATTAGTACAATTAAAACATAGTTTTTTAAAAACAAAACTCAATTCCAGAAGTAATGTATACTTTAATATGTATTTTGTGTCATTAAACTATATAGGAAAAACCATAGGGAAACAAACGTTGTGTAACTCAAATTAAGTATTATATATATATATATATATATATATATATATATATATATATATATATATATATATATATATATGAAAATAAACATAGTTTGAGTATCCGACAATTGTTTCAGAACCTCTTCGGCTCCTCCTCAGGGATATACTGATGAACAATGATTAGATTCACCAATACACAATCATAAAAAAAAACAAAAGAAAAGACAAAAAACAAACAGACATATTACATTTAAAAATTTTCAGACGAGAAATCCTTTACCTAAGATGACATCTTTACACCTATCTATCGACGCTTAAGAAAGTCGGTCAGCTCAAACTATAGGCAGGACTGACTAGAATCGGGCCGTCTGCTCTTCCTTAACTACATGCACATACACCCAGACATACCTCCACTCACACATACACACACCCACGGTTATACACATGCACTCATACACTCACATACACACTTATCTACATTTATAAACAAAAATATATATATATTTATTTTGCATAATGTTTTAAGAGATTTTAATTTTTTATTTTATCTTCTTTTTCTTATTAATCATAATCTTTATACGCTGCCAAATGGAATGTTATATACATTAAGACAATCGCTATTTATTAATTAATTACAAATCTTAATAGATATCAATCATATCTACCAACGAACTAAATTGATCCAACAATAATATTATTCCCTTAATTATTTGAGAATTAGAAACCAAGTTTTTAATATCGACTAGTTATTATTTTTATCTAGTTCTTTATGATAATCTACTTAATACTTAATTATTTGTAATGATTTTGCGTTATTTTATAAAGGAATTGAATCTTTTATTTTATTTTATATCAATTATATTCTCTTTTTGAAGTGATCTTAAATTCTGTGTCCATCTATAGTGACTTAGCCTAACGGACGTTTAATTGGTATTAATTTAAGTTCACTAATGTTATCATTATGTTCACCCTTCAAAAAATCCCTTCTTTCAATATTAAGTCTAAACCTTGTAACTTATTAATTAATAGATCTCCTGGTTACTTATAGTTATCCCATCATCCGGAGTTATACCAATACGATCAGTTACATAACCTACTATGTATAATAATAACCTACTAAAATAATCTGAAAACTATATCTACAATACTAACATTACTATCTATGCATGTCCAAACTTTAAATTAATAGTGGTTTTGAATAACCTATCTTTATTTTCATTAAAAACCAAATAAAGAATTTTTAAAATAAAAAAATATATTATTGTTACTAATTACATATTTAAGATCTCTACATCCAGTTATCCTATTAACTAGTTAGTTGACTAAATCCTACCTAACATTGTTAATTATGATACATTAATTACGTGATCTTTTATCATTTGTAATAATTTAATGTTATGTTTAAAGAGATTTTGATTTTTAATTTTTAATCTTTATTTTAAAATTTGTTTAAAAAGTTATGTTTACATCGTTCTCACAATACTTATCAAAGGTGAACCTTTTGAATTGCCTGCAATTGTAACCTACCTCGCCCCTCTGGTTTAGTAAAGCATTCTTATTAGGACACAAAATTATAGCCAGTTTTTCATTTAAACACAAAAACAGGTAGGGTTGTTTAGTGTAGGTATTGGTGCCTTTTTTTTAAATACTCCATTTCACTACAGGAACTATGCCATTTCTTTTTATGGATAAAATATATCTGGATAATGAAGTGCCCTTTCTATCAGTATTTCTATTGTTAAATGAGTATTTGTGGTTTCTGTACCTATCCTTAAAATCAGTATTAGTACCCCCTATGTAGAATCTTTTCAAATTAGGATCATTCTCTGGGAAAACTGTGCTTAGATATACTACATTTTTTATTAAACATTTTTCTTGTAACGGGCACTCCTTTAATTTCTACAATTACATTTATTATCCTGTATGCTACTAACGTTGATTGTATCATTTTCCTTTAGTATGTGTCTATTGTGACCGTTGATTATTTTTTCTAGATTATTAGTGCAACTATAACTACTTTTAATTGTTTTTGTTGAAAATTTTATACACTGGGTTATTATTTGGGAAATGCTTATTTAACAAGTTAATAAACATATGTCAAATCTTTGATTTAACTAGTTGGTTAAACGGAGGTGTATACCAAATATGTTTTCGTGTTCTATTTGTCCTACTTTTATTTCTATTCCTATCATCTTGATATTCGATAGTCGTGTTAATATAACCACTATTACTTAGAGTATTATTGTAAGCATTACTATTGTTATTGAAAATTTCTTCATTAGAGAAATTATTGCTAATTCTATGTTCTATGGATAACGGGATGTGTTTAATAATGCTTGGTGGATGGTTTAATTTTGGATTTACGTATATTGGATCATAGTTATCCTTCATATATTGTGTGTATACTCCTTGGTTAACATTATGGGTATATATATATATATATATATACACACACACATATATATATATATATATATATACACACATATATATATATATATATATACACACACATATATATATATATACACACACACACACACACATATATATATATATATATATATATATATATATATATATATATATATATATATATATATATATATATATAATTGAACACATCGATGTTGCCTGCAAATTTAGACCCGATTTGCAAACGAACCCTTTTTTTCTGATTATCTTTGAATCGCTTTGCGATTGCATATTATTCTGCAGGCAATCAAAACGACTGCCAAATATGCAGTGTAAGATGATTTCAAGCCAATAAATAGGATTGACAAAAACATGCATCATCCCTTCATCTACACCATCTCACTTTAACCGTATATGTCTGTGTGAGCATGTTTCTACATACAGATTCAAGCACATAGAGCAAATAATCTTCTCGATCGAAACACGTTCGGATGAGGATGTTGCACTGTGTAACACTCTTTGTGCACATAAACATTCGGATAAACACAAAAAAAAACAAAATGATAATTTGCAATTTTTATGCATGTTCCATATCTTCTCACTTCTTTTCCTTTTCTAATTTCACTCGATATACCCGGGTTCTGGGTATGACACAAAACTACATCCGGTGATGAGGCCCTTTATTTGGGATCTTTGGGAAGTGTGGAGTTACCGAGGTAATGAAGCACCGCTTAGTTGCCATTACTCCCAGGTGAACACTGACCTAGAGTGGTAGCAGCTGTCATGCTCTCATCTATGAATTAAATAGAATCATGCAATTACAAATTGAAGAGTTCGACCGCAAAACGCGATAAATCCAATTCGTTTAAATTGAGAGCTTAAACAATAAAAACACGAATATATTAAATCTAAACTTCGAATGAAAACTGCTTTTAATTTAATTCAAAACAAGTTATTTCGGTATCATATTATGTAACGCATAGTTTTGGGATGTTGTCGAGTGTTGAACCGCAACACTTTTTGTAGGGACAGTTTCGTGATTTTTAAAATGGCATTTATCGCGTTTTGCATTCGAACACTTCAATTATTTCCTGGTGCTACCAGCTCAAGATGTCTGAAGATACAAGCTTTCTGAACTAAAATGCACCAAACATTGATGTTATTGTTTTCTTCCTTTCCCTTTGCAAAACTCAATCATGTTTTGCACAGCCCAAAACAAAAACAACATTTCTCCTCTACAAAACAACCAAACCAAACAAGATGAATAAATATTTGATTAACTTGAAGAATAGAAAAATTTACCAAAATGACTGGATTCGCCATTAAATAACCCCAAAAGTGTTGATATGCCGTAAAACAAAACAACCAAACCAAAACACCATGAATAAATATCTGAAGATATGAAGAATTTGAAGCATAGAAACTTTTATCAAAATGATTGGATACACCATTAAATAACCCAAAAAGGGTTGATATGCCGTAAAACAAAACAAACAAATCAAACACCATGAATAAATATTTGAAGATATAAAGAACTTGAAACGTAAAAACCTTTACCAAAATCACGGATTTGGCATTAAATAACCCGAAAAGTGTTGATATGGCATAAAACAAAACAACAAATTATTTATTTACATAATGTATGTCTACAAAACAAATAAATATAAAAACAATTCACTTACAAAATAGAATCTGTTAAATTTTTGAAAATATGAAGAACTTGAAGCGCAAAATCTTTTACCAGTATGGATGGATTCACTATTAAATAACCCAAAATGGGTTGATATGCCGTGAAAAAACAATCGATGACTGATGTCTCGTCTTTGGTTCCTTCTTGTAAAACATTCACAGCAGGAATCTTCAAACCACAACGAAAAAAGACGTTCCCATCTTTGTGCCTAGTGTTGGGCTAAATTTCCATGAACAGGGCTTCTTTGTAATGGCTTCCCACCTGTATAACACATTATTGCAGGACTGCTTACCTTTGTTGTTTTCAAATCCAATGGCAACAATTTTTTGTGAAGAATCACGCCATACGTAATCAAATGCAGTTCATACCATAGATCAATGTCACTACTTCCATAGTGTTCCTCATCTTTTGGCGGGCAATCATTCTATGTCATGAACTCTTACCCTTGATAAGTAGTGACTCAAATAGTAAAAAGAAATGTATGTGGCAGAATTTATTTCATAACAAAATTTGGATTTGTATTGTTTACCACACCTCATATTGCAAGAGCATCTTTTAATTTTTCATTTTAGTTATATTAGTCAATGGTGACGTAACCCTACAGTAGCCGTAGAGGACATATTCTAGAATCAGGTGAGTTTTTCTAGTGGCTGAGAAGGCTTATTCTCAATTCGCACCACTGTTCACAGATGCTAGATGCTCTCAGTACAGGATAGTACCTGCGACTCTCCTCGGCCATAGCTTAATAGCTTTCTACCTTGCTTTAGAAACTCCTTCAGAATACCTCTTGCTGGGTTGCATGGTAATGAGTGAAGTCGTCCAGCCTTCGTAGTGAGATATTACTAGTTTTTAAGAGTGAAGCTGATATGATCTCTGTATCGTTTGTGCTGCCCTCCTATTTAGCACGTTCCATTAGCTAATTCATCATAAAGAATTTGGATAGGT
The DNA here is from genome assembly GCA_963556195.1 of Sepiola atlantica. Lineage (NCBI taxonomy): Eukaryota > Metazoa > Mollusca > Cephalopoda > Sepiida > Sepiolidae > Sepiola > Sepiola atlantica. The sequence goes on along the minus strand of OY744515.1, from coordinate 49,957,038 downwards.
ACTCTGTGCTCTGGCATGTGTTGTGGTATATTTTGACAACCACTTTCAGCTGGCACTGAGCAATCAAACACTAAACTTCTTTGATGTTCGCCTGTTGGCTTATCTCGGTGTGGGCTACTTTGTGAAACCATTTTAAACAATCATGTTGCAGGTTGCAGATATCGAAGGACAATCATTTTTAGGTGAAACTTTTAAGGAACCTTGTCTCACTTTGATGTTATGTAAGAACAGTATTTGTAAGAGAAACGGAAGTTACAACTCCCATTCCTACAAGTGGACCCCGTTAATGAAATGTATAATGATACAACATAATCACATTAACACATTGATTCTCATTAGATCACCGAAGTTAAGCAACGTTGAGCCAGGTCAGTACCAAATGGGTGACCATTTGGGAATACTAGATGCTGTATGTGGGACGATGGTGACATTTTCCTACAAAAAACTGCAAAAACTGACGTTGTTAAAAATCATGTCTGAGCAGGATACACATGCGACTAGGGATTGCTTCTGAATTTGATATTCGCTAGAAACTTCTTCAGAGGAAGCCGGCTGAACATGGCCATGGTGCGTTCCGTACTAGGAGGTGGAATGTATTAGAATCCGCAAGTTTTTTTTTATTGACGTGTTTGATTCTGTTTAGTTGGTATTAGTCTGCACAATGGATTTTTTAAATCGGGTATTTGCAGAAGGTACCACGAAGAGGTTGCGAACATCCCTTATAAAAGTAGTGCTATAAATCTTACAGGACTTGAATATAGTATGATAAGTCATCAATCCGTGCCGGTATCCATTTCACTTCCACCATATATAAAACCTGTATAAAATGAAAATGATGGCTTAATAAATAAGTCTTAAATTATAAAAAGCGATTCACTAAAATGGTTTAGGGCTTAAAACTAAACACTGTTAAAGAACGCCCATGGAAGTTTCTAAAACTAAATAAAAGGATGCTCTTCTTTCCCTCATTAGAAAACTCGATAACTCATGCCATGGTTGTTTCCTAATACAGACACATGCATAAGGTCAAAGAGTGATCTGTTCAAGAGGTCATATTCCCAAACATTACCTCCTCCTTTCGGAAAATTCTATTGCTTGCTGCCGGAGGCAGCCTCATTCGTTAGAGAGTTCAGACGGTACTATAAAGGTACTTTTATTTTCCCAATTCCAATGATTATTTTCTGGAGCTGGATTTTCATCTCATTAAAAATAAACCTTGTGTCTAACTTGCCTCAAATGGCGAGCAAATAAAAATGGAAACACATAGCTACAACATACTTAATTATGAATAGTATATGTTTCCTTTCAATATTCTGTGCCTGATAACTACAAGATAAGCTTACATATACAAATGTTATTGCAATCATATCCATACGCTTAGCTTACGAAACTAAACCGTTTCAACCTCGTTGTATTTTATCCTTATGCTGACCAGATCGGCGTGAGAGTCCTTTTTGTTGTGGTGTACGATTGAACGAATTTCTATTCCTACATCTTTGTTTCTATTTACTTGCCTCCCGACGAGGGCAGAGTTAGACACAAGATCAGGTTTTTAATGTGGAGAAAAATACAGCTCCCCCAAAAAAGGGGAATTCTGGATTAGAACAAAAATAAAAATTGCCTCGATCTAGAAGGATTTCTCCTTCACTGAACGAGGACAAAAAAGATGAAGTGTAGTACCAGAACAGATACTACACTTTGCTACTAGCCAATTGTTGCCTGTGTGTGGAGAGGCTGCTTTATTTACGTCGAGTTTTATTCTCAATCTTATAGGAATAAATTGCTGCATTTTCATGAGAGATTGATTGCATTAACTTTGTACATTTTCAATTAATAATTCATGCTTTACAAATAAGTAAAAAAATAACAATTTTAGAGTTTATGTGAAATAAACTAGCTTAATTTCCTATATTTGATTTTATCTTATTTTTACCTATTCTATGTATTAGTCAAAAATCCACCCCTCCTTGAAAATGTATTTGTCCAAAATGTTCTAGATTCTTTTTGGGTTAATCTATTACCCTATGTAGAAGGGTATGTTAGCTAGTTTAAATTTAATAATTTCTGATATTACTTCATCTAATGTAGTCCATATGTTTGATTTCTTGATACAAGCCAAATATTGCATGATCAATTTCATTAAAAAATCTATTTCTCTTTATTTTTGCCTCTCTTTTTCTATTATTTGTCTAAGTTCTTTTTCTTTCCTTTTTTTTCCACATAAATATACCACCACCACTCTCTTTTTCTTCTCTCTACTCCTCTCTTTTTCTTTTTTTTTACAATGTCACTCTCTCTTTCTTTTTACTTGCAACTTTTCCCTTTCTTTCCTTGATATCTTCATTTTTTAGTAATCTAAATATTTATTGCGTTCAATATATTCAACATAAGCAATTTTCTCAGCCACTCAACTCACGGTGCTAATACAGCTTAAAGCCATTTCTTCAGATTACATATCGCTAAAGGAAAATACAGCTCTTATAATAATTCACGGGGCATCCTAATAACCTGCGGCAACTGAAAACGCTGAACCACTTTTCAATATTAAATCAAGATTTCTCAAAAAAAAAAAAATCTAAAAGTAATAAAGAACATGCAGAAACATCTATGAAATGAACAAATTATGTTTATATTTATATTTATGTAAAAATACCGAATAAAAAAATACATTCTACATCAGAGCTTTAGAAAGAGATAAAAATTGAAAAAAAAAAAGAAGTAAAAAAAAACTGACCTTTTTCTAATATTTGAACTTTATCTTGTCAAAGCTCATCTCCAATGACGGTGATTTTGTCGCAAAACATTTCCTGCAATTTTTAATCCAGAAATTTGATCTCAGAACAAAATTAGAGGTTTAACCTGGTTATTAGAGAATTTGGATTTTTTCGGTTATCCACCACAAATATTCACCCCACTCTAAAATATAACAAGTTGTTTTTTTAAATAAAAAATAATATAACTAGTAAAATACTCGTTCAGGACAGGTAAAATTAATTCGGCAAACAAACAGATTCGCACTACTTTTATGTCCTCTTACTAGCTATGTACGATAACTTCTTCGGAATGAGGACATAAGGCAAGTGTAGTTTCTTCATCTTTTATTTACCATCCCTGAAGATATTTGAAGCAGGCTTCATAAGGAAACAATACAAATAGGACACATATTACTTATTCATGCATACATACACTTACATGTACATATTACAACTGATTACAATGATTGTCCCTAACATATATTAATGGTCATATTGATGCTTATCTACTTACTAAGATTAAAACAATACTATAATGTTACTAAACCTTATGTCTAGAATCCTTATCCCGACTTTGATCCATTACATGATTTTGATTCTGGAGAATATCTAAAGTGTAAGGCTTCAGCTTAAGGGTTATTAAAAAGAAGTTGAAATTGAGGGGATCTTGCTTAATTGGTGTCTAACGACTGTCAATTAAATTCAATGCAAATCTGATATATTTGGATTTTCAAATGGAAGCGTGTGCCCATATTATACCCCGTAAAACCCTTTTAATACTCCAAAGTAACTTGCATTTGGGGAATATTTATTAATTAATCTCTAATACCTATTGTTATAATTTCACAAAAATCGGAGGTATCTGAATTTTCACTCCCTTTTGCATAAGACTAAATATAGCCTACATTACAACCCTAACGCCTTTAATTTAAGTCTTAAGAAGAAACTGAAATTCAAGGAATCTTTCTTAATCGGGGTTCAATAAGTATTGATCAAATTCAATGCAAATCTGATATGTTAATTTTCAAATGGGAGGTTGTTCCCATATTACGCCTCCTAAAACCTTTTAAATATTATTTTTCTTTTAAAAAAAATGGAAGTGACTGTGTATCGACGAATACAGAGTCATGCCCTTTATTTAAGATGACGTCCATATGAAAATAATTCTGACTCAATCAAAGTATTTTTTGGAAGGAATTAAATTGAATTGCATTTTATTGTTCTTAATAACATGCTGCAACGATCCACTAAAAGAACTGACGAACAAGAATCAAATATTGATTTTGTGAGAATATGAATAGGAACATGCATGTATACAGCAGAAACCATATATCCGCAATGGAAGTCATCCAGCTAGTTATGGCTGACTGTGCTCAATTGTATAAGTCTCGCATGTCCATTCAGTGCAAAGTGAAGAGTAAACTTTTCAAGAATGTGCTTAGTTGTCTACACATTACATGCATCATTGTTACATGTCATGGTGTATGCAACCCATTTTGGTTATTCAACGATTTAGTCGGACCAAATCAGAGCGCAGGTCAGGTGGATGAGATTACCGATGTAACTGGACTTTTTGGTGTAAAACACCGGCATGAACAGACCAACGATGCTGTCAATCCTCAGTCAGTGAGAGATAGGTCCTTCTAGACTGAGGCATTTTAAAAATTTTTGTCCCAATCCAGAGTGCCCTTTTTGGGGGAGCTGGGTTTTCACCACATTAAAAATTGACTTTGTGTCTAACTTTGCCTTCATGGGGAGGCAAGTAAATAGGGACTCTCCCATTCATGCTTGATGTATGAGAATGACATGGTCTTTCCTTGCGATGCAGCAATGGGAATGTAGAGGACATGAACCACTCGTGGACTCTGTAAAAGTGTTGTTTTAAAGTTGTCTTATATTGCCATAAGTGTGCCAGTTGGATTTCGGGCAAAGACAGGAAGAAACTTTGTTGGTGTTAATTTGGTACAATCAGTGATAGTATGGAGGGCAACGTTGATCTGGGTGTCGACCCTATTCATGTGTTTTCTCAGGGCCCAAGCAGCAGCAGCATCTTCTTCTGGGCTATATACTTTTCTCTTTTTAAACATTTTTATTTTCATTCATTTGCTGGGGATGGGGCATTCTTCCAAATGCCATACAATCACCCGCTATTTACAGACTTCAACCGAGAGTTCTTTTCAGGATTCTGGCTGTTCCCTTGAGTACAGTTGTTTGGATTTCTCTTGCACTTGGTTCACCAGGTATACTTGCTAAATAATTTTTCAAGTTCTTCTTCATGAGTCCAGTTGCTCCCATGATAACTGGAATGATAGAGATCTCTTTGAGGCTCCAGTTTCTTTTCATATCATACATTAAACCTTGATATTTTGTTATTTTCTCCCTTTCGGCTCTGTTAAGGCATCATTAGGGACACTGACCTCAACCAAAGTTGCCACCCTCTCTCTCTTGTTCCATATGACAATGTCAGGTTTGACAGCTGCGTTTTCCAGATAGGTAGCTGTGGGGATTTCATGGTCATAATGGATGGTGTATGTCTCATTCCTCACAGTTCTCTCAGGTAGATGTTCCAGAGCCTGCTGCTGTTTTTTACAGATGGTCCAGTGGAGGTACCTGCACACTCCATTATGTTTTGCTGTATAGGAGCCATGTGAGAGTTGGAGTTAAGAACATATCCGTATCTACTCCTCATTTCATGATTTCAAGTTGATATGTTGGAGTTCCTTTTTACTTGCCTCTCCACGAGGGCAGAGTTAGACACAAAGTCGGTTTTTAATTTGGTGAAAATCCAGCTCACCAAAAAGAGTTATTCTGGGTTGCAACAAAAATAAAAGATTTCCTCAGTTTAGAAAGATTTCTGCTTCACTGACCGAGGACAGAAAAGATGAAGTGTAGTATCAGAACAGATATTACACTTTGCTCCCAGCTAAATGGCCAAAGGATTTGAAGCGGATCACCGAAATCATGGTGTTTGCTTTGCTCAGTTTCAGACATCAGCATTGACATAGTCTGACGTGATCTTCATGAGATGATATTTAGAGATTGTTGGATTTGAAAACCAATCAAAACGTCGTTGGCATTAACATATTTGTTGGATTGGGTCACTTGAAGTGTTAAGTCTCAACTTTTGTACCATACATGAATTAAAGTTCATAATCATTCATTTGTTAGCTGCTTTCTCCAGTACACGTTCTTTTGACGCCAGCCTTCAATGCCGTCTGCAAATAAGACAGAACTGTTGAAGACAGAGGAGGCTTATTCGCCTTGATCTTCGTTCCAAATCACTGACAAGTGGGTAGGGAGAGATAGGAAGAGACCGATAATCACTATGTAATCATAACTTTTCAGAGCATTTTAATATATCATGTTCACACGTGTAGTACTACAAGCGAACTACCGACTTCTCTTACTCTCTTCCTTTGAGCCATGTGACGTCACATCCGTTTCTATCAATCTCCACAACCCCTGTAATTCTAACCTCGAGTTCAGCAAGATGATCCCGACTGAACTTTTATTTCCTGTTATTTTCAACTAACCAATTTGTATACTAGTGGGTCTACTCGCTCAATATTTAACAGAAGGTTATCAGTGCAGATGTTAAATAAGATAAGGATTAATACTTATTCTTGTGGCTGTCCATTTCTGAGTCTCCTACACTGAGTTGTGGATTCACAGTCTGATAAAACAAACAGACAGTTAGAGATCATTTCCATGATAAATCTGGCCATGTGTTTATATGAAAACATTCGTAGCAACTTAAGCATGATATCATAGTGCCATACAGTCTGGTATGGCAATGTTAGTTCCACAATAAACACACCAGCATTCAGGTTGTTTTGGTATGCATTTTCAGTGGTCCCATGTTAGGAGGACAACATGGTCTTGTGTTGAACAGTTTTGATAAGAACAGACTAGTTCATGAGATAGATGCGATTAAATGATAAATTCTATCTTAAATATAATGAGGGTTCAAGGAGTTTAAAATGACACAAAGCAGGCAGTAACTTTTAGAATCAGTTGGGAGTTTTCCTGGCTTTTATATGGTGATGACTTGGGCATCACGCCTGAATTTCAATATCCTAGTTACCCACCTAAAGTCCAACCCTTCCTTACGATGGTAGGGGGTAGTGGCAACGTGGTTGTGTCTGAACTGCTACTTCAGTATTTTCGTTTTCTTTATTTACGTCATTTATTTATATAATCCTCTTATTTTCTTCTTACACTGCTGCTGATACTACAACTACGTCCTCTATTCCCCTTCTCCCATCATTCCCCATCTATTTGCCGACTCTCATCACTTCTCGTCTCATTGGATCTTCTTCCCACCATCTAAACCATTCAATATGCATACAAACAAATAAGCAAGCAAGATTATTATAGTTTTAATATTATATAGCTTTTTGAATTTTGTACCAATCAACGTTTATTCAAATATTTATTTGTGGGGTGATAAATTAGAGAAGAATTGATCAAAACAATCCGATGATGGATGGGGAAGATTTACAAATGATGTGGATATGTAAATTTGATCAAATTAATTTACAAATTATCATTCGGTATTAAAAATCGAACAAAAGAATTAGGATAAAAAATCCAAAAAAATGTCAAAATGATTTATTATTTTGTATTCCATTAATTTTGAATCTATTCATATAAAACTCATGAATTTGTCTGCTCATTAATTGTGACAGTGTTGTGTGTAAAGTTGTTTGTTATTCATTCATAAGCTGGTTGGCCTTCATCTTTCAGAACATAAACTGTTTAATAACAAAGAAAGAAAACAGAGGTGTTGAGTATAGTTGTTTTGACAGATGTAAAAAAAAAAATATGATTAGTAGAAGGTTCGTTTGTAATTAACCCATATATGCATGATATCCTTTGAAATTTCTTTTTAATTTGTAAATATTCAAGTTGGAAATAACATATTAATCTTTTTTAGTAGAAGTTTGGAATGTTCGACTTATTTCTGACTATAGCAGTTTATCTGGATATATATATATATATATATATATATATATATATATATATATATATATATATAATATTTGTGTTAGTAGATGTAGAACAATTGAGGTAGCAGGTTTAATTCACAGGAGAAGGCCAAGAAAAACATGGGAGGAAGTGATAAAATAGACTTGAGAAAAAAAGCACAAATGAAGACCTGACCAGAGAGAGGCTAGTTTGGAAGTTAATTTGTAAACGCCGTCAAACGCATGCCAACACATAAAACGGATATTAAACCGAACATGATTATGATGTTCTTCATTCAAACATACCTGGTTAAAATTTAGAAAATTTTTATCTGACTATCTTCTGTCTGATCCTCTGAAATTGCCTGGTAAATTGTCTAATTTCGAGCTTGAACTGACCGATGAAGTTACCATAGTTGTTGTGGACCGTAGTACCTTCGGTTCTCTTATGGACCACCATCAGAGGTTGTGTATCGAGTAAAAAACATGTAGCTCTTAAATATGTTTAGTGTTAATAGAGCAGTAGTGTTGTTAGAGGCATTTTAGAATGATTTCACTGTAGTGAAAAATAATTTTATTAATGGCTGGCTTTTTTGGTTTTATGTCTAGGGCTTCGAGCATTTCGTAATTTTAGTTTGTTGTTTCCGTGTTCAGATATGGTGGTGCTATCAACGAGAATTTAGAGGAAGGGTAGAAATGTTTCAACAAAATTTAATACAGTAGAAAACGTTTTAAAATGCATCTAACTATATTATTTGCTTCATTCTGATTGTTGTAATTTAAATATAAGGAACATAACAACAATCGCATATAAATTTAAAACAGTTTTACTTGTGAGAAAACATGAGGGCAAATATATACAACAAATGGTGAGTTCAAAGTTCAGAAAGGAGGAAGTTAATTTCGGTTTGCAAAAACGTTCTTCGCGAACTTATCTTATGGGAATTCTGGTAACAGGTTGCACGTGCGCCTGCCTCCAATTCTGGCTCTTGTCGAGATGTAGTCACTTCAGTCCAAGATGGTTGGTAACAGGAAGGAGTGGGGCTCTCTGCGACTGCCGTCGTGGGCTTTGTCGCAGAAGCATCCAGCCGCGATCCTACTAGATTCAAAAGGTGGGTCGAAAAGAGGCCGGGACACATCGTACAAGCGTGTTTATGGGCTGACTCACATGACCCCTAAGGAAGTAGGGGTTGGGATGTCATCATGTTTACAATTTTGGCCTTATTTCCAATATGAGGTCAACTAATAAAATAAACTGTTAGCGTGGTGGTGTTATTAAAAACGTATCTCACAGACACCTGTAAAACGGCAAATTACTTGAACAAGTCAAAACGGATTCGATTATTATTTAAAAAACGAATTAATTTTAATCTTAAAAATACCAATGAAAAGATTATTTAAATCTTTTTTTAATTACATTCTTCACCGAGATATTATTTGTATAATTTTATTTTTGTTTAAAAAGAAGATCGATTTAAAAAAATGAATTTCGTTTCTTTACGTTCTAACCTATTTCAGTTATTTTATGGACCTAAACGATAAGTACTCCAGATGAAATCGAAGGAATATTGAAATGGTGTCTTTAGATTCCTTGAAAAATATAACCATTATTGCAATTTATTTGAATATTCTGTTAACATATTGCTTTCTATAACGTACCAACATTGACTATTTAAGTCAAAGAAATAATTTTTAGACTGACTACTTATTCATATATATAAGTAGAGTCAGTCGAAAAACTCTTTCTTTGACTTAAATAGTGTTTTTAATACAAGATTCATACCTAAATCTATTTCGATATAAACATATAGTTTCATTCGAGTATGTTTATTTACAATAGATTTTAGCGATTTTAATATTTAATCCGATCGATATTTGATTTCGGATTGAGGTACTTATATAGGAAAATGTACTACTACCATCACCCGTAAAGAGAAAGGCACATATTTAGTAATACACATGTTTCAAGCGATTTAGTTAACTAATATCAATTAATTTGTTAGTTTTGACTAATCACTACGTTTGCTCTAAATTAGCGTAGCCTGAAATATTGTTATAAAATGAAAATGTATTTAAATTACTGTTTTAATTATAAACATTTTAACTTCATTTAAAAAACGTTACTGATTAAAATGAATTAATTTCTTAAAATGAATATTAAACTAAAACTAAATAACTACAATACATAGCATCACTAGTAATGGTAGAACGGAATAGAATATTGACAGAATGAACATTAACGAACACAATGTTTTGTTTATTTATCCTACCATAAACAACTTCAATGTATTCTATCGAGTTTCTTAAAATTAAACGTGAAAAGATTTTTGGTCAACACTTGATTGACGCCGGTTGTCCAATATAAATTTGGTGTTCAAAAATAACCAAAGAAACAACTCGGAAACAATATAGAATTAAACTGGGGTCGCTATTAAGCTATGATCAACAAAGTCTGAGTAGAATGGTGTGCGTATCTTTGCGTGTAAGTGGAGAGAAGAAATTTTACATACCAAATTGTGTGTTTTGTGTGAAGCATACATGGTGTGTCGAGAAGTTCATAGATTTTTCATGATGCTTATTGTGTAGGGGTGAAACATAGTTTTCACATTCTTGCTTTCAAGTCCTGTACAAATGTAGTTGTAGGGTGTACATAAATTTTGTTGGCAAAATATTGTCCAGGCAAAGATAATGCTGTCCCGAAAACTACTTTAGCTGGTGTGCAACCTAAGTCCTGTTTAATGACGTTTCTGATTGATAATAGGACTAAAGGCAAATAATCAACCCAGTTGGTTTTGTGTAGGGTTTCATTGCAAGAGATGTTTTCAAATGTTTATGAAATCATTCTACCAGGCCGTTGGAGTAGAGATGGTACGTAGTTGTTTGGAGGTTGAATTCGGCAAAAAGCCTTGACTGTAACTGTGTGCTTCTGTTGGTTGAGATGACTGTGAATACACCATATGAAGCTATCCACTCGTTCAGAATGGTTTTAGCTACTGTGTCTGATGAGATGTCCTTTAACAGGATTGCAGTGGGCCAACAGAAAAATCGATCAACGATTGTTAGCAAATAGCAGGGGTTCAACGATGTCTATGTACAGATGAGAGAACCTGGCATCGGGGTTGCTGAATGATCCATTGGGGGACTTGGTGTGTCGGTGAACTTCACAATGCTGACAGTTTATGCAATTGCCAGCTCAAACTCTGACATCTTTGTTTATCGCAGACCATACAAATCTTTCGCTGATCATTTTCAGGATGGGAGAGTGATTGAAAATGATCAAATATGTGTTGTCGCAGTGAAGGTGACACATAAGGCCTGTGTATGGGTGTTTTAGTGTTGCAACAGACATTTTTTACTCAATTGGGTTCGAAAAGCTATGAGTTTGAGAGAAGTACTTTGAAGAGTGCAAAGTTGTGTCTGATGCTTGCTCCTGTGTGAGCAAATCGTGACTAAGAAAGTATTTAATGAGTTTGTGTGTTGTAGAGAAAGTGCATCAGCTACTATGTCTTGGTAACCTTTTATATATTGTATTTCAGTTAAGAACTGTGATATATAGTCCAGGTAACAAGATTCTCTGAGCGTGTATTCGTCCGGATGTGAAGATAATGTGGTCTATATTAATGGTGAATTGTCTACCTTCAAACATGTGCTTGAAATGTTTGATTGCTAAAAGTTACGTAAAAAATATGCTGTAATTTGATTATGTTTGGCTGAGCTTGGAGGAGAAGAAAGATATAGGTACATTGGTGTTATCAATCTCCTGATGTAATCCCGCGCTTACGGCCGATATGCTTGTATCTGTGATTAGGGTTGATTTAGCCTGAACGTCGTCAGTGAGGTATGTGAGTTTGGTGCAATTTCTCAATGCGGATTTGGATTCGTTGAATGCGTGAAGTGATTCTGTGTTAAGTGTGAGTGTTTGTTTTTGTCTTTTCTTTTTGTTCTGCAGAATATTCGTCAGAGGAGATAGGATCTCGGAATAATCTGGGATAAAACGACGATAGTAATTGACGAGTCCTATGAATCGTCGTAATTGACAAAGTGAGATTGGTGGTTCGAAATGTTGTACTGTTTCTACCTTTTCAGGCAGGGGTCTAGTGCTACCAGATCAGGCTGTCTGGAAATACTGTTTTTTTTACCTAAACTGCACCAAACATCAATGTTATTGTTTTTTCTTTTCCCTGTGCAAAACTCAATCATGTTCTGCAAAGCCAAAAACAAAATTCTTCCTATACAAAACAACTAAACAAAACACCATGAATAAATATTTGAACATATAAAGAAATTGAAGCATAAACGCTTTTACCAAATAATCAAATTCAGCATTAAATGACCCGAAAATGGTTAAGATGACGTAAAACAAAACAACCAAACCAAAAATAATGAATAAATATTTGAAGACATAAAGAACTTGAAGCATAAAAACTTTTACCAAAATGACCGGATTTGGCATTAAATAACCCGAAATGGGTTGATATGCTGTAAAACAAAACACCTACATCGATTTTGTGTCTCCAAAACTGAAGTTGCTTAGCACCGAATATACACTTGTGTACATTTACTTTTAGACCATATGATGCTAGTCTTTGTAGAACTTGTTGTAGATGTTGCTCGTGTGTAGCTTTATCCGTGTTTGCTATATGGACATCTTCTATGTACGTGTATGGCCTCTTCAGACGTTGTTAATGAGGCGTTGAAAGGTTTTGGAAGCGTTTCTCAATCCGAAAGGCATCAGTTTGAACTTGAAGATGTGGTCACGGCCATCTTCAGAATGTCCTCTCCTGCCACTGGTATCTGGTAGGAAGCTTTAGTCCGATCCAATTTGAAGTCCTAATGTAAAATCGTGTATGTGCAGTATGGGATAGTTGTCTGCTATGGTTAGTGCATTGTCGCCGATGATCAACACATGCACGATGGGAATTCAGGTCTAGTTTAGGAACTAGGTGGATGGGTGAAGTGTATGGACTTTCGAAAGGTTCGATTATTCCATCCTCAATCATTTTCTGAAATTCTCATATTTGTATTTTTCAAGCGATAGAAGTTAGGGATTTGCATAAACTGGAGGTCCTGTTCTTATGTGGTGTCGTGTTGAGTGTGTTATTGTATCGTTTATGTCAAATGGTTTGGTGATGTCTGGATATTGGTCTAGGATGTTGACATATTCTTTGGTGTGGTAGATTGCTGAACAGATTCCAGTTGGGCCAAACTGTGTTCCCTTCACCTTAATGTCTGTCATGTCGTCTGAGAGTGTTTGATTGTACATGTGGACAGAAAGTCAATAATGTAAGAAGAAATCGGCTCCTATGAGCGACATTCTGACGTTTGCTTGCACAAATTTCCGGCGAAGTCCTAAATATAGAGTGAGTTCCTTGGTGCCGTACTTCTCGCAGTTTTAACGTGGGTGGATAAGTTTTTGTCCATTTTAGATGCGATGATACTTATCTCTGCACCGGTATCCAATAGAAATGCATAGTTGCAAAGGTTGTTACATTTCTTGATATTGTTGCCAAATTTAAAGTGGTACCAGCAAATACCACCCTGGGGTTGGCTGTAAGGACACCTCTCTGCTACGACTCTTATGGTGGCTGCCTCGGGACTGTGAAAGACTTCTGCTTTGAGTTTGGAGGGCTTTTAGGATGGACTTATCTTTCAACTCCTGCAGCTCGTTGTGTTGACTGCTAGGAGTGGCGAGTATGTGATTGCCTGAAAACCGCTGCTGGACTCGACAATTCTATTCACCGAGGTGTCCAGTATGTCAATAGGAGTAGTCTCTACCATCGGGGTTCGTATCTGTGTTGCGCTCAGGGGAGTTTGTCCAATGTTAATCGCCGCAATATTTTCTCCTGCATGGTATTTCGGCCGAGTTGTGTTTTCATATGCCGCATCAGTTGTGAAGGTGTCCTGTCGTCAAGACTGATACTTTTAAACAGGTCTTGTAGCATGCCTTTTTCGGAGCGACCCATTCTCTTGATGATGGCATCTTTCAGGGCGTTGTATGGATTAACTGGTGGAACGTCGTCTACTAGGCTAGTCACTTCATCTACTACTTCTGAGGGCAAGGCTTCCAACACACTGGCAAATTGTCTTCTCTGTGAGGTTATTTTTCTCAATGCCTGCAATTGAGTGAACGAGTTTTTGAGACTTTAAAGACATCGTCGGTGGCAGTAGTATCCATAGTAAACGTTGAAAAAGAGAGAGAGAAAAATAAAAAGAGAAGCTATTTCTTTTGAGAATTTACTTTTCTTTTTAAATTATCGCGTGTGTTTGGTGTTTGTTTAATTCATTTTTTAAAATTATTTTGTTCCACGTGGTCAAATTTTTGTTTTGTTTTTTGTTTAACGCACGTGTTCATACATAAAAAAGAAATAACGTCATGTAAGTATTTTTTTCTTTACACACGTGGAAGGTGAAATTGGCAAGTAAATTTGTTGTTTTGTTCTTGTGCATGAGTATGAAATTATTAACTTTGTTATACACAGCATAGCTTGTTAAGTCGGGTCACTAGTAGGGGGGGGGGACTTAGGCAGCAACGGTGCGACACTTAGGCAGCTCTAATACTCGGTATATATATTTATGTGTTCAATATACAAGCATGCCACATGAAAAATAAAGTAACAACTCGGAGACAATATAGAATTCAAAACACATTGAAGTTGTGTTCTGAGTAAAATGATGAGTATGTGCGTGTAAGATGAGAGAAGAAATCTTACCAAATTGTGTGGAGCGCACATGATGTGTCAAGATGTTCATCAAAGCAGCAAAACCGGAGGAAGACAGAGACTGTCTGACTGATGTTGTCTGCTGCCGATCCTCCATTTAGAAGAGGAGAGAGTGTGTGCATCCTTTTTTATGAGGCAGATCGTAGCACCACCTGACGTCATGATAAGGGGAAATAACTCAGGTCTGACGCCTTCTATTGGAGAGTCTGTAATTGTGTTGTAAAAGGGAGGTAATGCTACAAAATAGATTTTTCTTTTTAATTCCTAGAATTGCAATAATCAGTCGAATCTAACAAAATAGAAGATTGTCATAATGACATTTAACAAACAAAATTTTGGGTTTATTTATCTAAACTTAAACAACTTTGATGTATTCTAAGTTCGGTGAATGATCAGACTTTAGAAAGTTATTTCTTTCAAAATTAGTGAATATCTTAAGATAAGTTATTTCTTAACATTAATGAGTTTCTTAATATTAAACTTAAACTAAACACTTACAAAAATGGACTTTTTCTTTTTAATTTGTAGAGTCTGAATTCACCCCACATTAAGTCGACCTTGTATCTAACTTTTGTCTCCTAGGGAGAGAAGTAAATAGGGCCTGGTCTTCTATTAGCAGCTTGTGTTGCACTTCCTAGCCTTCGGGTTACGAGCATAGTGTAGCAGCTGTTTTGCCGTCACTCAGAGGAGGAGATAACGTTTTGACTGCTACAATTTTTATTTTTGTCCCAATGCAGAATGTCTAAAGGTTGCGATATGCGAATCAAGTCCACCAATGTATTCGTTTTAATTTTCCCTTATTTTATTTTTTATTTCAGTAAATGTAAGAAATAATTCAATGTGTATTAATTAAAGTTATTTATAGGCGAGAAACACACACAGACACACGATCGTTTTACTAATACAGAGATGCCAGATGGGGGAGACAAAAGACGGAAAGCAAGGGACATAATCCATCATCTTTTAAACTTGAGAAAACCGATGCTGCGTCAAAAAAAAATTAATAAGAAGAATTATGAATTTATAATGTTTTCTCCTTTCGTACGACAGTACAATATCAAACTGAACTCCATATGAAAATAAATAAGTATTTTCATATTCTTTTTTCTATCTACGAAAACAGTGTGTTGTGTGGGGGGATTAAGTGAAACAAAAATGAAAGTAAAATGACTTCCGAAAAGCACCGGGTACTACAGCTAGTATATATATATATATATATATATATATATATATATATATATATATATATATATATACATACATATACATATGCATATACATATACATATACATATATATGTATATGTATATGTATGTATGTATATATATATACATACATATACATATATATAAATATATATACATATATATATGTATATGTATATGTATATATATATTTATATATATATTTACACATACATATACATATACATATATATGTATGTGTATACATATACATATATATATACATACACACACACACACATATATATATATATATATATATATATATATATATATATATATATATATATATATATATATATATAAGAATCTTTATTTCTTAGAAGAAGGTATATTAGGTTTTGAAAACCAGTGTTTATATAACCTGAAAACTACTGATATTTTCAATACAGCATTTTTTAGAATTGGCCCCTTAAATAGGTTTTATGGCCAATGTTTGAAGTTAAAGGAGTCTCATTTTTACTAGGAAAATCATCTTCGATTCCAAGAAGTGTTTTAGACAAATTAGTATCTGAAAACAACCTACCGCCTAAAGTCGAAGATCGACCAGACTATTGTGCGATCCGTTGCTTTGTAGTGAGCGTTTGCCAAAAACGATGGAGGCAAAGCGGAAATTCGCCGTCATGGAAACTAAAATGCTCTACTGGATCTCGGGAGTTACACTCTAACGACAGTATTCAAAGGCACTGCAGCATCGCGCCGATTTTAAGCAAAATGACGGAATGGTTAAGACATGTGTTGAGGGATGACGACAATACTTTTGCAAAACTTGCATTTAAATTTGAAGTCGACATGAAGCGACTGAGAGGAAGGCTGATGATAAAATTGGCAGACGCTTTATATAAGAATTTCCAAAAAAAACGGATTTCACCCGAACCAAGCTCATTGTGAATCCCTCGGGACTAATGCAAAGGAAATAAAGAAGAGTATATGAATACAAGAATATAAATAATAAAGGAGTCTGTCTTCTAAGAAAATGTTCTTCCATCCCAAGTAGTGTTTTAGGAACATTAGTATCTAAAAACAACCCCTCTAAATATAAATGCACTGGTAACCGACCCGCTACTTACTCATAAAGACAGAAACAAGGGACCTGGATTTTTTGGATTACAATTTAGTACCCCCATTATTATTATTGTCTCGTTATTCATTGAGATGTAATTCATATTTAGTTATGTAATGATATCACGATGTAATATGAGAAGAAAAGTCTTATTTCAGTTATAAGAGTGGCATACAAACCGTACATTAAACTGTCATTATGCTATATTTTATGATGGCATGTCCTTTGTGAGCCTATGATCATGGCATCTAGATTTTCTTCCTTTGTATTTACTTACAAAATATAGCCGAGACGAATTATTCCATCGCAAATAATACTTGCATTTTGACAGCTACTTTTCATTCTGTAAATCCATACATTGTCTCTTTGAAAGTTTATCCTGGAGCGACGTGTCGCTCTTTCGGCCATGAATTATTCAAGCATTGCATCTTATTCCTCTTGGACGAGCGTCGATAATGGACAGTGACTTTTACCACAGTGAAGTTATTTTCAATGTTGCATTATGGGTAATCTTTCAATTTGATAGGTCAAGCCTTGTTAAATTGATTCTGAAAATTCCCTTTTTCTCTTCTTATCTAAGGAACAGGGACATTATTATCACTCAGGTTTGTTTGTTAGTTTGTTTATTTGTTTCTTTGTTAACATGATTACTTAAAAACTACTTTTTTGATTATTATTATTATTATTATTATTATTATTATTATTATTATTATTATTATTATTATTATTATTTACTCACTAGGAGTTATCACACTGATCATCGTCAGTGATCACCCACTGCCAACAACCTGTGGTATTCCCTGGAGTCTGAGTGACAACAAGTCTCCTCAGACTTCCAGTATGCTCCACCTCTTTTCGTTCATCACCGCTGATGACCTTGCGGTATCGCAACAGCCACCTACCACCGATTTGACGGTGATAGGGCCATTGGTCCCCTCTGGGGCCTGGGTGGCAACAAGCCTCCCCAAGGTCCCAGAGCTGTCCGCGCTCTTCCAGTGGGGGTCTGGTTTGCGCTTTCCCTCCTCGATCCTCTGTCCATAATTTTCGTGGCGTGAGCCTATGCTTGCGCCTCTCTCGTGCGGTTGTATTTTCCCCGGTTCTGTTGTCTTGTGCTTCCATGTGTTTGTTCTCCATTCGTTGCTTATGTGGGTTGGTTTCCGCATTCGAGGACATTTCTCAGGATTGTAGCTGTTTTGATCATTACTGTACTTTGTATGGTCTTAGTTATCCCTTTGATTCCTATTTCTCCTAGTCTTTTCTCCATGTTTTTGGGGACTGTTTCTAGTGCTCCTATGATTATTAGTGTTATACTGACTTTCTTCATGTTCCATATTCCTTTCAATTCTCTGGCAAGTTCAGTATATTTGCTTCTTTTTTCCGTCTCTTTGATCTTCACTCTGTGGTCCGCTGGAACGGCAAAGTCTACGATTTTGCAGGATTTTTCTTTCTTGTTGATTATTATCATATCCGGTCTCCTTGCTGTTATGGGTTTGTCTGTTTGTACATTCATATCCCATATGATTTTGTGTTTTTCGTTTTCTAGTACAGTTTCTCGTTTGTGTTTGTACCGTTTTTTTGCATATTCGAAATTCAGTTGTTTGCACATTTCCCAGTGTATTTCTTTCCCCACGCTGTCATGTCTGTTCTTGTATTCCTTTTGGGCTAGCTTATTATTATTATTATTATTATTATTATTATTATTATTATTATTATTATTACTATTATTACTATTATTATTATTATTATCATTATTATCATTATTATTATTTGTACTCACTAGGAGTTCTCACACAAATCATTGTCAGTGATTGCTCACCGACAACAACCAGTGGTGTTTCTTGGAGTCTGAGTGACAACAAGCTTCCCCAGATTTCCAGTGTTCTTCACCTCTTTTCGATAACCACTGCAAATAACATTGCGGCATCGCAACAGCTTCTTATTATTGATTTCTTGCTGGTAAGGACCATTGGTCTTCTCTAGGATTTGGGTGGCAATAAGCCTCCCCAAGGTCCCAGCATTCTCCGCACTCTTCCAGTGGAGGTCTGGTTTGTGGTGTCCGTCCTCGGTCTTCTCATCCTCCTCGACCCTCAACAAATATTTTGTTTGGTGTCGGCCAAGGCCGGCACCATTTTTAAATTTAAAAAAAATGTATTTATTCATTTTATTTTTTTAAAATTTATTTCTTTTTTTATAATTTAATTTAATTTTTTTTAGGGAAAGGGGAGAGCTTATGGTGTTTCTTGTAATTTCTGTTCATTGGGTCATTTTTGTGTTCATTTATTATTATTATTATTATTATTATCATTATTATTATTATTATTATCATTATCAATAACATGTCCCTTTGGTCGCATAATTTTGCTCGTATATATGACAAACGAATATATACTACACTGCTTCCCCAAGGCAGGAGATGATGCCTGGGAGGATGGTATTATGACAACAAAGCAGATACTACACTACCCTCCCCAGAATTGAGCCTTACAAGATAGTACATTAGTCTGAAATCGTATCGTAAACTAAAATGAGCATTAAAAGATAGTAATAATATAGTTTCGTCTTTAGATATAAAAGTAATATTATAGTCTCGGTTTCACACAGACAGATACCAAATCTCCATTAGTAACAGATTATTATTATTATTATTATTATTATTATTATTATTATTATTATTATTATTATTATTTATAATAATAATAATAATAATAATAATAATTGTTTAATATGTCCCTTTGGGCATCTTACTTTCGAACAAAAATATAAAAATCATTACCCAGAACATGCACAATATTAATACACATATCAAGTTCTGCAAAATGTGTCATCCAATAATTCTCAAAAATGCTTTCTTAAATTTTTTGTTTACGATTCTTTATGAATTTTTTTTAATGGAAATCGCCCCAGACAAGGCATAACGCTACTTAATGTAAGGAGCCAAAAAGAACGAGGGATGATTATCACAAAGACAAGGGATACTGATTGGCTTTAGTCTTGAAAAGATCATAGACTATAGGTAGGAGGAAATAGTCAGCAGGAAAAGAGTTCCACAAGCCTGCAGTTCTTGGAAAGAAGCTACTGGAATGAGGTATCAAAACAGACCACTAGACCAACAATTCAAACGAGCTGGAACAAAGGAAGCAGGGAATAGATAAGAAAATTCTGAAGAACACATAAAAGACTGAGACTAGCAACACAATGTCTGTGAGAGAAAGGGTGGAGAGAAGAAGAAACGATGGGACACATCAAATTACAGATACGTTTCTCAACCTTATCAAGAACCATTAAGAATTAATCCAATTCCATCTTAAAACCGTCTATACTATTGTTGTTCTTAATCGGATTAGGCAACTTTATAAAAAAAATATATTACTCTATTAGCCAAAAATCTAATTGGTTAATAGATTTATTTTTTGAAAACAAATTTACAAATCGATAACAAATATTCAAAAAATGTCCACCATATTTAGAAATGCCATTAATTATTTTCAGGGTGTCAATTAAATGACCTCTCATTCTTTCTCTCTAGTAAAGGAGTTAATCCTAATTTACCAATCTCTTTCCGTAAATATAATCTTTTCTGCTTTTTATTACTTATGTCATTTGTCTTTGTATGTCTACTGACATTAATGGTTTCCATGTCTAAACACTGGAGCCAGGTCTGAATTCTCAATAGCTTTCTTCGAATCTACAAAAGCACCATACAGGTTCTTTTCCTTACCAAGATACTTCTCTTGCATTCGTCTCAGAATAAATGTAGCATCGGTGGTACCGTGCACATGAATAAAACTGAATTTCATCTATGTTTATCTGACTTCTTATCTGCTGCTCAATAATTCTCTCAACCACTTTCAGGACCTGATCCATTAACTTTAAACCTTTGTAGTTATTTCTATACAGAGCTCCTCTTTTACCCTTGTAACAGTTCACACTTGTACTAAGAAGATTATAACAATTCACCGTTCATCAGTTCATCCTAAGCCATGCAGTCCAATCATTTCAAAGGTAAAGTCAAGATGGCAACCCGGTTCACCAAGTTGTTTAGAAATCCGGTCATTAGTCATTCTTACTACATGTCGACTCCATATCAGACAATACTGTAGTAACTCAGATTAAATGCTGATACGATGACTCTATTCAAGTCTTCCCTGTTACTTATGTTTTAGTGAAAAAGTTATCGCCTCTTTTTATGTTTTAATTAAGTGACTTTCCTCTCACATCAAGGATGGAAAAACATGGTCCTTCATTTTGGTCCTTATCGAAATGTCACATCGTTTCCAAAGACGCCCGTCCAGCATACCAAATTCATCAAGTATATTTCTAATTCAAAAATAGTTGTGCACAAGATTCTGAAAGTATTGAGTAAATACACAAACGTATTCACAACGTGCATATTTTTAAAATAAACTTATATGCTAAGAGTTAACTTTTCCTAGTGCAATTTGCATATTTCTTTTTTTCTTACTAATGAGTCACAACTTATCAAGATCAAAAGCCATTTGAGGATAAGGGTTAATGAGGTGAATGTATTGCCAGTTGAATGATGGAAAATATTATGACAGGATTGATAATGATTATTTATGGGGACGGTTTATAACAAGTATTTTGTGACATTGTATTTGAAGACGACCATTATGTAGTCTGCAGAGAAGCACATTTGCATATACCAGATTCTTTCAGTCTGTCGGTTCCCCCAACCTGCAAATGTTATGTTCTCATTTAATAAAATTTATTGCAATAATAGGTAATGCACGGCCAGCATCGTATGAATTAATTTAAGGTGCATTTGCCATTTGTAGGATTACCTTTCTTTCTCAAACACAGTTACACACACACACCACCAGAGGACGTTTTCAGACCAGAGTTATCTGCTCTTTGGAAACGCCCGGCAGCGTTACAATCAGATTATTATAAAAAGCACTGCACGGGCAAAATCCATCCTCTTTTCTTCCGGCCTCGACTGACGACACATCAACCACAGACCTCCTCAGTCTGCTGCCTGCTATAAAGACAGCACGTGTGCGCTCACACACAAGTACACTATGCTGGTAGGTAAGACTTTCCTCCACTTACACATATCAAACACTCATACACATATGTACACATGTTTCTACTCAGACTTTGTTGAACACATTCTCGTCAACTCCATTTTTGAATTCTATGTTGTCTCTGAGTTATTACTTTGTTTCTCATCAGTATATGCTTGTATATTAAACACAAACTGGCGCTATCCAAGCTTGGCCATGAATATATTGTGGGAGACGTTGACCAAGCGTCAAACACATAATTGTGCCTTCTAAATATCCATAGTGTAAACTTTTAATACTAAAAGAAAAAAGGTTGCATGGATTCCCACTTTTAGTGGATTCCTAGGCGTCATTCTTGTCAGCCTTACTGTTAATACAGTACTTGATACCAGATAAAGCCACTGCGACAATCCCTGGGAAAATATATTCAGCAATATTCTAATCGTTTCTGTTATAACGAGATTACCTCTGGGGGGTTGGGGTAGCCAGTGGTGATACTAAATGTGATGAAAAGTGTGCTAGGTTAAGTTTGGAATGTAGTGAGGTATGCGTTAATGGAATTCGAATTCAGTGTGGCAATAAAAGGTAGAGTCCCATTGAGTCTTAGTGACAACAAGTCTCCTCAGATTTCCAGCACTCTTTGCCTCTTTTGATAACCATTGCAAATAATATTTCGTTATCGCAACAGCCGTTTACCGTTGATTTCTCACTGGCAACGAGCGTTAGTCTTCTCTGGAATTTGAATGGCAATAAGATTCCCCAAGACTCAATACCCTATCAGTAAAAGATCTAGTTGGTGCCCTCCATCCACAGTCTTTCCATACTCCTTGATCTTTCACGTCTATTTTGTGTGGTACCGGCTGAGACAGATGACGCCATATGTGTGCGTGTTTTTATTGGGGGGAAGGCCCCTTCCCCCAAAAGAAACACACACATCGTGCAATTTCTGGCATTTTCAGTTCTCTTGGGCTCGTGTCATGTTCTTTTCATATTTTTTGCTTTATTTCTATTTCAACTTACATGTGGCTGGTTGGCGTTCGTTGGTTATGTGAATTGGTTTCTGTATTCGAGGATTTTCCTTAATATTTGAGTTATTTTATTATTATTAATATACTATATTATTAATAATTATAATAAAATAATAATATTTACTCACTAAGAGTTCTCACATGAGTCATTATCAGTGATCGTTTACTGGCGGAGACATTAGTCCGAGTGACGACCAGCTGAAGCAAATTGGTTTGGAGAAAAAGCTTGATGTATGGGTCCTGCATGAGCTCAATGAATAAATGTTCGTTTCTCAAATCAGCCATTTCTTTCGAAACAACCTAATAGCTGTCTATCTTTCCTGTCACTCTGTTCATATCTATCTATCTATCTATCTATCTATCTATCTATCTATCTATCTATCTATCTCTCTCTCTCTCTCTATATATATATATATATATATATATATATATATCTAGCTAATAGATAACACACCCAAGTCTCCCCAAGTTTCCAGCACTCTCTGTTTCTTACAATCATTGTTGCAAAGCACTTGGCATTCTTCGTAACAGCCGTTTACCATTGACCTCGTTCAAAACGGCTGTGGCTTTCTCTGGAATTTGTAGTGACAATAAGCCTACTCAGGATTCCAGTACTCTCTGTGCTCTTCCGTTGGAGGAGTGAATGGTGCTTTCACTACTTGATCTTTCCATCCTTCCTGACCCTTCAAAACAATGTTCCATGGTGCCAACTGTTGTTGGTACCACCGCGTTTTTTTTTCTGCATGTGTAGGAAGGATGTGTCAGATTATTGGTTGTTTTTATATTATTATTATTATTATTATTATTATTATTATTATTATTATTGTTGTTGTTGTTGTTGTTGTTGTTGTTGTTGTTGTTTTGTTGTTGTATAATTTTTCTGTTTTTACTAAAAAATGGTCACCACTTATAAAGGAAAAAACAAAAACAAACCATTCGAGGATAAGAGTTAATGAGATGAAATGACTGTTAAAACCAAGTTTAAACACTTGTGGGAACGATTCATGACAGGAATCTGTTGACATTGGATTTAAGGACAACCTAGTTGCAATCTACAGAGAAGCAGTGTCGTAGCAATGTGTTTCAAAAATACGAAGCCCTGGCTAAGAATCTCTGTTCGTGGAAATTCTAGGCACACAGAAGAAGAAATAAAAGAGTTTTCCCGTTGTGGAAAAAGAAAGAAATTTGAAAGATAAACAAAAGACAGAAATATATAGCTGCGTAAAATCCAGAATCTTGGCACCTTGCTGTCTATCTAAAGTGTGGAATTACATTCTTTCAAACACCCTGAAGATATCTTTGTTTCACTTAATGAATAAGTATTTATTTATTCATGCATATATATATATATATATATATATATATATATATATATATATATATATATATATATGTATGTATTCATGTATGAGAATTGTTGCCACTGGCTCATAGTGAGTTAAAGATGGAACGATTATTCTTGTCTTAGATCTTCTCAAATGAACTTCTGTACATTTCAGATAACCAATATCTTTCATCTTTCGACACAAAAGAAAGTGAATTTAATTTACATTGCAAACAAAACGACAGAATATTTTAGCAATAATAAAAAAAAATACAAACTCTAAACAAATAACATTTTTTTTATTTACGTATGAAAGTGAAACATATCTATGTACATTTGGTTGCAGAGGAGGCGTATGACAGTTATTATGGCAAAACAAAATTGATGGGTTAAGTTTTGTATTCTCGTGGTTAAATCAGGCTAACGACAGTATGAAAGGCATGAACTTAATTTTAAATAGATAAGGCATTGACTCAATCATTTGGGCTTTCTTGTCCAACATGTGCAGAGGTGGGAGGTTTGTGGCGCTCATATTGGTCTTTACAACCAAATGGCAATGTTAACAATGCTGACCCCTCTTATACTCTGTTCTACCACCACAACACCAACATGACCCTCAGACATGATTGACAGGTCAGCTTTGGTTGTTCTGACTTACGGCATATCAACCCTTTTGGTGATTTTGAGATTGTTTTTTTTCTTTTTCATAATACATGATGCCCAAGGTCCTATAATGACGAGACGGTCAACCATGGGTTAATTTAACCATGTGGTGACCCATATTAAAGGCATGACCAAGAAGTCCACTTTCTCTTTTTGGTCTGACTGTTGAAGGGGCCAACATGTTTGCCAAATCCTTCTCTCGTAACATTTGTTAGTCCACTATTCCTGTTTCATTAATGCCAGATCGTTGACCGCTTTGTCATCACATATTTAAAAAAACTAGATCATCATCATCATCATATTCGGTTTGACGTCATGTGTTAGGCAGTTTTAATAAACTGACTTCCAAACTAATCAATCTTTGACCAAGTCTTTGTCTCAATTGACTCTATTACCTTAACACTTCTACATAAACTAACCCAAGAACTCTCATCCAGTGTTTCAATGTAATCAAACAACATTTCTTTACATGTAACACATGTCCTCGACTCTCATTGGTTAGTTTTTACTGCCATAAATCATAACACTGTATCCATATACCTGATACACTGTTCCCTTATTTGACATTGGTAATGCTATGCTGCTTGGTAATGTTAGAAATTCCATGAACTTACTCCAATAATTCCTAACTCCTGCAAGCACACCAGCACTACATCCCCATGTGCTCCAATAGTATCACAAATGTAACAAAACTTATGAACAACCTTAATAGCTTTGCCATCCAAACATTATTTCTCCACATCTGATTTCTCATCCGTCTTACACTTCTTGCACATAAACTGATTATCATCTCTCAACCGAGCTGTAAATCGACTGCACTTCTTGTGTACCAAGTTCTTACATTGTGTACCGCATTTTATTTCATAAACAGATATTTGGCACCAACCATCAACTTCAATAGTATGATTTGATCAGTTTTACGCTTAACTCCAATCTTTTTGTCTACCAATTTTTCTGCAATAGAAATCCTTATATATATATATATATATATATATATATATATATATATAACATAACATAACACAATTTAATCCCAGTTCATTAAAAAACGTTTTATTTACAAACAACTGTTTCTTCCCATTTCATAAATATACACATTTATGTCATACAAAATTCACCAAATATCAAAGAAGAGACTCCATCAGTGTATAACACACCACAGTCATCTTCTATTCTTGTACGTGGTTTTCACAGCACATTTTGCTAGTCATAATGTGTGAGGTTGCCAGTTAACGTCTAAGACGTATTTGGTAGAATTTCACCAGAGCTTTTTATGTGTTCACGGTATGTGGTCCACGTTTCTAACGAATACAGGAGTAGAGACAATAAACTAAGCTTTGTTTTGATGGTGATGTCTCTGTCTGACCACGCACGTTTACTGAAGGCTTTGCTGGCTTTTTCATCCTTAGATGTATTTCAGAGTCAATGGATCCAAATATACAAAGAGGTCAACTGTACTAAACCTTGTCCTCTTGACGTACATGTCAGGTTTGACATAAGCGTATCTTAGTTGTGTGCATTACTTTAGTTATTTTCCAGATTCAAGGTAGTGCACACTCTAGAAAAGAGGTTAATTATCTCCTGAATATCCTCCTCAATGTGGGCAACAGAGTCCATGGCATTAGTATAGAGGAGCTCTTATACAAGAGTTTGGTAAGTTTTGAACTTCGCTTTAAAAATGAGTGATTTTGAAGATCCTGCTAGTTGTACAGAAAAGGTATCTTCTTCTCTATCGTTTTTTAGCCCCATCTACTCATAGCAACTTTTGATCACCGTTATCAGGGTGTTGAGTGTTTTACACTAGAGTCAGACTGCTTCTAAACCGGGAAAGAAGGCCTCAGAAGGGGGATTTCTATGTCAGTAGGAGGGGGAGGTGTCATTCTCTGGCCGTCTGGTTCACAGCTGTAGTCTAGTATCTTCCTGAGATATTGGTAAAAGTTCGATATGGCTGAGGAATCTTCTTCTTGACTTCAGTCGTTGAACCGTTGATTCACGTTGATAAAGGTGATGCCGTTCATCACCGATAGCCTTTGTGTGGACAAAGTATGAGAACATTGATATTACAGCCCCGAAAAGTAGAAGTAAGGGTCATTGCAATGTATATAGAGAACAGCTGTTACGTACTGAGGACCGCATTTGAATGGAAAAGTTTGAGTGACACTTTTAAGGGTCAGAGGTTACCCCAGACGAAAGCTGTGAAACCACGTGATTATCGGGCGAAGACTTTCTGTTTCTTGATTGGCAAGATTTCAAGCAGGAAACACGTATTGCTGAGTGCAGTGAGACGAGCTGTCCGTCCATCTATATATCTGTCTATTTCTCTCTCTCTCTCTCGAGTACACAAGTAGTCCGTCGCTCTGATGCTTTCTGTGACTGATGCTCTGATGTTTTCTGTGAATAAACATTGGCGTCTGAGTGGTGTTGTGTCCACAGACAAGCAAGAACCTGGGTTCATGAGACGGGTGTATAATGGTTTATATATGCATTGTTAAGTGAAAATATAACACAACATCGGTGCAAGTATGCCAATCTGTTTAACACTATTATCGATGGTTCAGAAGTGCATTGTCAAAATGAAAGTGTACTCTCATATCCTAATGAAGTTGACTGTGACAAAACATGGTCGTCAAGTTTGCCGAGGATTGTTCTATTTGCAGTCTAAAACACTTTCGTCAGGTTCACAAAAACTTTGTACACATAAAAAATCGTATCCATTGTGCCATGACCAGATCTAAAACCGTTCGGATATTCTGAGATAACTGACGGAAACACACACCTAGTGAGACGGTTAAGTAAGAGTGTTGAAAAGACCATGTACACTGCTTCAATGAAGCTTTAGCCTATATAGTTGCCACATACTGTTTGTGCTCCTTTTATTTCATATACATATATCAGAATTGTGTCTATTTCTGGGGGACAGGGACACCCATCCAGGCTTCATATATCAGACAGTGGACTTCTGTGGTGATCTTGTAACCCCTACAGCAGAGAACTTCAGGAGGGATGCCATTAAGGCCAAGTACCTTCCCAATATTCATCTACTTAATATTGTACTTATCGCTTGTTATGTGTTTGCTTCTGTCTGTACTCTTCGGAAGAGAAGCATCTATGCTTGAGCGAAGCAAGGGAAAGGATTGATTAGTTTTCTGCCTTGTGATAATCTTGAATAAATGATGCTTTGAAATGCACGAATTTTTATTTCTGAAATTTGATTTAAATGTTTTTTAAATCCATGAACAACTCCCCACACAGGTTGGCATCTATCACAATATGCTATGTTTGGGGTGAATAAGAGTAAAAGAAAAGTTTAAAAATCTTCAACACTCAGAGCCTCACTTCTCCCCAGTCAAAATGAATTGTTCTGTCCTCGAGGAAGCCCCCTATTTTGATAAGCTTCTCGCACTGACTTTCACCCTAGACTGACTAGGAATAGAAGACTTACATCAAATCTGTTGCTAACGTTGCTGGAAAAATGGTTGGATCATTCTATCACTCCAGAATGTACCTCACCCCTGGCACAATTCTCTACCTGTAAAAGAGCCAGATACATCCTAAGATTGAGTACTGCTATCATATCTGGGTAGGTGCTACTCAGAGCAACCTCTCCTGTCTCGACAGAGTAAAAAATTGACTTCACAATCTAGTGGGGGATGATATTTTTTCGT
Organism: Sepiola atlantica; assembly: GCA_963556195.1. Taxonomy (NCBI): domain Eukaryota; kingdom Metazoa; phylum Mollusca; class Cephalopoda; order Sepiida; family Sepiolidae; genus Sepiola; species Sepiola atlantica. The sequence continues at coordinate 49,928,587 of OY744515.1, read as the reverse complement.
CCCTACAGCACCTTTCACACAGAAGAAATGTTGCTAGTCTCTCTCTACTCTATCTTTATGTTCATGGTAAGTGCTTGGCTGAGCTCCAATCCCTGATAGCCCCTATAAAACATTCACAGCAGGAACTCGTTACAGCAAAGAACTTTCTCTTTCTCTCCTTAACAAAAACCAAGCGAAACTTCCATGAACAATGTTTCTTTCCTAGAACATCCCATCTGTTGAACAAAATACCACAAGTCTGCTTTCTAACTAATTACAACGTGGTCGTCTTCAAGTCTAATGAGAACAAATACTTGTTGGCCATTTACTTGGATAATTAATTCATCTTAACTAATGTTTTGCCCATCCTACCCATTTGTTTTGATCCCCTCGTGGAGGCGAGTGGAGGCGAGTATAGTCCAACTGACGATCTATTTAACCCTTATCCTCGAGTGGCCCCCTGCCTTGATAAGTGGTGACACATCAGTAATATATATATATATATATATATATATATATATATATATGGGAAAATGAAAAAGGAAAAACCAAAAAATGGATGTTTTTTATGTGTACATCAACGTTTCGTCTTTATTTATAAGACTTCATCAGGATGATAATATAGAGAAAAATGTCATGCAAGTACAAACACATGTAGGGTTGACATATTGGGAAAAAGGAAGAAAATAATGGCCACTACTGGGTGGACGTCCGTACTTGGTGAGGAGTGAGAAATTTCAACTGACGATCTATTTAACCCTTATCCTCGAGTGGCCCCCGTGCCTTGATAAGTGGTGACACATCAGTAATATATATATATATATATATATAGCATATATCATGAATTTGTTGAAAGAAACTATTAAAGTGCTCGATCGTAGGTTCTACAAGAGCTATATTATCGTGAATCGTTTTTTCTTTGTTTTTCTTTATGTCTTGGGGTTTTCGATCTCTGTAAGGTACTGATGATTAGAGTTAACAATTACAAGACGGTTTAACCCCAGGGACCGTTTGTTCATAACGATGAAACCCTGGTACACCAAACAGATGCTGTTATGTATAGTTTTAAATAAAATACTTTATATATATATACATAATACTTTGGGCTTATCTTAACACCTATTATTGTTATAAAATTCAGTTTGAAAGTATATCAAGCCATTTGTGTGTGTGCAAAGTCTAACGTTTTGAATCGGCTCTGTTCCGATTTTGAGACGCTGATTTGCATGCTCTATCATATATATATATATATATATATATGTATAGCTAAAATCGACATATATATGTTGAAAATGTCTGAAAACATTGCATCACATCATGAACACTGAAGAAAATAGACAATAGATTGCTGGGTCCACATGTTTATTCGGATCTTCACCAAAATGTAATAATCTTTTTTAAGATAAGAATCTCCAGTTTGTAACAAGTTCTATAGAAATCCACCCAGTAGTTATGTTTTGTAACCAACCAACAAACAATCAAAATTTCAAACATTGCCTTCTCTTTGGCAGAGATATAAAAATGTGACATGCATGGGTAACTGCCTATTTTGATCTCTCGTTGCTGATTCGAAACATTTCACGTTCAGGTGTTACAAGTCTTGAGAGGTACAATTATATGTTCAATTATACCTGACTCGCTTTATTCATTGATGCTCTGATCCTTCTCAACTCCAAACTAAAGTCCACTTAAAAAGTGAGATTGCCTACTTAGGCTCCTTGATGCTTTGGGCTCTCTACACATTGTCCGACCATTCCGTTCCATCCACCACTGATGGATAAAAACCAGACACTTGCATCAACAACTCAGCTGTTTGCATCGGAAAAGGTTGCTTTCTTATAGAAAAGCTACAACCCTACGATCGTAGCAAAACTGTTTCGTTTTGTTGGAAGGGAATTATTATCGTTATCGTTATTAGTACCTACATGAAAATCAAACTTCAACGACATTAACCTCTTAACTTTCGCTGTTTTAATTACCTGTTTAAACAAGGCAGATGTTTTAATATTTGCTTAAATATGAAGACAAAGTAAGAATATTTTTTTTTAATTTATTAATCATTTCATGCAAGTAACAAACTTCTTATCTGGGTTTTGGAAATATGAAATTGGCTATGTTTTTATTGTGGCCGTATTTTGTTTGGGTTTCTGTGGTGATGTATCATATACTGGCAGTTTCTGTTTGATTGCTGCTGCATACAGCTGATCCGCTCTCAGTTTATTTATTTGCATTTAGTATAACTAGCTAGACCCATGGAAATTCCACAGTTGTATTCTTGATTATTGTCAATATTTTGGAAGTTATATTGGTTTGCAATTTATCATGTATTTTCAGTGCAGGCATTATACACACACGAGTATGTGTGTGTGTATACATAATTGAAGGAAAAAATGAAAGTGCTTCTTTATTATTGGGTCAGATGAAATTTTAGAAGCGATAATTCAAACTGTTTCTTTTGTTATTGTTGTAACCCTAACCCTAACCCTAACCCTAACCAAAAAGGAAAATCCAAAGAATTATTAAGAAAATTGATAAAAAAGGGTATTCATGCAGTTTACGAACCGGGATGAAATAATAACGTTATAATTTAGAAAGCCATTCTTAACATGGAGAGGTGGGGGGGGGGTGATTAACTATTCTGTACTTTCATCTAACAATTTAATAAACAGAATAGTTTATCAACCCCCAATATAGAAGCACTAAAATAAAATAAAAATCTGTTTTATTTGTAATTATGTCAAACACTATTTCATTTACATTTCTCTAAGCATTAGTTTTGTAAAGTGAAATTCTTTGCCATCACACTAGCACCAGAATCTTCCTGTGCAACACTGGTATCATCAAGGTAACAAAACTTCTGAAGAACCTCAATAACTTTCTCGGTACTGATATAGTTTGTGACCAATGTTAAAACCGACTTTTCGTCGGCATCTTCCAACTGTTTACGTAAACAGCTGGAAGATGCCAAATGAAAACGCCTCGGCCTCAAAATCAAAACGAGGCGACGCTATCAAACAGGAAACAAAAATGATGAAACAACATTTAAAGCAAGAAAAAAAAATAGTCACCGTATGTAAAATTTTATGAAAAATTATTTATTTTTTGATGAAGAAAATATAATAAAACTGTAATAATTTTTGTTTTTAGAAGAAAGTTGTTTTTTTTTTTACAAAAAAGTCAAGGTTTGTTTAATAATTATTATTTTTTTATTTTGATGAATTGTTTATTCTTGTACTGGTACAGCTTTTGAACCAGTCCTACTAGGTTAGGGTTAGGGTGGAAAAAACAAAAGTTTTTACATTTTGTTAGAGTTAGGGTGAAAAAGAAAAACATTTTTTACATTGGTTTTAGGATTAGGGGTTAGGGTAAAAAAAAACAGTTTTTTTACATCATTTAGTCCTTCAGAAAACTGAATTGTTTGTCTTAAAACGCTGAAATTCATTATCGCTTTAATCAATTGTCTTAACTTAATGAATTTTACGATTTACTCAATTTATAATTACAAATTGTCGGCTGCTGCAATCTGATTGGCTAAATGTGTCAGCATCTTTCGGCTGTTTACTAAACTGCCGGAAGATGTCGATGAAAAGTCGGTTTTAACATGGGTCACAGACTGTAGCAGTACCACTTTCTCATCTGAGTTCTCATTCATCTCCATTGTTTTACACTTCTTGTGCACAAACTGGTTATAATCTCTCAACCTACCTGTAATTATACTGCCGGTTGCTATCATAAAGCTTGGCCTTCACATTCACCGGATTGAACAGCCCCTGACTTTTTCCTTTGGGGTTATCTTAAGGAAAGGGTATATGTGAACAAGCCTACAACGATTCAAGAGCTTAAAAACAATATCAGACATGAAATCCAAGAACTAGAGCCAGTTATTCTAAGGACTGTAATGGAAAATGTCCTAACTAGAGCCCGTCTTTGTGAGGCCGAAAATGGTGCCCATTTAAAGGATATTATTTTTAAAGTGTTTACAAAGAATGGCAAATAATTATAAATTTTTGGGGACCTTCTATAACATCATGAACCCTATTTTCAGAAAGAAAAATGTACTTTTATAGATTATTATAAAACTGGGCTTGTGTTTAGAAGAGATGGTGAAAAATGATAGGTTGTTTGGGCCATCCGTTACTATAAAAGTCTGATTTACATAAATGAATGTTTGCAGAGATTATTATTTGATCAGGTTAGTGTTCAGGAGAGATGGAGACAAATTATATGTTATTTGGACCATCCATAACTATAAAAACAGGATTTTCATAAATGAATAGATGTAGTGAGTAGAGTTGTCGAGTCGGAACATATTAAGTCTGATGATTCATAAAAACTCTGACTTCGACTCTGACTCGTAGAATTCCAAAATATTGACTCCAACTCCTTATTTTGAAGTTTTTCAATATTCAGACTGTCTTTTGATTCTTCAGAGATTACAAAATCCAACTCCAACTCTGACTCTACCTATGACTCTGATTCCTTCCAAAACCTACGACCTACGATTTCGACTCTGCAACCTTGGTAATGATTAGTATTATCAAGATAAACTAAAATACTTCAATCAACTACTTCTAATGACATTGATATTACCAATATAAAATCAAACGGATAAGATAATCTCCCATGTAAATGATAAAAAAATTAACATTTTATAAAAACGATCAGCATTTTATAATTGCCATAACAAATATTATCATTAACATCATTCTAATTATCAAAAATCAGAAGAACAAAAAAAAAAATAACCTCATAATTAACAATAATGTGAAGATCGCCAAGTAAAAGGAAAAAAAAAGTGAATACAGTCTGGCTTTTCTAATCAGAAGTGTTAATTAATCAACGCACAGACCTAAAGACCTGGACACTATTTTGCTATCATAGAAATCATATTGAATTATATAGTCTGGCATAAGGATATGTGTAAAAATGATTTGATTCAGTTTGTCTGTTATATATAGTCTTAAGAAGCTCTGAGTCATTAAAAAAATGTAAAATGCAGTTTAAATCCCCAGACAAACTAACTAAATCCAAGATATTGCAGACTTAACATACATTCGTTGGAAAATTAATAAATGAAAAAATATAAGTAAAAAAAAAAAAAAAAAAAAAGGGGGGGGGTAATTATCTAAGAGTGATACAAAAACAGGAGACCTTAAGCGTCTAATATTAACACGGGGATCATCAGCTGTTTACCATGTAACTGTTTCGGAGATTTAAAAACAGGACAGTTATAATATTCATGGCTCTCCAATGGTACTGATTATACGACCATTTCCCCAATAATCAAGTGTCGAAATAATTCAGCTTAAAATATCACTAATATATACATAAATAAATAATAATAATGATAAAATAATAATACTAATATATTACCCTTAAGACTACCGTATGATATAATAATTTGCATATCAAATAACATTAATTAAAACAATAAAAACAAAATATATAAAAATACAAATAATAATAATACTATCTAAACACTACATCCAAGAACCATTCTGCAATATGGTAGCTAGCAATAAAATTATATAGGAATTAAAGTTGCATTAAAAAATAAATAAAAAATAAAGCTTAAGTACCTTTGGTACCAGAAAAGTAATTAGATAAGAGGAAGGAAACCTAGCCATACAGATTTAAATACCCAATATATAGTCTAAAGAAGCTCTGAGTCATTAAAAAAATGTAAAATGCAGTTTAAATCCCCAGACAAACTAACTAAATCCAAGATATTGCAGACTTAACATACATTCGTTGGAAAATTAATAAATGAAAAAAAAAAATATATATATATATATATATATATATATATATTATGGCAATATAAACGCCATATTTATTTTTAAACATGATAAATTAAAAATAAAAGATTGAAAGGGCAAGTTGACCGGTTTCGAACCTCACTCAACAGAGTTAAATCGAGGTTGGGATTAAGAGAGAAAAAATATGTTATGGAGATTATAGTGAGGGAAAGGTGGAAAAATGAATAAAAGAGAAACTACATTAAGTCCAAGAAGATTTTCTTTTTGCTTACAAAGAGAAGGTCGCAAAGACTTAATGTAAATAGTTTCTAGAATCGTCAGATATATATGTGTACTAGAAGAATACCAGTCCTAAGACAGTTAAATCTAATCTCCATGAACAGAACAGTTTTGCACTACATTTTGCCTCCTTAGAGAAATTAGAATCAAGATATAATGCTACCAAACCTGATGTCTACAATCTTTATTTCAATTTTGAGCAAAATCCATGACATGATTTTGATTCTAGAAAATGTCTAAAATTTTATGCTTAAGCTTAAGGGGTCCTCAGATAAAATTTACATTCACGAAATATTGCTTAATTGGTGTCTAATGACTATGGATAAACTTCAATTAAAATCTGAAATATTTCAATTTTAAAATGAGAGGTTGTACCTTTATTATGCCGCCTAAATACCCTTTTAAATACACCAGAGAAACTGAAATGTGGGGAATATTTGTTAATTGATTTATAGGTATCTCTTGTTAAAATTTCACAAAAATCCAAGGTATCTTAATTTTCATGAAGGGTTCCACACTCTTTTACTTCCTTTCCATTATATCAAATTAAACTAAATATAGCCCAAATTTGGACCCCTCACGCCTAGCATCTGTGTTCCAAAATTCACAATGATCGGTTAATTAGTTTAGGAGTGAATCCTGTACATATAAATACATAAACATACCTAACATTATAAAGATAGAGATATCAATTCTTTTCTTGTAATTTAATATTGAAACAGAATACATGTTATAATTGTTTTTTCTGTTTTATGGCATATCAACCTTTTTGAGTAATTTAAGACCAACACACAATACTTACTCTAAATGACCCTTTCATTCCTTAGGTTTATCTGTTTTAGGGCATACTATGCTTGTAAGGATTATCATAGCCGATAGCACCCTTCTCGAGATTCTGACATTCAAACTCATCAGACTGACATTCTCAGGCAATATAAAATGAAACAAGTGCATAGAAAATATTACCAAGTATGTCGCAAAGAAGGTAGGCTCTCTTTACCGAGCTAGAAAACTTCTCACATCTGCCAATACCCTATTATTGTAAATGACTCATTAATTGTTTGGGTTTATTTTTGGTTTGGCTTTGTTTGTAAGACTAAAAAGAGACACTTGTCATTTCGTTGGGAAATTCTTCTAGCATTTCTGAAAGTATCTTTCCTTCGACAACGGGTTTGCAATTAAAGACTCGAAAAATACAAAAGGAATTTTCATCACTTACTTTATTTGATGTTACTCTGCTATTTTATGTACTGTGGAGACTCTGAGTCCTTCTCCCTCCGTTGAGAGCAAGCACAAAGGAAGTCCTTGCAGCTTAGTAACAAAATCTTATTCCACCGCTAGTAATTAACCTATCTTGTTATTTAATACTAAAACAGATCTTTCTTAGCTAAAAGAAAGATCCAGGTCGTTCTCGATTGCAAAACATCGAAACAACACTGCATCAATGCGGGTATGTTCCAGAGGTCGATACTTGGACCTATATTCTTCCTGGACTTCCTAAATGACCACCCTGATGCAATCACGTCTGAGATGGGTGTATTTCTGATGACACCCTGCTCTATTCCTGACAGGAGGGCAAAACGAATGCCCACACATGCGAGGCAATGTTTGAATTCTTGCGAAAGGACTTCCAACCTATAGTAGAATGGGGCCAAAAATGATGGTCACATTTAATGCTACCAAGACAAAGTGCTTTTCCTTTAACAACTATAAGAAACCTTTCTAACCACTGATTGTTATGGCCGATAACACCCTTCCCTACAATCTAACAGTCAAACTCCTTGGACTGACATTCTCAGGCAACATGAATTGGAATAAGTACATAGAAGATGTTGCCAAGTCTGCTGCAAATAAGTTAAGCTCCCTTTACCATGCTAGAAAACTTCTCACATCTGCTAGTATCATATATCTCTACAAAGCCACCGTGCATGGAGTATTGTCACGTATGTGCTGGTGCACCAACCACTGGCTTCTCCTTCTTGGACAAGTTGCAAAAAAGAATTTCACTGTAGAGGTTACCAGATGCTGGAAAACTTTCTCCTGTAGTAGCTTCTTTTTTTTGACTGCTTGCCTTTGGAATTCCCTCTCTGCTCCATTGTTCGCTGTACTAACAGTTAGAAATTTAAATGTAATGTGAACAAACATCTTGTTGCACAACTCCTCACTTAGGATGCTTTCTATAAATCTGACCCCTAATCATAGTAGCCCCTTACATCTCAGTGGCAATATGCTTCGTTTGGGGTAAATAAGGGTATAAAAAAATTTAAAATACCTCAGCCCGACAGAAACATCTAGCTTCAGCGTGTTCCAGACTCTGTCGATCTGATTGTTAGGGACGTATCCTCGACTCGTATGAATAGCGCCTGCGAAAAGTTTACTCTGCAGCTAGTTGTAAATAAACCCTTAATAAGTTTTTCTGAATAAATCTTAAATAGGTTCAGTTTGTTTTATCAGATATCAACTCTTTTCTCATTATTTCATACTGAAACAAAATTCTATCTATTGTAATAAAAAATAATAATAATACATTCGGTAATAGCTGGTGTGGTATGTGCCTTTGGCGGGCATCAGGCTTCTACCGAAAGAGGAAGTTTCTAGGGATTATCTAATTCACATGCGGTCCCCAGCCACATGTATATCCCGGTCGGGGGAGATGATATGATTTGCGTAGTATTTCCAAATGGTCACCCATCTGGTACTGACCAGGCCGAACGTCGATTAACTTAATAAGAACCCAGTGTATCAATGTAATTATTCTGTATATAGGTTAATAGTCAATTCTGTTGTAAATGATTCCTTAATTAGTTGGATTTGTCTGTTTTGTTTCGTTTGTACTTTTTTTTTAATCATTATTGTATATTGAAATAGATTAGCTAATTTAAATTAGTTCGGTATGTCTGTTTTACGGCATATCAACTGTATTGGAATTAGCTAATACCTAAACACAATACCTATTGTGAATTATTTATTATATTGTTTGGTTTGGTTTGGTTTGGTTTGTCTAGGGATGGGCACATCTTACCTGATTATATCGTTCCTTCCTCTTTTTCATCCTATCTATTTTATTTTATTATATTTCTTCGGCTGTTGCTTCTACTTCTTTATTTCATTTCTTCACTAGATTATTTGTATTTACTTCTTCTTACTCTCCACGTTACTTATCTTTTTTATTGTTTCTTCTTCTTCTTCTTTTTCTTTTTTTTCTTTTTTTCTTCTTCGTCCTCTTCTTCTTATTCGCCTCCTATTTCTTCTTCTATTCCTTATTCTTCTATTCCTTCTTCTTCTGCGTCCTCTTCTCTTCATTCATTTTTCTTCCTCTTCTTTTCTTCTTCTGTCCTCCTCCTTCCAATTATCATCCTCCTCCCCTTTTTCTTTTTCTTCTTTTTATCCTCCTCCTCCTCCTCCTCCTCCTCCTCCTCCTCTTCCTCAACTTCACCATAGCATTTTTCCCATCTATCTGTTTTTCTCTTTCTCCTCCTCTTTACTTTACCTCAATATACCCATTCACCCCCCCCCTCATCCCACCCACTCCCAAACATTACCTGCCACTTTGTCATTAGGGAAATGCAAAAGGAACTGCTCTGTCAGCCATGACAGATCCAAATCCATCTTGTCCATCATCTTTCTTGTGTCATCGTTTTCTCTTGTTATTGTTGACACAATGCAATATATTATTGCCTTTGTGTGGTGACATATTGTTGAGTTTGCATTCATTCAAAATGACACAATCGCCAAGATGGTGACATTGTATCTAGAAACGTTTGTATTTCCTGCAAATGCATATCAACGTACATATTCCTATATAGATTTATGGACATGTTCTCGCATGAAAAACAGATAAAAAAAAAGCACAACAAAAATAAGGAAGCATGGAGACTTGCTGTCTAATATATTCGTCTATAAATACAACCAGACAAAAGCATAAATGTCCATACACAGACACACAGCTACAAACCTCACAAAGCTGCACACAAAAACAATCCATGCAAACGAAAATGCTTATTTTTGCTGTTAAAATTCTACAAATTAATGCATATTTTATTGTGAGTTACATATTGTGATATGCATAGTATCATAAAAATATTTTTCATTAGAGCAATGATAACTATCTATTCATCTATCTATCTGTCTATTTATGAGTTTCAATCCCGGCTTGAAGCATTAACTGATCTAGCCGCACTAAAGAGCTGTGATACAGCGAAACACTTTGTATGTGGATGACTATATATATATATATATATATATATATATATATATATATTGTTGATCACTCTGCGCCGCTTGCTGTGAATACTCGCCGACTTGGTACGTACAAAGTTAAATTCCTCCTATAAATTCCAAGATAATTTCTGGTGGCCAACTGGTAACTCTCTTGACTGCGAATAAGTGGCGATTTGTGATCGGAGTTCATGCCCGTCGACCGTCGGGAATTAGCTTCCTGCACTGAAGTAACCCAATAGTTAATATGTACTGGCTATTTTGAAAGTGATTCTTATTTATTTTTCTCTAGTCCTTTGATTATATCAGTTTCCAGAAAGGGGAAATTATCTCTGCTTGGAAGAATGCATATGAGACTTAGTTAAAAAAATGTTTTCATTTTACGCTTCTTGTCTTTGAGCTGAATATGTTGGACCCAAAATACTCTACCATTCTATTTTTCTCCATAGAATTAAATAGGATACTGACCGGCTTAGATGTGATAATCATTCTCCAAGGACATAAACACTGGGTTTTTCTATTGTCAGACCTAGACATTTCAAGGATGATTTGGATAGGTAAAATTTGGATTTGTTTTCTGACGCATATACATTTAGTATGTTTCTCGTGAACCAACTCTGAAATTTATGAATATTAAGCCTTTTATTTGTAACTGGATCTCTGCGATGACCCAAATTTGGTTATGTGTCGGCATTTTTCTGTATCTTGGGTCCACTGGAGCAAGTCTGTGCCACACTGTCAGCCAAAGTGAGGAATTTTTGGGTACAGTCTCACAAAGATGTACCCGAATTCAGTATGGACTTTCAGAATCAGGCTTATTTGTTCTGTAAATGTTGATAGTGGTTGATAGTGGTTTTAGAGGCTGCCTTCAGAAGTTACTTCCATTCTAAATGAATTGCTCATGACATTTGGTTGTGTTTGGTATATTTACCTCGTCTGAATTGACTGGCTATCCTTCAGGGACTATCCGTACGCTCTTTGGTGCTGAGAACATGAGATTCATGTTGTGCTTGTCATTGATTTGTTGGACATACCCATGTCGATTAATCTGTAATTAAAACATGCTAAAGTGTAATATCTGTTCTGTACTCGCTCAGAGAAGGAGAAAGTCAAGAGACTGGGGCAATTTATATTTTTGTCCGTTACAGAATGGCTCTTTTGGAAGAACTGGACATCCCCTACATTGAAAACCGACCTTGTGTCTAACTTTTCCCTCGTGGGGACCCAAGTAAATAAGGACATATTGGGGACGTCTTGATTTGACTGGTGTTCATGTTCCGACTTTTGAACATTTGATAATGTAGTCATGAATGGTTGACTTGTCCGTGATTAATAGGCTGACTCACCTGTAAAATGTGTGCTCTAGATTGTTGAGAGTAGCGGCGTCTACCAATATTTTGTTCTCATCTTTGACATTAGTAAGCAGTGCCACCATTTGTCTTGAAACCATGTTACTGGAATAATTTACTTGCCAAGTACACATTGTTTCGTTTAATCTGCCTGCTGCTGACAGTCACGCCCACACATTTATTGTATTTACTTAAAAAATGTGTGGACGTAACTGTCAGTGGATTCAACGGTTACAGTTTTTTTTTTATTAGGCTGGTGTTTCTCACACACACTTCAATATTGACTAACAAATATAAGAAGATGCCACCACCAAAACAAAAATAAAACACAGAAAAAAGAAGGCAAGCCATGGAATTTAACACTACCAGGATAGAATTTCCTCTGGCCAGGAACAGACCTCAATAAAAAGAGACATTTACCAGGAACCAATCAGTTAGATGAAGTAGCAAAACGGAATGATCTCAATTAAGAAAGTGAAAATATTTCGACCGAAGAAGACGACAACAAATTCATATGGGAGGCAGAAGACGAAGAATTAATTGGAGCATATATATGCAAAACGAAAGTTTGGCCCTGACGATTATTTCTGTACAAAAAGATGGAACCACAAAATTAAGGCTCGTAACTGAACTAAAAACTATCTGATCGACTCCCACACTTTCTGCTTCATAGAATGAAAGTTCTACCCCTCTGTCTTGCTGTGGCAGAGTTGAATGTCTTGGCTTCAAAGCAGGGTAAACAGCAACCTGTTCACCACTGGAGTACAGATGGGCGTTAATTTGCATATTATGTCCAGGTTTCTATAAGCATCACCCAATTGTCGTTTGTTGCCTCCGTCACATTGTAGGTCAGTATTTTGGACATGAGAAGTCTTCAACTGACCACAAAGTTCTTCCTTTGATAATGCAATGATTTCCTGTTGCACCTTAATCATATGTTGCATAAGCTGCGAACATTACTTACCCATAATCCATTTGCAAGCAGATGTCGATAAATTTTACAGTTCTTTCCCTCAAAATCTTGTAAAAATGTAAGTTACTCAGCAAGACCTCTCGCTAACCTTGCTTATAGGCTTATTGTTTGCATGCATTCGGGTTAGTCCATTTCATGGCCGGGTTGCTGGTGGTGCTTATAAAAAAGGCCTGAATACTGCCTGTCCTACTTAACATAAATCTTATATCTGTCTTACATTTAAATGAATAAATGAAACAGTTGGGCCCTTTTCTTGCACTAGTGGTGACGTTAAATCGCCCTATTTAGAGTTAATTTAACTTTACAGAATCTTTCTTATATACTGCTTATGTATATACGATCTAAGGTAACTAATATGCATATTGCTTTTCAAAAATACATTTTATTAATTAACTATTCTTTGTTGTTGTAATGTTTGTTTTGATTTTAATATAGTAAAAAGTTCGGTTTAGTGAATATTATTTCATTTCCTGGATAAATGTTGACAAAATAAATGTGCAAATGAAGTTTTGTAAATTTTTCGAGCAGCGTATTCATATATATATATATATATATATATATATATATGTTTTTGTCTTTTAAGGGAAGTGGGGTCTGATCAACTCTGCTGGGAAGCCATGAAATTAAATACTGTCTTGTTTTTAAATTCCCGAAACAGTTTTTCATGGTAAACAACTGATGATCCCTTAAAATAGTGTTAGAAACAAACTAATATAATAACTGTAAAAAATAAATTGACTTACATGGGTGATTTTCCACTGCAAGACTTGGGACTAAAAGTTTTTTTAAAAGTTTTTTTTTATATAGTTTTAATGGTTGAGAAACTTCCGAGACTATATATATATATATATATATATATATATATATATATAATAATGGTAATAATCCAGGTGAAAACATCCACAGGGTGGTAATCCAAAGAATTTCAACCGGGTTTATAAAAGTGCTCAATATCAAATAGAGCTTTATATATGATTATTTTTATTTACACAGACATGTACAAAATCTGCGACACTGGCATGTCGATGTTATCGATCTCCAAATATGATCTGAGGTTAAGATCGGATTCTAACTCTGCCTGATGAGATCTCAGTTTATAATAACTGTTGATCGATAACATCGACATGCCAGTGTCGCAGATTTTGTACATGTCTGTGTAAATAAAAATAATCATATATATATATATATATATATATATATTTATATAGCGTATTTGAAAATATTTTGTTGCACCATTGAATGTTTAACATCTGTATTAAAATGTTTCTTTTCGATTTTTTGTTTAGGGAGACTGACTTGATTTTCAACAAGTTGCGATCCATTTCTAAATAGTAAGTTAAAAACAAAGCCGCCCCGTCGCAAATTGTTTTTTTTTATTTTTCCTTTCTTTATGTTCATATACAAAAGATAAATAAATTTGTATCAAAACACCAAAATGTTAATGTTTATCTATCTATATGAATAAATGGGGAAACTTTTTGTTTCGTGTTTACACTAACGTTATGAATGAAATGTTTATTATTTAAAATATCTTTTTCAAGGATTTCAAGTAGCGAACTTTGCGAAGCGATAGTGAGCTGGTGACAAAGGCAGGAGGTAAGAAATAAAACTAATTTTATCAAACTACATCTGAAGGATACACCAGTGAGTGACGTTATACAACAGGTCTTTGATGGTTTCAGATCTTTCACTTCATACCACCTCTCTGCTGTGACCCTGTCAATATTGATCGGATATCAATATATGCACTGGTTATTATGACGAGATACACTCAACGAGAGACAGATGTTGGGAGGAACTCCGCTCTGTGGTGTGTTTCCTGGTTATGCTCTTCTTAAGTTTCACCAGGCTTTACATCTGTGTTGCAGTTGACTCTTGCTTCACTACTTCTGAAGTTACCCCTGTTTCTGGACTATCCACTGTCAGTTAAGTTATCACCAAACCTATTCTTTGGCTGTCCCATTGTCTATTCCTGAAGTCTTAATAATTGGCTATCCATTTAGCAATATACATTTTAAATAGTGAAAAATTTAACCTCTTTAAATATTTATTTACTAACAGCAAAAACTAGTTGAAGTAGATAGTAATTTGTAAACAGAATTAAAATGCAAAAAACAACGTTTTTTTTAGGGGGGCGGAAGTAATATTATTAGTATTATCATTATTAATACTAGCAAATAACTGCGACCAGAGGGAGCACATTTTTGCTAGCCTGTGAGGATGGTATCATGACGAGCGAACATATACTACACTACTCCCAAAAAGAGGAGGTAATGTCTGGGAGGATGTTCCCATTATAATAGAAGAGATACTACACTAACCTCAGATCCCCCCCCCCAAAAAAAGGAGAAATTAATGCCTGGGAGGATGGTATAATAACAACAGAACAGATACTGCACTCTGCCCCACCCTAAAAAAAGGAGAAGCTAATCCCTGTGACGGTTTTATCATAACCATGGAACAGATGCCACAAACACCCACACACAAAAAAGGAGGAGGTAACGCCTGAGAGGATAGTATCCTAATAACAGAACAGATATTACTCTTTCCCCTCAATTGAGCCTTAAAAGATAGTACATTAGTCTGAAATAGTATCGTAAACTGAATTGAGCATTAAAAGATTGTAATAGTTTAGTTTCGGCTTCAGATAGACAGATACCAATTCTCTATTAGTAGTAGATTTACTTGGGTGAAGTTTGGAATTTTATTTATTGAAGTTAGTTTTTCAGGGTATTGGTTGGTATCCAAGAGTATATTAAGTAGACTATACTTGATTCTTTTCTTAAAATTTTGTTTTTCTGATTTTCTTTTTATGGTAGTGAATCGGACGTATTATATGGATAGATGTCCTTTGACCTAACAGTGATAACTCCCCAACAATATAAGAATAACTTATCCACGGACGTCACTTTACATCGCAGGTAAATGAGGCTAATATAATCCTGCTTCTTTAAGGACATACTTTCTGAGACTGGGGCACGTTACACTCGTCACTCTCACACTTTATGTTTTGTTAATTGACATGCTATCCAAATTGTAAAAAACTATTTTTGAAAAAGATTATATTTATTTCTTACAGCAGTTACAGATATTACGAAACCAGTGAGAGTTGAGGACATGCGTTGCATGGAGAGAAATGATATGAGAATGATACGCTGGATGTGTAATGTGACTTTTGACAGGCTTAGATCGGATGACATCAGAGGAGGATTAAATATAGACAGTATAGGGAGATGTGTGGAGAACAGTAGACTGTGTTGCTATGGTTACATTTAAAGAGTAGATGCGAGTTCTTGGGTTAGTCTATGTTGAACAGTTGAGGTGGCAAGGTCAGTTCACTGGAGAACGCAAAGGAAAACATGGGAGGAAGTGATAAGGATAGATTTGAATGAAAGAAGCATTAATAAAGACCTGATTAGTTTGGAAGTTCATTTCTAAAAGCCGTCCAACACATGCCAGCATGTAAAACGGACGTAAAACCGAATATGATGAAACGAGTAATACATATTTCTAATAATATTGTATGAAGAAAATCTAAACATTTTTATGGTTGTTGATTGGCATCCATTTTTATTCTCTCTCTCCAAACTAGATTGCCAGTTTGGCTTTGTTTTGTTGTTTGATTTGTTTTACAGCATATCAACCCTTTTCGAATTGTATTTGGATTATTCAGACTACTGTTCTCATCTTGAGTGTTATTCTCACAATGTTTCGGCCGCTGTAACCTCTGGCCTTCTTTAGGTGCATCTTTTTGAACTCTGGAATATTTCTGTCGAACTCGGGAATCTGGACGGAATTTCGAACGGAATCCTCTATTTAATCCACAGGGATAGTATGCTCTTGTTCCGTCAGCCATGACTGGGAGAAGTTTTCAGTAATTCGCAATTTTTCATATCGCCCGCACCGAGGATTAAACCATCAACTTTCAGACGACTATAACTTAGGACTGAATTTTACTTAGTACTATATCCACTGTGCAAGGACCTAGTGATATAGTGCTAAATACAAATTATCAATCCTAACCCTAACCCATTGATATAGTACTGAATACAAATTATCAATCCTTACCCTAACCCTAACCCTAACCCTAACTCTAAACCTAACCCTAACCCATGGATATAGTACTAAATACAAATTATCAACCCTAACCCTAACCCATGGATATAGTACTAAATAAAAATGATCAATTCTAACCCTAACCCTAACCATAATCCATGGATATAGTGCTGAATACAAATTATCAATCCTAACCCTAACCCTAACCCTAACCCATGGATATAGTACTGAATACAAATTATCAATCCTAACCCTAACCCTAACCCATGAATATGTACTAAATACAAATTATCAATCCTAACCCTTACCCTAACCCATGGATATGTACTAAATACAAATGATTAATTCTCATCTCAAAAATTCAGAAACTTTTTTGAGTTATTTAATGCTTAATCCAGTTATATAAGTAAATATTTTAAAACTCAAGTTTTTAATATCTTCATGCTGTTTGCTTTAACTAGTTATTCATGCTGAACATTTATATGCAGTTTCATGGCATATTGAGGACAGCTTGGACAGCCGTAGACAACTACTACCACTTCAATACCGTAACAGATACTACCACTGCAAGTCAGCTTAGACGTGTAAGTAGTTGAAACTAAGATGTAACTCTACGATCCCTAAAGCTCCAAATTGAAGCATCGGATGTGGTTTCATTGCATACCCAGGACAGGTTACTTTTTTTTTTACTGATGAGACACCACTTATAGCAGCTAGGAGCCACTCGATGATAAGGCACTTTTTCGTAATGTTCCACCACCCGAGAGGGATCAGTTTCCTATATAAATTTTACGTAAACTGATCACCCACTTTTTGACCATGTTGCATGTGTTTGTTTGTTCGTTGTTTGTTCACCCATTTTTTTTCACCTTTTTTACTGACCATTTAAAAAAATATTTTCGGTGTACTATTACCTATCGTGTCGCTAGAGAATTCCGGGTTGTCTGTAAATTTTGGAAACATCTGTGATTGTCAAAAAGTGGGGGATCAGTTTACGTTAAATTTATATAGGAAACTGATCCACCCTCCTAAAATTAAAAATATTTGAAAAATATTTCCAAAAAGAACATAATTCTCTAGCGACATGATAAGTAGTACACCGAAAAAAAAAAAAAATGGTTAGTAAAAACGTTGAGAAAAACGGGTGGTGGAACATTACGAAAAATCGCCAATGATAAGAGTAAATAACAAGTATTTATTGACATGAGATTTAAATAGGATCGTGTTGTAGCCCCCAGGAAAGCAATATTGTGGCATAGTAAGTTCTTGACCAATAGATGTTCCTCCTACAGGTACTTAAACTCCAGATAAGAGTGAACCATAGTAATGGTAAAAAAGGGGTAACTTAAAAATCTCCAAAACTTTCAAACTGTGGACATACCACCGGATGCAGTTTAAGAGTTTTTTCGAGATTTCATTCACTCAACAAAAATGATATCATATAATTTTATCTTTATACAACTTTCTTCGTTTGTTTAAATAAAACCAAACAATAATATATGTAATAAGTAATCAGGAGTAAGTTCCCTTCTGAGAGTATCTTTTTTTGAACTCTTTAGTTTATAGATAACTATAAATAGTTGTAATTAGAATGAAGCTTAATAAGTCTTCTTGTGTTCTCATTACAATATGCCCCAACAATAGAGCAACCAAAACTCTCAAGACATTGTTAGACCCCAAACAATGCAGTCATAATATAAATTACTTGATAATCCCCCTATAACGTTTCTGAATTGTCGCATTCTCTTTTCCCATTTGAGTGTTTTTCAAGTACAAATTCAATATTCTACTCAAAATCGCTTGGTTCCAGGTGGACGTTGTTAAATTAAATGGCAAACAAAAGGAGAACTCAGTAAAGCTTAGATTTTCATTTCGTATATGCAATTAATTCCGAATTTTCAACATAATTCTGTGTGTCAATTCTTTCCATTGAAATATTGCAAAGTTATCCAGTTTAATATCAGCAATAATTCATTAGCAGTAAATATACAAGGTGGTGTATGGAAGTAAACAATTTATAACAATATGCAATAAGTGTTTTACAAGCTGCATAGCTTTTAGAAATTGACTTCCAAACTAACCTATCTCTGACCAGGTCTTTATTACCCCTCTTTCTCTCAAGTCTATCCTTATAACTTCTTCCCATGTTTTCTTTGGCCTTCCTCTGCCAACTGACCCTACTGTCTCAACTGTTCTACATCAATTAACGCTAAGACTCTCATCCATTTTTTTTCAACATGACCATGCCAACAAAGTTTACTGTTCGGCATACATCTCCCTATACTGTCTAGATTTAACCTTCCTCTGAGGTTATCAGATCTAAGTTTGTCTTTAAAACTCACATTATACATTCATTGTATCATTCTGATATCATTTCTCTCCATGCAACACATATCTTCAACCTTCATTGGTCAGATTTCACTTTCGTACATCATCACGTTGCATACACGTGCCTGATAGACTCTTCCCTCAATCGATAGCAGTAACATTCCGCTGGTTAGTAATGGCATGTACATACTCCACCTACTTCTATCTCTTACCATCACATCAGCGCCAGCTCCTCCCTGTGCTCCAATCGTATCACCAAGGAAACAACATTTCTCAACACCTTAAATAATTTTGCCATCAAAATAACTTTCTCCACATCTGAGTTCTCATCAATCGCCATTGCCTTACATCTTATCATCTCTCAACCTCCTTGTAATTCCAATGTACTTATTGTGTACCCAATCCCTACAAGTACCACAACACAGCAACTACTGATAATCACTTTGAGCATAGAGTTTACATTTCTTATGATTTTAATTCCTTGTATGATGCTATCGTCTACTGTTTATAAAGTTGTTGGTTTGCTAGCATAACCACTGATTTAAGATGTCCATATAAAAAAAAATGTCAAAGGTCTCAAATCCAGGGATTTTGGTTTCCATTCAACCGGCCTTCGACGTTCAATCCATTTTCCTGGAAACGTGTTATCCAAATATCTTCACACATAATTCGCAAAATGTGATGGAGCACAAATCACGTTGAAACTATATATCTTGCAAAATCGCAAATAGTATGTCATCTAGACGAGATAATAAATAAAATTTTAAATGATACTTACTTAAAATTATGTTAAAAATAAAAAAGAGACCCTCTCTAGTAGTTCGTCTAGGAGTTCAGAATTTTGCACCATATATATATATATATATATATATATATATATATTATTATTATTATTATTTCATGTATCAACATACAATGTTATGAGATATAATCTTTTATGTATCAATTTTCAGTATTTACTTCAACAGTGCTCAATATGTGAGTAGCGTTAGATAGTAAGTTATGAAAATATATTCATGGCAATTAAGTTACACAGAGGCTTCTACTGTTGCACATCAAGCATATTTTCTTTCCGCTATATGTTCTAAGAAAAATTGCTAACTCACGAGATGGCAGTGACGCGATTAGCGATTTTATGTGAATAGGAGGTAAGCTGTCATAAGTTCCAGTTTAAGAGGGTCATTAATACCTACTGCAGATAAGGTTTTGTTATTCACAACCGCCATAGCTTATACAAGAGGGTTCGCAAAGAGAAACTCTAGCCTTCCAGCACTTTGAATTAAAATGAGATTTCAGATTTTGTACTTTTCTAATTGGCCTTTCCCAGATATCACTCATGTGGTTGGAAGCGGAACTATTTGTAATAAATGTAGACCACCACCACCGCCACAACCACCACAAACACCACATCATCATCACTAGTTCCACCACATCATCATCATCATCACTAGTTCCTTTATCTATTATTGGTTTATTCCTTTCATCAATGATTGAAAATCTTTCCTCAAACTGATGAATTTGGTTCCTCTATCGCAATCGTGTTGGCCCTCGTTTCTGCATATGCAAATAAAGAAATGCGTTGATGAATGCATCGATGGTCAGGTCGTCTAGTACTTCAATAAGAACAGATCTCGCGCACATTCATGTAAACAACAGTCAGTATTATTTTTGTTTTGTTTTATATTCTCTTTAACATAGAAAGGCCTAAAACCATCCATCCCACAGTAAATTCATGAGAAGATGGGTTTCAATGCGTTCCTGGGGTGATCTAAATCATCACATTCGGCTTACCATCTTTTTTATTACTTGGTGACATCTGTTGGACGGCTTTTAGAAATTGACTTCCAAACTAACTTATTTCCGGCCAGGACTTTATTTATGCCCTTTTTCTTTCTCAAATCCATCCTTAACACTTTCTCTCATATTTCTTGTTGAACTTCTGCTAACTAACTTTGCTATTTTAAGTGTTCTACATCTACTAAGCCAAGCACTCTCGTCCATTCTTTGAATGAGACCTAACCAATGAACTTTCCTGTTCTGCACACATCTCCCTATACTGTCCAGATTTAATCTTCTTCTGAGGTGATCAGATCTAAGCCTGTCTTTAAGACAAACATTACATATTCATTGAATCATTCTTATATCATTCCTATACATGCAATACATATCCTCACTCTTCACTGGCCAGGTTACACTTCCATACATAATCACACTCCGTACACATTCCTGATAGACTCTTCCCTTGGTTTACACCGGTATACTCTGCTGGTAAGTAACGGCAGAAGTTCCCTGAACTTATTCTATCCACTTCTAACTCTTGCTTTCACACCAGTATCAGCTTCTCCCTTGAATCCAACAGTATCACCAAGATAACACAAGGTTTAGACAACTTTAATAGTCTTGCTATCTACATATACTATTTCCGCATTTTAATTCACATTCGTTTCCATTGTCTTACACTTCTTGCATGCAAACTGGTTATCATCTATCAATCTGTGTACCCAATTCGGTACCACAAAAAATTGAGTTGCTTCCAACTCACTTTCCACAAACTGAGCAGGAGAACTTTCCTCTTTCTGGGGGCTTTCCAACACTTGCTCTTGCATTATTTTGTTCTCATCTTGGATGTGATTCTCACAACGTTTCGGCCGATGTAATCTCTGGCTTTTTCAGGTGCGTCTCATTGAACTCTGGAATATGTATGGAATTTCAAACGGAACACTTTATTTAATCAATGGGAGTAGCTTGCTCTCATTCCGGCAGCCATGACCTGGTAGAAGTTTTAAGTAATTCATAATTGAATTTTTATCATCGCCCGTACTGAGGATTGAACCTTCAACCTCCAGAAGTTTGTCGCTTAGAACTGATTATTACTTATCACTTATAGCCGTTGTGTCACGGGTCGTTGCAAACAATACTAGTATGAATTTTAGAAGCCTCAGACCTATTATGCTTTTAGATGTGTAGTCTTATTACTTATCACTATACATTACTACCTATTATTATACATATATATATATATATATACATATATATATAATAATTTTGTTGGGATGGTGTCTTAATCTATTATTCATAATTAATTGTTTCCATGTTGTATTAAATTTGATACTAGGTCTACCTAGGAGGTCATTGTGGCCCAAGATATGTGCTGCTTTTCTGAGTCTGAATAATCCAATTAATGCAAATTATCAATCTTCATCTCAAAAATTGCGAAACAGTGTAGTATATGTTCGTTCGTCATGATACAATTCTCCTAGACTAGCAAAAATATGTGATCGGAATGAACCTATTTTTGCTAGTAATAATAATTACAACTTTAAAATATCACACAATTCATATGTCTCAGATTGTTGTCATCATCGTAGTTGTCATACGTAAAACGTTTCGGCCACAGTATGTTCCAGCTTTCTTCAGGTGCTTTTTAAAAAAAATTGAACAAGTTATTATTTCCATCAGCGTAAACTATTTTGGTTCCATATCCCATGTTTTAAGACACCCTGTATCAATTGAATTGATTCGATTCAATTCGATTATAGCATACTCTATTTAGAGAGATTCACCATATGATTGAGAACAGAACATTCGCCAGGGGGAGGGGGTTTTGTTGTGTCAACACGTGTGTGGATTAGCAGGCTATACCGAAATACTTGCTAAAGACATCTTCAAGGCTGTATTTCTTTTTGCACGGAGGTTTTGCCGTCTTCCCACATAGAGGACCTGGTATTTCCAAATGGTCACCCGTATAGTACTGGCCAGGTTCAATGTCGTTTAACCGTTGTGATTTAACGACAACTAGTGTGGGAACCTGATCATGCAGTATTTATTAGAGTTGAGTTCCTAGTAATGTAGCTGAAGTCGTGTCACGAAATTTAACTCTTGACCTCTATATTCACTCAGAATGCTTTTCAACCAAAATGCTTTAATTCACTAAAGCGTTGTGAAACCAAACGATTGAAATGAAAACAAGATGAGATGTAGTAGGTCGTTACGAGAATAATAGCCGGTTTCAGAAACATACATTTATTCATGAACATTTTTTCACCTTTCCAATACTCTGCAAATGACGTGAAACTGTTGCAGCAACTGTCTGAGACATTTCTTTGACACTTTGAAGTGGATTTTGCTCAACAAGTGCTTGTAATTGTTCATTGTCAAGATTACACGGCCGTCATCTACCTTCTTCATCTTCAAGGATTTCATCTCTATTACAGAATTCCTGGAACCACCTTCGTACTGTCCGATCGCTTGTGGATCCATCTCCCCATGCTCTATTAATATTGGCAGAAGTTTCGGAGGCATTGTGCTAAAGTTTGAACTTATGCAACATAAGACGGTGAAGATCATGTTTTGGCATGTTCATCAAAAATATTTTCTATCTGAAAAATGTTATAAATTATTATTGAGAACACATTAATTATAATTTATGAGAAATAAGCTACAAATTCTGTGTTAAAATGACTTTTTAAAACCCAGCGCTTCAAGTGGCCATTATTTTTGTAAAGACGTAATACAATGCATTGTATTGGATGGAATCGGCTATGCCGAGTTCAAATCCGATCAGATCTATTGTGGTAATTTATGCACTGTTGGAAAAGGTATGAACCCACAAGTTCCACCCCACATCAGCTATGGGTGAAAAAAAACATCTTGTGTTCAGTTAATCGTATACAATGAATCGTTTACGATAGGTATAATGTTTCAGAGGTAAATAAATGGGAAGGAGTTCATTTGATATAACTAAGATAGGCAAATCAACGATATCATTTCTTGTAAGTTATGTTGGAATGGAGCTTGAAATTGTGGAACATTACTTATATGGAATGATGTAAGGCTATGGACATAAACAGATTGATATAAAAGGGTTCTGGTTGCAACAATGCCATATGAAAATAAATGAGAAAGTACAAAAGAAAAATAAATAAATATATTATCAATGAATTAGACAAATTTGATTGGAGGAATAAAAAGGAGACAATATATGTTCACTGTTCTTATTTATTCGTATTTTATTATTTGATTTGATTTCCTTTGGAAATAAGTAAAAATAAAAATAAATGAAAAGAATAAAAAACGGTGAGCAAATTTGTGGTCAATTAACGTTTATGAATAATTTCTATTCGTTCCTCCATTATTTTTTAGGATATTGGCGGCGTCAAGAAATAAATAAGGAAATAGTGTGTATATCAGAAATCCTTAAAAAATCAAGACACACCACCATTTTACTTCTGTTGTTTCTATATCGATGATTTTAATCATTCTTCTTCTTCTTTTTTTTTTCTATTTATTCTTCTTCCATTTCTTCTTTTTCTTTTTTATTCTTCTACTCCGTTTTCTTTTTCTTCTTTTTTTCTTCTATTATTCTTCTTATTATTATTGTACTTTTTTTCTTCTGTTTCTTCTATTTCTTCTTCTTTTTCTTTTTTCTTCTCCCTTTTCTTTTTCTTCTATTTTTCTTTTTATTATTCTACTTTTCTTCTTTTGTTTCTTTCTTTTCTTTTCTTTTTTTTCTTCTCCTTTTTCTTTTCTTCTATATTTTCTTTTATTTCTTCTTATTATTATTCTACTTTTCTTCTTATTATTTTTCTTCTTCTTTCTTTTCTATTTTTTTACTTTTTCTCCTTTTTCTTTTCTTCTTTCTTTTATATTTTATATTTTACTTTTTCTCCCTTTTCTTTTTCTTCTTCTATATTTTCTTCAATTTCTTCTCTTTCTTCTCCTCTTCCTTCTTCTTCGCCTTCTTCCTCTTTTTCTCCTTCTCCTCCTCTTTCTTTTTTTACTTCTCCTCCTCTTTCTTCTTTTACCCATTCTTCTATTTCTTCTTTTACTTCTTTTTTTCCTATTCTTTTTCTTCCTCTTTTTCTCATATTCATCCTTCTCTTTCTTAGTCTCCTCCTCCTTCTCTTTCTTCGTCTCCTTTTCTGTCTTTTTCTACTTCTTCTTCTTCTTCTTCTTCTTCTTTTTCTCATTATTATTATTATTGTTATTATTATTATTATTATTATTATTATTATTATTATTATTATTATTATTATTATTATTATTATTATTATTGTTGTCGTTGTTGTTGTCTGCCCTTGGGCAAAGCAGTCATTCCTAGTCCTAAATTGAAAGGAATAAAAAAATAATAATAAATAAAATATTGTCAATTCTCATTACAAAGGTGTATAATGGTTCCACTCAGACCCTGAGGGTCAGGGACATTATTTATGAAACAGTAGAAGTTTTGGACAGTTTTTTTTTTACAATTCATCTTCTTTTTCTCATGTTGGACAGACTTTATCTTTTTATATTTTTTATTTTCTCATTTTCTCCTTATCTTCTCTTTTACTTATTTATTTACTTTTTTGCAAGTCAATTATTCTTAGGATGAAATTAAAAAGAAACAAATTCTGAAAAAGATGTAATTACCTTTTGTCTTGTTGTCATGGCTGACGTATATATATATATATATATATATATATATATATATATATATATATATATATTTCTTTTTTCCCCTTGGATTCTGTCCGCAGCAATCCCGTCTACACCTTTCCTAGAAAACGGATCGGAATGAAGATGATTATAAAATATGTTGCGGGATTACTTTTGAAATAAAATAAGCGATAAACATTCTTTCATGAAAAAATGGTATTACATGATTAGCATCAAGGTTATAAGAGTTGACAGAAAAATACTCTCAGAAAAATACTTTCTCTCTCTCATATTTTCATTTTTCTTACATACAGATATGGACCCATCAGTCCATAGTCTGATGATTATTATATTGGGGCTTTCTGTTTCTAAATAATATTTATTTCCTAGATCTTATAAATGAGTTTGAGATATTTGATCGGCAAATGCATACCAAGCTATTGTCGGCGACTAATATTTGCACATAATCAAACTCCATACTGGACTCTCTCGTTGCTTAGATGAAAATGTAGCCAGCACAAATCAGAAAATTTCCACAAATTAAGTTTACCGAATTGCAGATCCCGAATTGTGGAAAACTAGACTCACTCTTTCAACTAGGAGAGCGATTGTGTATAGGTACACAGTTGTACCATGTGTCAGAGATCTACATGATCACATCGTTATTTGCAAGGTTTTACCCTCTTCCAAGACTAGTCTCCTTAACAAGACTTGAAAATCTTGTCTACCCTACTATTTCCCCCATAGCTGGGAGAAGGAGAAAGATATGAATCGGTACTTTTCCCAACGATATTAGAGAAAGTAGTGTTTGTAAAAGTACTTTCCCAAAATGAAAAACCTACCAAATGCCTGATGATTTGCTTGTAGCTTTCTTGCCATAAATATATTTTCATACTACTATAATATAAATGCGTTGTCTTTGTCTGTCTGTCCGGGGATGCAATTGAAAACAAGACACAATACCAAGATCAAGCACCAATTTACTCGAGTAAACGTTTGCAAGGAATCCAATTGTTGTATTAATTTCGTAGTAAGGGTTTTACAATAATATCGTGGGTCTGCGTTTGTGCCAGACATCAACAAAGAACAAAGAAAACGTTTTAATTAATTTTCTTGAAAATTATAGAAATTGACAGTAATATAGTATTAAAGTCTGAGAGTCAGGGGTACACAGGTGCCCTTATTTATTTCTGGACTTGTCAGTATTTAATTAGCATAAAATAAAACAAGTTCCAAAACAAAGAAAAACAGATTAAATTATTAAAGAAACAATTATAATCAAAATATAAATGACAATTCTAGAATAAAATGTCCTTTAAATGAATAATATAATGAAAAACCTTATACATAGATATATATTGTCAAGGAGGGAGAGACTAATGATGATGCACCAGCCTTGATGTGGCAGCAATACTTCATGCATGGGTGAATGGATGTTAGTGACATGGGAACAACAAGTTCATTGAGTTATGAAACTTGTATAAGTCATACACTAATATGCTATATGTCGTGTAAAACATGTGGCGTCGAAACTATGTAACAGACACAATGATGTGTGTTTGCCTTCCGTACATATCTGCAGTTGTTCAATGCCGATTTTTAAGTGCAGGTTTCGGCTAACATCAAGATATTTGTAAAATGCTCCTATGCATTTATTTATTTTTTCGTGTGGCTATCCTCAGTACAAATTAGACAAAAACAAATTCAAAACACTTTTAAAACATGCAAAAACTTGGCGATTATAGCCCAAATTACAGTCAGTACTTATCAACTTATATATATTTTCATAAAGTTTCAGAAATCAAGGGGCCTCTTCCTGAGGCTAACACTTGATCTCTATATGAGATACATAGATTTCAGAGTGTTCTATTAAAGTTCTTCTTTACCTTTCAAACGTTGAGTTAGTAAAGAAGTGAATAACATTAATTTTCATCTCCTCAATTGACCAGTTGATTATGTTATACTATATCATTTTTTTGGTCTCTTAGTTTTACCGGATTCCAGGACAAAAATTAATCTAGTCTGGTGGAGTATCCAGCTTAGTGCTGTTACTTGAGGTAACATCACCAGGAAAAGGTGCACTATTCCTCGTATGAGCCAGTGTGTAGCCGTGTTGAGGGGATGTTATTTGGGCTTCGAATATTATGTTATTTTGAATATTTTGTCAGGGTTTATTTGTAGAGTGAAGTATCCTCATCCCAGGTTGTCCTAACAAACTCATGTACAGAGAAACCTTAGAAACCTGAGGATAGTGTCTAGTAGGCATTCAAATTCTCTCAGTAGGCATTAAGGTTCTCTCCTGTCGGCATTAAGATTCTTTCCTGTCGACATTAAGTTTCTCTCTACTAGGCATTCAGATTCTCTCCAGCAGGCATTCAGATTCTCTCCAGCAGGCATTCACATTCCTTCCAGCAGGTATTCAAATTCTCTCTAGTAAGCATTCTGATTCTCTCCAGTGGGCATTCTTATTCTCTCCTGTAGGCATTCAAATTCTCTCCTGTAAGCATTCAAATTCTCTCCAATTTTTATAACTGGTGTGCCGTCTCCTCAGGCCATCCAGCGCGTCCCTCGGATTGCGGATGAGGGTACCCCTCTTTTTGAGGGTAGCTTTGAATAACCAATAAAAAGGCGTGGACAAAGAGGAAGAAAACATGAACAGATGAATAAATCAAAACATACAAACTAGCAGGCCGGCACCCAGGATAAAAAGGGCGCCTCAACTCGTTCATGCACCAGGCGGGAAGAGGTATCCAATGGTACAAACCTTTTTTCCTCTGAAAATGTCACTATGGACATGTCAGGGGCCAGACAGGGACAGCCACCAGGCCTTGATGAAGAAGACTCTAGCCCCCAGACTCCACCACAAGCAACGACCAAAACAAGGAATACAAGGGGCCTAAAATCCCAAAAGTGGTCAGTTGCACAAAAGAGGATACTACTGCACTGCTACCATTACTCGATGTTCGAGAAATGGAACAGTAGCTCAAATGAGATTCTATGTCTATATGTGTGTCTGACTAAAGCTCTCAAATATTCAAATCAAGAAAACGTATATATATATATATATATAAATATATTTAAATAAAAGTTTAGTTCAATAAATATAACTGTTGCTATATCTATATCTATTTTCATTGATTTTAACGATTGATTATAAAATGTTTTTTAAAAGCTAACCCCCTAAAATGTATTTTGTCTCTTCATTGATCTCACTTATTAAGAAAAAAATGTTACACTATTTCCATCCTTCTTACTTTGTTTTTGTTTTTTGTTTGTTTGCAATTATTGTGAAGATTTAGATTGGATATTGTCTGAATTGGAATTGATATTAAATTATGTGCTGACGAGGAAAATCATAAAATTATCGAGTTTTTACCCTGATGTAAAAATGGTAATAAAATTGAAATTCTGAAGAAATATTGTGTTAGAATATTTGGAGTATGATTACAAAATAGTAATTATGTAATAAGTTTTATATTCTACTGACGTAAAAAATATATAATATATATATATATATATATATAATTATTTGTACGATAAATATTTTAATATCAATATACATACATGTTTCGTCTTCACCAAGACTCATCACTGTGGCTATATAAAACTGTTCCGCCGATTGTACAATTCGAACCATGGAATAAAGTCACCTTTGACTTTCATCCAACGCCCTTATTACCATGGATGTTTTAACAGCTATAAGAAACGGAAGAGAAATAAACTCTATTATTCGTTAGTATTCGTTCTCCCCAAAAGTTTTTAATATGTAGCACAATACCCGTCATTGAATGAAGTTTTATGTAATTATTTTATGATAAATATTTTAAATATATTAATTATAACTAAATAACTAAAGGTCTCAAACTTCAACGGACGAATGAACCAAGGGCGACACGTTTTTAATGAATACTGCCTTAAACGAAGGCTGCCTCGAACAAAGCACTGGTTATGGCAATGGAAATCGACTACAACTAAATGGTAGGCTAGTCGCCGACCCAACTGCCAAATAGTAATTTATGCCCGTTTTTATCGAGACCAAAACAAATCCATAACAATCTGCGACTCATTTCGCTGCTGTGGATGTCTGTCTGCAACAGATGTTTGGAATAGCCACCGCAGGCACAGCACAATGATGCTTTCGAAGACAGTGGGAAATTCATCGTTCGTAGCACAACTACATATACTTACTCCAATAGTCAAGTCATCACAAGTGTTTCATTAGACATGAAAACCCTGGTGGTCCTTATCTTTTCTTTGGGTTAATTTGAGTTAAAATTGTGTTATCCGAAAATAACTGCGTTTCTAAAGTTAACGTGAGGAAATCACCTAATAATTTTGACTGGCATCCTTTTGATCAATGAACAAATATCTATAGTTCTTTTAAACAACCTAATCGTGAGTGTGACTAACACATTAGCAATTTAACATATCGTAATGGTATAAGCTGATCTACCTATTTCATGAATAAGCAAACACAATAAATACAGTTATGACTAAATGTTGTGGCAGTTATTGGTAGCTACAGAATCATAACGCGTATTTCTGTAAAATACCTTTGTTAATACACTTTTGTTAATTATACCACTGTGTTTGTCTTGATTATTACCGGCCCTGCAAGCCCACAGCACTGGCAACAATGGATTCGAGACTTACATCTCACAGCATTGGCGACAAGGATTCGCCACTAACACCAGGCGTTGAAGATTTAGTCGAACATTACCCAAACTGTTCACACAACACTGGAAACAAGAATTCGAAATCTATATGTAACAAACATGAAGACAATTGACTCAAACTTATTTGGTCCAACATTTGTCTTTGAACGTACGTTGTACAACTTTGCCGACAAGAAATTCGACTAATTCAAACACAAAAATAAACCGGACTTAAGTTACACACAAAAACTGGTAACGGAAAATTCGGATTTATGTCTACAATTGAATTATTTGATTTTTGAAGAAAAATACTTTAGTGGTATGCTCTGGTTATTTTTTAACATTTGAGCAAGAAGTTAAAATCATATTGAATTTTAACGATCAAAGTGGGTAAATACTGAAAAAACCCTCCAACGTCGTAGCAAGGATTGAATAAAAAGTTGTCGTTTTCTAGGTAGGACGAAATAGTTTCAAAACAAAGTTTTGAAAAGTCAACTCGTTCAACTACGAAAAAAAAGCAAGTTAAACCAACAAAAAATCTGTCGATTTTATTTCGTTAATCAGAAACAACGTAAATAAGTTTTGTATGAACTTTCTTTTTCTTTCCATTGATAAGTTACGAACTTATCTCACAGTATAGAAAAATGACGAAACGTATGAATTATAGAAAAATTATATATATATATATATATATATATATATATATATATATATATATATATATATATATTGTAAAGTCAGTTATTTCAAATGACGGAATAAAAATGGAGGATTTCAAAAACGCAAATGAACAGCATCCTACCAAAAGAAAATCGAATCGAACAGCTGGCACAAAAGAAAAGATGTTCATTCAGGCCTAACAGCAAGAGGAACAAAATAAATTATTCGAATTGTCAAATGGGTGGTACTGACATAAGCGCATTATCTCAGACCACGATTTGGAACACCATTGAAAATCTCAACTACGATTCGGACACCGAGGTTACTTTTGCCTCGTATTTCAGGCGTTATGAATATATACATAATACAGACTATGATTTAAAATAGGTTCGGTTACAGCTAAGGAAATTAGGCACAGTGAAACATACGGAATTTGTAAATTACATTTTACCTCAAAAGACCAGCGAGCAAAAATTTAGTGAAGCGATACAATTGTTGACGAAATTATTTAGTCCATAAAATCTCTCTTCCACGAAAGGTGGACGTGTTTGAACTTTACAATAAAGGATAATGAGGACTACACGACTTTTGCAAGCATAATAAATAGGCACTGTGATGAGTTCAGGTTATCGGAATTAAATGCTAATAACTTCAAATGTCTCATATTTGCAGAAGGATTGGTGCCGAACACAGATTCGGAAATTGGAAAATGAGCCAGGATTTCACACTCCAACAAATAGCTGAAGACTGTCAACGATTTATTAGCATGCGTCAGGATGCAAAAAAATATCGACCCGTCTAGAGTGTTCCACATCAGAAAAATCCGCAACAAGAAAAAATGACTTCACCAGTAAAATTTGATAATCCAAAAAGAAGTACTCTGTCCCCTAAACCGTGTTTCGGTTGCGGACATATATTGGTACAGAGGTTGCCTCTATAAAACGAGAAATGATTTA
Source organism: Sepiola atlantica (assembly GCA_963556195.1). Taxonomy (NCBI): domain Eukaryota; kingdom Metazoa; phylum Mollusca; class Cephalopoda; order Sepiida; family Sepiolidae; genus Sepiola; species Sepiola atlantica. The sequence continues at coordinate 49,896,958 of OY744515.1, read as the reverse complement.
AATACGATCGCATAGGGCTTGAAAAAACGCATTGCAGAACAAACTATAAAACAAAAAATAATTTTATCAGAATCGCCAAATGTGACGAAATTGAAAATGTTAGAAAGTTTGCTGAAGTAAAAATATTAAATAGAAACATAAAATGCAGTTGGACTCCGGATCCGATTTTTCAATTATAAATCTGCAGACATGGAAGAAAATTGGCAAGCCAACTTTATTGAGGGCTAATGAAATTGCAAAAACTTTAATCGGAGAGCAAATCAAATTCGAAGGTGAACATATTATGACAACCACACTTCAAGGAGAAACGCTAAAATTAAAAGTATTTGTGATGAATAATTCGAGTAATATCTACAGATTAGAAGAAGTTCCAACTGTTCGATTTCCCGATAAATTCTTTTTGTCAGAATGTAAAAACTAAAGAAGTCGTGGCAGAATTAAAGAAAGAATTGAAAGATATTTTTTCACAATTTTTTCCTGGGTAGATGCAAGAAAGTAATTGCAAAATTTGAGTTTAAACCGAATAAACAACCTATCTTAAAAAAGAAGCAAAATGTTCCATTCGCGTCAGAATAAAAAAATCAACATAGAACTGGATAGGCTCGATGAACTGGGAGCGCTATCACGAGTTGAATATAGAGAATGGGCTTCGCCAACAGTTTACGTAAAGAAAAAGAATAAAGAAATTCGTGTATGCACAAACTTTTGCACGGGTTATAATCAGGCATGATCTGTTGGCTGGTCCGGAAAAATATTCGCGAAGTTAAATGGAGGAAAGTTTTTTTCGAAAGTGGATTCAAGCTACGCATATTTGCAGATCCCGGTGAAGGAAGAATGCTCGAAGTTATTGTGTATGAATACACATAAAGCGTTACACAAATTTGAAAGACTACCGTTTGCAGTAAAAGTAATGCCGGCTATATTATCAGAAATTTAAGAGTGCAAGGTCTCGAAATCCCACAACAGGCACGAAAATCTGAATCGTTGCAAACACCAACAAAGCAACCAAACAGCCCAAAATAAATAAATAAATAAACGCTAGTGCGTGCTTACCTGTTTTTCAAAGTTGCGACGTTGCTCTTTTAGCGTCGCGGCCCTTTCTGCCTGGTAACATAACATAAAAGGAAAACGAGACCCTTTCATAGGCCTAACGGAATAAGTAGTGTTCCCTTAAAATAATTATGGTTGGAGAAATAACATCTGGGTGGGAGAAGAAAAAACACACTGACTTACCTGGACCTAATGTAAGTAAATAACTCTCTAAAAAAACAAACAAATGTCGGCCGAGATTCACCCGTAAATAGTAAGAGAAATTAGTATCTCTAGGTCTTCCCTAAAATTAGTAAAGTTAGTCACGTTTAAAGAAATAGTTGGTAACTTATCAGGTTGGCCTGAGGTAAGCAGGGAAGAGATAGGGTATCCAAAGAAAGACGTAATATGTGTCTACCTGTATGGAATACAGACACGCATCAACCACCCACCGTTTCCAACTGAACCATTAAATACACAACCTCTCCTCCATCTCTTTACTAACGTGAATCACGTGTGCTGATTACCCCTCTCTCACCTTTCTCCAAGAAGGTAATGTAATCCTAACACTACTTAGCATAGAGGTAGGGAAACTTCCTTCAATATATCAGCAGGTAATGGAGGCATCATTGAGCTATCTAGAGTTTGCGACGGTCTTTCTGGATGGTATTATAATAATTACTAAAACTACGTAACAACATAAAGTGCACACACAAGAAGTTTTCCATGAAATTCAAGATTACGGTTTCAAACGAAAAGAAGAGAAATGTGAATTCTTTATAGAACAAATTAAATATCTGGGACAAATAATAGATAAGAATTGGAGAAGACCCGACCTAGACAGAGCAGGTGCAATAAAGAATATGCCAGTGCCTGAAAATATATTGTCTTTGCAGAGTTTACTTGGGTTAGCGAATTACTATAGCGTATCCATCCCAGGTATGCACAACCAATGAGCACCTTTAAACAAACTATTGAAGAACGATCAAGATTGGATTTGGACGACAGAATTCCAGGAGGCATTTGAGAAAATAAACAACATTCTCACGCCTGATTTAATTTTAACTCATTATGATCCAGAACGTGAAATCGTCATAGCTTCCGATGCAAGTTCACACATCATATGAGTATGTATTTTACACAGAATGGACGACGGTTGGCTAAAGCCGATAACGCATGCGTCTCGTACACTTTTACCAGACGGGAAGAGCTACTTGCAAATAGAAAAAGAAGCACTGGGCGTCATTTTTGCGGCAACAAAGTTTCACCGTTTTGTGCAAGGAAGGAAACTTTCATTACAAACCAACCGTAAACCTTTATTAACAATTTATGGCTCGAATAAGGGTTTACATACACACATGATGAATAGATTGCAGTGATGGGGAATAATCCTCTTAAATTATAACTACAACATTGAGTATTTCTCATCTTCAAATACTAGTCATGCGGACGGACTGTCTACATTGATGCCGAAATCTGTGGAACCCCTTGAGGACACGGCAATAGCCTCTCTACAAACAGTAGTTGAGCTGAAAACACGTTGCGTACTATCGTAAGAGAACTTCCAGTGAAACGATCATTTTATGAAAAATATTAAAAAGGCATAATAGAAAAGAACCAACAAATTCCGGAAGCATATTCCATCTCCGACAATGTAGTAATGTACAGTGATTGGGTGGCCATTCTGGCAACAGTGCATACACGTATGCTGAAAGAGTTCCATGTTGGACATCCAGGCATATCACGGATAAAAAGTATTATACGAAGTTACGTCTACTAGATGAACATGGATCAAGTTGTTGAGAATACAGTTAAATTATGTAAAGGGTGTGTGTTAGCAGCAAAAACGTCTCCCATAAAATTCAAACCCTGGCCTAAAACGGACCAACTGTAGTCGAGAATCCATATTGACTTTACTGGGCCATTCAACAGGTTCTTGTTGTAGTAGATAGCTTCACTAAATGACCAGAGCTACTTAAATGTAAAAAAAACAACGACAGAAACGACAATTGGGTTTCTGCGTGCATTGTTTGCACACTTCGGAGTCGTGGATTGTGTATTATCGGATAACGGTACTTAATACACGTCCAGTGAATTCAAAATGTTTTGTCAGTCGTTTTTATTGGAACCCATCACAGTCGCGCTGTATAATGCGAGAAGCAACGGCCAAGCAGAGCGATTTGTTGCTATTTTTTAAAGAGCGTGATAAAAAGCGAGGGGTACTCCAACGGAGAAAGCCGTACAGAATTTTCTACAAGTGTATAGAATGACCTCGAATTATAACATTCTATCTTGCATGTCACCAGCGGAAACTATGTTCGCAAGAAAGATCAATACTATTTCGACAGACTGTTATAGACTTATAAGAAACCGAAACGAAAACTAAATGTCAAAAAAGGACGTTTTAAAATTGGATAAAATGATTTTTTCCGAATGTTTAAGAACAACAAGTCATTTTGGGACATCAAGATTGTGGATAAAACAAATTGGGAATATTCTCTATATTGTGAAACGGCCCAAATTCACCTACAATAGATATTTAAACCAAAGCCAGAAAATATATTCTCATACTGTAGAGGACAATACGACAGAAGAAGAATTGGTGGACGTCGTGTTTGACATTTTCAAATTACCAGTCCCGTGAGAAGTTTCTCAAGAACGAACATCTAAAAGAAAAAGAAAAAATACCGACTTCATGGAAGTCAACCACAAGAGTAAAAGATATTGACCCCTTACTAAGCAATTGCTTAAAGGGGGGGGGGTGTTATGGTGTAAGCTGATCAACCTATTTCAGGAATAAATCGACATACACAGATACACTAAATACAGTTACAACGAAACGTTGTGGTAGTTATTAGTTGCAGTTATGACTCCAGAATCACGGCTCGTACTTCTGTAACATACTTTTGTTAATTATACCGCTGTGTTTGTCTTGATTATTACCGACCCTGCAAGGCCACAACACATATCATATTTTGAGATGCAGCATTTAAATAAATAAAAATGGGAATTTTATTTCTAGAAAATTTTTTTATTTTAATAGAGTAGTAAAAATATAAGACAGATATTTCCAGATATAGTCTCAAAATAGTTACTTTTGCATTCAGTTTCTAAATGATGTGTTCGCTATGAACACGATTTCTGTATAAGCATGTGTTTATTCTCACTACAAAGTTTTTTATTATCTACTCACACATTTCTTTAGGAGCGGGGATGACTCCCATTACAACATCGGTAATATATTCCTTTAACTCAAGTAAACAGTTTAGGTGAACCTTAAATACATTGGCATGTTCCCGCAGTAAAAACCCGGTGGTGTAAGATCTGGAAAATGAGGCATCGATGGGTTTTCAGTTTTTGCTGAGATTACACAATCATCAACCATGTTGTTAGTGTTTGGATTATTTTGATTATTCATACTACTGTTCTTATTTTGGATCATATTCTCACAACGTTTCGGCTGATGTAACTTCCGACCTTCCTTAGATGCATCTTGTCGAACTCGGGAATCTTTATGTCGAACTCCAGAACCCTTCTAATTAATATCATGGGGGTAAACTGTTCTCATTTCGTCAACCATGACCTGTTAGGAGTCTTGATCTAGTGTTTCTAGTGTTTGTACTACATCCTAAACGATTAATCAATCTTGCAGAAACAACTGGATTTGCAATGAAACACATTGACAATGTTTCAGAAAACTCACGGTAGAATTCTATGATTTAAATTGTATATTTAATAGTTAGTGTTTTAATTGTCAGATTGCTACAAAAATGCCAAGGATAGCTTTAAAAAGAAAATTACAATCAGATAACAAAACTTTGTTATCAAGATGTATTTTTAAGCACCCTCTACATATCTAATATGACTGCCAACTCACATTCAAGTATGACCAGCCACCAAACATAGGGCTACAGTTAGTTTTATGATATTTGGTGACATCTGCGAGTAAATATATTAAATTGCATAGAATAGTGAATCTCATCGAATCCACATACATACAAGTTTTGACTGAAAAGTAACAGACTGGTAAAAAAGGGATCAGTTGATTGTGTAATCATCTAAAATTCTATCTTTGGAGTATATAACTTTCTGCAATCATTACATTTTTTCACAGGCTTTTGATTACACATTCGGATTTTCATCACGACAATGCACCTGCTCACAATTGCCTGAGTATCCGGCAGTTCTTGACCGAGAAGAATATCGCCATAACGAAACAACCACATTGTTTACTTGCTCTTGCTCTATGTGACTTTTTACTTTTCCCCATGCTCATCACGGACCTGTTTTAAAAACCATCAAGAAGGCAGTAATGATGGAACTGAGGGGCATCAAAGAAGAATCTTTACATGGCAGAGAAGAATGTGAAAGTGTATTAGATTTTATAAAGTTGACACTTTTTGGAATGAAAAGAAAAAAAAACGTTATATCTTGAACAATAACTAATGTATTCTCATAATTTTAAGTGCATCTCTTAGAAGATCTTTTGCCAAATATAGCTCACTCAAGGTGACTACCTGAACCTCTACCATAACTTCCAGATAGGACCTGAACCAGAATCAGGTTCCCTTCATATTGTCCTTCGAGAGATATCCTGGCAATCATCTCGGCTTCGATGTTTCAGGCGCTGTTGTTAGAGTCTTTCTCAGCTGAGCCGCACATATAATAGTGGGGTTGCAATTAAGCAAGGTGGAGGTGGTCAGATTGTAAGACTGATGAAATGGAAGTTCTCAGACAGCTGCTTCTGGGTTTTCTGAGTGTGAAGCAGAGCTGACTCTGCTGACAAACATATAACTTTCCGCTAGTCACCCTCTCTACACAGCACTTAGCAACAATGGACAGAAACTCAATATAGTCCCGTTGCAAAATTGTGGGGCGATGTGACGTGGCCTTCACTGGAAACAGACTATTACAGTTTGAAGAAACTTGGTCTTCATGACATGCAAGAATTCGTTGTTCTGTGTGTTGTGCAACTGGTCTTAGAGGAACCAGAGCATCCCGACTCAACTGGGTGTTTGACCTTGTTGAGAAGTTTCTTGATTTTCGAAAAGCGGTTCTATTGGTAAGTAGTTGGCTGTTGCGACTCTTTTATGAAGAGTATTGAAGATCTTTGTTCAACGCTTTGTTCATAATCGCAACTCTGATGCCCATTTCTCTTCATCAAGTATGCATTGCCTAGCCTGGATCTTGCCACACCTTTTTTTTGCAGCTTTTTGATGAATTTTGTTGTGTGGTCACAGTCAGAATGCCTGCTATGATTCCTCCTGCTAGCTACAACTTCCACATCTCCATCACAATATTTTCAGCTCACATCTCAAGGCCATCAAGGTATTCAAAGAGCACTGAGCTGCAGCTAAAATTTCCGAAATTTTGAATCATCGTGATGCAGGTCACTCTCTTCTAATATTCCGGTGTTTACAGTCATTCATATTCTCCAATTTGCAAACCTACGAATAGTCTTCAGCTCTCAAAAGTACATAACAAATAGCTATCCATTGCACTTTACCACTATTAAATAACTTCTAATGGTTCTGAAATGAAGGATGTATATAATATTAAATTTCTCTCGAACATATTGTAATAGATGGTCATGATCAAACACTTTATGCTCGTTAAATAGATATATATAGGGTGATTCATAAGTCACTTCACTTAGCTATTTAAAATGATTACCATATGAAGCACAAACATACTATGAACTTTTGATAATTGTTATCTTACTCTCTAATTACTGCAATTTGTTATTTGAAATTTGTTCATTTATATATTTGTTTCTATATATATTTATTTCATAATCAATCAAATATGCTACAAAGAGTCGTAAATTCCTTACAAAAAGAATTGAGCTATGCATGCAGAACGAAGGTGGAAATTTTGGAAATTTGCTGTAATCTTAAACTCCCATCAATGAATCTGTTGAATAAACTTTCTGTTTTGTATTACCGTATTTTTTAACTTTAGAATTTCAAAAATAAATAGCAAAGTGACTTATGAATCACCGTGTATAATAATACATAAAAATAATGAAATTAAAACCAATCTTCTATAATTAACCATAAAATTTCGATGGCTTGTGATATATAATTTTCAAAGAAAATCTCAAAGAGATTTCCAGTCAGAAGAAATTATTCCATTGCATACAAGCCAAAAGATTGTTTTTCTCCGTTGTCCATTTATTGGGCTTGTGTAATAAACTTGGAAACAAATGGTTGATGTGTTATTTTGTCCATTGTCTTTTTTTTGTTGTTCTTCTTCTTCGGCTCTTTTATCCCTTGTTCTATTCTTTCTTCTGGACGCTTTGCAAATTAGCGTACCTGGTTCTCTGTGGAATTCTTTTACTTATATCAATTACCCCATGGCCAAATGCAAATGTGGACACAATGAATTACACCTGGATGGTTTTGTGTATTTGTTTATATGTTGCTTCTTTCTTCTTTCTTTCCTTCTAAAGTCCCACCATCTGTACACAAGAAAGAGAAAGGCAAAGAATTAAAGAAAAGATTTGCAGTGAAAACTGAAAAGAGAATAAAATAGAAGTTATATATATATATATATATATATAAGTAAATTTCGTGTACAACAGAATTGTAGGATCAATTTTAGAGGAAGCATTATTTTAATCTTCATTGATTAAAATAATGCGAGTGGAAAAAAAAGGAAAATTGTTAAAATTACCTTAAGGCCTAATATATATATATATATATATATAGTTTTTTGTTTGTTATTGTTTAGGGTAGTCATGCTGTGACGGCTCGTAGCCAGAAACATTTGTCAATGACTTTCTTTTATGTACGTAAAAATTAATTTATACAAAAATTAAATTATATATATATATATATATATATATATATATATATATATAGTTTTGTGTTTGTTATTGTTTAGGGTAGTCATGCTGATGATGGCTCGTAGCCAGAAACACATGTCAATGACTTTCTTTTAACTATGTAAAAATTTATTTATAAAAAAAATTAAATCATAAATGTATGTATATATATATATATATATATATATATATATATATATATATATATATATATATATAAATATATATATATATAGAGAGAGAGAGAGAGAAAGAAAGAGATAGAGATAGAGATAGAGATAGATACTAGCAGAAACATATAGCGTTGCCCAGGAATGAATGAGAACCTCCGTGTACTGAATGCCATATTACAAGTTTTATTCTTCTTTTATAATTTCAATAATTTTCAATTTTCCTAATGAAATCAAATGAATTCAGATATTGGGAAACACAATATACCTTCATATGACCTCAGTCCTGGAACAAGGACAATGGAATAGACGAATTAATACAAATAATTCTGAAAAGTGGGTCAAGTAATTAAAATAAAAAATAACATATTGGAAATTGAAGACAAAGGACAATGACATAAGGCTAATGCAATTAATTTCTTTATAAACAGATGGAAGAGTTCAGAAAATTCAGACTAGTGGCCTGTGGAGAGAAGGATATTCACAATGATTCAGATTTGCGTAGAGGCAGGTGAATAAATACAGTCATTGAATTCCTTGTGAAATTTTATTCTTGAAAAATATTTGATGTTGGTACATGACTTTGTTTTCAATTGCATTACTAATCAGGTATAAATTTATACATAACACTTACAGACACCCCTTCTTTCTGATGTTGTTGAATAAGGTTCACGTGTACTCTTCCTCCAAGCCCTGAACCTTATATTACCATTTTCATCATACTTTTTTCATTTCTATACCTATCATGTTATAAATAAAATAAAACAAAATAAAATGTGGTCTTTGCTGTTTATGTATGTCCGGCACGAATGCAGATCCCACAATATTATTGTAAAACCACCTTCAATTTTCAAGTTATGAATAAAATAAAATAAAATAGAACGTCATTTTTGTTTCAGGATGTATGGTAAGAACTCGGATATTTTTGTATAAACCTTAATACAAAAATAATATCACAATTGTATTCTTTGTAACTTTTACTCAAGATAAGTTATATTTTATCTTGATATAGTGCCTTTTTTTTCGGTTGTATCCTCGAACAGAGACAGATAGTCAGAAAGAAAAAAAACAGACACCATGTTGTAGGAAATCGTCGATTCATAACAGTTGCATTTTTTCATAAAATTTTCCAGCATTACAATACACAGCAATGATGACAAATCCACACAACCAGTTGATACTGATCAAACAAAGGTAAGTTCAAATAAAATGTCACATGAGCTAAACATGACTAAAATATAGATTAGACATACTTAGACGAACCTATGGGAATTAAGACTGCTTAAGAAAAATATATAAGAAAACCTAACATTCCAATCAGACAACAAAAAAGTCAACACATGATGAATTTCGGATGTTTGTGGTGAATTTCAGTATAAATTCTGTTCTCTTTCCCTTTCTTTTATGTGACCTGTTCATCTTAGCCTTTAATCAAACACTTTTTTTCAAAATTGCCTTTCTTCCTCCCTTCTGATTCCCTCTTGTCTCTGTTACATAGCCGTCCCGGAATGGGCCATGGCAGTTCTCGCTACGTATACCCGTCCCGGAATGGGCCGTGGCAGTTCTCGTTTAAACAACTGGTCATTTTTAACACCAAAAAGGAATATGTTGCATACCTTTAATTTCTCGTACCTTCTCTTCTTCCTCGCGGACGGGCGCCGTCTCGATGTCGTCTAGTGGTTGAATTATTTCTTCTTTCTTTTTGCTGTGAACCTCGCCGTCCGTTGTGTACTGCAACAAAACCTTTATAACACAAATTCACGAGGCAACAATCTTTTACTGTGATTCTGTTTATTTCAGGTGTCAGTTATCGTCGCCGCTTGAGATGCTTCACTAACGTCGAGGGAGAGACCAAATTACTGCTTTATCGTAGTTAATTCCTATTTAAGTTCTTAGCCATTCGAGGAGGGGGAAAGAAGAAATCTCATGCCTGTATTCTCTTAGGGAATTTAATTCCCCTAATCATGTTGAAGACTACATAGAGAAATCGTCCGTTCGGCCCACTTCCAAAACCCAGACTGGCAAAACTCAGTTTCCCACACAAAAGCCTGTGAACTCACAGAACCCTTATGCGCAGGTGCATTCGTCACAGCCTGACTCCCTTGAACTCCCGACCTAAAAGGTTTCATCAAAGTGGTGCCCTGTCAACGTTTGTGAGCTCCAACTGTGAGAACCAGTTTATTCTGCACTCGACTGTACGGGTCCACCCGCACTAAATCGCGCAAGCCCAACCAGACGATCTCTCACACTTGCATCCACTTTAATTTGCGGCCGGCCTCATAGGGCCATTATTCAACGTTTATCTCTCATGTCTGTTTTCAATTATAAACCTTAAAAAAAATAATATCCTGCAGCTAATTTCTGATGAAGTCTTTTCATAATAAATACGAAATATAAAAAGCTCGCCATAACACATCACTTAATCAGTTTTGGGCTTAAATAATAAAACAACTTTTAAGCAAATTCGACTTTATTCATCAACATAGGCTTCTTCTAGAGTGATACACTGATTCCAACGCTTCTCTAATAATTCGATCTGGAGAATAAGGTGGGTGTGGAAACACTTCGAAGTACAATTCATGTAGTTTTGCCATCGTTGCAATCGACGTGTGACACGGTGCATTGTCTTGGTGAAAGAGCATTTTGTACTTCATCTGTGGCTGTCTTTTGGCGCTTCCTTCCCTCAAACACAACAATAATGCTATATGATTTCGCTATTGATAGTTCTTCTTTTCTCAAGCTAATCGATGAACAAAATATCTTGCGCATCCCAAAAAATTGCTTGCTGATATTTGCATCTTTGATCACTTTGGACGGCTCTCATCTGCTGCTTTCCACTCGGATGATTGCCGATTTGACTTAGGAGTAAAGTGGTTATAAGCGACCACGACTAAGGAAACAGTGGCAAACCTAGAACGGTTTTATTAGGAGACGAGGGTCGTGATTATGCAAAATAGACGCTGTTGGCAGTTCAAAATGGCTAAATAAAAGGAGGGAGATTTTTTGCTCGAGGAGTCAGTTTTATTTTGGATGCCACGTTGTTTGCGTGTGTTTTAGTGTCGTTTATCTCTTGTTTTTGCGCTGTTTTCAGTGAAGAGAAGAAAGGAGACTACTGCTACTGCTAATACAAAGAGCGAACGTCGTCACTGTTGTTGATGAAGGGAAGAAAAATAATCCAGCGCCCCGCTTGAATACTGAGAGTTGGCATTCTGCATGTTCTTTCAACTTTAAATAATTTACATGACTGAAATAGGATTAATTAACCAAACACATCTTTCACCAATGTTTTGTCATAACTTTTCTCTTGCATATGTTGACGAACCCACTCACGTACCGGATGCGGGTGGACATTTTGCAAGCCTTCTTGATTTTTATCTCAACTTGCATTGAACAGTGCACATCTACTGGGATCTTCAGATTCGATCTTAATAGAAACAACTATGTTCAGGATGTACCTTTCCATTGCAGACTGTATTAATACTCAAGGTCTGATTAGAACCGCTGAAATTACTCTGCATCCTATTTTCAGAAATAATATGTCCTGTCTCATCTCCGATATATCTGTTTGATTATTGATAGTTTTATAACCTCCAAAAACATGATCAAATATCCAGCCATGGTACAACAACTATGAATATGGTGCTACCTATAACTTCCAACCTCTGTATATCTCACTTATCTCTTTGAAATCCAACTTCAAAGTGAACTCAAAACAACAAATCAACCCTCTTTTATCTCCAACCAGGAGCATCTCATTTACATATCAGGTGATCACATTGCAGGCATATAAAGAGACAAGGCAGCCATTTTTGTTTCTTTCTTCTTCATTCATTTACTTCCACGACCGACCCATTGAACTATGCACACATGCTAGTTAGGTAAGTCCCGCGTTTCCCTACACTCCCCCCTGATCTCATGATCACACACAGGGCAGGGGGGGGGGCGTCGTTGTCGAGTACTTCTTCGAAGAATCGGGGACAGCACTTCCTCATTGCCATCTTCCTCATTACCACCGTTATTGCCACCAATCTGTTCCATTATCTCCTCTCGTGGTTCCCTATGCAGTGTTTCACAATCAGGGCATGGGGGCAATATCCGTCTTTGTCGGGTACTTCTTCGAAGAATCGGGGGCAGCACTTCCTCATTGCCATCTTCCTCATTACCACCGTTATTGCCACCAATCTGTTCCATTATCTCCTCTCGTGGTTCCCTATGCGGTGTTTCACAATCAGGGTATGGGGGCAGTATCCGTCTTTGTCGGGTACTCCTTCGAAGAACCGGAGGCATCACTTCCTCGGTATGTTCCATCATTCCCTCATCTGGTTCTGTAGGTAGTGTTTCTACGCTCACCGGTAGGGGTAGTAGGCAGTCAGGATCATCCCTGAACTGTATGTGATCTTCCTCGTTATCCTCAGAATCAGGAGAGGTATAACAGGGGCGGATATCTTTTACATGCCGTGGTACACCATCAATCAACATGGTCTGAGGACTTATGATTTTATCTATTTTTCCTCTGCAAAATTTTTCAGTGCACCTAGCATTTGGGGGTTTCACCCAAACACTGTCTCCCACTTGATATGGTGTGTTGACAACGCCAACCTCTGATGGCGTGACATCAATACCTTTTATACGCTGTTCATAGCGGTAAATCCCATTAGCTGGGGCAGTTTCTGGTGTTGCATCGTCCTTTGGTGTCATATTATACCAGTACACCACTTCTGGAATAGAACACTGTGTCCTGGCCGCAATTCTTTTAATGGTGCGGTGACACCGCTCCGCTATACCGTTACCTTCGGGAAAATATGCGCATCGGTAACGCATTCTAATCCCCCATTCCTGCGTGAATTTCTGAAATTCTTGACATCGAAATGTAGTGGCGTTATCAGTCAGAATTTCAAGCGGGGCACCACGTTAAAAAAAGACAGCTCTCAACTGTCGTATAATGCTAAATGCATCCTGTCGTGTCAACAGGCGCCATATTGTGAAACGTGTTGGTCCACAATCTGTCATGGTCAAAAAGTGCTTGCCCTCATAATGCGTTATGTCCATTCCTACTCAATACCAGTTGTCCTCCACCTCAAGCTTTCCTTTTTGCCATTGGGATGGTGTCGGATCAATTCGCTGACACTCTTCACACGAGCGTATAGCTGCCTTGATTGATGCTCTTGTAGTTGAAGGACACACTCTTCGGACAAAATATGTTGTCCTCCGAATTCCGGGATGTCCACTCTGCTGATGTATCGTACGGATCTGGTCAGGTGTCAATTGATCTGTTACGGTCGCGCATGTCTGTTGTGGAGGATCAGATCCCTGCCTCATTACATCAATCCACCTCTTTGGTACTCTCGTCAGGCTATCAGCCAAATTCTGCATTGACAAAACTAAAGTGATGTCCACCTGCAAGCTGTATTCGTCAACTAGACGCTTTATTATTTCCAGTCTCCTACGTACTAACATCTCACTTGCCGTTCTAGTCTTAACCCGGGCCTTCCCAGTTAAGGTGTCGGTCAACCAGTGGTAAACACACAATGAGTCAGTGTGAAGATGCACAACCTTGGCCTGCCATTGCAATGCAAGATTAAGCCCTTTTAACGTGGCATCGAGTTCTGCCAAATTTATATGCTGGGCATCATTTTTCGGACGAAGCCAGCACGCATCTTCCACGACAGCTCCTAATTGTTCCAACACGACACCTGTAGCCAGTGAACTTGCGTCAACCCATGCATTCACTTCGTTTCCAGATACTTGCCACTCACCCTGGGCAGGATCGTTCCTATGTACTCTGGACAACGTTTCAGCCATCATTTGCCGGAGAGCATTATCATCCACCATGTCATCCCATCCTGTGGTTACTGCAGTTACTCGTCGTTTTAACACTCCTGTTGCCGATCGGAGCCATCCACAAACAGGTAGATGTCCTACTAATTTACCGCAAATAGAAAACACAATGCGTCTTGTCAATACACTGGGTAACTCTGGAATTGCGCTCTCTCGCTTCTATCGCAAAGTATTGCCCTTCTCATAGACCTCTAGCCCCAACATGGGCGCCCCATCCTTTAGGCGCTTAGGGTCTTTGCTTATTAACCCAAACGATTCCAGTTTTGTTCGAACCACATCTGCAGACATTATATCCTCATCAATGTAAATGTCATCAATATAAGCTGAAGCAGCTTTTGCTGTGGTCTTATCCTGCATCAAAACAGTTTTAATAACAGCTGTCATTATTAAGGGTGCTACATTTAGGCCAAAACCTAAACGTGTCAAACAATATCGTTTTCCCTTGATTATCACCGTCTGAAATGGCCATAATGACTCATGGACACGTATCTGCAGGTAGGCTTTTTTCAAATCCAACAGTGCTACATTACTCCCTTTCTGACGCCACTCTCGTAGTCTAGCAGCGACCACATCTGCATTTCCAGTGAAAGCATCAACGTGGTGATTCAATTCTCGGTAATCCATTACGGGTCGAATTTTGTCTTTAGTAGGTTGTTCAACAGCCATGAGCGGAATTAATCCTTTGGGTGGTCCCAGACGTTCCTGTGGGTACGGTATTAACCATCCGTTTTCAATCCATATCTGAAGTTCTTCTTCATATGCGGCCCTATTCTTTGTGGAAACTTCATACTTTGGAATTGTGTTGCACAGTCGATCTGGTGCCTGGCTCATAGTCCATTTCCACTTTGCAGTCCACGCCTTTTCGTTGTCGTCAAACGTAGCACAGAAGTCCTTTTCTTCAATAGACACGGCTGCACAGACTTCTTTCCCTTCTCCAAGCATTACACCTCCAGTCGCTGTGATTATGACGCCTCCCAGTGCTTGTATCGCATCAATTCCAAGCAACATGTCATAGCCAAGGGGTTTTTCTTGCATCACCAGAACATCAACTTTGGCTGTGTCACCCTTCTCAGTACAAATCGTGACTGTCCCTTCAACTGCCGACCACTATTGCAAATAGGTTATAGGAATCTTCCGTTTTCTATGTCGAATCTCTTAAATCCAAAGTTGCTGAGCCGAGCTTCGGTTCCTATTAGTTTTCGAAAATAACAAACAGGGTAATGAACAGATGTAAAACTTTTATTCCATTAATGGACCAGTGCTGATCTTCTCAACATCTGCTAAAGCCAAACTTTGCATCAAATTCCACTCTTTGCAATCAAGGCCACCAACATCCAGAATTTTCCCCTATGACTGAAAATACTTTAAGCAAATTCCATATATCTCTCCGGATTGTTGTCAAACTTATCAAGAAACTTGATGCCAGCAAGGCAACATACCATTCTTGTGCTTAAGAATCTACTGCCGGAACTTGCTCTTATCCTTATAAAGTTATTTAATCATTGCTTAAAGAGGAAATACTTTCTATCTCCTTTTGTTAGTCTGCCCAGTATTTAAAAATAGTAGAAATCGTTTTTTTTTTGCATGTCAGTACAGATCAATCAGTTTCCTGTGTCTCATGAGTGAGTTGTTTTAACTTGTCATAAATCTAAAGTTGTCAATCATTTCAGCAAAAGCGATCTATTTAGTGACAAGCAATATTGAATTCATCCTGCAAGATCAACAGCTGACATGCTGACTGTAATATCGCATAGGATCAGTAAATCTATCAATGGGGGCTTCGTTTTTAAGGTGATATCTCTTGACATATTGGAAGAGATTGACCTGCATCATGATGATTTGCACTGGATTAAAAAATGCAGAAATCTTAGCTACAGCTTAGTGCTCATTGCATACATTGAAGACTGTGAGAAGAATTGCGACAGATGTGGAAGTACTGGCTAGCAGGAAGAATCATGGCAGGCGATTTGATTGCATGCACCAAAGGAAATTCGTCGAAAAGCTGAAAAAACAATGGTACAACAAGATCCAGGTATGGTAATGCGAACCTTGGCGAGAGAGATGGTCGTTTGAGTGGTGACTATGAAGAAAGTGCTGAACGAGAGCCAACTACTTACCACCAAGGTTCAAGAAAAGCACCTTACAAAAACCAAGAAACTCTTTAACTAGGGCAAACGCCTAGTCGAGCAGGGAATTCCCTGGTACTTCTGAGGACCAGTTGCACAATGCAGAAAAACAGGTGGCTAGCCTACAGTACACACAAAGTCCTGTACATCATGAAGACCAAGTTCCATCAAATTGTGATGGTCTTTGGGTGTGTTTTAAGCATAGACCACATTTTCGAAAAGGATTCACACTCAATTCAGTTGGTATATTGAGTTGCTGTCTACTACTTCTAAGCGCTGTGTGAAGAAGGTGGTTGCAGGAAGGTCATACGTGCAGCAGCAGGACACAGCTTCATGTCACACATCCGGAAAACCCAAAAGTGATGTTTGAGAACTTTCACGACTTCACCAATCCCAACACTTGGCCTCTCAACTCGTCTGATTGTGACCCTATTATATGTGGAGTACAGTTGAGAAAGAAAGAAAACCGAACACTTGCAACACCAAAGACGAGCTGAATGCCGGGATCAAACTGGTGTTCCGGTGTCTCTTGAAGGCCGCATTCACCAGGTCCAGGTCTCACCTGGAGGTTGTGGTGGAGATTGAGGACGTCTTCTTCAAGTAAGCTGTATTCGGCAAGATATCCCCGGAGAGATGGTCTTTGAATTTTGTGAATAAATCAATTATTTGCACAGATATGATGTTTTCGTTTCCTTTCCCAAAAGTATCAACTTTATCCCGAGCACCATGTAAGTGCTGATTGGTAAAAGTCAATGGACAAACCTTTTGGTACCATAAGACAATTTATTTAGATTCAAACGATTAACTATTTACATCATACTCATCAAAATCAGCTTCATCGCAATGGTCAGTTTTTGTTACTTCACATCGAATGACCAAATTCTGATTATTAATTATTCATTGTGTTCATATAGAGCAAACTTCCGATGAGACATATTATGCTCACTCATTACTATTTAAAATGAAATAGAAATAAAATGTTTCAACAGTAATTTACAAAAATAATTTTCTCTAAAACGAGAAACCAACTGCCCATTATTTATTACCAGGTTTTTCTCAGATATTTTTAGTGAAAATTATTTTAGACTGTGATTGAAGATAACATTGTTTAGTTGTTTTATTTTACTGCATATCAGCACTTTTTACCTCCGCCAAGGTGGAGGTTATGTTTCCAGTGGAGTTTGTGACTATAAGTTTGTTTGTTTGTTTGTGTACAGCCTAGTGTCCACATCACTTGACCAATCGTCACCAAACTTGGTAAAAATATCGGGCATGGTCTAACTGAAAACTTATTTAACAGTAACCAGAGGGGTAACTCCACACATCCCAAAACTCCCAAATTAGGGCCTCCCGACTGGATGTAGTATTTTGTTATACCAGGACGTTTAAGGGTAGAGACAGCTTAAGTAGTTGATAAGGTTGGGAAATGGGGTAGGCAGAGAAAAGAAAAATGGTAGAAAGGGCTGGGAAGGATGGATTTGGGGGTGATAGGGTGGAATAGGGGAAAATTTTATTTAAGTGTGTGAGTGTAGTGTTGTGCCCGGAACAAATTCTATCTCGCAGGTACTACCACTCCGGGTCAGAGTGGACCTGGGAGTACTGGCAACTATGAGGTGACTCCACACTCTCCAAATTCTGGCATCACCGCCTGATACACCTTTAAAAAATGAAAATGTACTGCTCTGGATATGGATTGAACACAAAGCCTGCAGATTATGAGAGTTTTGTATTTGATATATCGCCTCCCTCTTCTTCAACCCCTTCTCGTTTCATTTACTCTTAATTATCACACGTTACACTATGTCTGGTAGTAATCAGAGAGAAGTAAAGATGCATAACCACGCACATATCATCATTATGGGTATTGATTATTATTGTTGTTATTGTTGTTGTGCATGCATAAATCTAACTGTGAAGTTATGAAAGAAGGACTTAAGGATAAAAATGCATCTATTTTTTTTTTCATGTAACTCTTTAAAAATAGAAACAAGAAATGGTTTCACTTCTTCTATCTGTTAATTTTCCCTGGCTTCGTAACTCAAACAAAATCATGCTAAAATGATCTTTTAAAGAAACAAGTACAGGTTTTTGGCATCATCTTCTGGTTGATTTCCTTAGAGAGGCTTAATACATGCTAAGAGATTTTTGTTTTACTTATACTTTATCATCGCTTTCTCTATCTTTTTTTGTTAAATAATATAATTAGAAGTAGAAGGTGTTTTTTTATCACCAATGTCCTTTTCACAGGACACGAGAAGAAAAATATAACAATGTAATAGATGAAAGATCTATTATGTATGAATACGTATATGCTCACACTCCGACTTCATAAACATTAGACCGATTATTGACGAAATTTAGAGCAAGCGTTTTGTGTATTGATCTTGGTAATATGGGTAGATAACTTTCATCACTTCCGCTCTTGTTTTGTTCGATACCAAATGACACATGACACACCACTTCTGATGATCGGTAAAGTGTTAAAACTAATTGCATTTTTTTTTATTATTCATTATATATATATTTATCCATTTGTTGATGGTCACCATAGTAACTACCACTATCTGTATAAAATACAGGGCTTTTTAATCAAGGTTTAATCTTCTAGGGCCCTCGATGTTCTGTTTATGCGTGTGAGTATTAGCAGGCTAACTTCGTGCAGGATGTGACTCTTTACCACGTAGGGACGGTCATTTACTATGGAGAGACTGTATTTTGGTGCATCTCATAGTGCTGTGTTGCATGGCAACCAGTTAAGGATGCCACAAATAGGCCATCTCAGAAAGGTACAATTCTAAAAACCTTTTAACTAATATGTTGTCAGGGTACTAACAACAGCACAATACAAAATTCTTTGTGTTAACTACCGGCCCTTTGTAATGGGTGAAACAATCACTCCTTCTCCTCCTCCTACAGTCGTGCTAGTCACAAATCTTCTTGACTCTTTAGCACCATCTCGCTCTAACCTCTATCACATCGGGTAGGTCTTCATAGGCGCATTGTGTGTCCTCTACTAATTGCTTGCTGTAAGTTCTGTGCGATTTCCCCCAGTGAACTACATCCCTGTTTTGGCATCCACAAAAGAACATCGCTGACGTTTTCATCCTAACCCCTCCAAGAGTGACCAGCAAACCTGGTTCTTCTTTCTCTCATCAAGGCAGAGATCCGAGAAAAATGTTCATGAAGTTGCCCGTTTGTATAGTACTGCCTCCAGGCAGGATATGTTGAGAAGCTCTTAGCATTTTTGTGTACACACTGTCAGGCTTCTTTTTCAGTCGTTTGGTAAAAATCAAGGTATTACTTCCATATATCAGAACTGATGTACAAATGGCTTCAATCTTGGCAGGAAGATTTGATTTCCAGGTTGTTTCACCTTGTCCAGTCAAGCCTGGGCTTTGCAGATTCGTACATTCAGTTCTTTCTCTGTGCAATTCACTCAAACTCAATATTAAGAAAATGAATTTATATATTTGTATTGTGTCCTTAAAGTCTACTTTCATTGTAAGACAGACTAGAGAGAGAGAGAGAGGGAGAGAGATTTTGATGTCCAATCTGTCTGGTATCGAAGAGAAAAGAAGCTGCTTCTAATTTTGTTCTTTTTTCTATGTAGGCGATCACTTGAACTTTAAATTGTGTACTCTGCACAGTGGCATGCAAACGTCTGGTAATGCCTGAAGCTAATTCCTTGATTGACTGTCCCCAAAACTCAAGTCCTAGTACTGAGATATATTATGAGAAAGAGAGATAGTTTTAATATGATTGGATGCCCCCCCCCCCCCAATTTGGATGTCCAGGGAAACCGCCCCGTCGCCCTACCCTTGCACGCCACTGACTCTACAACTTATTTATCTTCATTCTTTTTTAAAGATCAATCTCATATTGTTTTATTTTACGCTTGCACCTACATCCGTCTGACACAAGATCACAAACTCTAAGCGCTCTCCTTGGTGCATGCATTACACACCACTCTGACTTTTTGGCAAGACTTGGACATTATTTATTGTTTTAATATCTTTTTTTTGTCGGTTGATGCATGACTTTAAAGTGCCAATTCTTTAACGCTTCACCAATCCTCATCTTTCTGTCATCCTCGTTTCATCATCATTTAAATTTGTTTCTTTTTTTTTACCCCGCTTCAACTTATTTCACTAGCGTTTACCATTTTCTCACCTGAGAGGACAGAGAAGAAAATGTTTCATCGTCATATTCTGCGCACATCTGACAGATATATATTTAGACATTTTTGCAACCAGACATACCCCTCCATCATACTAGCTTGATGGTACTACCATTAGCGTTAGTTCACTTTCCAGACATCCTTATTCTCTCTGATCTCTGAATCATTTTAAAATCTGTTTTTTTTATATATCTCTTTACACCATATTCTATCTTAAGTTGCGGGTGGGGTGGAGTTGGTGCAAAAGCGAACGAATGTATACTGACATGAACTATGGAACTGTCCAAGAATAATCCAAATCAAATCTATTGTATTCCCAGACCCACTAATGCTTCTGAGAAATAATAGAATCAACAATTTCTCCGCAGCTATAGGTAAAATAGCATTTGGTGTTCGATGAATTGTTTTAAACGATTAGTATGCCTAATTAAATAGAATAGATATGCCGTAAACCTGGCAAACCAAACCAAACCAAACCAATGAATCATATGTAAGTGTCTGAAGCACAAAGTATCAATGCCATCATGCCTCAAGGATCTATCCTGTGCCTAACCCTCTTCTTAACTTTTATTAATGATTTTTCAAATCATATTCTGAGATCATTTGTTGACATATGTGCAGCTGACGCAACTGTCTATGGCAGCACTTCGTAAAGCATTAGTGATCAAGATCTTGCTGATTCTCAGTCTTCTGATCTGGAGTATGTGACGCAATGGCCCAGGAGAGATCGGACATCATGAACAAGCACTCCAAGATGTTGCGTAAGTAAAGAAAAGAAAAGTCAAAAACAAGTAGGATCCACAAAGATCTATCCCGGGCCTTATCCTCTTCCTAACCTTTATTAATAATCTTCCAAATCATATTCTGAGATCATTTGTTGACATCTATGCAGACGACACAACTGTTTAGGGCAGCACCTCGGTAATCAAGCTCTCTCTGACTCTCTTTCTCTCTCTCTCTCTCTCTCTCTCTCTCTCTCTTTTGATCTAGAGCATGTGGTGCAATGGAGGAAAAAAAAGCTTGTAACTTTTAAAACCTCTTCAATTTCTATCCTTCTATCAGTAACATCTGGATCCTTGTTTTGCCCCAGTCAAAAGAAGAAAGTCGAAGAAGCCTCTTACTCCGACAAGCTTCTAGAACTGACTTTCGCTCCAAATCTAAAATGGAGTACTTAAATCCAATCTGTAGCTAAGATTGTCGGAAAAATGGTTGGATCATTCTACTCGGGGTTAGAAGTAACTGTTTAAGAAAGTGCCTGCCTCTTGATGCAATCTTCTACCTTCATAAGAGTCGGATGAGTCTTAAGATGGAGTACTTCTGCCAAATTTGAGGAGGCGCCGCACAGAGCACTCTTTCTTGCCTAGACAGAGTTCAAAATCAACTTCTAAATCTAGTGGGGAATGATCTCTTTTGCTCCTTACAGCTGCTTTCTCACATAAGAGACGTTGCTAGTCTCTCTCTACTCTATTGTTATGTTCATGGAAGGTGCTCGATTGAGCTTCAATCTCTGGTTCTACCTTGTAAGACATTCACAGCAAGAACTCGTTATGCTACCAAAATACGAAAAAGACTTTTCTTTTCTTCCTCCACATGCCTCGTGTCAGGCAGAATTTCCATGGACAGATTTTCTTACCATGGGATAGTCTCCTTACAGATTACAACTGCTTCCCTGTTGATTACAACTTGGTCATCTTCAAATCCAATGTCAACAAATTCTTGTCAAAAACTGCCCATTAAGTAAGTAAACATAATTAATACAATTAATTGTCCCTTATCTTTCGGATGACAATCTTTTCATCTCATTAACACTTATCCTCGAGTGGTTGTGGCCTTGATAAGTAATAAACTAACAAGGAAAAATTGTGTTTTGCAATTAAATAGTGTTGATACATGATAAAACAAACAAACCGAACCATATATTTAGGTTTGTGATTCAATAGGGTCCATATGTCATAAAGCATATATAATTGAATTTTGCTATTAAATAATGTTGCTATGATGTAAAATAAACATATTAAACCAAACCAATGAGTTTTATACAATTGCAAGTTGGTATTAAATAGAGTTGATATGTCATAAAAAAGACAAACAAAACTAAACCAAATTCTTTATGACTATGTCCTTTCTTTTACATATATTTATTTTTTGTACACCTCTTCTCTATTTCAACTTTGTCTTCATTGTTTTCCCTACTCGGTTTCCCACTTTACTCTCTCTCTCTCTCCCTCTCTCTCTCTCTCTCTCTCTCTCTTTCTTTCTTTCTTTCTTCCCTTTTATCTTTATTTATCTACCTTATCACATTTTGGAATGTTTTCTCTCTCTCTCTCTCTTTCTCTCTCTCTTTTTCTCTCTACTAGTCTTTCTCTTTCTCTTTCTCTTCTCTCTTCATCTACCCTGTCACTTTTAAAAATTTTGTTTTCCTCTATTCGTCTTTCGTAATCTCTCTATCTCCCTCTCTCTCTCTCTCTCTCTCTCTCTCTCTCTCTCTCTCTTATAAATAGACAACACAAACCGTTGAATCATATATAATTGAATTTTGCTATTAACAAATGTTGTTATTGTGTAAAATAGGCATATTAAACTAAACCAATGAGTCTTATACAATTACAAGTTGGTATTAAATAGAATTGGTATGTCATAAAACAAACAATCTAAAACAAATTGATAAATGTATACAATTGTATTTTGGTATTAAATAGAGTTGATATGCCGTAAAATAACCAAACTAAACCAAAGCAAATTCTTTCCAGTACGCATGTCTTTTCTTTTATATATGTTTACTTTTTTGTACATCTCTTCTCTATTTAAAATCTTGTCTTCATTTTTTTCTCTATCCAGTTTCTTTCTTTGGTCTCTCTTCCTCTTTTCATTCTGTTTCTCTTTTCTCTCGCTTCCTCTCTCTTTTCTTCTCACTATATTCCTCTGTCCTAATCTTTTTCTTTCTTTCCCTTTCTCTTTCTTCCTCTTTATTCATCTACCTTATCACTTTTGACTTTCTCTCTTCATCTTTTAAAATATTTCTTTCTCTCTCTCATCCTCTCTCTCTCTGTCTCTTTCTCGCTTTCTCTCTATATTTATCTACGTTATCACTTTTGGGATTTTCTTCTCTCTATATTCAACTGTCTTAATCTCCCCCTCTCCTTCTCTCTCTCTCTCTCTCTCTCTCTCTCTCTATCAATCTCTATCTCTATCTCTATCTCTCACTCACACACACACAAGCTTTTGTTTCATTTTTCATAACATTTTTTCTTTATTTTTTCTTTAGGCATCTTTCAATATTCGCAATTGGCTTTGACAACCAGACTAAGCTAATAAAAGTACCTGCCTCTTTTCTTTTAACTTTTCCCATGTACTTCGCACAACAAGATAGTCATGTGTCTGCATGCATTGGTGTCTTTATTTCAGAAAAGTACGTTAATTTATGCTAATAAATTCACACATACTTATAAACTATATGTATGTATATATATATATATATATATATATATATATATATATATATATATATATATATATATATATATATATATATATATATATATATATATATATAAGTATGTGTGAATTTGTTTGCCCATTCGCCCTACCAGCTCTTGGTTCTCCTGATGTTTTGCTATTTGTTTTCTAAGTGTTATTTTTGGGCCTTTTCTGTATAACGTGTCGATGCAGGCGCTGCTGAAGAGACTTTTGGACAATTTAAAAAAAAAATTTTTTAAAGGTATAAATAAAATAAAGTATTTCCTAAATGTTTTGGAAACGATTGTATGCCAAATTGGACTTGTTGTTGGGACTCTAGGAACGCAAAATGTAATGACTTGATCCTTTATATGTTATATATATATATATATATATATATATATATATATATACATATGTATATTATATATATGTATATATCATATATATCATATATATATATATATATAAATATATATATATTATATACATATATATATCATACACGTGTCTCTATCTAAATATATGTATGTATAAACAGCTATTATCTTTTATTTGAGGGAGGAAGTTCAGCATATATTCTAGTAAAAAATAGGAGCAGCTGACTGAAATATTAATATTGTTTTTTCCGTGTGACTTCAATCAGAAAAGTTGTAAATAAGTTTGGAGATAATGTAAATAGTATGCCATGAAAAATAACACACTAGTGTATACAACTCTTGTATAAGGAACATAGTTCACTAGGTAATAGATAGCGTTAGTGTAAACAAAGAAGACATATACACTATAATCTCTCTTACTGACGAGGCAAGTTTCTATATCACAAAATTAAGAGTCCTGATTGATGATCACAGTTGGAAGTGATCTGCAGATCGGGTTTTGAATCTTGGTGTAAAAATGCATACTAAAGAGCTGTGGTATGGCGAATCTGTGAATGACTCTCTCTATATATATATATATACATATATATACATAGTCATCCACATACAGACTGTTTCGCTGTTTCACAGCTTATCAGTGCCTCAAGCCGGGATCGAAACGCAACCGTCGAGCTGACAGTCGGCGCTGCTAACCCCTACGCCATCATACGACACTGACTGAATGTAAGTTGTATCTCAATGTAAATATTGCAAATGCCGGAGCTCGAATTAGTGTTTACCTAATGAGCATTGCCTTTTTTAAGCTAATGGCAGTTGGCGATACCCTTACAAACATAAGCTCTACCCGAGGGGGGGAGCTTTATATAGTCATCAACATACATACTGTTTCGCTGTTTCACAGCTCATCAGTGCGGCTAGACCAGCTAGTGCCTATATATATATATATATATATATATATATATATATATATATAGTAGAGTGAGAAATTACACAATTATTTGCCTTTATTTTTATTTATATCTTTATATTATATAGAACATGTGTCTGTGTTTTTTTTAATTTGTATGTTAACAAACTAATTTTGGGATATTTAACATATAAATGTGAAATTTGGTTGGGGAACTCTTCATACTGAATTTGCACATAATTGATATCATTTTTTATGTAATAGAAGAACAACATGTGGTAACCCTGCTGATTTCCTAAGACTGTGTAGTTAAGTCGTAATTCTGTGTGTGCGTCCGGTTAAAAGTCAAAAACTACACAAGATACACTTCTAAAGCTTACATAATAGGATTCAGTGTGATCGCGAGGTCGTTATGGTAAAAAATAGACTATGATATTCATTTCCTCGGGGTCACCAGGGACCAAATGAATAAATGTAAGGTAAAAATTACTTTTTTTCGTCGTTACTAGTAGTTGTTTAAAACAATAAGTCAGAGAGGTGTGGAGGTCCCCAGATGCCGGAGAGCTTTTATACTCAAATAGCTTCTTTCCTCGTGCTGCTGGCCTCTGGAACTCCCTCCCTGCCCCCTGTTTCCCCGACAGTACTGACATGCAGAAATTTAAAATTAATGTAAACAGACATCTCGCTGCACAGATCCCAGTTTAGGTTGACCCCTCCCCCCCCCCTCAACTATCTCCTCTTTTCTTTCTTCTCAGTAGCCCCTTACGTCTACAGTGGCAGCCTGCCTTGTTTGGGGTGAACTACGTTAAAAAAAAAAAAGAAGGAGAGAGAGAGAGAAAGAGAAAGAGAGAGAACGAAGAGATAAAGATAGAACAGAGAGAGCGGCAATCACGCGGAAAGGT
>OY744515.1:49821147-49866147 GCA_963556195.1 Sepiola atlantica | reverse complement strand
AAGTATGCATGTATATCTATAGGAATGCTTGTGTCTACGGATGCAATAAATTAATTTAAATTTGTCCAAAAGGAGAGGTTGGTCCATTGCCAAACGTTTCCCTCTTTAATTCATAAAATGTTGAATACTAATAATTTCCAAGGCCCAAACTTCCGTTTACAGCAGCCGTCCATTGGCCAATTTGTCTGTCATGGCAACTTGCAAACAGCAGAATGCAGCAAAATGGGAAGGGTGTGGTTGTGCAGTGACTAATATCGCATGTCGCATTCTAGAATATCTGGCAAGATGCTGAAGTAATTAATCATATCTTCTACCCCGGCTGTACATATACCCAAATCATAACCAACAATTTCTTAAGTTAAATTAAAACACCTGATTTATTTTATTGGTAGTCAGTGGTGTTCTATTGCTTAAACATTGGTATAATACCCCAGCTGGAATGTTTTTGATGTCTCTACATATAGTGAGCTCCTAAGTTGAAGTTCTTTAGCTAATGCCTACATCCGACACTGGAGTGATAGATAGATGTTTAAATAGTGAAAAAGATGGAAGAAATAGATAGATATATTTAAATCGTGGAAGAGAGAGGGAGAAAGAGGGAGAATCAGAGAGAGATAAACATAAATAGTCAAATGACTGAAAAAAAACAGATAAATAGATAATCAAATTGTGGAAGAAATAAATAGATATATTTAAATCGTAGAAGAGAGAGGGAGAAAGAGGGAGAATCAGAGAGAGATAAACATAAATAGTCAAATGACTGAAAAAAAACAGATAAATAGATAATCAAATTGTGGAAGAAATAGATAGATATATTTAAATCGTGGAAGAGAGAGGGAGAAAGAGGGAGAATCAGAGAGAGATAAACATAAATAGTCAAATGACTGAAAAAAAAACAGATAAATAGATAATCAAATTGTGGAAGAAATAGATAGATATATTTAAATCGTGGAAGAGAGAGGGAGAAAGAGGGAGAATCAGAGAGAGATAAACATAAATAGTCAAATGACTGAAAAAAAACAGATAAATAGATAATCAAATTGTGGAAGAAATAAATAGATATATTTAAATCGTAGAAGAGAGAGGGAGAAAGAGGGAGAATCAGAGAGAGATAAACATAAATAGTCAAATGACTGAAAAAAAACAGATAAATAGATAATCAAATTGTGGAAGAAATAGATAGATATATTTAAATCGTGGAAGAGAGAGGGAGAAAGAGGGAGAATCAGAGAGAGATAAACATAAATAGTCAAATGACTGAAAAAAAACAGATAAATAGATAATCAAATTGTGGAAGAAATAAATAGATACATAGATATTTATATGAACGAAAAAGAGGTAGATAAATAGATATTTCAATGGAAAGAAAAGAAAGGATAGATAGATAGATATTAAATTGAGTGGAACAATGTTGTACACATAGTATCAGCGTTAACAGTGAAAACGTGTTAAAACTACAAGGTGAACAGAGTAACTTAACAATTGCTAGGTTGTGCTAGCAAGTTCTGCAAATTCTTGTTTTTTATACAACAAACAAACGATTCCATTCTTCTTATTTTGATAGCATATGGATAATAGACATATAGACAGATATTAGATTGGATAGAAGAGATAGATAGATGGATAGACAAATATATAGATATGAGCCGGATTTTGAATTAATGCAACCTTAAACTAAATTAGCCTTCACAATCTTTTGAGGCTTACTCAATGCTTTATTGTTTGTCCCTCTGTCTCTCTGGTGTGTAATTAAAAAGAAAGCCCTTTAACGTGATCAAAAACAACTTTTCTCAAAGAAAATCCAATGATGGTAATAATTTTGTATTAGGGTTTTTACAATATCATGGGGTATATGTTATCGCCCGACAACCATAATAAGCAAAGATAACATTTTATTTTATTTAATTAAGCCCTGTAACAAGATTAAACACCACTTTTCTATTGTAAGAATTTAGGAGGAATCCAATGATGATAATTATGAAAAAATTATAACCTTTGAATCAGTCCTTGTACAAAGACAAATAAAACTGCAAAAAGGTATGAACCCCTTTTCCCATTCGACATGCAATTTTGATGAGTTGTAGTTCACGTGAGAACTCTACATTATTTAAAATTATTCAATCTGAGCGCTTGATTATGTGGAATTTGAGTGTTAAGTATAACAGAGTAAAACATGTTTGTTTTTAACTTTTGCATCTTTAATTATTAAAGATAATATATAAGACATTTATTTATTACATACTTTACTTTCATCTTCTAATATGTAAGGAACACTTCCATTCCCGGACAACACTATGTGCCTCTGCTAGTTTAGAATTCCTGTGTAGGTTTATGTCACTTATGATACACTAGGCCATTGATTATTTAGCTAATTCTTAAATACAATAACTTAGCTAAATCCACCTGTATACTTCTGGGCTGACAGAATAATGAACCCATATTTATGTAAAGAATACAGCTGTAAAGAATAAGATGCCAGAGAGATTTCTTTATCCTCCATGGTATACCTTTTATGTCAAGCGTCCTTCATGCCAAATTTGGTGGAATTTTCCCCAGTAGATTTGAACCAATTAGAATCTATTAACCTGTCTTTCCACGAATGCTGGTTGAGCTTAATGTGGCCTATGGGCATTACTGAACGTCACAACAAGGTTCATGGCCCTGTGACGTTCAAATAATAGCCATTAGGTGATTCTAGAAACGATTTAAGTTTGAACCCATAAGTGTTGATTATTAATATTAGTAGTTTTAATAGTAGTAATAGTAATTTGCAATCTTCTATGTTACTGGGAGTCAAATATTAGTTATTTTCCCTTTGTCTTCATTATCTGCTTCTCAATCAGGGGTAAATGTTACACAAAGTCAAGCTTAATGTGGATAGTGGCCATTATTGAACACAACAAGGATACTGCTCATGGCCTTATGGCGTTCATTCATGATTAGTGAATGAACTGTTTAGCTCTCAATGAGGTCATCAGCTCCAAAAATGTTGTGTTGTGTATATATATACTTAAATCTCGTGATTCTAGCCTAAATCTACGAACTGCATTCGATCCTATGCGACCGCCTACAACTGCCATTCCTGCACTGATGAGGGTAAAAATCCCAAAACGATATTGTCTGTAGGTGAAAATAAAACACTTTAATATCTAAAAAATATTTATAGTAAAAGACCCTTTAAAGAAGCAATAGTCTTATAAGTAGAGCACCGTGAAATTGAGAGAGTTTGTTGTCATCTGTGATAAGCGAGTTCTGCACGAGCGTTGAACACTGTAGGCAGCAATGACAATTCCCCCTGCTTCCCCAGGTAAGTGTATCTCAATTTCAATTACTGTCTGTGTCGATT
This sequence comes from Sepiola atlantica, assembly GCA_963556195.1. Classification (NCBI taxonomy): domain Eukaryota; kingdom Metazoa; phylum Mollusca; class Cephalopoda; order Sepiida; family Sepiolidae; genus Sepiola; species Sepiola atlantica. The sequence continues at coordinate 49,862,801 of OY744515.1, read as the reverse complement.
GCCGACGACCGTGTGGTCCTGAGCGTTTGTTTTGTGATTCTACCCTGAATCTACAAACTGCGTTCGATCCCATTCGATGGCCTACAACTACCACTCCTGCACTGATGAGGTTAAAAACCCGAAACGATATCGTCTGTAGGTGAAAAAAAAACACTTTAATATTTAAAAAATATTTGTAGTATATATATACTGTCTTCATTTATCTTTCATCTAAAACCAAGCCTTTCCTCTTTTACCACTAACGCTCATATTCTCACTTTGCCTCAATTAGACACCCGAACCATAACTTTCACTCACTTCTCCCATCGTCTTGTTCATATGGAGGAATAAACGGGTGACTGCTAAATTGTTGTTGTTATTTTCATTTCACAGTGGGTTACCTGATAAATTCAAAGCACATAATTATAGAAACTGCACTGAAGAAATGCTGATGTAAAGGTACAATGTTATATCTCTACCTATATAAAGTTAGTTATGTTAACCACCCCAGAAAACACAATCTAGTCAGTGGTAAGCAATATGACTTTCGTCCTGCAAGATCAACTGCTGAATTGCTGACTGTAATATCGCACTTGATCACTGAATCTATTCATAGAGGCTTCGTCTCTAATGCAATAAATCTTGACCTATCAAAGGCCTCTAATAGGGTTTGACACAAAGGTTTGCTTCACAAGCTAGCTAGCTATGTAAATTCTGAAAATGTCTTCATATCAAATCCTTTCTCTCTGATAGGTTTATAAAAGTAGCTGTTTGTGAGTAGAAATATAAAGCACTTAGTATCAATGCCGGTGTGCCTCACGGATCCATTCTGAACCCAACTCTCTTCCTGATCTTTATCAATGATCTCCCTAATCACATACTAAGTTCATTTCTTGACATTTATGTAGATGACACAACAATCTATGGCAACACCTCGAAGAACATTAATGATCAAGATATCTCTGTATTTCTCTCTTCTTACCTGGAGCATGTAGTTCAATAAAGAAATAGGTAACTGGGTACTTTCAGTACATCTAAATCCAAGCCTCTCTTCTTTTACCACCAATGCTCGGACCATCACTTTGCCCCAATTGAAACAAATGTCTCTCTCCTGGAAGAAGCCCCCTGCATTGATAAGCTTCTATGACTGACCTTCACTCTACACCTCAAATAAAAGACTTACATCAAACCCGTTACTAAGGTCGCTGGAAAAATGGTTGGACCATTCTCCAGAAAGTATCTCACTCCTGACACAATCCTCTACCTGTATAAGAGTCAAATACCTCCTTAGATGGAATACTGTTGCCGCATCTCGGGAGGTGTCGCTCAGAGCACACTTTACTGTCTTAGAGTACAAAATCGATTTCGAAATGTGGTAGGGGATGTCATCTTCTCTTCCCTACAACCTCTTTCTTACAGAAGAGAGGTTGCTAGTCTTTCTCAAATCTATCGTTATTTTCATGATAGGTGCTCGACTAAGCTCCAATCTATGGTTCCTCCTGAAAAATAGAACAATACTCGTCTAGCAACAACCATTGTAAATAATGTTCTTTTCTTCCTAAAACTTAATGGAACTTCCATGAGAAAAGTTTATTTCCTAGAACAATCCGTCTGTGGAACACAACACCACGAGTCTGCTGCCCAGCTGACTATAGCATGGTCGTTTTCAAGTCCAATGTAAACAAATTTTTTTTTAATAATCAGGGTTCCACTCCTTTGAGAAGTCAAGACTGTAATGCATATTTACTGAACCTTTTACACAATTAATACGTTTGAAACAAACGCGTATCCAATACAAAATAATTTTGTTTGTTTTGATTTGGCTTCACTTTTAAGAAAATAATAATTCGGGTTCCACCACTTCGAAAAGACAAGACTGTAATGTATGTACACACACACACACACACACACATATATATATGAACAACCTAATTTTCATATATATATATATATATATATATATATATATATATATATATATATATATATACTAGCGGTATTCACCTGACGTGCCCCTATGGAGATGTATTCCAGATTAGAAGGTTTCTTAAGGAAAATAATTTCAAATGTAGTCATGCTTACAATTTTTGCCTTGAAAGCAAAGTTAAAAATAACATTTTCTAATATGAAGTCAAGTAATAAAAAAACTGTCACTGCGGTGGTTTTCTTAAAAAAAAACCTGTTGATTCTATGTTTCTTAACGTTTCTGTAAAACAACGAATGGCTTTAACAAATCGAAACGAATTCCTCTTATCTTTAATTATTTAAATCTTAAAAATACTACTGATATATATATATATATATATATATGTTTTGGTACAGAAAAATTAGTAAAACATTCGTACCGTCGGTTTCAAGCACAGAAGGGCAGCCATGCGGCTCTCTTCAGCTTCTGTTGTCATCTCTCTCTCTCTCTCTGTCTGTCTCTCTCTCTCTCTCTCTCTCTCTCTCTATATATATATATATATATATATATATATATATATATATATATGTTTTCAACTATGTATATATGCAACTATTTTAGAGAGGGATTTTTTCAGTATTAATTCAAGAGTGCTCAATACATAGGTAACGCTTAATATTCACAGAAATGCACCAATGCAATAATGTTTCAGCCATAAATCTTATCAGGTTATCAGTAGTGTGTGAGATTTATGATCGAAAGATGATTGCATTTGTGTAGACATTTATCATGTAATTATCTTTCATGTGATAATACATTATGTGTCTCTGTTTCAGTATCTAAATGTATGATCAGCTATTTCTTTGCATGTAACATTAAGCTATTTAATTAAATATAAAAATAAATCACGGTAAACATTAGTAGAAGCTGAGATCAACTTTGTAATGTAAGAAAGGCGACAACTGTTTCTTTTTTTAAGTGAATTTAATTATAATGGATGGTTTGTTAAGCAATTCTTACACAATATATGTTTTTGTGTAAGTAGAGAAAATCCTTTATTTAAATATGTATGTGTAATTTGTAGTGGTAAAATATATTTATGTTGCTATGTGTATCAATCTGTTTCTCAAGCGACATCATATAATAGATCAGCATCAGCTAACTTGAAGTATTAGTATTGTTTGTAAAGAAGGCGACAACTGTTTTTTTTTAAATTCCAAGTGATGTTAATTATGAAAGTTGTGGGTAAATTGGGAAGCAATATAAAAAGTTGGGAAGCAATGTAAAAACGTTGGGGTGCAATGATAATAGTTGTAGGTAAGTTTGGAAGCAATGTAAAAACGTTTGGGTACAATGAAAATAGTTGTAAGTTGTAGGTAAGTTGTGAAGCAATGTAAAAACGTTGGGGAGCAATGAAAATAGTTGTAGGTAAGTTTGGAAGCAATGTAAAAACGTTTGGGAGCAATATAAAAAGTTGGGAAGTAATGTAAAAACGTTGGGGAGCAATGAGAACAGTTGTAGGTAAATTGAGAAACAATGTAAAAACGTTAGGGAGCAATGAGAATAGTTGTAGGTAAGTTGGCAGACAATGTAAAAACATTTGGGAACAATGAAAATAGTTGTAGGTAAGTTGGCAGACAATGTAAAAACATTTGGGAACAATGAAAATAGTTGTAGGTAAGTTGGGCAGCAATGTGAAAACGTTAGGGAGCAATGAAAATAGTTGTAGGTCAGTTGGGAAACAATGTAAAAACGTTGGGTAGCAATGAAAATAGTTGTAGGTAAGTTGGCAGACAATGTAAAAACATTTGGGAACAATGAAAAGAGTTGTAAGTAAGTTGGGCAGCAATGTAAAAACGTTAGGGAACAATGAAAATGGTTGTAGGTAAGTTGGGAAGCAATGTAAAAACGTTTGGGAGCAATGAAAATAGTTTTAGGTGAGTTGGGCAGCAATGTGAAAACGTTTGAGAACAATGAAAATAGTTGTAGGTAAGTTAGGGAGCAATGTAAAAACGTTTGGGAGCTATGAAAATAGTTGTAGGTAAGTTGAGAAACAATGTAAAAACGTTGAGGAGCAATGAAAATAGTTTTAGGTGAGTTGGGAAACAATGTAAAAACGTTTGGGAACAATGAAAATAGTTGTATGGAAGTTGGGAGGCAATGTAAAAACGTTGGGGAGCAATGAAAATAGTTGTAGATAAGTTGGCAGTCAATGTAAAAACATTTGGGAACAATGAAAATAGTTGTAGGTAAGTTGGGAAGCAATGTAAAAACGTTGGGGAGCAATGAGAATAGTTGTAGGTAAATTGGGAAGCAATGTAAAAACGTTGGGGAGCAATGAGAATAGTAGTAGGTAAGTTGGCAGACAATGTAAAAACATTTGGGAACAATGAAAATAGTTGTAGGTAAGTTGGGCAGCAATTTAAAAACGTTGGGGAGCAATAAAAATAGTTGTAGGTAAGTTGGGAAGCAATGTAAAAACGTTGGGGAGCAATGAGAATAGTTGTAGGTAAGTTGGGAAACAATGTAAAAACATTTGGGAACAATGAAAATAGTAGTAAGTAAGTTGGGCAGCAATGTAAAAACGTTGGGGAGCAATGGAAATAGTTGTAGGTAAGTTGGGAAACAATGTAAAAACGTTTGGGAAAAATGAAAATAGTTGTAAGTTGGCAGACAGTGTAAAAACATTTGGGAACAATGAAAATAGTTGTAGGTAAGTTGGGAAGCAATGTAAAACCGTTGGGGAGCAATGAAAATAGTTATAGGTAGGTTGGGAAACAATGTAAAAACGTTGGGGAACAATGAAAATAGTTGTAGGTAAGTTGGGAAACAATGTAAAAACGTTGGGGTGCAATGAAAATAGTTTTAGGTAAGTTGGCAGACAATGTAAAAACATTTGGGAATAATGAAAATTGTTGTAGGTAAGTTGGGAAGCAATGTAAAAACGTTATGGAGCAATGAAAATAGTTGTAGGTAAGTTGTGAAGCAATATAAAAACGTTGGGGAGCAATGAAAATAGTTGTAGGTAAGTTGGGAAGCAATGTAAAAACGTTGCGGAGCAATGTAAGAAGTCGGGGAGCGATGTAAGAGTTGGGAAGCAATGTGAAAAGTCTGCCATCAATTATTTACAGCACTGGCACACTAGTTATCTATCTATCTATCTATCTATCTATCTATCTATCTATCTATCTATCTATCTATGTCTATTATGATACTAAAGTTGAGTTATTCAACGTTTATTTTCCTAAAGCTTCTTTCCTATATACTTTAATCACACAAAATACATGCTAAAATATACTTTAGTTCTGGGATTGAGTTATGTTTTAAAAGTAGTCCATTTTAAATGTTCTAATTAGCTTTAATTAGCAATTAACTCACCAAGGGATCAATCTCTGACTAAGTTAGTAGAGAAAGGAAAGAATAAAAAGATTGGAATAGTTCATTAGAAACAAAAAGGAATAACACAAAACGTAGTGATATCATTTGATAAATGTATGGGGATAAATATAGCGAACAGAAACTGACTAATTTTGGATTTTGTCTTCGTATTTTTTATATTTAACTGGCTTCGCAAACTCACTTATTTAGACCAGTCGAGGCAATTCTAGGTATCATTCTGGCAACCTAGGGACTGTCTTGTCATTTGGTAGAACCTTCTTTCTCAGAATAAGGTATGCACCCTCTCAGGCATTACCTCCTTTCTGTAAGAAGTAGTTTGTTTATTGCCGATAGCCCGAAACACCTCCTAGAACTAAACCGAACCATAGCTAATTCAGAAAAAATAGTCGAACCTCTTGTGAACCAAATCTTAGAATCAGGCGAATGGCAATAAGCCAACCCCTTCCCGAAGGAGGAGGTAATGCCCGAGGGGATCGTCTCATCATCATCATAAAACGATGATGATGCTGCTAATGATGATGATGATGATAATGATGATGATGGAATTGGTTTATTGCTTTTTGCCTGATTCTAGGGTCTGATTCGCAAGGGGTCTGACAATTTTGTCTGAATTAGGTATGGTTTAGTGTTAGGAGGTCATCTCTCCCCCATACATTATCAGTCCATTTGGAAGGAAATCGGTTTATTGCTGGTTGTTTTTCTCTATTTCAGACAATCTAAAGCGAGTTCAATGGATGACCCAATGGGTCACATTTTTTCTAATATAAATATATATATATATATATATATATATATATATATATATATATATATATTCATTCAAGTACTATTAGATGGATTGATGAAGATAAAAATAAATGCTAAATATTGCCTACTGGTAGATGGAAAGAGTTAGAGAAATGTAGTAGAGTTTAAAGCCGGGAAGAGTGAAAATAATCGCTGGGTCGGGTGGGCAAGGATAATTGGTTGTACGTCTGTGGTGATGGTGACGGAGGGTTCGGGTACGCTGCTGGTTATACGTTCAGGGATGGGGGTAGTGGGACGCTGCTGGCAAATATATAATTAAGAATGCAGCTACAGACTTCATGTGTTGAATATTTTATCGAATTATATTGATAAGAACACAAGAAAGAAACAGTCTTTTAAGCTCTGTAAACTGGCAATGTAATTACTTTTTCACTTTTGTTTAATTTCATAAAGTCTGCTGGCATTCGGCCATAATTAAATTACACGACCGACTGTCCGCTCAGTGTTCGCACAGTATTGCTCCTGATGATGATGGTGATGATTATGCTGCTGCTGCTGCTGATGATGATGATGATGCAGCCAGAATGGTTACTGTGGCCAGAATCAAAGTGGTTTGGGACAGGTCGTTGGTGGGTTAGGATTGTCCACTCTTATCACTACCGCCAACACCACTGATATCGGTTATCATTGTAATAATCGCAGAAGTCACCATTGATACCGCCAACATTATCACCATTCGTATCCTTGATAGATCCAGCAGAACCACCGGCATTACCAGCGGAGACAACGTAGACAGCACCTTCATCTGAATATCCGACCTCACTACCGGCATCATCATGACTATCGTCAGTGCACCGATAAATTAGAACTTGAACGTTATCGTACAAAATATCATAAAAAGATAACATAAAATATATGCGAAATCTCATCAGAATCCCTATTATGCCTTTGATATGTAGTTGTAATCACTATTATATCTATTGGTATCATTAATACATGCAACGTTACTCTCATCGCATTATAATGGAGATTTTGTGTCTATCTGCAACCAAAACTATGTTATATTTATTAAAGAGATTACGTGTATTATTTGGATTATTCGAATTACTGTTCTCATCTTGGATGTTATCCTCACAACTTTTCGACCGATATAATCTCCGACCTTCTACAGGTGCCTCTTATCGAACTCGGGAATCTGTAGGGAATTTCAAACAGAAACTTTTATTGAATCTATAGGGGTAGCTTGCTCTCATTCCGTCAGCCATGACTGGGTAGACGTCTTAAGTAATTCGTAATTGTAGTTTTAGTATTGCCTGTACCGAGGATTGAACCGTCAATCACCAGAACACTGTCATTTGAACTGATTATTACTTAGCATTTATATCCGTTTCGTACACGGGTTGTGAGAATAGCATCCAAGATGAGAATATAATAAATAAATAATACAATAATACTACATAATAATCAAAATTATCAATTCTCATCTAAAAAATTTCCGAAACAAAAAGATTACATTATATACTCAAGAGTTTCGCTTTTAATACGGGAACATTGAGAATTATTGTCCATGCTGCTGTAGAAAGGTGCAGTGGTGAAACGGATAATGGTGCAACTTGACGACTCAGCATAAAAGAATGGCATTAGTGCACATTAATGTTTATAATAGTTATCAAAATACATAGAAAAGTATATTGGACAGCGTTATCAGAAATTTGTCTCTTGCGTCACAAGTTTCGGATCTTAACATTATATTTCTCTGACCAGTGGACCCAATCAGGGTAAGTATTCCCTGAACGACTAGTCTGCAGCTTCGTGACACTATAGACATTTTTATAAGGAGCAGACGTGGTGGTGATAGTGAAAGGCATGGTAGCTGTTCTTGGGTGTGCTATGACACTTTTATACTATTTCATGTAGGGGTGTAGTTAGTGAGATCATTTGTAATCATTTAGAAAAATACTATGCTGTAAAAATAATTCAGCTTAACATCATACTTTTCTGACGCGGGGATCCAATCAGGGTAAGTGTTCTCTGAATAACTAACCTGAAGGTTTGTGACACTACAGACACTACTATGGGAAGCAGGGGGAATGGTAGTTTTATACTCTTTAATGTAGGGGTCTATATAGAATGATCATTCTTTATTTTTGAGGGATAAAAATCTATGCTATAAAAAATAATGCATCAATTGTTTCATGCCAAAATCGATGTCAAAATTCAAATCTTCATTTTTGTTTGACAAAACAATCTTAACAGTTTTTGGTAGACCACAACCAGTTTATACAACTCTCTCCAAACTGTTTGAGGTATTTTATTAACTTAGAAAACTATTATATATATATTTTCTAAATCGTTCGTATCCATCAACAAGAGAAAGTATAAGTATAAGAAAATGATCAAAGAATCCGTTTCAATCTACCCTATCCACTTATATCCACCATTCAACCTTGCCCCGTTTCTAAGAGCTATAATCACAACTATCGTGGCGTTTTTGAGTTATGCCGGTTCCATAACAACATTTTCACTGGGATGTTGGAAACCTTCATGTGGATACTCCTGTGAGTACCCGATTCTAAAAACGAATTTTGGAAACGCATGCCAACAACAGAATCAATGATGCTGAGATAAATTTGATTCAAAACCCTCACCATTAATGTGTGTAGGCATGTACCTAACATCTTAGGAAAACCAGATGTGAAGTCATCCGCTCAGCACACGAGGATAGTTATAAAAATGAACGCCATCTCTTTCTTATTTCTCAACAAAGAGAAAATCTAATTTTTATTAATAGGCATTAATACCAAAATGTATTACTGGTTATTATACTTATTGAAAATAGACTTGTAAATTATGCTGGAAAGTGTCATCAGCAATGTTCACTGGGATTACAATTTTTAAATGTTAACATCATACTTCTCCGATCAGGGCACCCTATCAGGGAAGTGGTTCCTAGATCGCTAGCTTGCAATTTTGTTACACTACATACAATTTCATTGAAATTTCACAGTCATGTGTTTTGAGTTTATGCGATTGCATACTTCAATGTTTGTCGGCATCACAATCAGCCAATGGTTTGTGAGATTTAGTCAGGCATAATTGTTTAAAGTCATCGATCGAGTTGATTGTACTATATTTTTTATTGTAGCACAGATGCCACAGTAATCATACCTTATGATTGTTGGTCGTAGCTATACGTCAAACCTGCAAGAACAGCAAGGCCCACTGTTCTCATATGAAGTCAGAGAAGGTTTGGCTCAGAACACACAAAAAGAATAGCAGAAGAAACGTTGTAATACTCACGCCATGAATTAGTAGTTCTAGGCCTGAAACTTTCTTGCTTGCGACAGACCAGATTTTCACTACAGCATTATTAGCCGGGTTATGAGTCTAATATCGATGGGTACCGGATCAGTTTTCCATGGGTGACCATGCCAGGAACCGGAGTTCAAGATGGCATAGCTATGACATTACCATATTGCTACCATGCTGAGGGATTGTTGGACTTTAAGTGAGTGCTGTTTGTTTTATAAGCTAGTCGGACTTTTGCATATGGCTCAAGATTGCAGGTTTTTACCCCCACCACCAAGAGCAGCAGATTTCAGCAGTTGCATGCGAAGTTGGGAAAGGTTAAGACTAAAACACACAAAAAATGGTGCAAAAGCAACTTTATCACTTTGATTCCATTGATTTGGGATTCCGCGCATGACACATTTCTGCTTGCCACATACAGAGAAAGAGACATATAGCGAATGACGCATCCTGATGTCGACTCCTCCTGGATTTTCACTCGGGTTGCGGCCCTAATTGCGCTTGCTGTCAAACCTCTCTGCCATGGGTGGCCTTGCCAGAAATTAAGGTTCCAGATCGTACAGCTCTTACAATACAACATATCCACACTCCTACCATGGTGGGGAAAGTGCTATGATGTTTGCCTATGTGAAAGAATACAAAGTAAAAAATGAATTCTTTTACATAGAGAGTAATAAATGGCCTTTATCAGTGAAAATGAGATATCTAATTTACATAATAATTTATAAAATAGGTTTTAATAAATCATTTAAAAAATTATTTATGTGACGACATCATAAGAAATGAAGATTACTTCAAATATATCTTTAAATATATATTTTTTATCACAAGAATGCTTTTAAATTTAAAAAGAATTCTTAAAATATAATTTTATCAAATAAATCTAAAAGTAATGAGATGATTTTGAAACAAAAAACGAATAATATTCATTTTGTGAAACTGTAAAATCAATGATTTGTCAGTTATTTTCTTTCTCGGTAACTATTATCACATCTAGTCTCCTTGCTTGGATTAGTTTATCTGTTTTTACCTTCATATTCCAGAAAATTTTGTGATTTTCGTTTCCCAGTACTGTCTCCGAGTTTGAAGTATTATTAGTTTTTATTATTCTTATATAGACAGAAGTAAAGAGACTTATTATTTTGCCATCTAATTTGCATATGTGTTTGTGATGTCGAATAACTATTTTTGTAAATGCTCACAGAGGTCATGCAAACTATCTTTATTCCTAGAAAATGAATGCTTTTGTAGTTAAATACCCATAAGTCTTTCAGAAATATTAGAGAGTTATTAAATCAACATCGAGTGAGAGATAGCGAGAGAAATACATAGATAGCTAAGAGAGGGATGTTTGACTTATTCAGTTAATTATATATTACGGCTAATTCGAATAATTAAAACAGATTTTTTTAAACATAACTCAATCCCACAACCAATGTATATTGTAGCATGTATTTTGTGTTATTGAAGTATATAGAAAAAGTAATAGGCAAACAAACGTTAATCAACTCACTTAATAAAATAATAGAAGATAGTTCTAGTAATAGACCAACTGCTGAATATAAAACTCAACTGCATACACTTGTGCATTTCTTTGTCGAATAACTTGTTATGTAGCACTTGATATTTACCTGCTTCCCACAGCAGGGATGTGACACAAGTTCGGTAGGTGGGGATTGAAAAGCCAGCTCACAAGAAGCATGTGTACTTTGAGTCGAAGAAAATGCCTTAGCAGCTCTGTAAAAACGCCACAAGCGATTAGCAATAAACTAACCCCTTCTCAAAATGAGAAGGTAAAGATGGAAGGGGAGATCTCCAAGAACTGCACAGAACCCTACCTCAACCCAACAGAAGCAAGGTCATTAACTCAAAAATAGCCCAGACTTTACCGGACTGAGTGCTGGACTGATTATCCTCAATAGGTATAAACACCACCGACTCAGGTCTTGGAAATCAAATGAGAAAAGGAAGTAAAACCGTTATTAATCATGTCTAACTCTAGCTAGGACGGATATACTTTGAAATTAATGACATTTAAGCTTTACATCCATTCATTTTACATGCAGCTTCAGGCAGCATCTATAAGAACAAAGAGTTCAATTGGCACATTGTTCTGGTGCCAAACAGACAAATAATTACAGATCTAAAACTCATTTTTTAATGGGAGTGGATGGAGTAAGTTCAGGGAACATCTACCATTACCATCTTACCACTGTCAACCAAGGGAAGAGTCTATCAGACATGTGTACACAGTGTGATGATATATGGAAGTGAGACATGCGTTGCATGGAGAGAAATGATATGAGAATGGTACGATGGATGTGTTATGGAAATCATACAGACAGACTTATATCTGATGACCTCAAAGAAGGATTAAATCTGGACAGTATAGGGAGATGTGTGCAGAACAGGAGACTTCGATGGTATGTTCATGTTGAAAAAATGGATGAGAGTAATTTGGTTAGTAGATGTAGAACAGCTGAGGTAGAAGTTGGCAAGGGAAGGCCAAGGAAAATATAGGAGGAAGTGATAAGTATTGTCTTAAGAAAAAGAGGGATCATAAATAAAGACCTAGTCAGGGATAGGTTAGTTTGGAAGTCAATTTCTAAAATCGTCCAACATATGCCAGCATGCAAAACGGACGTAAAATCGATGATGATGATGATGATGATGATGATGATGATGATGATGATGATGATGATGATGATGATGATGATGATGATGCAAAATGCATGCAAAAATATACCGAAGTTCTCAGATTGAGTTCTGTTTAAAAAAAACTTCCATTTTAATTGTTGTAATTAACCGTAATTTGCAATTAACTCACCAAGTGACCCATCCATTACTAAGTTTCTGTCTATCACTCAAAGTCTCTTGCACTCTATGTTGATTGATCCCTCGCTCCTATTTTACATGTTGTCTATCACTCTCACTTCTGTCACCCTCTCTGTTTATTAACAGTCAAAGTTAAAAAAAAAACTAATGTTAAAACTCAACATTGGAATAGTCTATAATAAACAAAAGGAAATATCACCACTGGTAGTAATACTGTTAAAATTGTAACTGGAGCGAAAGAGAAAGCGAGAAAGATTGCAAGTAGAATGTTTTTTGTTTCCATTTTTTAATTTACCTGAATTTTCAAACTTTTTTTTCTGATTAAAACAATCTAACCCAACTTCAACGAGTGACATACGGGTCACATTTTTCCTTATATATATATCATCACCATCAGGGTTTTGATCACTACTGGAGGAGGAACTCCTCCCTGGTTTCCGACCACCTTATTGGTGATTGTCATTCAGAGGGTTTTTCGATAGTCACCATGCTAGGCACTGTGGGTTGGTGACGCTATTTTCAATGTTTACATTGAGATATATCTTACATTCAGTCAGTGTCGCATGATAGCGTAGGGGTTAGAAGCGGCTTGAGGCACTAACTGGTCTAGCCGCACTGATGAGCTGTGAAACAGCGAAACAGTCTGTATGTGGATGACTATATAAAGCTCCCTCCCGGGGTAGAGCTTAATTTGTAAGGATATCGCCAAACTGCCATTAGCTTTAAGGCATAGCTCATTAGGTAAAACTAATTCGAGCCACGGCAGTTGCAATGTTTACATTGAGATATATCTTACATTCAGTCAGTGTCGCATGATAACGTAGGGGTCAGAAGCGCCGACCGTCAGCTCGACGGTCGAATTTCAATCCCGGCTTGAGGCACTAACTGGTCTAGCTGCCCATAGCTAGATGTCAGCATACAGTGCCTGGTATTCCCAAATGGTCAGGCTCAACGTCGCTTAATATATATATATATATATATATATATATATATATATATATAGAGAGAGAGAGAGAGAGAGAGAGAGAGAGAGAAAAGAGGGTAGTGCAGTATTAGTGCAGTTCCAACGAGAGAAAAGTATATATGTAAAGGAGTAAGGCTACCAACATTTGTAAAAAGTTTTTTTCAAATTTATTTATTTATTTTTTTTATCATTTAATAATTTTATATAACGCGTTTCAAGCGGTAGTCCGCTCTCATCAGATATGTAAATCCATTTGAAGAAATGTCTTTCGATTTGAAAGAGTGTTGTTTCATTTCAAATGACCACCACTTGAAACACGTTATATAAAATTATAAAATGATAAAACAACAAAATAATAAATAAATGTTGAAAAAAACTTTTTACAAATGTTGGTAGCCTTACTTCTTTACATATATATATATATATATATATATATATATATATATTGATTGATTGATTGATTGAATTCCAATGACCAAGATAAAGCGAAATCGAAACAATTTGGATGATATAATAAGGGATATATATCATAAAAAATATATATTCTTTATATACACTCAGCAATATATATATATATATATATATATATATATATATATATATATATATATATATATATATATATATACATATCTGTGTGTGGTGTATGTATGAATGTATTCTTATTGATTAAAGATAAGAGTTTGAAGATAAGGGCTCTACACATTTCCCATGGTGTCAAGAGAATACAAACGTTAAAGGTTTTCTTTGTGTGAAGGTGAAAGGGTTTTATTTGTTTTAAGCAGCAAACACAGTTATTTGCAAACCTTCTGAAGATCTTGTTAAAACAGGAAATCTTATTTTGGAGTAGATCTTGATCATAATTTATTAGACAAAAGCGTGTATTATCCATAATTTTGTATCGAGTTATGAATTCTCATGAGAGTTTGGATGTTTAGAGAGTCGACTAATTCATGTTTTTCATCAGTAGACATAAATTGTGTTATATAACTTCATATGTATACATATATATGTATATATATATATTTCCACTCTTCCTGTTTTCCTCAAGTTTATGTTTTCAAATTATAAATAATTAAAGAAATTAATAAGTCATTTGAATAATAAAAACAAAATATTACATCTCACCATATGAGCAAATTTGGTTGTATTGTGTTTGCTACATAGACTTTTTGCATTTTATCTTCTACATTGGATCCCTGCTCGTGGGTTGAGCTCTCTAGTAGGGAAATTAAGGGCTGATAATTAGTGTAAGGCTTAACACATGGTAAAAAGATTTGAGCACTATAAGTAGTCGATAATGTGAATCTAAACATATATAAGCATGATAATTTCTCTTAGTTCGTAGTGAGCATAATATAGTAGAAGTAAGTGTTCCTGATTGTTAAGCAAACAGTCGGGTTTCAAATCCCAGGTTTAAACTGTCACATTGAAGAGTCATAGTATGGCGAAACAACTGTCCCTGGAAGAAGAATAATGTACACAAATATTTATATTTTACTGTATCTATATTTATATATATTGATGATGACGGTACTAGTTAGGTTTGGGGGCGGCGGGGAGGGTAATTTGATAGGAAAACATTCGCAAAAAAGACTTTTGCAAAGATCATGAATTTATTTTGAAAATGGGCAGAAACAATTATATAAATAAAAATGTTATTTGAAACAAATTCGAAAAATTTATTAAATTATATTATATTTTGAGCTCTATTAATGTAAATATTATTGAGATATTGACCCAAAGTGTGTGTGAATTGAAAGGAATTAAAATAATATATATATATATATATATATATATATATATATATATATATATATATTTTTTGGTACAAAAAATTAGTACAACATAAGTACCGACGGTTTCAAGCTCAGAAACACTTAGCCATCCGGCTCTCTTCAGCTTATGTTGTCATATATATATATATAACAACGGAATATCACTGGAATTTTATTGAAACAACGTGGAAGTTATGTCTGACTGGTGTTCCGCTCATTAAAACAAAAACAAGACAACAAGAAAGGAAATATATATAAGTTTTGTTCTATAAACAAACAGATTTTAAACGAAATGTAAACACCAAGCACATCATTTGTTTTGCAAGCGTCGTGACAATATATATATATATATATATATATATATATATATATATATATATATATATATATATGTAAAAATAAAAATGGAATAAAGGATAAGCAATTCAACAACTAACAAAAATAACTCAAAAGCTCATGTTGTATAGTTCTACCGAAATATTTCAGTCGTTTAAAATACACCCATTATCAATCGGTTGGTGAACTTTAATTTAAAACGGAAAAGTTTTCAAATTTATACAAAGAATGCGATTGGAAGAAATAGTCACATGCAGAAAACAAAAGAAAGGGAGAAGGAAAGCGAGAAATGTTAAAAAAGAGAAAGAAGACGAAGAAGAAGAAGAAGAAGAAGAAGAAGAAGAAGAAGAAGAAGAAAGAGAGAAAAATCAGTCAATGTCTTTAGAACGCCAATTGAAGAAGAAGAAAAAGAAGAAGAAAGAAGAAGAAGAAGAAGAAGAAGAAGAAAAGAGAAAAAAATCAATTTTCACATTTTGTCCATAACATTGTTTCTTTTTTCCTCATATATATATATATATATATATATATATATATATATATATATATATATATATATAATCATTCAAATATATCAATAAAAGATGCTACTGGTACCACATAACCCAGTACTAGCTGCTACAGTTTGGGTCGGCGACAAGTAAAACTGAGACCTCCACTGGACTTCGGTCGAGTATAGAGGGTGGTTTAGGCACCCAACAGGACTAAAAACAAAACCTGCAAAAGAGCGGATTAGCTCTAATGAACCAACGGGCACTTACACACACACCTAGCTGTGGGTAAATAGCGTCGCCAACCTGCAGTGTCTAGTGTGGTGACAATCCCCTGAATGACAGACACCAAAAAGAAGGCCCTCTGTGCCCAGTAGCTCTGAAGTCACCACCCAATGCATCAAGAGGATAAACAATAGAGCAGAGAGTGCTCGTAAGGCTGCCACTGGAACTTAAAGATTGGAACATAAACATAGAAGGACTGGAGGATGAGCTGTCCAGAATAAACTTTGACCTCATCGGTATAAGCGAAATCAGAATCAAAGGAGAGGGCTGTATAACCCTCAACAAAAGTGGCCATAACTTATACTACAAAGGTGGAGACACCTGTCATCGTGGCGTTGACTTTGTAATACACAAGGACATTGCAGGCAATATTATCAGTTTCAAAAGCAAGTCTAATAGAGTAGCCCAAATTACCATGAAAATCAGTGCTAGATATCATCTAAACGTTATACAGGCATACCTCCCAACCATCAGCCACACAAATAAGGAATTCGAAGCCACTTATGAGGAAATCGATGACCTTATAACAAACAACAAAACCCATTACAACATAGTCATGTGTGACTTTAATGCTAAATTTGGGAGAGGACAACCAGACGAGTCAAGTAATGGTCAGTTTGATTTTTGAAAACGAAATACCAAAGGAGATGCTCTTATTAATTTCTGTGAAAGACATCAGCTAAAGATTATGGACACATTCTTTAAGAAGAAGCTTAGCCGACGCTAGACTTGGATTTCCCAAAACAGCACCACAAAAGAATGAAATCGACCAAATATTACTAATAAACCACACACCTTTACAGATGTCTCAGTCCTCAACACAATCAACACTGGAAGTGACCACCGTCTGGTACATGCCTCGCTCTGCATCAACACCAAATTAGAAAGAGTAAAACTCATAAAAAATCCAAAAAAAACAAACCACGATTTGCACAAGAATTTGAACTGGAACTAGCTTACTGGTTCAAAGCACTGGAAGCAACACTACCAGGAAGAGATGTTGACATAACATGCGATTTTATCACCTCCACTATCGTAGAAACGGCACTGGACACCACTGGAAGAGACAAGCCACCAAGACTAGACAAGCTTATATTATAAAATAATATACTATTTATATATATTTTTCAGTATTTACCTCAACAGTGTTCAATACGTGAATAGAGCTCTCTCTGTCTCTCTCGATATATATATGATGGACTCTCCCGTCGATTGCGACGTATGAGGTTCCAACAACTTTCATTTGTGTTTAGATCGTTCATGACACGTGAGTCCGGCAAGAGACCTGCAAGGAAAGCCGCAGACAGTGCAAGAGTGTGAGTAATCGGATGCCAGGTGTGGAGCACTCTCTCTAGCTTTTCGCCTAACTCTGGCAGTTCTCATATTATCCACACAGGTCTCGTTGAATCTTTCTAGTCCAATGCAACAAGCTGCTCGCCATGTCTTCCTGTCTTTTGTACAGTCTTCAAAGTTTTTGGGGGGTACTCCAATTGCCGTCAGCGCATCTTTCAATTTATCTTTGTACCTCAGCAAGGGCCGACCAACATTCCTGTTACCACAAGCTAACTGACTGTACATCAGTGCTTTAGGTATCCTCCCTTCGTCCATTCTTGCTACATGGCCAGCCCATGGCAATTGAGACTGCAACAGGAAACTTTCAATTACACCAATATGGCATCTGTTGTAAAGATCGGTGTTAGCGACTTTGTCCTTCAAACTAAGTCCGCATATGGTCCTAAGGCAGCTCCTGGGGAACACATCCAATTGGCGAATGTGATGCCGGTAAGGCATCCACGCCTCACATCCATAGAGAAGACCTGTCAATATTACAGCCCTATACACATTGATTTTTGTCTTCAACTTAATGCCTCTGCTACTCCAAAGACGATGTTTCAGCTTTCCGAAGGCATTTGCCGCTTTTGCAATTCGGTTTACGATTTCATCATCAAGTGAAGCAGCAGAATTAACTTTGCTACCTAGGTAGGTAAAGTTTTTGACATAGTTCATTGGTCTGCCATCCACTTTGAGTTTTTCTAATGGAAATTCATGGACAGGCTGATTTTGTTTTACTCCTTGAACTTGTTTAGGGGTAGGGCATGGTTGATGGACCACCTCAGTCTTCTTTAAACTGATTGTTAAACCAAAAGCCCTACATGCACCTGAAAATTTTGTCAAAAGATTCTGAGCTTCTTCAAAAGAAGTCGCGACCAGGGCAGCATCATCTGCAAAGAGAAGGTCCCGAATGATGGCCTCTCGAACCAAGGTTTTGGCTTTAAAACGCTGATGGTTAAAGAGCCCCCCTGTGGTTCGGAATTGAAACTTAACACCTGTGCTTTCATCAGCGAATGCGTGCCGAAGCATCACCGAGAAGAACAATGCAAACAGCACAGGTGCCATCACACAACCCTGTTTCGTACCGTTGGTTACTTCAAAAGGCTCTGAGGTTTCCCCATTGGAAACGACCTGTGCTTTCATCCCTTCATGAAAGGAGATTATGACATCAAGCATGTTGTTGGGGATTCCAAGCTTATGAAGAACTTTCCAAAGTGCTACGCGACTGACCGTATCGAATGCTTTTGTCAAATCAATAAAAACCATGTACAGTTCCCGATTTTTTTCACGAACTTTTTCAGCAACTTGACGAAGGGCAAATACCATGTCGATTGTACCTCGACCAGAGCGAAAACCACATTGGGACTCTGGGTAAATCTCATCAATAAGATGTCTGATGATCCTGTTCAGAATCAACCTTGCAAGAATTTTACCTGCAACAGAAAGCAGAGATATCCCGCGATGATTATCGCAAGAATTCCTGCTTCCCTTGCTCTTATAAAGATGCTTGACATTACTATCCTTAAAGTCCTGTGGGACTCCGCCAACTTTCCATATCTCCACACACAAGATGGTCAGTTTTTCCTCGAGTGCTCTTCCGCCATGTTTGTACACCTCAATGGGGATGCAATCTCTGCCCAGTGCCCCTGACGATAGCTGTTTTTTAGCTTGAGATACTTCCTGAACTGTAGGTGGAAAAGACAGTTCCGGAATTTCGGGATGCTGCGGAAGAGAGGAAATGATGTTTTCGTCAGTCACCGATGCAGAGTTAAGGACAGTTTCAAAGTGCTGCTTCCAGCGCTTAAGGATAGCAGATTTGTCAGTTAGCAGTGTTTCTCCATCCTCAGCAAAAACTGGGGCAGAACCATTCATTTGAGGACCAAACACCTCTTTCAGGCCAGAGTAAAATGACTTAGCATCCTTCCTGTCGGCTGCGCCCTGAAGTTCTGCAGCCTTGGATGACCACCAAGCCTCTTTCAATGCCCTAAGTGCCTTCTGAACTTGTGCTTTGTGAGCTCTATACGCCTTCTTTTTCACTGTGGAATTTTTGTCCTCGAGCCATGTTTTGTGGCAAACATGCATTTGGTCGATAAGCTTCTGCACTTCAGTGTTGTTTTCATCAAACCAGTCTTGATGTTTCTGCAAAGGGAAGCCCAAAACCTCAGCAGACGAGTCATAAACAGCATTGCGCAATGCATCCCAAGAACTTGAAACGTCACTATTTATATCTACAGAAGCTATAGCGGTCGTAACTTTTTCCTTCAGCTCATTTTGTGTATCTGCCTGTTTTAGAGGCAGAACATTTAGGCGTTTTGGAACAGAAGACTTTTTCACTCTCCTCTTGTCTAAATGGAAGATGGTCTTGCCGACTATAAGCGCATGATCTGATAAACAACAGCTACTATGGAAAGAGCGTGTTATCTTAAAATCTTTGAGGTCGCGCTTTCTGGTAATTATGTAGTCAATGAGATGCCAATCTTTTGATCGGCGGTGCATCCATGATGTTTTTCGACAATGCTTTTGTTGGAAGTACGTGTTTGTCACACTGAAGTTAAATTCTTTGCATAACGTCAGGAGTCGCAATCCATTTGAATTCATTTTTCCAACACCATGGTGACCCAGAACACCAGCCCATGTTTGAAAGTTGAGCCACACTCGAGCATTAAAGTCTCCCATTAAAGCAACCTTATCCTTATGCTGAATTTTTTTAGATTAAGCTACGCAAATCATTCTAAAGATCAGCTTTGCATTGATCTGAACAATTCATAATAGGGTCATAATACGATCTGAATGACTTACTGGGAGTGTTGGAAGTGATCTAGCAATTTCCGTCTTCACTGCCAACCCTACGCCAGATTGGCGTGGTTCGTTTTCTGGTTTACCAGCCCAGAAAAACGTGTATCCACCTTTTACCTCACACAGCTGTGAGTGACCAGGTAGACGCGTCTCACTAAGGGCAGCAATATCTACATCATGTTTCCTTAATTCCATTGATACCAGGGCCGTTTTCCTTTCTAGTGACACATCACTATCCTGCAATGTGCGCACATTCCAAGATCCAATGTTTAGCTTCATAAATTTCTATGTTTTCTGACTGCTGTATTGGATAACTAGACAGCTGCAGTAGGCTGACAAGTCAAAGAAGGGCATGCAATGTTTAGGGCTCCTTTTATCGCCCCCTCCCTGAAATAGAGAAAGCAGTGCTGATCCTAGATAGGCCTGCTTTGTCACTGGTGGAGGACACGAACGGCACAATTGCCCAAAGGTTTGTGCCAAACGGCCATCACCCACCAGCCGCCACTGTGTAGAGCGCCAGCTAGAGACTTCCAGCAATATCCTTTGCCTGTCCCCGTCGCCTTTACTCTCTCGCCAGTGGACCCAGAAATACTCATGTCGATTTTAGAAAAGCTGCTAGAAAACCCACACGAATGATTTGATTTGAGTGGTGAAGGCTTGTGTAGGACCATCCACACTTTTTTGAATTGTTGATTGCACAAGATCGGTGCAAATGAGGGCCACAGAAAAGGTCAGCAACAACCCTCAGGTTATACATCAGAGTTTTCCATCTCCTAGACACCTGCCTTAACAAAGGCTTAGGGGGCATCTCTCCTAGTGGGTTAAATGCGCCCCCAGATACCAAACTAGAAATTTCCCTGATCCGGCGCCATATACATATACATACACATATATACACACATATATATATACAGAGAGAGAGAGAGAGAGAGAGAGAGAGAGAGAGAGAGAGAGAGAGAGAGACAGAGAGAGAGAGAGAGAGGTTGAGACAGACCACTACCCAGTGGCAGGGGGTTAGATTGGTGAGTGCCGGGACGTATCTGCATGCCAGCAGGCCTTGCACACTGCACCTCTGGGGTTCTAACCTACTCCGAGATCTCTAGTCTATTAGCCTGGGGCTGCAAAGCACCCAGTTACCATAGTGTAGCACGAGGAGGTCAGACTAGAGTCTTGTCTGGGGATAGGCTATATACCAGCAGGGGAGACTTACTCACTCGGCTCCCTTTTTGCACAACTAGTGGGCTATCTGGTGGCTAAGCAATTAGCAAGAGTAAGAAGCCCATGCAACTACAAGTACGCTCCGCTGTAGCACTAGACACATCACACACACCTGTGGATAACAACTCCACCACACCATATATATATATATATATATATACTATTCTTACATTTCAGAAGTATTGGTGGATTTGAGAGCTCGAGATCAAGGACAACTGGAAAGCATCGGCATATTGAAGAGAGTGACCTGTATCATGATGATTCGTGTCAGATTCAAAATTTCTGAAATCTTAGCTGCAACTTAGTGCTCCTTGAATACCTTAAAGGCCATGAGATATGAGCTGGAGAATTACGATGGAGATGTGGAAGCAGTGGCTAGCAAGGAAGATTATAGCAGACGTTCTGACTGTGGCTGCACAACACAATTTATCGAGAAGCTGAAAAACAAGTTGTGGCTAGATCCAGGCAAGGCAATGCGGACCTTGACAAAAGAAATAGGCATCTGAGTAGCGACTCATACAAGAGGTGAAAGGACCAACTACTCATCACCAAGGCCCAAGAGAAGCGCCTTATGAAAGCTAATGAACTCCTCTACAATGTCAAATACCCAGTCGATCCGGGGATGTTCTGATTTTTTTCAGGACAAGTTGCACAATGCACAGAGCCACAGGTAACTAGCCTACAATCTGCAGGAAGTCTTGCACATCATAAAAACCAAGTTCCCTCCAACCGTGATGGCCTTTACTTGTGTTTCTAGCGAAGGCCACATCATGTCGTCCCACATCTTCGAAAAGGAACTAAGACTCGATTTAGATGGCTATATTAAATTGTTGTTCACTGTTGTCAAGTGCTGGGTAGAAAAGGTGACTGTGGGAAGACCATACATGTGGCAGATGAACTCTGCTCTGTATATCCCCTCATTGCAACCCAGAAGTGACTGTCTGAGAACTACTGCCAATTCACCAGTTACTACATCTGGCCCCCTAACTTGCCTGATTGCAACCCCATGAACAATTATGTGTGGGGTGCAGTTGAGAAAGACACCAATCATACACTCCGCAACACCAAGGACAAACTTATTTCCAGTATCAAACTGGTGT
Source organism: Sepiola atlantica (assembly GCA_963556195.1). Classification (NCBI taxonomy): domain Eukaryota; kingdom Metazoa; phylum Mollusca; class Cephalopoda; order Sepiida; family Sepiolidae; genus Sepiola; species Sepiola atlantica. The sequence goes on along the minus strand of OY744515.1, from coordinate 49,840,329 downwards.
TTAGGCGTCTCTTAAAGAACACCATAAACGTTTCATACTCTTGGTTAACGTTCCGCCTGGACGCCATGGTGGAAGCTCAGTTTGACCTTTTTCAAGTATGCTGTATTCTGAAAATGATCCTCTAAGAGATGCACTTTGAATTTTGAGAATACATCAATTATTGGCCAAGATATGTTTTTCTTTCCTTTCCAAAAATTGTCAAAATTGTCTCAACACTTACTATGTATTCAACCTTCACATTGAAAAAAAATTGCAATGCCTCTATCAGGATTTTAACCTGTACCTTCCCAAATAGGAAGTTCTTTAATCATTTTGTGTCTGAAGAAGATGGCTAGGAAGAGGTGCAAATGAAGTCAAAGCTCTACATCATCCACCGAAATTCGCACATGGTTTTATTAATTAAAATATATTGGGTATATTATTTACCTGCTTGCCAGGAGGTTAGACACAAGACTAGATGTGGATAAATGCACTCTGGCCGACAAAAAATGCCCGAGCAGCCCCGAACGAGACCATACCTCAGCCTGACAGTAGCAAAACCACAGTTGTACTGATTTTTATTATAATTCTATTGGATATGTATTGAACCATATATATGTTTATATTTCAGATACAAAACTATTGAAAAAAATAAATACTAAATAAACAGCAAATTTAATGTAAAACCATGACATTATTTTGACTTTGTTTTAGCTGCGGGACACCATGCCTGCATAGTTTAGTTGTTGTTTTGATTTGAATGAAAAGCGATATTATATCAAAATGTTTTATCAGTATTTGTTCACAGTCGTTGTTTTCTTAGCATATATTTAATATTGCGACAGGATCATCAGTGAAGTGTTCTTGTATTCCTACGCTAAGTGTGCATAAAGAAATAGTTCCTATTAACTGTTACATTCCCCTCATCCCCTCACAAATGAACAACATCTATTTGTTTTATGCTTGATTAATTACTGTTTATCTAGTTAATTTTGTATCTGGGTGGCACATGTATCACACAGGCGCTTGTAGTTTTCTTGTTACGCTTTTACTTAGTGATGAGTGTGTATAAACCATTATACACTTGTGTCGTTTTCGTCGTCGTCGTGAACTTCTATTCGTCTGCTGATAAACGCACTCAGGCGCCGATTTTTATATAAAAAAAGTTTAACAAGAGAAGAACAGTCATAGAAAACATCAGAGATACAGGTTTCTTGTACATGTGTGAGAGAGAGATAGAGATAGAGAGGAAGATACTAGATAGATAGATAGATAGATAGATAGATAGATAGATAGATAGATAGATAGATAGATAGATAGATAGATAGCTAGCTCGTCTTACTACACTCAGCAACACTGTACACGCTGAGGATTGGAGAATGTAGGATCTCGGTTCTGCAAATTTTGCCAATAACATTTCTGGTTTCCATTGCCTTTTTTGATGATCTGGAACCAATGGTGGTAGACCATATGCTTTTTTAAAAACTTATTTTTTCTAATTCAAACCATCTAACACGAACTCAACGGGTACATATATATATATATTTCTTTCTTTTTCTTTTTCTTTTTCTTTTTTAACATTTCTTTCTTTCTTTCTCCCTTTCTACTGTTTATTACATCTGACTATTTTTCCCCAAATTGCGTTCTTTGTATAAATTTGAAAACTTTTCTGTTTTTAATTTAAGTTCTGCTACCAATCGATGATGATTGTATTTTAACAATCAAAATATTTTGGTAGAACTATTCAATATGTGTTTTTGAGTTTATTTTTGCTAGTTGTTGATTTGCTTATCCTTTATTCCATTTTTATTTTTACATATATATATATATATATATATATATATATATATATATATATATATATATATATATATATATATTGAAAATAGTAAGTACACATGAATTGCTTTTTTGATTTTTGAATGAAAAAAAATTCTGAGACACAAATAAATTTTAAATGACATATTTTGTTTGTTTGAAAAGGCATGACGCTTAAGTGTTATCAAATACGGTGTAATGCTAAACTTATTCCTTTCAACTTTTAAGAAACCTGTGGCAATCTCTATCATATTATATAGATTTCAATTGGCTAATTGATACAACGGTCTAACTAATAGAAATCTCCCCTCTATATGTTTCCACTGTTAGCAAGAATAATAATTTGTAGCTAGCAGAACTAAGATTTGACATGACTGTCGCAACATGATTGTTTATTTTTTTCAATCTAAATTATTTTATTGCTCTAACTAATTAATTCTAGTGATACAGAAAATACACATCATTGCATGGATAGACACACACATACACATCTTGTCACAATATTGTATTGACTGCCATGTTTTCATCTATCTAAAAAAACAATGAATACCCTCTGAAAGCACACCTGTGTGATGAAAAGTTTATATTGAAGCAAACCTTGCGACATTTCCAACCTCAATTCTTCTGATCCAACATGACTTAAGTGTCGAAGAAATCTCAGACAACTGGAACCAATATTGGGAGAAGCAGAGAAGGTCTCCTGTTATTTTGGAGGTTTTTATTTCTGTAAATTAGTTGAGAATTCAAATTTAATTTAAATCCCACGAGAGCAAAATTAGACACAACGTAGGGTATTTAGGTGGGGGTATCCAGCTCCTTAAAAAGGGGAACTCTAGATGAGACAAAAATAAAAATGGACCCAGTCAAGAAGGATTTCCCCTCCTCTGACTGAAGACAGAACAGCGACTACACTTTGATCTTAGCTTGAAGGCTTGGTGAGAGTCTAGTCTACCCTACTATTTAACAGAATTGCCTCTCTGCTCCCTGTTTCCCTGATAAGATGTGCATGTATAGATTTCCCAAGATTAAGAGAAAGTGACTTTACGGCCATTTCCACTACCACTTCAAAACTTATCACACTTTGTATTGCCAAATGGTCACCCATCTAAGTACTGACCAGGCTCAACATTTCTTACGGTTATATCAGATTAAAACACCAATCTTCATGAGATCACTGACATTTTATATTGTACTATCAGGCACCTCCGTCATTTTCCAGGAATAAATGAGGACCAATGTGTAATCAGGCTTCTAGCTCTAAACCCCATATTACCATTTTAATTATTTAAAAAAAAATCTCAATTATCAAGTCATGAATCAAATAAAATAAAATAAAACTGTTGATCTTAATATAGGGATCTTTTTTTTTCAATTACATCCATCTAAGCGTGTAACGTTGCCTGGTGTTACCCACGCTGGAGTCCGAGACACTCGCAGCACCCTTGATACCAAAACTGAATTAAGGAGACAAAGAGACAGACTTACAGAGGGACTGTTTATAATGTTAGAAGTGAAGCAATTTCTAGCTCCAGTCCCATCGCCGCGATGGTGCATCCCTGTGTTTGTTTTTCAAGTACTTCAATGGAATATGTCCTGACGAGCTTGCTGCATTTGTGCCCCCTCAACGTAAATACCCCTAACCAATCTGACAATCAGTAAAACCCACCCCTTCAGTGTCCTGAGATGCCGGAAAGCTTTCTACTCTAATAGCTTCTTTCCTCGAACTGCTTGCCTTTGGAATTGCCTCTCTGCTCCCTGTTTCCCCGACTATACCAACTTGCAGAAATGTAAATGTAATGTGTACACACATCTCGCTACACAACCCCCCACTTCGGATGCCCCTATAATTCTAGCCCCCAATTCACAGTAGCCCCTTACGTCTCAGTGGGAATGTGCCCCCTTGTTTGGAGTTAATAAAAGTAAAAATAAAAATAAAAATAAAGAAGCAGATCATACGATATTATAGTAAAAATCCATAATGCAAAATTAATATAAGCACTTTATTCTTTAGAGGTGCGAAAAGTGGTTTGATCTTGGCATAGAGCTTTGTTTTCAATTACATCCCATCTAGACAGAGAAACCATGAATATAGAATAGATTGTACTGACTTTAATGCTGACAGTTTCCGGTAAAGTTAACAAGCGTGACTTGATTTTTCCGTTTTCGTTATGAGGCTTAGAGAAAGCAGTGTTCACAGAGTGCTTTTAATTTAATGTAATTTATTTCATGAAAGTTTTTTTTTATAGACGGATTTATAGATTTTCATTTTAAATCCGTTGCTGACTTGTCTTCTTAAAATGTCTGAAGTTGTTCAACAATGGGGAATGTGATTTTAAATCTATTTTACTTCCTTTGCCGCTTTAGTCCGTCTAAATTTTCTTTGCTGTTTTCATCTGTTTCAATTTCTTTGCTGGTTTTGTCTGTCGAACCTTCATTGTTGCTTTCGCTTGTCTCAGTTCCTTTAACGGTTCAGTCTGTTTTAGTTTCTTTGCTGTTTTATTACTTTTAATTTCTTGACGTATTTTGTCGTTATTGCCTTCTTTGCTGCTTTACTTTCTTTGCTACCTTCATCTGTTGTATTTCTTTACTGTTTTCGTCTGTCTAACTTTTTTGCTGCTTTCGTCTGTTCTTTCTTTCAGGTGATCGGTTGTTTGATTTTATTTTCTGCTTTCAACTGTTTTACTTTCTTTATTCTTTATTCTTTTTTGCTGCTTGTGTCTTATTTCATTTCTTTGCTGCATTCGACTGTTTTCCTTTCTTTGCCTTTCGTCTATCTTACTTTCTTTGCTGCTTTTGTCTGCTTCACTTTCTTTGCTGCTTTTGTCTACTTAACTTTCTTTGCTGCTTTTGTCTGCTTCACTTTCTTTGCTGCTTTTGTGTGCTTCACTTTCTTTGCTGCTTTTGTCTGCTTCACTTTTTTTGCTGCTTTTGTGTGCTTCACTTTCTTTGCTGCTTTTGTCTGCTTCACTTTCTTTGCTGCTTTTGTCTGCTTCACTTTCTTTGCTGCTTTTGTCTGCTTCACTTTCTTTGCTGCTTTTGTCTGCTTCACTTTCTTTGCTGCTTCCGACTGTTTCACTTTCTTTGCTCTTTTAGACTTTTTTACTTTATTTGCTGTTTTCGCATGTATAGCTTTCATTGATGTTTACGTCCGGTTTTTTATGAAAATCGCTCCAGACATGGCATGAAGCCACTTGATGTAAGGAGATAACAAGAACAAATATGATTATCGCAAAGACAGGAGATGCCTATTAACCGTAGTCTGGAAAAGACCAAGGTTATAGGTACAAAGAAAACAGTCAGTAGGAAGAGAGTTCCACAAGCTTGCGGTTCTTGGAAAGAAGCTACTTGAATAGGAATCTGTATTACAATGAGGTATCAAAAGAGCGAATTGATGGAGACCACTAGACAAACGAGTCAAACGAGCTGGAACAAAAGAAGCAGGGAATAGATCACATAATTCTGAAGTACACATAGCATAATAATATTTATAGAAAAGACTGAGGCTAGCTTCATCACGTCTGTGAGAGAGAGGGTGCAGAGAAGAAGAAAGAGTAGGGCCAATAAAATTACAGACACGTTTTTGCACTTTATGAAGAACTGTCAAATGGGACAGAGATTCATCAGCCCAAATATGAATACAGTACTCCATACATGGTCTGATTGTAGATTTGTAGAGATAGAGAATAGCCTCAGGTGTGAGAAAGTGTTTGGAGCGATAGATAGAACCGACTTGACGAGAAGCAGAAAGAGCAATTGATCTAACGCATAAACTCCAAAAATGATGATTTTCGTATGTTTTACTTTAGTTTTTTGTTTTAGAATATTCATTGTTGCTATAATCTGTCTTATTTTCTTTGCTGTTTTTATCTGTCTTGCTTTCTTTACTGTTTTCATCTGTCTTACTTTCTTTGCTGTTTTCATCTGTCTAATTTCTTTGCTCTTTTCATCTGTCTGATTTCTTTTCTGTTTTCATCTGTCTTATTTCTTTGCTGTTTTCATCTGTCTTACTTTCTTTGCTCTTTTCATCTGTCTTATTTCTTTGCTGTTTTCATCTGTCTTATTTCTTTGCTGTTTTAATCTGTCTTATTTCTTTGCTGTTTTCATCTGTTTTTCTTTCTTTGCTGTTTTCATCTGTTTGATTTCGTTGCTGTTTTCATCTGTCTTACTTTCTTTGCTGTTTTCATCTGTCTTATTTCTTTGCTGTTTTCATCTGTCTTATTTCTTTGCTGTTTTCATCTGTCTTACTTTCTTTGCTGTTTTCATCTGTGTGATTTCTTTGCTGTTTTCATCTGTCTTACTTTCTTTGCTGTTTTCATCTGTCTTATTTCTTTGCTGTTTTCATCTGTCTTACTTTCTTTGCTGTTTTCATCTGTCTTATTTCTTTGCTGTTTTCATCTGTCTTATTTCTTTGCTGTTTTCATCTGTCTTATTTCTTTACTGTTTTCATCTGTCTTACTTTCTTTGCTGTTTTCATCTGTCTTATTTCTTTGCTGTTTTCATCTGTCTTATTTTCTTTGCTGTTTTAATCTGTCTGATTTCTTTGCTGTTTTCATCTGTTTTTCTTCATTTGCTGCTTTCGGTTGTTTCACTTTCTTCGCTGCTTTGTCTGTTTTACTTTCTTTGGTGTTTTCATCTGTTGTAATTTTTTTCTGCTTTCGGCTTTTACCTTTTTTCTGTTTTTTTTCTGTAATTTTTTGTTTCTTACGTCTTTAATATTTTCTTTCTCGTTTTTTTTTCTGTTTCATGTTCTTGTTTTTGTCTGTCAAACTTTCCTTGTTACTTGAGTCTGTTTTACTTCCTTTGCTGCTTCTGTCTGTTTTACGGTTTTCGTCTTTCGTCTTTGCTGTTTTCGTCTGTTTTACTTTCTTTGGTGCTTTTTTCTGTTTTTATTTCTTTGCTGTTTTCATCTGCTGCTTTCGCCTGTCTAACTTTTTTATCTACTAAGGGGTCACCTATTATCAAGGCCCATAGGCCATTCGAGGATAATGGTTAATGAGTTTGTCAGAAAGACAGTGAAACAACAACATGAGGATTGGTAATATTGGTTGAGACAATTTGTGTACTGGAGAGCAGGAGAGGCAGACGACTGCTGTGAGCCAGGGCGCTTGTCCACGGCTATCGAAGAGAAAACGTTTGGTTTGCTGCTTGTGCAGAGGAAAGCTGCGGGCACGAACCCGTAAACGCCCATTCACAAAAAGTTTAATTTAATTTTTTTTAAGAGGAAACGACGGCGGGCGACTTTGGCATGCTTATTTGCATATGTGAGATGTTGCTGCTATAAGAAGCACGAAAAAACGTGATTTTGGGAGATGCGTTGGGAGATGGACGTGAACCGAGGAGGAAGAAAGTGCCACATTTATTTTGGTGAAACGTTGCATTGACTCGATCAATTTTATTATTTACGAGGACGGCTGAACAAGAATTTGTTAACGGTGGACTTGAAAACGACCATATTATAGTTAGCTGGGAAGTAGACCCATGATATTGTGTTCCAGAGGCGAATAATTTTTGAAAAGAAACTCTGCTCGTGTTTAGTTTTAGGTACACAAAGAAAGAAAAGAAAATTATTTACAGTGGTTGTAATTAAACGAGTGTTTGCTGTGATAGTTTAACACGGGGGAATTATAGGTTGCAGCTCAGTCGAGTACCCACCATGAAAATAATGATAGAGTAAGGAAAGACTCTTCTGGGATAAAGAAGTTAGAGGGAAGAGAAGAGGACATCTCCCCATTAGATTTCGAAGTCGCTTTAGCGGAGGCTGAATGCAAAATAAATTCAGGGTAGTGGGTCTCTTTGAGGAATACCTGAATAATAAAACGGGACAGGACTTACACAGAACCGCCAATGTTTAGGACAAGTGAAAAAGGCGTGCTTGTCTATTTCAATTTTATCTGTCTGGCAGCATAAACAAAAAGGCGTATCTGCACAGTCAGTATTTACTGCCCTTAAGGGGTGGTGCGCTTTTGTAACTGAGAGTAGATCTCCTCCATTGACCATCCTAGCCACTCAACAAGCGAATCCTCAGCATAGTCCCCCACTAAATCCAAATACAGCATCCTTCGAGAAATGCATGATCAAGAAACCGAGGAAGTTTATTGAGTACAGCTCGGCACTGTCTGGAAAACTGCGATTCACCCGTCAGTCTACGACAGCCCTCGACTGATGGGTTAGCGATGAGGTCGGGAATGGTGCTCCGACCACAGGGCCCCATGCAAATTCTTCTATCAAGGTTCAACTCAGTCTGTCGGCATGTCAATGACTTACCAAGTCAGATATCTCCAAGCCTCCATCATGTGGACATTGAGTACAAACCTGTCTGCGAATGCACAGTTTCTCTTTCTTCCAAAGAAGTGAGAAGAGTAGATTCATAAAAACCGTCAAACGGCTTGCAGGCAAGAAAGTACAGACAGACAATAAAGGTTGAGAGGAAAGACATAAGTGGTGCATGTCTCAGCTCTATGCTTTAAAGAAAGATTTCCTCAAAGTCAAGTCCTAATAGACGCTTCTATCTTTGTCTGTGCTTCTGACAATTCTTTTCAAGCTGGAGACTCAGTCCAAACCAAACGCCAATAATTTTGACTGGGTAATCCGACCTGTTAAAAAGGCATGGCAGCATAGCTATGCTGCTCCAGGCTTCCAACCGCGGGCCGTTGGACATGCTACAGTTGATAACGGCCCCTGTAACGTTTTCATAATAGACAAGCACCTGAATCACCGCTTCAATGTCCCAGAAGCTTGACATGAAGACAGTGATATCATTAGCACATGAAGTAATTCTGGCCTGTCTTCCACCAGGCAATGCAGGACCGGATTTACCACCGCATCTTTTAAGCATAAGAAGGTTGAAAATGCTAGGACGTAAAGCAGGGGCGATAGCAGACAACCCCATCGAACAGACCGAAAAACTGCAAACGATTACAACCACTTCCAATTAACTTACACCATTGGCAAAGGCTGATGATGCAAAATGGAGATCCATTAACGGAAGTCAAGATTAAAACTGGTGGCCTCTAAAACATATCCCAAGAAACGAGGGTTGACCCTGTCAAAAGCTTTGGACTGATCTAAATTAAACAGCGCAGCTGATGTATATTCTCTTAAACCCTCTATAACAATGCGAATCAGATGCAAATTGTTCTGAATTGATCTCTCCTTCACAGCATAGTTCTGATCAGGCGCGACCAATCCACCAACAACAACCTGCAAATAGTTGGCAAGAACCCTTACCAAAATTTTTTAACTCTGTATTAAGTTATAGAGTTATAGGCACAAAATCATTAAATTTCTCCCCTCTATGCCCATTCTTTTTTCTTCAGCAATATAATCACTCCTTCGGTAACCTGACCAGAGATTGAGCCCTGATCAAACAAACGGTTGAACACATACGTCAGAAGAGACACGAACATGGGTAACAGACTCAAAAACAATTCGTAGGGCAGACCATCAAGTCCTGACCTGACACTCTGTAACCCTGCCATCACAACTAGCATTTAGGTGGGGAGAGTCAGCTAAATAGTTTCTAAACTCCTTGACACAGAGTTTGGGCAGTTGGATGTAGCGTTCCTCAAAGTTCTTCTGAAATCCTTCGCAAATATCCCGAGTTCCTTCGCAAATCTTTCGAGTTGACTCTAGGTATGTTCATCTGGGCTCTTGATTTTTTTAATGTACCTAGCCGAATCATGACAGAGATTTCATTATGCTCAACAACATCAAAGTTCATGGCCTCATTAGATACTTTCTTTAACCTCGCACTAACTACTTGACCATGATAACACTCACGAGCCTTGTGTTTGAGGTTTCCCTTAACTGGCTCCATTGTTAGGGAATCCCCCAGCAACGGGCAATTTAGTTTCTAAGCTTTTTTACATTTTTGCTTTATCTACAGTAAGATGTTGGCCATATCTGACGAGGAAACTTCGAACCTTAGCTTTAAATTCACCCACCATTTAGTCCCGATAACTGTCACACTAGAGCATGCTGTTTAAGAGATGCTAGCTTTTCCCAGAAGTCGTGTATCTCCAGCAAGGAGGTATTCAAATTCCAGTACCAGGCTAACCTAGGCTTATCACTTAACCTCTACAAGGTCATAACCAATTTATGGTCCTATTGGCCTAACCAGTGGAACATGAGACGCTATATAAAATCTACATCGCTCCTTGTAACTAATATCCTATCCAAATAAGTCTAGTCCATGTCTACATCTCCTGCTCTGGGTGATCCAGACGAAATCTGTTGATAAGATCGCATCTAGCCATTAGGTCAGACAAACTGCTTTCACATCTATCTGACGCACTAGCCCTCCCGACCATATCTATCTTGGGTCGAAGATGGTATTCCAATCATCCATTAACACTATCCGCTTTGAACCCATGATAAAAACCTCCAACTGTGGTTTAGTCGCCAGTTGAGTTATCCCCCTTTGCAAATTGGCTGTTTGGAGTCTCTAACCGCTAGATGGTTTTAGTGGGGAGTCAATTTGCATAGGGGTCGATTGAACAGTATAAAAACTGTACTCTTTTGATTCAAGAGTCGTTGTTGCTCAGTGAGCAAAGTGAAGTGGCGAGAGAAAGAGGTGCAGTTGGCAGTTGGTGGAGAATACATAAATTTTATTTTTCAAGAACTTTCCTTTTACGGATAGACCAGACCAACCACCATAAAAATGAAACACGCTCCAGAGTGGTGCTGAGTGAATGAACCATGATAATTCGAAACTCACATGTTTGAACAGCAACATCGGCCACAATCAGCCTGCCAAAAGCATCAGTATGAACAACGTCTATGACACAGAAAGGGTGTGTATCACTTACAAGGAGACATCACCACCCTGATAATTGGCATATACTGAAACGACATTGAAATCTCTAGACAGCATACGATAATCAACAGATTAAATGAAGTGGGTCGCCTTGAGCGCAGCCACCTTCATACCAACGGGCCAGGAAGTCTCTCATGATGCTGGAAGCTCTGCTTTGAGACCTCATGCCCCTCACATTAAAATTTGCAAGATATAAGGCCATGATGCTTAATCACTGTCGACCACGGGTCTGAAATCCCCTGGGGTGAGGATGCCGCAAGTCTGTCAGAGACTGCGACTTAATGTTCTTTCATAACTCGTCCGCCCTGGGCAGACCCCCCCCCCCACGTCCAAGGGAAACAGTTATTTTATTGTTCTATAGAAATAGGGGTGAACATAAATCGGGACCGTACCTCATACTTAACAGAGAGTTATTTTAATGATGGATGATCTTCCCTGACTAATTTTAGATCGACCCCTTTGTTGCCACCACCACCCTCCATAAATACGTTGTGCGACCACACTGCTTTGGTCTCAAGAATGTTGTGAGTAAGGAGACGTTTTGAATGTTCTTTGGGTTTGAAATATTAGATCCTGGACATAAATTGTTGTAACGGTTTTAGGTTTATCCTCTGCTGCATGGTAAGATCGGTCATCGCGTGCAGAGGATCAGCTTCACATATATGTTCCCCAGGCAAAAAGGAGAGCTTTCTAGTCTTTTCAGTTCTAACCTGTCCCGGCCCTTATATTTTTCTCTATCTAAGAATTGAGAAGGAGGACAGGCTTAGGGCGTATTAAAAAGGGAGGGGGTATTTTGCTCAGCCGGGGTAGAGGTTGGGAATTGAGATTGAGAGGGCTGGCCAATATAAATTGTCTATTCTGTAGTCCTTTTTTCTTCACTGTTTTCTTTTATATCTTTCTGTGTGTCCTCGCTCTCCTCTACTACAGAGCCAGGGTCATCAACTTTCATATTTGTCTTCTCGTCGCTCTTGATTTCCCGCGGAAATTCTGATGAATTGACTGTAAGTTTTCTCTTCAGAGTTGCTGTCATATTTGATGTTAACTGCTGTGACTGCATCTTTTGTTTGGACGGCTCTTTGGAGGACAGCTGTCTTTTTTCCAAAGGTGTATAGTGCTTTCTAGTTCTGGCAACTAGTACCGGTTTACTCCCTTGGCAACCGTGCTCCAGCCCACTTTGTTGATTTGTGCTGCCGCAGGAGCCGATGGTACTGCTGTGGCCACATGTTGTTTTCGGGTGTGGAACCAGCAGCAGGGATCTTCTCTGGAACATTCTTGGGGCAGAACTTTGCTATATACCCCTGCTGCTGGCAGTGCCAAAAATGTGACTTTGTTCCCTCCACTATAATAGATAATGTCCACCCTTCATATTTGAGTAAGGCAGGGATTTTGGTTGAAGTCAGCATGGTCCAAACGCATTTTGATTTTGTAATTACCTACCATGATATTGCGTCTTCAAGTTTCATTTTCAAATGCTTCAACTTTGAGTCTGACTTCGCTAACTTTTCAGCTTCCTTACTGTTTGGGAGTAAAATATCATACATGGCAAAACTCCTCCGGACAATAGATTGCATAGGGACTTTCAAATCCCAGAGTACCTCCGCTATGGTGTCCATTGAGACCCCAGTTAGGCTTTTTGTCCTGGTGTCTGTGGTCACCAGAGACACTATACGTTTCTGAAGATTTTCCCACGCTCATGGTACTGGTTTCAGCACGTTACCGTCTCTGTAGACAGTGTACTTGTTCTCAAAGAGCTCCCTATAAGCCTGCGGTGACAATTGGGACTGGGGCCCCATAATGCTCATGATGTTGCTAGAACGTCCGTTGCTGTTGCCTAGCCAGGATAGAGGTGCTGATGTTGCTACTCTGTAACCATTCTGGATGTGAATTGCTGGACTATGTAATGAGCGACCAATCAGATTGTGAAGACGATGGCCTGCTCCCAGTTGGACTGTTGTTGATGGCAGCTCCTTTCATGGATGGCGTAGAAACGACCCATTTCCTAACTGTTAGCCTCGATTTTCTTTCAGAGGAAGAAGGTTTTGGAGTTTCACCCTCTGATGAGTTGCTACTTAATTTCAGATCACAAGCAGTCTCCCAACCATGCGAGCATCCTGAAATTATTGGCATTTCTGGGAATGTGAGCCCCACTTCAGTAAAATTCCCTTTAACAGTGTTCATGGACTGCCATTTGTTCTAGTGTGTCCCAAATAGATAGGCTTTATCTGAGCCGGGGGGAGCTGTTTAAGGGGGCCCTTCACACACATAGAGACATGACCGATAGACCTGAGGTGCCTATGGTAGGGTAACCTTCACAATCAAACCATTGGGGTGCCTTTGTTGTGGCCACCTCTCGCAACGTACCGACTCAATATTGAAGTGCCTTTGGCATGGCTACGTCTCGAATCTGAGTGGTACCAGGTGTAGTATCCCCCTAACGCAGACAACGACCCATCTGGTGTGCTACAAGGTGTAGCACCCCCCTAACGTAGACATTGCCTCAACTGGAATGCTACCGGGTGTAAAACTCCCCGACATGAGCTTGTACATAATGGACACAAATATTGTACTGTAGAGGGTACAGCACTTCTCTGTTTTACCTCTAATCCTAAGACCAAGCTCGAAACTGCTGATTTGCGAAGACCTCTACCGGTATGAGTCAACCCAAGCCTGCTAGCTGCTTAGTCTGAGCTTGGAATGGGTACATGCAAAATAAATAGAAAACAATAAACAGTTAATGTAAAATATATTATCCAAAACAGGGGAGAAAGAGAGATGTACTAAAAGGGGGATAGACAAGGGAACAGAAAGAGTTGCCTGTTCAGAAGAGATTAAGCTTTAAACTCAGCACAGAAGTCTGGGTAGTTAGACATGTTTTAGGTAATCAGCTAACAGTGAAATGAGAATGGATACTACAGCAAAAGGACAGCAATAGTACTGTATCTATTTACTTGCTTTCCTATAAGGGTAAAGTTAGACAGAACGTCGGTTATTAATGTGGGGGAAATCCAGCTCCCCAAAAAGTGGCCCTTTGGATTGGGACAAAAAAAGAAAAGGATTTCTCATTCATTGACCAAGGATAGAAAAGATTAAGTGTAGTATAAAACAGATACTATACTTTGTTAATAGGCCTACGGTCAAGTGCTTTGTCTATTTTATGGCATATCAACCCTTTTGGAATCATTTGATGTTAACTACAATACCGCATTCATGGTATACAATAAAGTAAACACAATATGGTATTTTACGTATAGCTGAGGTGTAATTGAGGGTTCATACCTTTCTCAACAGTATTAATGCGTAATTAAAAACTATAGATTTGATAGTAGTTGAACTCTGCATAGCTGGCTTCATAGTCAAGTAATGGTATCCATTAAACCAATCATGCACACTGCTAAATATTTCCTTCTGAAGGAAACATAGAAATATACAAACAAACATGGCCGATTGTCATATTGGATTAGTTCCAGTTAATATACAAATATTGTATGTCAGACATTTTTATTTTTTTATTTTGTTTCTTCACTTTTTTGGTATCTAATACTTTTATTTTTATTATTTTTTATTTTTATTAGTTTCATTCGTACATTTTCATTTTATCCTTTCATTCAATGAGTTTTTTTGTTTTTCTATTTCGCTAATTTATTTGTTTTTACTATTCATACTCACTGATTCTTGTTTTCTGTCATTTCCAGTCCATACATATATATATATATATATATATATATATATATATATTATATGTGTGTATGTATATATATATATATGTATATATATGTGTATGCATATATATGTGTATATGTATATTTATATGTATATATACATGTATATATATATGTACATATATATGTGTATGTGTATATATATATGTATATATATATGTACATATATATGTGTATGTGTATATATATATATATATTAATAATTTAATATTTATTTATAAATATTATATATATATATATATATATATATATTATTTCATGTATCCACATTAAATGTTATAAGGAAATATCATATTTTATGTATCGATTTTCAGTATTTACTTCAACAGTGCTCAATATATTTATGGCAATTAAGCTACATACAGGCTTCCGCGTTTCATCCCCATAGGGAACCGTCAGGCTAAAATTGCATTTTAAAATTACATTTTAGCCTGACGATTCTCTACGAGGATGAGAGGATGAAATGCGGAAGCCTCTGTGTAGCTTAAATTGCCATAAATATATTTTAGTAACTTATTATATATATATATATATATATATATATATATATATATATATATATATGCATGCTTCTCGGATAAAAATAATGATTTCCTTCACATTTGACAAATAAAAAATGACTTCATGGAAAACATAAAAGCATGTGCAATTATAGGTGTCATTATGATTTAATTTTTAATATTTCGAGCGGTCCTCTTCCTTTTATCAAAATGTGTGATTTTATAAAAAATGAATGAATATGAAACAGTTGTGAAAAACTTTGTGCAGCATCCATTGTTTGTTTTAACATACAAGTCAGTCCATGCATTAATCTCATCATGAATCAGTGCTAAGCGCAATAAAGAAAAGTCCGTTGTGATTCGAAAAATTTGACCTAAATAGCTTTTAAGCTGCTAAATTAAATTTTGTTTTTGACTAGCCATTTTACATTTGTTATTGCTGTGCCATGTTATTGGCAATGTGATAATGTACTTTACTGCAATTCATTACAAAAATTACTTGTCCGACCCAGATTATGGGTAATATGAAACATTTTTAAATAATTACCTAAAAAATAAAAATCCGCTAATGTGATAACTGATGTGTTAAATTGAAGAATATGATAGAAGTTATCTATTTTACAAGTAAAATTTTATTTTTTTTATTTTTAAATTTTCTTATCTTTCTGTTGTTGCTGGGAATGGGGAATCCTACCGGATGCCAGACATTCACCGGCTTTTTCAGACACTCCAGCCTAGAGATCTTTTTAAGATTCTAACCGTCCCTTTAAGTGCAATTGTTTGTATTTCTCTTGCACTCGGTTAACCGGGTATACTCGCCAGATAGCTTTTGAAAATCTTTTTCATTAGTCCTGTTGCTCCTATAATTACTGGTATGATGGAGATTTTCCTTAGATTCCAGTTTCTTTTCATGTCGTACATAAGACCTTGGTATTTTGTAATCTTTTCCCTTCCAGCTCTGTTTAATCCTGCATCATTAGCGACACTGACTTCAACTAGGGTTGCTACTTTCTCCCTTTTGTCCCATATTACGATGTCAGGTTTAACAGCTCCGTTTTCTAGATATGTAGATATAGGGATTGCATAGTCATAGTGGATGGTGTATAACTTATTTCACACTGTTCATTCTGGTTCTATTTATCTTCCTCCAACAAGGTAAGATGTGACACACGGTCGGGAAAGTGGGAAAGAACTGCACTGGATATTAAACTTTTTAAAATTGATCCAGTAAAAATATTTACACACTCCATTATGTCGCATTGTATAATAGCCATCCCCTAGGAGAACCTTACAACTGGATGTCAAGTGGCTCACATTCTCTACTTCTGTGTGGCAGAACCTGCACTTGTTTGTCTATTTGTAGCTGACCTGAGGCGGTTGAATTGGCAGAATGCTTTGTGCCTATACATAATAGCAGCTGCACAGGTCATAGCGAATAATTAGGGAGACGTGTGGCTTACCCTAGAATTTCCACATGGGGACATATGCTTCTATGCCTGCTTTCAGCCAATCTGTTACCTCATTTGCACACTGCTCAGCAGGGAGAGAAAACAATTTACTCTATGAGGCGTCTCTAATGTGATCTCTGATGGATTCCTAATCAGTCTGCTGGTAGTATCTCGTCGTTTTGAGGAATGGCGCTTCGGTTTGGGGGTCGAAAGTTTCGAGTGATATCATCTATTATCACAAGATGATCTGCGTTCCCAGATAGACTATTGACATCTTCCCCACAAGCTTCGGGAAGTGTAATCAAGAATAGGTCGGGAAGTGAGGCTTGTTGATCCTCATGATATGGGAGACAGATTGGGAAAGTGAATGTTTGTGAATATGCAATAGAGACACTATGCATGCTATTACCAACTGCATCTTCATAGCTCGAGAAACCAAGCCAATCTCTGTGGGTAGACATTAAAATCCACAAATACATGGATTTGGGTGCTCGAATGTAAAGAGAGTGCTACGGCCACACTATCAGAGACATAGTTGAGCAGGGTACAGTCCTGGGTCGGAGTGAACGGTAAAGGAAATATAAGTAACTAACGCTGTGTTGTAAGGTTAATCGAAACACATGTACGCATGATCATTTGATTTTAAACTATGTTCTATTGTCATTGAGAAGATGTTATGGGTATAGACTCCAAGCCGATGAATATGCTTATCAGTCTTTACGGCAGAGTGGAGGGGAGGGCATGGCATGTAAAAATGATTAGAGGCGATTGAGGAGTGTGATTAGTTTCGCTTAATGCTAGGGAGTTGACAGTGGTTAAGTGGATAACGACACAGACTGACGATCTGGGTGTGCCAAGTTCGAATCTAGTGATTCCATCATACCACTTTCACTTAGGGATGTTGGCAACCATCACATGGCCCCTCCTGCAAGAATGTCGACAACAGAATCAAACCGGTCAACAAAGTTGTACCATTCTGATTCATACGTATTTACTTAATGCTAGAATATCTGAAGAGTTTACAAGGATGAAGGATTCTACATCATTACGGTTAGTTCCAAACTATCAGATATTTGAGGAGGCGAATTGTTTGTTTTTAAGGGTTCGTATGGTTTAAAAGTATTACTTTTTATTTGTATTAGCATTATTTTTGTTTTTCGTAAGAGTGGGAAAAATGGGTGTTTGTTAGATGCCAGTAAGCTTATAATAGTAGACTATTAGCCGAGTATTCATCTATGCGGTTGTAGCATTAGGAAAGCTTGCCAGAGATAGTGCAGGGTCTCTTTCCATGTGAGACATAGCACTACAGTTATCCCTATATCATACAACTGTTGATAGAGCAGCTACTCGTGTACTACCAGTTGGAAACAGCAGTCAGAAAAGCTGTCAAACCTGTACCCTCAACCTGCCAGAACAAGAGAAGCCCAGACTAGTCATGTGCAACTAAGTGACAAGAAAGTGTTCCCAAGTTGCCCAGATAAATAGAGATGGTGGGACAGTGTTCATTGTCCTAGTAAGTAAACAAAGCCAAACACTGGGTATCTTTAAAGTGTCCTGTGAAGGTATATCTGCCCCTGGCTAATAGACAAAAGAAGTACAAAGCCACATGATAGGCAGAGCATTAACCAATTGTAGGTTGGCAAACCAAATATATTTATCCTAGACTCCAGCTCTAGGCAGGTTGTCGACCAGGGCTAAGGAGGCCTCCCTCACCCTGTGGTGCAAGCCCAAAATGTTTGAAGTCAGTGCTCAAGTTTTACATCAGAGTTTTCCTTGTTCTAGATGGATGATTTGAAAAGATCTATGGGTCCATCTTACCAATAGGGGATTCTCGCACCTGGCGACTATGCCATGTATTTCTGCACTCTCGTATGAAAAAAATAATAATTGGAAAAAGTAAATAAAAATTTTTAATTTGTTTAAATATTAATTTACTTTCACAATCTTTTGTTTCTGTTTGTTTTCTGTTTTTAATAAGTTCAGATTCTTTTTAAAACATCTCATCTGAAAGCCCCCAATACTATCCATTCTTTACATTTTATTTTTTATTCTTATTTTCTAATTTTAAAATATTTTTGTTTCACCCAGATGATGTATCCACATATAAAGGCAATTTTAAAATTTTTCTGAAACTTTAAATATTGTTATCAAATATTTTTGTTCATTTTCTTTTCTTTATTTCCTTCTGTACTCAGACTTCTCTTTCTTTCTTTCTTTCGTTTTTTTTATTTACTTTCTGTCAATCTATAAAAGCAGCCAATAAAAGAATACTCTCGGCAGACATCAGCTATCTTTGAAACTGGGAGTGCTGATGTCATTCTGGAGTAGAAGTATAACTGGCCAATCATTGCGGATTTTCACTTCAAGAGAAGAATCTGTCCGCTGTAATCTTTCTGCTCTTGAAGAACTCTCTCGCTTAGTCTGAATAAAGTCTGTCCAACTTTTAGCAGTAAAAGACAAAGAAAGGAAAAAACAAGTGAAACAACAACAAAGAACCCCTCTAGCCTGATCCAGTCTGTAGTACTTATTAATGACGCGCTACAAATCAATGGTTATTAACATCAAACCTTCTAGACAATGATTATGAAATTGCAGTTTTATGTACTATTCGAGCTGGAAAGTTTCCAAGTTTGGGAAACATTCACTCTTTTAAAAGCATGACATTGTCTCTGTTCTACCGAATGAATGAATACAGGCACTAAACTTATTGCTAAAAATTAAACAAAGTGCTGCCGGTTGCACTTCTATTTTTACTATGCCAAAAAATAATTTATCTCGGTGTTCAGTTCTAAGTGGTTGATTGATACCCAAAAGTCGTGAGTTCTATTCCTTGTCATAGCAATTTTTTAATTTCAATTTCTTGTGATTACTATCGGTCCATTTTTCATAATGGTTTGAGTCCA
>OY744515.1:49638647-49816147 GCA_963556195.1 Sepiola atlantica | reverse complement strand
TTTTTGAAAAGGAGGGAACGGATATTCTGAAGATGCATCCATTAAGTGTGACAGACAGACGAAATGACTAATGGACAGATCAAGCCTTTTATAGAGACACTATGATTGTATCTAAAAATGTTATTTCAAGTATGACAGACCGATCGAAATGCTATTTCACACTTAAGAGTGACAGACAAACTTACGGAGATAGGGTCTTATAGAGATTAGTGGGTAAATCTAAAAATGCTATTTCAAACATAAGCATGACAGACCAACGAAAATGATATTTCAAATTTCAAGCATTAAAAACATATGAACATCTATTTTAGATTTAAGCATGACAAGTTAAATGCTATGTAAAACTTAAGAATAGCAGACCAATGAAAACGATGTTTCTAACTTAAGAATGGCAAACGACCAAAAATGCTATTTCAAACTTAAGCATGACAGACAAAGAAAATGATGTGTACAACCTTAATCATGACAGACCAACGAAAATGATATTTCAAACTTAAACATGGCACACCAACGAAAATGATATTTCAAACTTAAACATGACAGACCAACGAAAATGATATTTCAAACTTAAACATGACAGACCAACGAAAATAATATTTCAAACTTAAACATGACAGACCAACGAAAATGATATTTCAAACTTAAACATGACAGACCAACGAAAATAATATTTCAAACTTAAACATGACAGACCAACGAAAATGACATACGGAAATGCTATTTCAAATTCAAAGGTGACAGACCAACAGACTGATACATAAATAGAGATATATAAACGCATCTAAAAATGGTATTTCAAACAAGCATGCCAGACCAATGAAATTTATATTTCCAATTTAAGCATGACAGACGAACGAAATTAATATTTCAAACTTAAGGGTGACAGACTGACTGGCGGACAGAGTCTCTTATAAAGATGCTTGTACATATCTAAAAATGAGATGCATTCATATAATCTACACATTTAGCGATGAAAATGCTATTTTCAACTGAAGTGTGACAGACGGTAGGACTGACCAACCGATAGACTGACGGACATAGCCTTGTATAGAGGTGCTTGGACGCATCTAAATAAAAAGTAAATAACAAGAAAGAATATTAATAATAAAATAAAAAGTCGAAAAAGGAAAATAACACAATTAGAATATATTTACTAGAGAAGAAAGAAAGAAAATATGAGGCATTTTTTGCCCCAAAAGGGGAAAGAAATATCATCACACCTGCTCGAGAGAGTAGAAAATTACAAATGACAGGTAAAAAGTGATAAAACAAGACATAAATGCAAGGTTGTAATATTTTTGCCTGCAAATATATATTGTTGGAGCTCACCTTGCCTTCGAAAGAAAATACATATCACCCTCACATTTTTGTTTTGTAAAAGATGGGGGTGGGGGGGGTAGTAATGATTTATTTATTTATTTATTTTTCGTGGTCCTTTGTTTTACTTATCTATTTTAATTCTTTTTATTTTTTATTTATTCATTTTATCTATGTTCCTGACAGGTGCTTCAAGTTTACTCATGTTTTACAATGGGTTGTCAATATACAAGAGCGAGTGCACACTTCACTCACACATATATGTGTGTGTACATGCACACACACACACACACACACACACACACACACACACACACACACACACACACACACACACACATATATATATATATATATATATAGGCGATAACAGTATGGCTGCTTTCTATAGGTGGTGATTTCAGAGACGCTCTAAATGGAGGTGTATTCGATGTGAGTTCTTTGTATTTCAGACTTCTGTTTCGTCTCATCGCAGTGTATATTTTTTCTAATTGAGAACTTTTTGGCTTTCTGATGAGTTCAGCGAGGGAAAATTCGATATTGACATACAAATGTCGGTTGGTCTTCTGGTAAACGAAACGGAACCGTAATTGTACCAACAGTGATTGTTTTTAAAAAAAAATAGTTTCTAAGATGAATAAAATCTTGGTCTTTTGAATCTAACAAAATCTTGTTTATTTATATATGCTCTGTTGTTACATGTTTACAATCATCGAGCTTTCAATTGGAAGAGGTTGGTATGCATAAGAAATAGAAGGTATATACTAAACATATATTTTCGAACTCATATATATATATATATATATATATATATATATATATATATATATATATATAATTCTGTAAAAGTCTTGTTAAAGTTGTTATGAAAATGCTTGGCTGATTTACGGCTGTAACCGAAAAATGTCTGCAAATATGTAGCTAATAATGTTTGTATCAACAACAACTTATACTAATATATATCTATCGTGGACATAGCATGGTGTAGTCGTGACAGGAGTGAATTATGGGCTCGGAATGCCGAGGTCGAGTTTTATCTGTGCGACTGCATCACTTTTATTAATACCTTTGGAAAATGTATGAATCCAAATGCTCTCTCCAGCTATGGATTAAATAGTAGGGTAGATTAGACTCTCAAGCCTTGGTTGTGTAACTAGTTATGGGGGGAGGAAAACTCACAAATAACACCAGTTGTTTTATGCTTATCCCGGAAATGTTTCCAGTCATCCTGAACTTTACCATCATGAAGTCGCCGATTGACCAGTATACTTGAGAAAGGTGGTTTGAAACGCACCGTGAGTTATAATGGAAATACAACATGCGGCCCAGAGAAAATAATCATCAATGGAATAAACACTAGGACCCGACCTGGGAAATCTTACGTTACAAGGATGCAAAAACATAGCCAGGTATGAAAGTACCAATTCCATATACGTAGACACGCAGCTTCAAAGAACTAAAAACAGACTTAAATATATATATGCAAAAAACATCAAAAAAGAATTCAAATTAACTACAGATATTGAAATAAAAAAAACAATAATAGAAAAACCAAACAACAATAAAAAAGAAAAAAAGAAAAAAAAGGATACATTAAAATATTATTAAGAAGACGAGAGACACTTTTAAAACGAATATGCAAACGTTCAGGATTTGTTGCAGTGACAAAAAAGGTTTTGAAATGTTTTTATTTGTTGAAATGTCAAATGCATTTTCAATTCGAGCGTTCAATTTGAAATTATCATTGACATAGAGAGAAATAGACAGTTAGAAATGATTGACCTATTTTTTAAAATACTAGTGGTTTCAATTTTCTAAAGTAACTATAAGATTATGCAAATGAGCTGTAAATGTAAATTAGTTGAGTTATTTGTAAGAATAAATGTTCTAGTTACGATAAAGTTTGTAATATATATATATATATATATATATATATATATATATATATATATATATATATGAGAAAGGAAGGATGAATGTAATCCGACGTAATGGGAAATGAAAAAGGAAAAACCAAAAAGGATGTTTTTTTTTTTATATATTCACTAACGTTTCGTCTTTATTGTAAGACTTCTTCAGGATGATACTTTTAAGAAAAATGTCATGCAAGTACATGACAATATTGGGTTGACATGATGGGTTGACGAGAAAAACTATTAGCCACTACTGGGTGCGCAGGCCCGAGGTCCGGGCTTAGTGAAGTCAGTAGCATGGAATGAAATTAATGAGGATGCTTCTGAGTGAAAAAGTGGAGGGGTGGGGGTGAACGGAAATAATGTGACTGGCTGTTAGTGAAGAAGTGGAGGGGTTGGGGAAGAGGAGGGGAGGGGAGAGGCTCTGTGATTTTGGTGTGTGGGTAATGTCATGGTTTTAGAAAAGATTTGAAAAAATGAAGGTGGTTTGAAAGTGGGAGGGGTAGGTGTGTAAGAGTGTGAGAGAAGTAGTCGAATGGGTGAAATTGGTGAGGGGAGGAGCTTACAAATAAAGACGAAACGTTGATGAATATATAAAAAACATCCTTTTTGGTTTTTCCTTTTTCATTTCCCATATATATATATGGGGTATAGCTTGTTACAAAGGTTAATTTATTTGTTTTCCTGTGTGATCAGACGGTAGATGTCTGTGGAGGCAAGCGCCCCTATATTGAGAAAGATTTTATTTTCAATATCTCTGACGGTTTGTCTTGACCCCAAGAAGATGGTTGAACGTTGTAAAGCCGGAACTTGACATACATACGGATTGAAGGCCTGAATAATGCCCCTAATTGAAAAAGTTCGATGTCAACCTTATGCTTTTGATATATCATGAGCTGGTGAGCAGAAATTTTAAAAGCAGGAGGAGGGAGGCACAAGAAAGGTGCCGTTTATTTATGTGTAATTGTGATGTCACTTACCATGAGCAATCAAACAGGAGACGTAAAGGAGACGCGACACAGTGTTTATTAAATCAAACAGACCAATCAAACAGGGTACGTAAATGGGATGGGACATTTTAGGAAAGAAACTTTAATGATGGAACTTCCGTGTGTACACAGAGAGAGAAAGGAAAGTTATTCATGGTGGTTGCAGTTAGGCGAGTTCTTGCTGTGAATGTTCTACAGGAGTGAATTAGAGATTGGCGCTCAGTCGAGCACCTACCATTAAACTAACGATAAAATAGAGAAAGACTAGCAATGTCTCTTCTGTGAGAAAGAGGCTGTACGGAAGAGAAGAGATTATCCCCCACTGGATTGTGAAGTCCATTTTGTACTCTATCAATGCAAGAAAGAATGCTCCAAGTGGCATTAGTACTCCATCTTAGGACTATCTGACTCTTATACAGATAGAAGGTTGCGTTAGGCGTGAGGTAATTTCTTGAGCGATAGAATGATTCAACCATTTTTCCAACAGATTTGATGTAAATCTTCTATTTCAAGTCTGAAGTTAAAGTCAGCACTAGGACTTATCAAAGTAGGAGTCCTCCTCAAGAAGAGAGACATTCGTTTCAACTGGGGCAAAATAAAGAACTGAACACTTGTGATGAAAGGAGAGAAGCTTGATTTTAGAGCCCCACAGTTAATGCTTTTGATTTATTTCTGGCACATAACACCAGTTACTGATCCAAAAAACTATTTTTCTGTTATTTTTGTTATAGGAAGGAAAGTTTTTCTTTGACAAAGCTTTATTAGATGTAATTATGGTACAACTTACAAATAGTGTCACACTTTCGTATTTTCATAGGTAAATCAAGGAAAGATAACTGATTCAGTTGCCATTGTGAAAAAAGGGAAATAACTATGTATGTTTTCACCACAAATAGTCGTTATCATTTGTATTATATTGATCAAGCACATTGATGCCTGGCTTATTAAAATCTGCATAAAAAATATTAATGAACTAACACTTTATTGGAAAAATTTTTGTTCTAATCTTTTAGCTAATATTGATGAACAAATAACTTTTTGATGAACTATTTGTATATACGTTCTAGTAAGTACACTATCAGTGCCTCGTTGAAATAGTACAGTTGATTACCTATCACGTTAACGTTTTAACGTTTTTATATATCTATTTAGTGTAATAATATAAGCCTTTTAAAAAAATAATTAGCCGCTTTCGTACCATAAATATAACAGGCAGATACATATTGTCTTTCAATAAATAAAACAAATGCCACGATTTATGACATTTTATTCTATTTTGAAACAATTCATTTAACAATATAATTGTTTGGCACGTAACGACACCAGATGGTATGCAATTACATTTGTGCATTTCGTCTTTGGTGATTGGACGATCTCATTTTTTTTAAATGTGTGTGAAAAGTGATAACGTACATACAAACGTAGGTACGCGTGTTATTACACACTTTAGTCGAAAAATCTTTCACCTTAGTTCAATCAGCTTTAAAATATTTGCTAATCATTGAAAAAATGCTTCCTTTGTATATAAAAGCACTGATATATTGAATCGTCTGTTCTGGCTTCACTGCTCATCGAAAAGCCGTGCAAAAATAAAATAAAATGGGATCTCACGAGGGTTAGGGGAGAAAAGGCATAGAAACCCCCCATGGGAAACACAAATTAAATTGTTGTTTCACACTATCAAAAGATATTGAGCTTTTATGGACTGAAGTTGCATTGCGTTCAACACTTAGAAAAAAATTCATTTTCTATTGTTTTTATTGTATCAGTCTTTCTCTTTTGTGCTTACCCCACATGAACTGGCATCGATGGAGAACAGTAGAGTCTTGGGAAAGGATAGGGGATCCCCTAGAAGTATGGGCCGCCGTTATCAATATAATTAGCTCATCCCAATCCATTTCTTTTCATGAAACGAAAAAACAAAAAACAAAAACAAATATTGAAGTGTTTTATTCATTGAATGTTATTTTTTGTTCGTCTATAAACTCTACAGCGATTTCTTTTGTATTCATTTATAGAACTTGATATTTCTTCATTGGAAAGGTTATATATACATATATAACTAGTACAATACTCGTCCCAGGATGGGTAAAATATATTCCTTAAACAGAACAGTTTTTCACCAATTTATGTCCCCTTACAAAGATTAAAATCGACATATAATGCCACTAAACCTTAAGTCTATAATCCTTATTCCAATTTTGATCAAAATCCATTACATGATTTTGATTCTAAAAAATGTCTAAAATTTAAGGCGTTTAAGCTTAAGGGGTCTTAAGAAGAAATTGAAATTCATGTATTCTTGTTTAATTAGTGTCTAGTGGCCATGAATAACGCTTAATGCAAATCTAAAATATTTGAATTTTCAAATGGGAGGCTGTGTATATATTATGTCTCCTAAAATCCCTTTAGAATACTTTAAAAAAAATGAAATTTGTTAAATATTAAATAATTTATGTCTAATACGTATTGTTAAAATTTCATAGAAATCGGAGGTTTCTGAATTTTCCACCCCCACTTTACTCCCTTTGCAGAAACTGAATTAAACTAAATATAGTTTACATAACCTACCCTTATGGCTAGCAGATTTGGCATAACCGTTAGAGTTGGCATAACCGTTGCTATGTGTCCGAGTTACTGAGGTTCAATCGTCGGTTGAGTCATGCCAAAGACGTAAAACATGGTACTTGATGCCCCCTTGTTAAACATTCAGCATTATAAGGTGACGATCAAGGGTAAGTGGAGTAATCTTGGGAAAGGAATGACGCCCTCTCGTATATCTCAATGAAAAGGGAGTATTCAGGTCGCCTTCGACTATGGTTGACCACTTTACTTACCTTTACGCTTAGCAGCTATGTTTCAAAATTCACAATGATCGGTTAATTAGTTTAACAGTTAATCCTGTACATACAAATATATAAAAATATATATATATATATATATATATATATATATATATATATATATATATATAGGCAACGTTGTCTCTTGCAGGCAGGTATTTTTGAATATAAGAGACAACTCGTGTCTAGATATCTTTTGGTAGATCCTTTCAATAGTCCGAATCAGGATCTTCGTTTCGGGGGGAATTGGCTGATGAGTTTGCCATAGTTTGGATTTGTCTCCCAAGTACTTTCGGACCCATCTGGGTCGATCTTCGGGGGAATGAGGATTAATCAGGTATAGACCATGTGTTAGTATTTATAGAAGGTTATTGGCAGGAATTATGTACTAAGTACGAAACTGTATTTGGAGCTATAAACATTTTAGAATATTATTACTGATATTAAAGTTAATTAATTCTATTAATTAGGGTTTTTTTTTTGTTTTTATATATAGGGATTCTAATATATGGAGTTTTTGTTTGTTAGTACTAAATTCTAAGATTTTGGTATTTTCTAATAAGAGTTTTCTGAATTATAATCGAGAGCAGGAGTGGGCGTTAGTTAAGTGTTAGGCTATGGCGCTAGTATCATATATATATATATATATATATATATATATATATATATATATATATATATATATATATATATATATATATATATCAGGTGTGTGCAAAGTAACTAACTGAAATAATTCCAGTCATCTGCTTATGCCAGAGAGTGTGTAAGAGGGAAGGACATTTTCAAATAGTCAGAAGTTTAATTTAAACTGTTGGTGAAAGGCAGTACAGTACAATCATTATCTACATGAAATAGGAAATGATAATTGAAAGTTCCTAGGAATTTATGATAAAACTAATCAACCCACCTGGCCAGTTATGATGGTTTGCAGAATTGAACATACTAATATTATGAATATTCAACGTTGTTCAAATTCACCCATTCACCCAGAGGTATGTGCTCCAGCCATTACTTGGAAGTAGACAAGAAAGAAACCTACAAATATGAACAAACAATATTATATATATATATATATATATATATATATATATATATATATATATATATATATATATATATATATAGTGCAGCCAGAAATAGGTTTGAAGAATCAAATAGATTTATTTAAATATCAGCGTGCTTGTGTCAATCGATTTATTTTATTTTTATTCTATTTATTTTTTACTCCTATCTATAACTAGTTAGTTTATTATGTTTAGTAGAGATTAAGCCACTAGACATTCCTGAAAGTGTATCTACCAAGTTCCAAAATGCCATTCAAAATCTAACCAGTTGAAAGAGTGTATACATCCGCCACCTTCCTGTGACATAGTAAAAGGTCTGAAAGATAGCAAAGTTCCCGATTGATTGAGCAATGTGAGGAGAAAGAGGCATGTTTGTAATCGTATCTAGTTTAATAGTGAATTAGTGAAGAGAAGTGTCAGAGGCTCTTTTTATAGCTAACCTGAACAGGAAATGGTAATTTGAAAGTTCCGTGGAATTCATAATGCAACCAACCCAGTAGGTTATGATAGTTTGAAAACTGTAATACATTTTGAATATTCAACGTTGTTCATATTCATCCATTCATCACAAGTAAGCTTTCCAATAAAACAAGTGCAACAATCTTTTTTCTTCTTTTTCTTTTGTGTTAGTCTCGAGCTACGACATAGTCTACAATAAGTTTTGTCTCTACTTGGTACGATCACAGGCTTGATCCAGGTGACGGCCCGTTTTACAGAGATCATTGTCTAGGGTGTCTGCCATCTCATCATTCACCTTCCTCTCGGTCGCTTCCCGGTAACTTCTAATTTAAGAGCTAAATCACTGGGAATAAAATACCCAACCCTACATACTTCTACTATTATTAAAAACAACATGTTTATGGTTATGCTGTTGAATACTGCTGCTCAGCACTAATAAAATGAATCATGGCATAAAAATAATAGTTTTTATTTCATGCTCCATTTCATTTTGAAGTCATTGTCATTTTGTTGTGATATACGGCATACTCATGTTGACACACTAGTTCTTATTAGATCAGCTAAGTTAAGCGACTTTGAGGCTGGTCAATACCAGATGACTGACCATTTGGGAATACCAGGTGCTGTATGTGGGAGGACGGCGGCATCTCCCTGCAAAACTCTGCATTTGATTGGTATATACGGCCATTTTGACTAGGAGCAAAATGAGTATCTGTTTTTATACTACACTTCATCTTTTCTGTCCTCGGTCAGTGAAGGAACACTCCTTCTAGACTGAGGCATTTTATTTTATTTTTGTCTTAATCCAGAGTTCCCCTTTTTGAAGAGCTAGATTTTTCATATATTAAAAATTCGTCCTTGTGTCTAACTCTCTGTTCTCGTTGGGAGGCAAGTGAATATGAGCACACCGGTTCTATATACGGCATAATCATGTTGACAGGCTGGTTCTCATTAGATCAGCGAAGTTAAGTGACGTTAAGTCCGGTCAGTACCAGATGGGTGATCATTTGAGAATACCAGGTGCTGTATGTGGGGAGATGGTGACATTTCCCTGCTAAAATCTGCAAAAATAACGTTATTTGTTCCCTGACTGGGATGTACATGCAACTTTGGACCGCTTAGAAATTTAATATTCTTTAGAAACTTCATCCTTCGGAGAAAGCCGGCTCAACCCACCCAAGGTTAATACCATACCATGTACCCCCAGATCTGAATTTGTTGGTCTCTCCTTGGATGGTGTTTCAAGAGAGAATGCAGTGTATGATCAAGCTCATTGATGTTAACAAAGGGAAGATACCTTTTTAGGTTGACGCATACGTGCAGGTTGTTCTTTCAACTCTTTTATCGTCATGTTTCTGCTGTTTCTCCATCGTCTTACTCAGATGACTTAAGTGTTTTTTTAGTCGTATCTTACACCTTCTGTAAGCTGCACAAAATCAAGCCTTTTCTATACAATGTCTACATACCATTTTAAAGAAGTCTATTTAAAAATTGCATCGTAGGTATGACCATGGTCTGGATATATTGCAGAGCAAAACACTAATCAGTGAAGATGAATGCTTTCCTTTCCCTAAACAAAGAAGACATTTGTGGATATTTAATTTCTTTTATATTCTATTGAAACAAATTTTCCACCCGGGTATTGCTGGGTACTTCTGCAAGTATATATATAGAAAAAGAATTCACCTAAATTGAATAAAGAAATCTATTGGAAATTAGACATGTGTGACCATGTGTGAAATAGATGTGTTGTGTATCAGTTTCGGAGATGGTGTTGGCACAGTCGGCATTGATGAAATCATCAAGAGGTCAGAAGGTCTGCGTATGATGAAGTTAAATGTAGATGTAAAAAAACAACGACCTAAACGCCAATATCAAAATAAGTATTTTTACTGCCCAATGAATTGCTATAATAAGGTAGTGACTGATTATTGGTCTGCATTTATTACTGTCTCCCCTCACACCCCACCCGCTTTACTGCATCGCTTCCAACTTCATTTCTTTTATCTTCCATTCAGTTTTTTTTGGCGTAGTCCTAAAAGAAATTCTTGTTAAGCATGATTGAATGTTTGAAAGTCTGGCACTGTTAATTTTTATAAGCTTTATAATGTTCTAGTCTTTGTAATACCTTTTTGCATAGATGCATCCACGCATCTTGGTCAGACGTTTGTCTGTCACAGTTTGAAATAGTATTTTTGTTGGTCTGTTATGCTTAAGTTTGAAATAGTATTTTTGTTGGTCTGTTATGCTTAAGTTTGAAATAGTATTTTTGTTGGTCTGTTATGATTAAGTTTGAAATAGTATTTTTGTTGGTCTGTTATGCTTAAGTTTGAAATAGTATTTTTGTTGGTCTGTTATGCTTAAGTTTGAAATAGTATTTTTGTTGGTCTGTTATGCTTAAGTTTGAAATAGTATTTTTGTTGGTCTGTTATGATTAAGTTTGAAATAGTATTTTTGTTGGTCTGTTATGCTTAAGTTTGAAATAGTATTTTTGTTGGTCTGTTATGCTTAAGTTTGAAATAGTATTTTTGTTGGTCTGTTATGCTTAAGTTTGAAATAGTATTTTTGTTGGTCTGTTATGCTTAAGTTTAAAATAGTATTTTTGTTGGTCTGTTATGCTTAAGTTTGAAATAGTATTTTTGTTGGTCTGTTATGCTTAAGTTTGAAATAGTATTTTTGTTGGTCTGTTATGCTGAAGTTTGAAATTACATTTTCGTCATTTTCGTACCTTATATTCAGCCCAAACAAAGCAGATTGCCACATAGACGTAATAGACTACTGTGAATTAGTGGTCAGATTTATATGGGGCATCCTAAGTGGTGAGTTGTGCAGCTAGATGTCTGTTCACATTACATTTAAATTTCTGCATATTAGTACGGTCGGGGAAACAGAGAGCAGGAAGAAAATTCCAAAGGCAAACATTGTGAGGAAAAAAGCTCTTAGACTAGAAAGCTTTCTGGCATCTGGCGACCTCTACATTAGAGGGGTGGGCTTTTGTTGATTGTAAGGTTTGTTTATGGAATTTACGTTAAGGAGGCACAAGTGCAGCAAGTTCGTCAGAGCACGTTCCATCGACATACTTGTAAAACAAGCACAGGGATGCAACATTGCGGCGATGGGACAGGGGCTGGAGCTTGGTAGACAACGTTGAACCTATTACATTAGAGGTTCTTATTTGGACCCTGTCTAAGGAGGGGAGACTAGTGGTTGGGGCACTAACCCAAATGTGGCAACAATACTTCAAACATGTCATGCTAATGTTCGAAATAGCATTTTCGTTGGTCTGTCACGTTTAAGCTTGGAATAGCAATTTCATCATCAAACGCAAAAACTGACTGGACACATCTCAGCAATATCCGTTCTCCTCTCAATAAATAATGTTGGATTATTAACTGTTTGCAAAATAAATAATTTTGTATTATCTAATTTAAATAATAATAAAACCGACTTGTGTCTAAAAAAAGCGTGGTGACCTCTGATATAACCAAACAAAATTTGTTAAAACAATCTGCATACGCAAGGTATCATACCTAAACTTATATATAGGGTGTAGAACAAACACCCATGCTTTGATTGCTAATGACACTTTGGGATTTTTAAATAGCAAATTTTTAAATAGCAAATCTAAATAAATGCCGATGTGAATTTTATTTATAAAGAACCAGTTTTGTCTATATGTTTCCTTCTAATAGAATAGTACAAATGTAAAACATTTATTTGTGCACATCATTTCTAAATGGGGATCACGTTGCTGTGTGATTGCCTCCCTACAGACTACAACGTGTCGTTTTCAAGTCCAATGTCAACAAATAATTATTAAGCTGTCCTTTTAAATAATCAAATGTTGTCCATTCTCATAGTATGGTTCATCATCCAACTGACAATCACATTAACCTTTAACCTCGAGTGGCTGTTGGCCATGGTAAGTGGTGTCTTACTAGTATTAAAAAAATGTCTTTTTCGACATAACTTGGACTACTTCTATGTTGTTTCCATCACCACTTGAAAAAGGCACGTTTTTACTTGCTAACTTTTGAGTGACAAGACTGATTTATATTTATTCATATACAAATAAATACCCATTGATCTTTCCTGAACAAAGTTTCTTTCCAAGAACTTCCCATCTGTAGAACACGTTTTCATGGGACTGTGCCTCTGTAGACTACAACGTGGTCGTTTTCAAGTCTAATATCAACAGATATTTGTCGAGCCGTCCTCTTAAGTAATCAAACTTTGGTGGCCATTTTCGTTCATCGGTTTCAATCCTCTCATAATATTTTTCATCATCTAACCGACAATCTCATTAATCCTCATCTTTGAATAGTTTTTGGCTTTGGTAAATGGTGATTAATGAGTATTAAAAATGATGTGTTCGATCTGAGCACCATTTCTGTTCAGGCACACGTGTACTGTCACTGCAAAGATTGTTATATAGCGAAGGGCGTGTTTGAGTATGTGTGTGAGGGTTGACACCTTAAAGGTCAGAAGTCAGTGAAACTACATTTTTCTCTCTCTTTCCTGGCCGACATTTCAAGCAGAGAAGACGTGTCCAGGTGCTATCCCCAATGTGGGGCAGCACAAGGTGTGACTGATATAGCAGATGAGTTATCCGTCTATCTTTCTGTCTGTCTTTCTCTCTCTCACATGTACACAAGTGGCCTGTCATTCTGATGTTTTATGTGACTGTCTCTCTCTTTAAATAAACCTTATTAAAAAACTGAACATTGGCGTTAGAGTGGTTTTGTACTGACAGACAATCAGCAAGTTGGGTTCACAACGACGACATGGGTGTATAATGGTTTTTACACCCATCGGTAGGTGAACATTTAACAAGCTGTCTATTACACAGTTACACATTTCTCGGGAGATTTCTTTTTACAAAGTCAGTAATTGCTTTCTCTAAGTTGTTTGGATGAACTTTTAATGCACTGTCGTAATCATATGTCCACAGTAACAGACCTTGTAGAGGGTGATCAGGAGAATGAGATGCTCAGTTTTTGTATAGATGACACGATAACCAACAAATATTTCTTTAAACATTTCTAATGTTTGATTAGCTGTATGAGTGTAGCCGCCATCTTGTATTAACCAGTTGATTCAAGATGGAACACCTCGACGATATTCCAAAGAATTTGAGGTAGAATTCTCTGATTTTTATTTTTTGCACAATAGTCAGTGTCATAGTTCCCAGATTGTTAACACATCTTTAGTGTAGAAATCCCCATCTTTGCTTCACCTACGTTGAAAAGAAAAATACAACCTAATGACAATTATGGTCAGCTCGACAGTTTGTTATTAGGGTGTGTTTTTAGCCACCCTGTATGATGATTTCTCTTCTGGAATATCAGGGAAAGGGGCATGCGTATAGGAAGTAAAGTGTTCCAATAATTAACATTCTAATATGCTTCATTGCATTTAACTATGATACTGTGAGGCTGTGTTTGCATCGGACATAGATAAATAGTAAAGACAGCGTTTTGTTTAATCTTATTTATAACAAAGAATATATACATAATATATAAGATAAAGTCAGCTGAATTTTAGCAGTTGTAAAAGTTATGATTCACGACAGTACATCATCACTTAAGGTTTAACAATGCTTTCACGATTTTTATTTTTATTTTCTAGTATATGGCAAACATACATAATACCCCATGGGTCTCTCCCAAATCCTTCCCCCATAGGAGGAGGGAGAATCTGCACCAAACACGACTGCTCTCTTTCACGGACGTGTCACTCGACTTCCTGTCTGACATCATATCCTGACATGCAGCCTTAATTCTAATCTTTTGCCTTCTGATGGAAGTTTCCACTTTTCTGCTTAATCTGACCTTATGTGAAAAATACTGTTTTTAACATTATTTTTACATATCTACACCTAATCTTACTACATTTGGTAAAATTCTACGATTTTTATTCTTTTGTTCAATAATTAGTCTCATAATTATCAGATGGTTAATAAATCTTCAGTGTAGAAATTCACATCTTTGCTCCACATACACACCTGATCAAAAAAGTGTAAAATGCCTCATTTTATAAAAATTTAAATTTCTCAATAAAATGTTTGGAATGTAGCTTTTTGTTTCCATAACCTTTTAGATTGTAGTATTGGTAACCTTAAGTGGGAGGAGTTTAAAATCTATCCTTAAAAAAAGTTTCTTTTAAAAGATTTTCAAGTGGTCTTAAATTTTTGATCAGGAGCTTACATTGAAAAGAAAAATACATTCAGATGTCAATCATAGCCAGCTCAACAGTTTGTTATTCAGGTAATAGTTTTAGCCACCTTGTATATATTTATTTCTCATGAAAGTGTACCCAAGCATAAAGCACTCACTAAAGTTATTCTTTATCTCTTATTTTAATAAGATTTAAGCAACATCAAAAAGATAAAGATTCGTAAAATTGACTGCAGGGTGTAAGCTCTATTTTCATACAGTTTTCACAATGCAAGTGTTTCAATGCTGGTGTCTAAAAGTTATTATTAATGACAGTACACGATCATTTGCAGTCTACCAATGCTTTCAGGGATTCTCTTTCTCTTTTCTAGTATACAATATACATACATAATACACCATGGGGTGCTCCCAAACCATTTCCCCATAAAGAAGTGGGAAGGGAAACCGTCCAAAATACGACCGCTCTCTTTCACACTTCAGACAAAAAAAGAAAGACTTTATCAGCTTATCTGCTCTCTGTCATTAGACTTCTTGTCTGTGACGTCATAAACCAAACACGACTGCTCTCCTTCACGGTTCAAACTATCTCTACATGTTATGCAACTTCTTGTCTGACGTCAGATTCTAACATGTCACCCTAATTCTAATGTTTAAACTTATGATGGAAGTTTCCACTTTTCTGCTTGATTTAAGCTCATGTGAAAAATACCGTTTTTAACATTATTTTTAAATACCTACAATTAATCTTGTACATTTGGTAAAATTCTACGGTTTTTATTTTTCATCAATCAGATGACAGTTATGGTCAAATCGACAGTTTGCTATTAGGGTGTCTTTTCAGCCACACTCTATTTTTTTTTTCTTATAAAGTTTTAGCCAAGCATAAAACTAAAAGTATTTGTTTTCTCGTATATTAATAAGATTTACGAAACATCAAAATAATAAAGATTTTCAAAATTAACTGCAGTGTGTAAGCTCTACTTTCATACAGTTTTCACTACAGATGTTTTTCAATGCTTTGCAATAGTTTAGTGTCTAACCTACTAGTACTTACTTGAGTGTACAAAGGTGTCTCCACTTATATACTATTGAAAGTTATGGTGTATCGGGAGTTTGTCTGTTCATATGCAGATAGAAATATGCGATTTGTTGACAATAGAGGAATAGGCAGAGTACACCTTACTAAGGCAGTTGTTTTACAATGTCAATACCCGAGATCGAATTTCATGTAAGTCTAAATGATATCGTTTGCTGGATATGTGTTTTATAAATTTCAAGAAATTGACATAACATAACATAATAACAAAAAACATTACATAAAGAAAAAAGTAAACATTAATGTTATTTGTTATTAAATCAATGTGAATTCCTTTAGATTAAAAGCATTAGTTGTAATGGTTTTTACCAATAAAAACAATATCTAAATACATACATCGTAGTTACTTACTCTCTCATGCAAATACTAAATAGCATATATTTTCCATGAAATTTAAATAATTTTCTTTATACTAGCTATAAAGTGGTAGAAGCTAGGTAAAGATGGTAATTGACATACCCATATACTGTACCAATACTGTTCAAGGAGCGGATACAAACTAGTCTTATGAATCTATCCTAGGATGTGTACTGCTGAGAGTATACAAGGTTGGTCTGAAAAGTAATGGGACTGAGCATTAAGAAACGAAAGATGAACACTGAGCAACGAATAAAAAGGATATCACCATATTGGAACAGCCTCCCTCTTTACCTAGTCTTACTCCATATGTACTTTTTTTTTACCAAAACTCGGTTTCAAGGCATCAAATTGTTACATAATGAGGACCGTGTATGAATGGAAAATTTTGAGTGACACCTTAAAAGCTAGAGGTGACCCCAGAACGTATGTTGATGAAACAATGTGATTTCCAGACAGAGATTTTCTGTCTCTTTTCTGGCGACACTTCAAGCCTAGAAGACGTGTCCAGGGTCATGCCCCAAAAGGGGTGGGAGACTCACTATGTAACTAAATGTAGCAAAGCGAGCTATCCGTCTATTTATCTGTCTATCTTTATGTCTCTTTCACACGTACGAAAGTTACCCGTCTCTCTGTTTATTTTTTCTGTAACTGTTCTTCTCTTTGTAAAAAGTTTTTTTTATAAATTAACATCGGCGTCCGAGCGGTTTTGTCAGCAAACGATCAGAAATCTGGGTTCTCAACGAGTGTAAAATGGTTATATATGTTCGATAAGTGAAAATACAAGAAAGTTACCCGTCTCTCTGTTTATTTTTTCTGTAACTGTTTTTCTCTTTGTAAAAAGTTTTTTATAAATTAACATCGGCGTCCGAGCGGTTTTGTCACCAAACGATCAGAAATCAAGGTTCCCAACGAGTGTATAATGGTTATACATGTTCGATAAGTGAAAATACAAGAAGGTTACCCGTCTCTCTGTTTATTTTTTCTCTAACTGTTCTTCTCTTTGTAAAAAGTTTTTCATAAATTAACATCGGCGTCCGAGCGGTTTTTTCTGTAACTGTTCTTCTCTTTGTAAAAAGTTTTTCATAAATTAACATCGGCGTCCGAGCGGTTTTTTCTGTAACTGTTCTTCTCTTTGTAAAAAGTTTTTTATAAATTAACATCGGCGTCCGAGCGGTTTTGTCAGCAAACGATCAGAAATCTGTGTTCCCAACGAGTGTATAATTGTTATACATGTTCGATAAGTGAAAATAAAAGAAAGTGAGTGATAATGACAGAGCAAATAGATATATCAGAAGAATAAAATAAAAAACTAAAGATGTGTTTCTCACGTTTTTGAATTGATAAATCGAACTGATCTGTATGTATTATTTAAAGTTTTGTATCAGTTTGAGAATGTGGTCTTAGTTTTATCTAGAACGGAAAAGAAAAGTGCAACGGCGGGCGGTGACGTCATATACATTTGAATACAAAAAAACATGTATTCAGATATCTTTAGAATTTGAATAATACACTGTTGATGAGTGTGCGATCCAGGAAACAACTAAGATAAGCTTTAATCTCTCTCATGTAATTCCTCTGATGATAAGATTTTAATCTTTGAAAAGCCTTGGCTTAAGGAAAGAATAATAAACATATTTTTACCGGGTACACCTTGCATTGAACAATCGAAGTTGAAATAAATTTGTCATTCGTACATGTTTATCCCTCTTCTTCCATCTATCTTTATATATATATATATATATATATATATATATATATATATATATATATAACAAGAAAACAAACTTCTCAAAATCAGAACAGAACAGAATTAAGACAACAGATAGAATTGAGAGCAGATCGATGCCAGTAAGCGATATTTCTGATGATCGGTGATACAATAAAACTGCAGTCAATTGTTAAGCTAAGTATATTTTATCATAATATGCTCCATCTTCTCATATATTTTTGCTAGGATATTTAATTAACGAACATATACTACATAGCTACATAGGAAATACTCCCTAGGAGGATGGTATTATGATAACAGAACAGATATTACATCCCCACCCGCAAAAAGAAAAAGTTTATCCCTAGGAGAATGGTATACTTACTACAAAACATATACTAGACTATCCCCCCCCCCAAAAAAAAAGGAAGAGTTTATGCCTGGGAGGATTGTATCATGACGAACAAATATATACTATACCCTCTCTCTAAAGGAGGATGTTATGCCAGACAACCGAACAGATACTACACTACCTCCACCTCTGAATTGAGCATTGAAAGATAGTACATTAGTCTGAAATATTATATATCAAACTGAATTGAGCATTAAAAGATAGTAATATTAGAGTTTCGGCTTCAGACAGACAGATACCAAATTTTCATTAGTAATAAATAAGTATCTACACTTAATAAATGTAAGAGTCGGTCCCATTTTTGCACTAACGGTGAAGTAAAAACGCCCTACTGGTGATACCAGATCAGGCTGCCCTGTGGCTCCCTGAGACGAAATTCACCTACATTGACGTTTTTTTTTTTTTTTTTTTTTTTTGTTTGTAAAACTTAATTATGTTCTACAAAACCAAAAACAAAAACAACAGCCCCTCTCCCTTTCTCCCTCCCCTTTTTTATTTTTATTTTTCCTACCCTACTCCCGGTCCTGGATATGACCTTAAACTACATCCGATGGTGAGATCCGGCTTATGGACTTTGGGGAATGTGGAGCCTCCTCTTAATTACCATTGCTCCCAGGTCCACCCTGACCCGGAGTGGTAGTACCTGTTAGGGTCCCAACTATGGGTTAAATAGAAACAGATATTAAAAGGGGAAAGAAACAAAAAAGAGAAGAAAACAAGACCAGATTCGGCATTAAATAACCCAAAAAGGGTTGATATGCCGTAAAACAAAACTACCAAACCAAACCAAAAACGCCCTATTTTAAGTTAATTCAACCCTACACAATAGACACACCATCTTTTTTTATATACTCCTTATGTATATGCAGTATCGACCGCAAAGTTAATTAATTCACATATTGGGTTTGAAAAAAGGACATTTTATTAATTAATTATTATTTTTATCGATTTGTAATTTAATGAGTGTTTTTATTTTAACATAAGAAATAGTTCTTTTTCACAACATTGTTTTATTTCCTGAACAAATAATTAGCATTTGTGTTCAAATATTCCTTTCTTTAGAGCGACCGACATGATTTTCAACAGGTTGCAATCTATTGCTAAATTGCAAGTAAAAAGGCAACGTTATTTCTTCTTTCTTTTCCTTTCTTTGCGGTCACATTTAAAAGATAAATAAATTTGTATTGAAATTACCAAAATCTAGATGTTAATCTATCTATATGAATAAATGAGAACAAATGTTGTTTCGTTTTTCACAACAAAGTTATGAATTAAATGTCTGTTATTCTAAATGAATCTTTCAAGTAGTGAACATTGCAAAGCAATAGTAAGCCAACAAAGCCAGATAGTATATATATATATATATATATATATATATATATATATATATATATATTAAAATTTGTATAATTGGGCAGCATCTTTCTTTTATACATGTTTGATTAAACAAGAGTGCCAACTTCTGCTTCTTCAGCTTTTGATCCGTTTTTCTAGTCCTCGTACGACGGATTTGATGTTATAATCCAAGGAGTGTAAGAACTCTCCGTATTTTGTGCGAACGTTTTCGACCGACATCGGTCGTCATCAGACGGTGGCAAAATGAATAAATTGGTGAATCTATCAAGAGAGCGCTCTTTTAAATTATCTCAACAGCACTTTTATTTTATCATATATATATATATATATATATATATATATATATATATATATATATATTGGTTTAAAATATGATGAACGTAGTCATAGCGAGTCGAGGCACTATCACAAGAAAAAAAAAGAGAGGAAATATTAAATAATATATTTAATCGTCGATTAAAAACTTTTAAAAAGAATAAAAAGATCGACTAAAATTAACAGAATAAAAGCTAATTCCCAAGGTACCTTTCGGCCGACACATTGTCAAGAGAAACGTCGGCGAATATCGCTTAAGAACGGGGAAACGAGTAACGTGGGGAGAAAAAGAAAAGAAAAAGGGAGATTGAATAACGCCATTAAACCGAAAAGGAATAAATGGACATAATAGGCAAAGTATATTGTTTTCCATTTTAGAAGTCTCTTAATAAGTTTAAAAGTTCTTAATCGACGATTAAATATATTATTTAATATTTCCTCTCCTTTTTTTCTTGTGATAGTGCCTCGACTCGCTATGACTCCGTTCATCATATTTAAAACCATTATAAAATTCTCTACCACAAAGAATTTGTACATATATATGTATATATGTATATTTAATATTTCTAAATAAATATTAAATAATTAATATCTACAGACGCTAGCCTTTCAAGCTTATTGCTCTCATCAGTGCAGGAAAGTAACAATTTCAGACGATCGGAAGGCGCGAACCTGGTTCACAGAGTTAGCCTAGAATCTGCATATATATATATATATATGATAAAATAAAAGTTATTACTTAGAAATAGTTGCAATATAGTTGTGCTTGTTATATGTAGTTGGTTGCTTGTAATTGAAATAAATTGGGTGTTACACCAGACTCTTTATTTTTTACACACACCTCGTATATATTTATATATGTATATGTATATATATATATATATATATACTTTTTATTTCCTACTTTATTCTTCCTCGTTGACGCCGCTATTGTTTTTCATTATTTTTCATATCCCTTTCTTGTTTCTTTTGATAGAAACACATGCCAATATAAGCCTTTATGTAAATGCCTAATTGTTTTCTTTTATCGATGCATGCATTCATTTTGGTCACATTTTCATTCTGAAGCCTATGTAGAAACACACATTAATATGACACACCTATTTTATATTTTGTACTTCTTCTTTTGATGTTTATTACTTATTTCTTCAACTTAATATAAATGCTTTTTACATATATTGCTGATGCACTCCACCCACCCCCCTCGCGCCATCTTATTCACTTGCAATGAATGGACAGGTGACTTTGGCAATATTTCATGTGCTTCAAATTCAAAATCTATCAGTCCGTCCCTTTCACGAGGAAGCAAGCGCAGGTCAAATGGCCCCGATTGTTTCCTGCATTCCAACTGATTTCGCCTTTCTTAAATATATTGAAGTAATAAGAACGAAAGATGCTAGAGCCAATATGCAATAATGGCGTCCATGTTAATGAGACAAGCAAATCCATTTTATTCTGCTCTCCACAAACATTAGGTGTCAGTGAGGACCACGGAATCGACTGTGTTG
Organism: Sepiola atlantica; assembly: GCA_963556195.1. Taxonomy (NCBI): domain Eukaryota; kingdom Metazoa; phylum Mollusca; class Cephalopoda; order Sepiida; family Sepiolidae; genus Sepiola; species Sepiola atlantica. Next base: position 49,794,628 of record OY744515.1, on the reverse strand, counting down.
AGTTCGAATCCCATGTAATCTATTAGGCTCATTTATACACTGATAAGTGGATAGAGTAGGTTCAGAACCAGCAGAGCGTAACCACGGTTGACCAAGATAAGAGTCTATAAGGCATGTTTACACAGTGTGAACAGAAAACTTCGATAGCATGACCACAGTGAAAAAATGGATGAAAGTTTTGGAGTTAGTAGATGTAGAACAGTTGAGGTAGCAGGGTCAGTTTGTAGGGGAAAGTCCAGAAAAAAACATGGGAGGATGTGATAAGGAGGACTTGAGAGAAATAGGTATGAATAAAGACCTGGTCAGAGATAGGTTTGGAAGTTAATTTCTAAAAGCTGTCCAACACATGCCAACGAACATGTAAAAAGAACCTTAAATCATATATTATGATGAACATTGGGGAGAGTATGAACACACAATTAACACAAGCTATGACCAAAGTAGCAACTTATGTTTCATTAACCGTATACAGTGAATCGTTTAGAATATTTATTGTATTTTGGCATTAAATGATCCAAATAGTGTTGATATGCCATTAAACAAACGAAACCAAAACTAAACAAACATGACATACATTCTTAAACAAGTAAAGACATATATTCTGAAATAGCATCAAAATTACCTAAATTTTAAAATAATTGGTCAAATTCTGGTAATTTTCTGATTCCACTAAAATTCTCTGTATTTATATATTAATCAATTATTTTTCAAATGGATATTTTTTGTAACCTTCTTTTCTCTAAAGTAACAGTTGCATGTTATGCTCATTTTGAACATAGGTATCAGGATAAGATAGGGATGTGTACAAAAAAGGATTAGTATGGAAAATTTTCTTTGTAAGGGTAAAAATTAGGTAGAGTGGAATTTTCCAATTAGATATCGAGTAAAGCTATATGTCCCGGCAGTGACATCACACAGACAGGAAGCCGCTAGTTTTACCGAATCACCACAGAGAGAAGTTGAGCTTTTGGATAACTGCTACTGCACCCCCCCCCCTTTGCATCTATACGCTGAAGAAAGAATAAAACTACAAAGAGATTTTTAAAGCCCACATATATTTGTGATGTTTCTTTATTAATAACATTTATGAAAAATGTTATTGAAAAGAAAACAACGATAGAGAGACGAGAAGATGGTAACTTTAGCTGCCACCTCACCATGCGACTACAGAAATACGACCAGTTGATTCTGACAATGAAGGGGACGCACCATGGAGATTGAAGAACATCTCAGCTATGTTAGTCATATGTCAACATCACAAACGCTACAAGCCAAACGCGGACATGATAGTCTGTGGTAGGTGTGAACTTCTTACGTTGTGTACCTGCCAAACCACGACCTTTGTTAAGCAGGCCTGCTCGATCGGAAATGACGTCATACATTTTGGTGCGAGTGAAACATGTCGAAACGTCAGGCTGTTGATAATGAATATAGCGTTTGTAAAAAGTATTAGATAACTTTTAACAATGCAATTAAAAAGGAACACGATCTGACTTATACTTAAACTGAACTTATTCAATATTAATATATTAATTAAATAATTAAGTAAAAAGAAAAGTTAAGTTGGTTGTTGTTGCTGCATTAAAGTAAATAAACATCACCTTGTTTCATGGATTTTAAAGACTAAAATTTGTTTATTATTTTTATTGTGAAAAATCTGACAACAATTTTCTTTACAGAAGATATTTAAATAAAAACATGCAAAGTCAAGCAAAGCCGATCATACTTTTTGAATGTTACAATATGAACCCATTTGTTTTGTAGAAAATAGTGTTCGTTACGATGTATGTAATTGCGTGTGTTCCTATTTATGTGCCTATTTACGAGGGCAATGTTAGACACAAGGTCGATTTTTAATGTGAGGACATCCAGCTTCCAAAAGGGGAGTTACTGAATTGCAACTAAAATTTAAATTGTCTCAATCTAGAAGGATTTCTCTTTCACTGACTGACGACAGAAAGGATAGATAGTGTAGTATCAAAACAGATACTACACTTTGAATTATTTATTTGTGAAAAAAAATATAGAAATACTATTTAAATTTATACGGCCAAGGAACTGTAATTATGAATTCAGCGAACAAAAATATGGTAATTAAATAAACAAACAAATAAAGAACAAACGATAAATAATTTTTAAAAATGAAAACAATAAAAAAATAAACTAATGAATTGTTTAAGTATAATAAAAGTGAACAACTATTTAGAAATACATATATAAATATATAAACGTTTCGCTTTGTTTAAATTTCTTGTCCTAAAATAAAATTCTGTTTAAAGTTTTCAATATGTAACTTTAATTTAATGTTTTAATCGTTGTCTTTCTAACACCACACATATTTGAACTGTTTTAGAATTTTATTAAACACAACGATCTTTTTAGAACAAAAAATGAACTTTGAGCTAGATTTCTAGTCGATAATATTTCATTGCTAAGAAATCGTTTAAAAAATGGTGTCGAAAGGTAGGCATAAAAGTTCAATTTTATATACGTTCAAAATTAAATTAGAATTTTGTATCAGACAAACGTAACGTTTTATGTTATACAGATTTGTTATGGCGTAAAACATATTTCAAACTTTAGAGAAGACAAGCAAGTATTTGTGTTTTTTCTTTTTCATTCTTCTATATAAAGTAGACTGGTTTTCTTTCTTGTAACTTTGACCACACCAGAGAAAAACAAATGCATCATACGCTACTATACTCACCACTTCATTCGAGCGTGTTTCAAGAAACTTTCCTTTAATACTAGCCTCAAATATTACTTACTATTATTAGACCACTACGGCTGACTCTCCCAAATACGTAATCTAAACAGAAGGTAGCATACTTATTTCCCCCCTGATATTTTACTTCTGTCACGCACCTCATATACACAGCCTAAAATATTAAATAAGGAACTAATATTAGAAACACCGGTTACCGACTTCACAATCAAAATCATGCCGCCTTCATGAGAATAACCGATTAACGGATTTCATATTCTGCACGTAACGAATATTCCTTTTCCTTACTCTTACTCCAGTATTCGCGAGCATTCAAAGCACGAATACCGTAACATTCTCTCAACCGTAAACGCGTATGTAAGTAATTTCATGTTTTTCAAATGATTGATAATTGCATATTCCCTAAAAAAACACGTAAAAATGATATTTAATGATTAAATTTTTCCATTAAAAGACACTATTTTCGTACTTGGGAAATAAAACAATATCAGCGAACTTCAATCAAACAATTAGCCAAACCACAATCTCGTTCTATAATTTTGGATGTTCGCAGCGTAAGTACTCGGACTACAAGACGACATAATAATTTATCATTGTACACTAATCTTAAAATAACTTCTTCCTTAAAATTGAACCATTTTCATTCATTTCATATTTTTTCTTCATTTCTAATTACATACGATATAATGAGTTTTATTTTTTTATAAAATTCACAATCTTCTATTTAGTAAACAAAAAACAATACACAGCACCGTCATCAGAATATCAGCTTAACGGAATTAATATTCTAGGCGTTACGATATTTTGTTTCGTTTTCAGTACTGTTGCAAGATCTACTCCAGTATTGGCTAGAATTACAAACGGCCTTTTGGTCAAGATCAAAGTGTAGTATCTGTTCCGATGGATACTACACCCCATAGACTGGTATTGTCTTGGCCTTCGGGGCTTGATTTACGCCGGTCTATGGGATTGTCCTGTGCAGTTCTAGGAGGTCCACCCTCCCAGGCTTTGCCTCCCCTCTTTGGGGAGGAGTAAGTTAATTGCTTACTGCTTGAGGCGTCCCTACCGAGGAATGCCGACGGGGCTGCACAGGCAATTTTTGATGGTCAGAGTGCTCACCTCTCGGGCGCTGGCTTTTCAACCCCCACTTTCCGACCCGACCTTGGGTCACATCTTACTTGTGGGAGTAGGATAAAACTGGCCTTGTGCCTAACTCCTGGAGAGGAGTAAATAATACGTTCCCACATTACACATGGTATTATTATTTCAACCGTAAACACGAACGAAAGTAATGTCAGTGTTTTAAAATAACTGATAATGGCATATTCCGTACACATAGTGTCCAATCAATATATTTTTCGATTCACAGACAGTTAATTCGTAGTTATGAATAAATACATTAATCAATAAGTTCAACCCGTACATACTAGAACCATTGAGCGAAAATAGGATTTATCATTGTACACTTTTCTTAACATAAATTATACACGTGGCCCATTTTTATTTTTTATTTTTTTCGAAACTAATTAAATACGAAATAATATCAGTTTTATTTAACACTAATACTTCACTGGAATAGTATTTATTGAGCAACAGATCACAATTGATTTCATTTTCACGTTCCAAACGATGTACCCATCGAAAATAAAATTTACGTGGCTAAAATAGTAATTATTGGCCACCTTCATTTGCTCAATTATTACACATTACAAATATTACTTTTGTGGTCACTTTTCCGCTATTTAAATATTGGTATATTTTTCTTTTAGGTTTATTTTTATTTCTTACTTTTCGCTATAGATTAACCGTTAACGTGTAGTTACTGTTGTGATGAAATACTTTTTTTTTTCAGAATACTTAACAGTCGAATAATATTCTTCAACTGACAATCTATTCACCTCATTAAACCTTATCCTCGAGTGACAAGTGGTGGCTCATTAGTAAAAAAAATCACTTCGGATTATCATTTCGTATTATCGTATGCTGTACGAATACCTAATCAGAGTTGTTGTTACGCTGTTATATTTTTTATAGTAAAAAAACATAGATAACTTTTTTCTGATGATTTTCACCTACAGCCAATTCGCTTAATTATGCTCACCCAGAAAAATGATGTTTTTTTTAAAACAATTTTGATATATAGATGTTTGTAAATTTTTATTTTTATTTCAAGTATTTCAGTTTATCTAACTTAAGACATTACTGTCGAAACGTCTATCAAGCATGTGTACACAGTGTGGTGCTGCATGGCCAGTAAGGGTTGAGGACATGCATTGCATGGAGATAAATGATATGAGAATGATACGATGGATGTGGTTTTGTGGGTGTTAAAAAACGGCTTAGATCTGATGACTTTAGAGGAAGACTAAATCTGGACAGTATAGGGAGATGCGTGCAGAAGAGTAAACTTTGATGGTTTGTTCACATTGGAAGAATGAATAAGAGTTCCTGGGTCAGTAGATGTAGAACAGTTGAGGTAGCAGATTAAGTTAATGGGAGTAGACTAAGGAAAACTTGTGAAGAAGTGATAAAGATAGATTTCAGAGAAAGAGGGATAAATAAACAACTCGTCAGAGATAGATTAGTTAGGAAGTCAATTTTTAAAAACCATCTAACATATGGCAGCATATCAAACGAACGTTAAACCGAATATGATGACGACATAAAAAAAAGCAAAATTGTAACCAAATTGAACTACTTTATCTGAATAGTTCAGTCTATATTGCATGATGGTTCAAAGTCATAGCTTTTTTTTTCTTTTTCAAACCTCAACGTTTTTATAGAATTATAGAGTATATTTAAGGGATCTTTGTGGTCTATCCGGATATTGCTTCTGCTTCTTCATACAACTAAACCTTGTCATGAAGTGGAAATATATGTGGCACGAATTCAGCCTTAGGAGAAAAACAGACTTTGGATATTTCCTTTTTCATACCAAATTCTTTCTGGTATTGGTCAAGCCCTTCTATCCATTCTTTTGACCAACAGTTTTGTTTTTGTTTTGTTTTTTTATCTTTGTGTTCTATTATTTTTGTTTCTTTTTAAGTGGTGGGAGTGGGAGTATCCTCCTGATCTGTTATTCTTCATCTGATATATTTCTTTCAAAGCCACTTAATCTTTGAGTCATAAATTGTTTCTTTACTTCTGATCTGAAGAGCTCTAATTCTGATAGGGCAATTTGTCAATGAAACAAAAAAAAAGACAGAGAAAGTGTGTGCATGTGTGAGAGGGAGGAATGGAAAAGGGAGAGACAGTAATTCAAAGGAAAAATATACAGACAAGTGCCGGGGGTAGGAGCCGATGTCCACCCCTTAATCTGTGATACAGGTCCCCACTATTAGACTACTCTTTGTAATCAAACCAACATGTTAATATTATTTAGTCAGCAAAAATCAGTAAATTATCAAATTTTTATTCAAAATCTTTAGCATTTATTCAGATATATATATTTTACAAGGAACAATCTGTAACTACCCGGCGTTGTCCCTGAATCTTTTTATTTTCATTTTTGTTTTGCTTGTCTCTATTTATAAAACTATTGGATATAAATCGCTTCCAAAACTTTTAATCTTTGATTCATGAAGATTTGCTAAGAATTTTAAAAACCAGAAATGACTATACATTCGAACATTTAAATTGCTTTTATTCGCAGGGTCATGGATATTTATACCTTTGTTCACTCCAAACAAGGCATATTGCCACTGAAACAATTAAAAAAGTTGACTTGTCTTCGAAGAAACCAAAATGCATCATGGTGGATTTTATTTCGTAATTAAATTAATTTTGAATATTTGTTTTATTTCATGCTATATCATTTTTTCCTTCAATAAATAATCGATAAATAGTAAGCAATAAAATGCGTAAGTCACACAGAGGCGAGAAACATACACACAGACACACGAGAAGTGGTCGCACAATAATATTAATATGGATATACATAGCGATTTTTAAAATAATTCAAGTTTGACAGAATTAAAGTATGAACAATTTTAATGAAGTAATGTTTTTTTTTCTGTTTTTAAAATGTTTTTTGTGTCAGCTTACGTAAATGTCACACAAGATTATAGTGAGTTCCTTTTAACAGTAACAACTATTGTAAAATACAACTCTATATAATTTTTTCCGACAAAATTTAAGTAAGGCGATTAATACTAAACTTTAGGGAGTCTCCAGTGCACTGAATAAACCATCCCTTCTTGAGCTCCCAGCATACTTGGGGGTTGGAAGTAGGTAATTCGGACTTAGATAGAGACATAAAAATACAGATGGTGATTGTTAGAATTACATGAATTTGTAATCTATGGAAGGGTAATTTCTCAATAAAAAGAAGGGTAGACTGAAATAGACAGAAGAGAGAGAAAGAGAGGAGAGAGAGAGAGCGATTCAAAGAGTCATAGTAAGAGAAATATGGAAAGAGAAAAAAGAGATAAATAGAGAAAGATTTGCAACGGAGAGAAACAAGAAAAAGAGAAAGAGAAACAATAAAGAAAAAAGAGAAAGATACATAGTAAGATGAAGAAAAAAAAGATAAAGATAAATACAGAGGGACAAAGAGCCAAATAGAAATAGAGAAAGAGAAAAAAGAGAGGTATGCAGATATATAGTAAGAGAAAGGGAACAAAACAGAGAAATTGATACGGAGAAGCAAATAACGAAAAGAATGGATGCGTGTTAGAAATCTATAGAGAAGCCAAATTATTGGAAATTGACACACACAATTTGGTAAAAAAATTGGCTTGGAGTGAACTTTAACCTTTCATTGGTGATCATCTCGTTGAACTTTGATCTTTTTGTTTTCCTTTAAATTCATCAAGCAAATTCGATTCCTTATATTGTCTCCAAATTAAGAAATATTGTTTTTTGATTATTAGTTTCGTCTGTTGATTGTCTCGCAAAGAATTCCATACGCTTGTTTTTTCTTTTGTTTTTTTGTTTTTCTGTCTTTTATTTCGCCTGGAACATTATTGGTATGTATTCATTTTCTCCTCAAAGATAAGTATGTTACAGCGCCAAGTTTAAGGCGATCTTCTATCTAAAATTGCTTGTCTTACATCTTGTTTTTAACACTTAAAACCAGGCAAATACATACATACATACATCCATACATATGTTTATATTTATATATATATATATATATATATATATATATATATATATATATATATATATATATATATATATATATATATGACTTTCGTAAGTTTAGTATCCTGATATTTTAAATTAATACCCCTATTGTGAATAGCGCAAATTATATAAGAAATTTTACCGAAAGGTTAGAAAATGTATTTTATTTTAAATAAGAACTATTATGGTATTTTAACCAATTTAAATATTAGACAATAAGGAAAAAATCCCAGTCAGATTGATTATATATTTGTATGAACTGCGCACAGTTTAAATAGATACCCATAATATTAATGATGTAAATTATGTAATGAGAATTATTAGTTAATTATAGTATTTTATAGATATACAATAATTATCACGTAGCTAATATGCAAGAATAAAACTTAAATAATGATCGCTGAAAAAGGTTATGCGAATTAGTGCTGACTCTGAACTGAGATTTAAAGATGGCAGATTGGCACACATGGTAAAGCAATGCCGAAAGGCGAATGCGAGTTGACGGTTGATTTTTTGAACATTTATCTTTCATGTAACGCTCTGGTGTATAATTTTTCAAACTAAGAATTTTTTTTTTTCTGAAGAGCTCAAGGAGGACGGATTCAATATTGACATACTAATGATGGTCTACTTTTAGTGAAACGAATTCGTAAAATAATTGCACTTAAGAGTATCTGTTTTGAAAATATATTTGTAAGATAAAATAAAATCTTGACTTTTGGAATGTAAATGAACCTTGCTTATTATATATATATATGGATATGGCGACTGCTTGCAGATTCTAGGCTGACTCTGTGAATCAGGTTCGCGCCTCCTGATCGTCTGAAATTGTAAGTTTCCTGCACTGATGAAAGCAATAAGCTTGAAACACTAGCATATGTAGGTATTAATAATTTAATATATATATATAGGGTGTACTCTAGACTATAACATGTATATATATGTATATATGGCGGCTGTCTATTCGATTTCGTGGATATGGCTCTTCAGGCCTGTCAGACTTTTACAGACCATTCCACAGAGGTGGTAGGTGCTGTGATATATCTGAGGGGATACCATAAATGAAGCTACCTCTTGTAAGTGCTTGATTTTGAAAAACATGCATTCGTTGGTGATTCAACAAACCTTCACATGACATAGTTACCAAGTTACAAGCTCGGCATCTTATGCACTCCATGTTTCCTCCATGTGCTGGGGGTGGCACGTTCCGTCTCTTCCTCACTGCTCTCTTTTGCTGCTGATGTGGCATCCTCTTCTTTTCAAAAAGCTTGCTGCCTTCAAAAATCGCTTTCTTTCACCTTGACTTATCTATAGCAACCCCCTATTATCCTTCAAAATAAATTCCAAAACACTTCAAATCATCTTTGAGACAATCTTTGAATCTCTTACGAGGTGTATATATATAGGTATATATATATATATATATATATATATATGCATATAAATTTTGTTACGCCGTCTTCTGATACAATAAAATAACTTCCAGTTAACAAATTTCTGATATTTATCAAAGAGAATTTAAAGATTCTGTTTTCTAAACAGTTTCCCTGCGGTTACCCTTTACTTAGTTTAAAATGTAATGTATGTAATATGTAACTTAAAACAACTAGCAAAAATATGCGACCGCAGCAAGCATATATTTGCTAGTAATATTAAATACTGCTATTAAATACTGAATTGTGCTGAAATGAAAAAATATAAGAATATTATCAAATTCGTCTTGAACACGCTCTTTTTATATAAGTATTAAACTCTAGATTATATCATTCTATGATCTAATAACAATCTTTTCGATATTTTTAATTTTAAATATTAGATATTGAGCTTCGTTTTTGCATTTGGAAATTGATTCCTATTCGAATCGATCTGAAGTATATAGATTTGCTATTATATTATCCCTATATATATAACTTTTACATTTATATAAATTCGAAGTGTATTTATATCAAAACACCTTAGCTTTACTTAATTCAATAATACAACAAATATATGCTGACAGCAAACCTTCCAAAACACAGTCAAGGCTCTAATTCATTTGTATATTTATTTTTTAAACAGTGTCTAATAAATTCACATTATGTACGATTCATTTGTAATTTGATTCTCCTATTTCATTATATATACAAAATAGTTTTCTTTATATTAATATCATGATTATCAGTAGTAATATTAATTAAAGTGTTTACTATTATTTTTTCAGTTACGTTTTTGCACGCATACATTTTACATAGCAAAAACTTAGATAACTTTGGAATAATTACTTAAAAAATAAACTGCATAAAAAGCAATAATTGACAAAGGTTTCTGTTAATAATTAAATAAATCCGTTTATTATTTTAAAAACTAAATTTGTTGTTGCTAGTAGTGATGATAATGATGATGATAATAACATTTGCCATGAAAAAGTAAAAAGACTTCCTCTCATCCTTTTAAATTAAACTCCCTCAAAATAATAATATAAAATTGTTTTATTTGACCAATCGACGTTTCACTTTTTCGTTTATTCATTTCATTATATAACAAGTTTTTAATGAGGAATTAATTTTCATTTCTCTGCTCATACAAAATCACATTCCTCGACTTTGAATATCTAAAATACCATATAATATAACAATTTTATTGGTTGTTTCCTAATTAATAAAATTTGACCATGTTCATACACAGTAAACTTCCTCAACATTAGAATATATCAAATAACACCACGACAATCATATTTTTGTTGTTTCTCTTCAAATTACTAAAATGTCAAATGAAAATTATTTCTTTGTTTTTCTGTAAATTGCTGCTTGAACAGTGTGTAGTTTTCGCTAGTATTATACTAAATGTGAGTTGATGAACAGTTTTTTCAGTAAGTTTCTTTTCCTATATACTTAAAAAAATGCTAAAATATACTTAGTTCTGGGATTGAGTTATGTTTGAAAAAATTATGTTTGAAATGTTCTAATTCGCTGTAATTTTGATTACGCTTATGGTGGCTGAGGTAATTTTGATGAGGCTGGTAGCAACTGTAATGATTTGGTTGATGGTGATGATTATGATGATTATAATAATAATTGCAGTTATTCATTTAATTCTGATGATCGTGGTGGTGTAGGTAGCGATTTTTATAATGATGATTGGATGATGGTAATAATTTTGATGATGATAATGATGATGATTTTGACAAATTTTGACGATGATGATAATGGATGTAGTTGCTGTGGTGGTGGTGGTAGTGGTGGTGCTGCTGGTTTTCATGTTCAGAGCAAATCTGGTTGATCCTCAAACAAAATGGAAATTACTTTTTGATTATTTTCTGTGAAAATCTCTTTAATATGATTGATATGCTAAGTCAGGGGTCTCACCCATAAATCGCGGCCGAAATTTACATGAAGTTATTTAGCAAAGCTAGCGAGACAGCAAAACGTATCCCATTTGGTAGAGAATAAGTTGTGCTGCAGTTGCAAGAAGGTTTCTAACCTGGCCATATATCAGGGGTCGTATTATTTTTTATTTGTTATGATTTCACGAAGGGGGGGGGGAGGTTATTCTTGAGAGAAAAAAATGATAATTTTAAGGCCTTTACTTCTCATTGCCAATTAGCTTAAAGAAAATATCAGAAAGGGAGGAAGGAAAAAGGAAAGAATCGGAAAATGGAAGAAAAAAAATGAAAAAAGAAAAGAAAATAGTAAAGAACCTGAAATGGCCAGTCCTTCATAAACGTCTACTTCCTTTGTCTGAACTTCAAGTGGGGACCGACTACTAATACTCATCTCGGAATTCATTCTCCATAACTGGAGGATGGCTTTGAGCGGTTAAACCTTGACATTACTGTATATTAGCTGGCTTCTTATAGTTTTCAATCTGCGTTACCCAACCAATTTACGAAGGATTTCTCATTAACAATGTATCATCAGCTAAAATTGAGTAACTATGCATCCTGTTTGTGGAACACATTACTATGGGACTGCTTCCCTGCAAATTACAACATAGTCGTCTTCGAATCCAATGTCAACAAATACTTGTCACAAACCGTTCCCATAACTAATCAAACTTAGTTCATTTAATTAATCATTTTGAATACTCCCATAATATCTTCATCTGTCAACTGCCAATCATTCCATCTCATTGACCCGTATCCTCGAGTGGCGTTTGGCCTTGATAAATAGTGACTGATTAATAAAGAAAAATTGGTTTCTGCTGAATTTATTACCTACTTTACTTCACTAATATAGACGGAGTCGACATATCCTTACACAGCTCATGTTTGGGTAAATAAGTCACCCTTTTATACTAAACTATAACCAGGATGGGTAAAATTAATTCCCCGAACAGAAAAGATTTGCACTACTTTTATGTCCCCTTATGAAGATTAAAATCAAGATATTATGATACTAAACCTTATGTCTAGAATCCTCATTCAAATTTTGAATAAAATCCATTATGTAGAAAATGTCTAAAATTTAAGGCTTAAGCTGAAGGAGCCTTCAAGAAGAAATTGAAATTCAGGGAATCTTGCTTCATTAATGTCTAATGACTATTGACCAAATTCAATGCAAATCTGAAATATTTGAATTTTTAAATAGGAAGTTGTATCCATATTATGCCCCCTATGCACTAGCATATTTTAAACTATTCCAAAAACCTGAAATTTGGGAAATATTTATTAATTGATGTCTAATACCTATTGTTGCGATTTCACAAAAATCAGGGTGTTTGAATGTTCACGAAAAACTTTCACCTTTTTTTTACCCCCTTTGCATGAAACTAACTTAAACAAGATATAGCCAACATCTGGACCACATATTCCTAGCAGCTGTGTTCCAAAATTTATGATGATCAATTAATTAGTTTAGGAGTGAATCCTGCACATACAAATATATAAACATATACACATACCTCACTTTGTATAGAGATAATTAAAATACCTGATTTTTGTTTGCTTTCATTAGTTGGTTATTTTTTTTGGCTATTTAATGCCGAATCCAGTATTTTACTAAAGAATTAAGTGCTTCAAATTCTTAACATCTTACCATATTAAACCCTAACCCTAACCATATTTATTCAGAGCGTAACTATGTTTTGTATATGAATGGTTTCTAGAATAATTTCTTTTGTAAATAATGAATCAGTACATGATATATCCTATTTAATACACAGATGGGATCTTGACAGGTACGACCACTCTGGCTCAAAGTGGATCTCGGAGTTATGGTAACTATTGATTTGAAAGAATATTTAGCTGACAATTATTTTTATGGTAACAAGGCAGAGAGTATTTATTGCTTTAAAAGGAGTTAAATTGCTACAATTTTAAAGAAATAAAGAAAGTAGAGACATATTCGTGTTATTGTAGTCTAACCGTAAGAAAAAGAAAATGGGTACACAGGCAATCCAGCTTTACAACAGAGTTCCAGCATCACCACTCTTTCTCTGCTCTCTGAAAATCACTCACTGCTTTACATCCTTCCTTTTACTTATCTTAGTTGGTCTCCACATATGCTAATTAGCTCTTCAAATATGTAGATCAGTTCCAACTATAAAAGTCTACGATTTTGAAGAGAAGCTTTGGCCGATGGGCAGTCACGACATGCGAAGCACCTCATTCTCTTTCCACCTGGTAATTGTTCCTCTTTATTGTCACAGTTATTTTTTTTAAAGAATATTTAGCTACCAATGACAATTGATTTTACAGAAGAATGAAGAGTAATTTTAGGGGAGAGTGCTCAATATAAATGAAAGAGCTTATGTTGAGCTAAGTTTGGAGACATAGAATCAGCAGCACATGGTGATTCGTATTTTCTTGCATCGTACTAATAAGTATGTGCTGTTCACTCTATGTCTTCAAACTTAGATCTCTCTCTCTCTTTCTCTCTCTCCTTCTCTCTCTCTCTCTCTCTCTCTCTATATATATATATATATATATATATATATATATGGAAAATGAAAAAGGAAAACCAAAAATATTATTTCAAGACTTCCTCAAGATGATGGGTGTGAAGAAATAACCCACAATATATTTGAAAAAGTTTGGTCCGTTTGTTACGTAAAGTAGCAGTAGGAGCCCAAAAGGGCACTTATGAAAAGATAAAATATGAGCTCAAATAGATGGTAACAGTGGGAGAAATTAGGTTAACTGTGGAAGGTGTGGGGAAAACAATTGGTAGCGGTCGAAGTTATTAAAACCATTAGAACAGAACTTGAATTTAGATACAGGTTAGCTATTTTACACTACACTCCCAACATAACTTTATACGGGTTTAGCTCGTTTAATTAATTTAAAATAAATCTCAGCGAAGACGTCTAGAATCAGCACTCGTTATAACCTCTAACACAATTAAACAACGTAACGGCTTCTAAAATTAATCTCCTTTAATCAGCTAACTTAGTCGATCTAAACAGAACTTGAATTTACATGCAGGCTAGCTATTTTACACTACACTTCCAACATAACTTTGCACATAATATCGATAATAAAATAAATAAATAACAAAAAGAAAGTAAAAATAAAAAAAACATCCACTTCATTTCATAAACATTTTACGCATTTCAAATAAAAAGGGCTGTTTTGTTCGAAATAAAAAGAACAAAACAATTCTTTTCACTCCATATGTCGCTCTACATTTTTAAAATTCTAACGAGTATTTCTTCAAATCAAACATCCCGAGGAAGTCTTCAAATAAATAATGGTTTTGTTTTTTTCTTTTTATTAACTTTCCATATATATATATATATATATATATATATATATATATATATATATATATATATATATATAGATAGATAGATAGATAGATATATACATATAAATTACGAAAATATATTTATGGCAATTAAGCTTCACAGAGGCTTCCGCGTTGAATTCCCATAGGGAATCGTCAGGCTATTCTACCTAGCTCTACTCACGTATTGAGCACTGTTGAAGTAAATATTGAAAATCGATACATAAAATATGATATCTCCTTATAACATTTTATGTGGATACATGAAATAATATATATATATATATATATATATATATATATATATATATATATATATATATATATATAATTAACTTGTTACAAATATCCAGGGGGTATAAATCCGAAGGAAGTTGAAACCGTGTTTATGAGAGCGCTCAATGAAAATTCAGAGCAAAATATATTTTTTGTTGGTGATTTTATTATTCCATTAATTGCGACACAATATATGCTGTTTCATTAGCGCCCATAATGAACGCCAACTTTTCAAGCGACAATGGAATCCAAATGCCTAAGATTTTAAATTCAACCCAACCGGAAATTGAAGATGCATAAGAGGGAGGGGGACGGAGATGGGGCTCAGCCTATAGCGAGGACATGAAAGCAACATAGTTAAAAGAACAGAAATTAATGAATGGAGGAGAAAAAAAGGTGTTATTTCTACCGAGGCGTCTTTCGGTCGACTCTTTAAAAAAAAAAGAGTCGACCGATGATGGGAGTGAAAAAAACCATAAAAGGAATTGGCGAATGAGGGTTAAAAAAATGTTAAATGAGGTAGGTATTTAAACGTACACCCATCAGTTCTAAACTGTGAGTGTACTCCTTCTGTCTGCACAGAGATGGTTGACGCAAATTTATGGCAACCGCTTCAAGAATCTTCAATTGATTTCTCAAACGAGCCCTGTGCAAGACAGAAAACGCATCATCGGAATACTCTCTAGTGCACAATTGGCACTCCAATAACTGGTCTCCAATGGCCGATTCGTAGGCTTGTAAACGCCCGGATGTCGGTCACTGTCTGTGTCTACGTATCGAAATGGGAATGTGTTGTGAAATTCTGACCTCTAATCGCTGAATGGTACGCCTAACGTAGTCAGTCTCGCATTGGCCACGAAAATGATGAATAACTTGATTGTATTGAATGCTGGTGATAACAGCCTTACAAAAAGAAGGAAAAGCACTTCGAGTCCTAAACACCGGTCGCACGTTGGTCACAAAATAAAAGCGAGAAACGGCTGAAGTAATTTTATGTGATAATTCTTGACTTGTGGAGCCAATCCATGACCATTTAACATAAATTGTGCATTTGTGAGAGACAAAATGTTTTCCCGCTTTAAATGTAGCGATTTTGTCTTGAATACCTCTTTCAATGGTGTATAAAAGATAACCATTGGAAAAAAAACTCCCTCCTCCAAAAAGGAGGAGGTAATTCCTGGGAGGACGGTCTTCCGACAACAGAGTCGATACTACAATACAATTCGCAATCAAAGATAATATAACAAGCCGTGTGTACGTGGTCCCCCTCTGTATGTGACTCGATGTGGTGAGTGTAAAATGCAATAAATGTGGGCAATTTAGGGCATTTTTGACCCCCCTTTGACCCCATGGGCGCGCGAACCAGAATTTCTCTGAGGTAAAGGATGCTCATTTTATATCCAGAACAATTTCCTCTACATTTTGGCCACGTTTCAGTAAAATTGAATGGATGGATAAAACGTTATGGGAGAAAAGGGTCATTTTTGTCATTTTAGGGGGCTTTTGACCCCCTGCAGGCGCGAACCAGATTTTTTACAAGGTCAGCGATAGGTATTTTCTATTAGGAACAATTGCCTCCACATTGTGGCCAAGTTTCAGAGAAATTGAATGGATGGATGAAAAGTTATGGGGCAAAAAAATGTCATTTTTTGCTATTTTGGGGCCTTTTGACCCCCATGGGGAGGCTAACCAAATTTTTTTCAAAAAAAATGTCACTTTCTAACCTGACCGAAGTTACAACTTCATGCAAAATTTCAGAGAAATTCAATGGATGGTTGCGGAGAAAAATCCGGACGGACGGACAGACGAACAGACTGACATACGGAAATGCATCAAAACATAGGTTTCCCGATTTTATAAATCGGGGGACCAATTAAGAAGGATGTAATATTTGCTAGGACTCCCCCGCTTAAAAAACGAAGAAGAAGGGGATTTCTGGGAGACAGTAGAACAAATACTACAGTAACCACCCATAGTAAAAGACATTCTGATTAAATTGAGGGTATTTTTTTTATTCCGTTAAAAATGTTTAGTCACAAAAATATTATTTTTCTGCTTCCTTGGCCTTTTGGCTAAGTTTAAAGTGTAGTATCTGTTCTCCACATCACAGCGACATTTGACGTTTTACTAATGCCGTTACTTTATATATAAATTATTACTTTTGAAAATTAAATTCTAATAAAAGTTTTTAAAACGCTATCCTTTTTAAAATTAATTACAGATATTTTATAAAATTGCTTTAATTAATTTTATTAATACCTAGCAAAACCTATCCGTCCTCCGGGAAGCAATTCATTATGGGAGGGTATAGTTAACTAATATATTTGTGACTCTAACTCTAATCCGACTGGCACGTGGAAAAATAGTTCGCATTTATTCATTTAGATTATAATAATAGTACTCGCAACAAAACAATTGGCAATACAAATTAGAAATGTATACTACAGAATACTAATTTGTTAGAAACTTTTAAAAATATGCAAATGAGAACGATTGAGATTTGTTTGAACGAATTTGTAGATTACTTACTACAGATGCGGTATTTAAAAAAAATCTTGTATCATTAGAATTAAATAAGGATAATCTGTTTTGATGTTAATATTGTTAGGATAGCTGGAAAAAAACTTTCGCATTTATTTATTTAGATATACTTATCATATATCTTACTCTTTCTGTTCTGTATCTTTCTATAGCAATGTATTTTTATCTATCTACCTAGATATATCTGCATATGTTATACCTACCTACCTACCTATCTATCTATCTATCTATCTATCTATCTTCTTGCAATAGTACCTCTATAATTTATTCGTAAGCTCATGTCACATAGTATTTTATGGATAACTATCCGTAATCCCATCATTAACCGATGGATAAATGACAGTCCTAAATCGTGAAGGGCATCATGCTCTGATTGGAAATCTCATGAGGTGAGAAGTACAGTAAATTATCATGTGCAAAACCTCTTTTTAGAAAAGACTCCAATAAAATAAATAAAAATATACGAGATTTAATTGTAAGAGCACACATATTGAAATGTTATCAGTGAAAATCTAATGGAGTGTGTAATACACAAATCATGTAAATATCTTTACAACAACAAAAAATAAAAGACAACACACAAGAAAAAAGTTTCTCAGCTTCGATTCATTTGACGACCCCCCTCTACTTTCCTTTTACAACCTGCAATCAATTTCTCAAATGTATATTTTCATGAGTAAATTGTGCGTTTAATATGCGTTTCAACCATTTAACTTAAAAGTCTGCGTTTCTTGATGCTTAATGTTAATTTATTTGCATTTTCAAACACACATGGGATGGGAGGGGGTGGCTCATTGCATTTACTGATGCATCAGAAATGCAGGGTCATGCCTTTCTGAACACGATGGCAAGGTCAATACTTTTTAAAACTGACTCTGAAAGCAGCTAAATTTTCCACACCCATTTATCGTTGTTTTTTGTTTTCGAATCGGACATGAATATCCGCTTAACAAAAAGAAGAAGCAAAAAAGAAGTTTATTATCCCTTTTCTGGACAGTGTGTATTCATGACAATCAAGTGAATCTCACATGTTTCGGATGAATGACGTTTTATTTTTTTTATTTTTTGTTCTATTAAGCACAAATTATAGAAGATTATGGGAGTGTAAACTCAGCTTTAAAATAAATTTAAAAAATGAATAACAAAAATGAAAAAAATAATTTAAAAAAAAAACGTTTTAAAGCAAAATAAATAAAATTCTAGAAAAAAAATCATGCCAGCAACAATTACTTGCCCTTTATGATCAATGCATTGTTATAAATTACGTTTCGTAGTATTGTACTACCAAATAGTTATACTAACTAGCAAGCCATCAATTTTGATCTCATCCAGTCACCATTTTTAAGATCATTCTACATTTTTATTTTGTGAAAGTTTTTGATTGAATGACTACTTGTTCTTTTAACTAACACAACTTGAGCTTATATTGAGGCTTTTGTCTCAATCCAGAGTGCTCCTTTTTAAGGAGCTGGATTTTTCCCGACCTTGTGTGTAACCTTGCCCTAGTGGGGAGGCAAGTAAATAGCGACTACTTCCATGAGAAATACTTTCTCTGATGAGAAATAGTGATAGTGAAGTTGATGTTGGTAATATATTCTATAAAAGAACCGGATATCTTTGACTATTCATGAACTACACGATTTCTTCGATCAACTTTACATAACCTTTATGTCATAGTAATTTACATGCAAAGTTTGTGTGAAATCCATGAAATATTTTTTATATATTGATACGAATAGGTAGACAAACATACACACTTAATTAGATTCATGAATAAATAAATTAAAAAATATAATGAAAACAAACATGAGTCAGTCGTGACATTACATATCTCTTCTTGACAACATAACGATGGCAAAAGTTTTCTGAGCCTTAATATTCCATATTGTATGAAGTATTCCCAAAGTTATGTCATAGAAATATTGATAACTCAAAAACTATTTATCTGATCAGGCTGAAATTTTTCATGAAGATTGCTGCTATCAAAGAACATCAGATCCATGAATCAAATTTGAAAAAAATCGGAAGTTGAAATTTCGTTGTTGACCGCACCCTTCGAGGTCAAGTTCATGAGGGATGTGATATTCCATTGGCGACAATATGGGCCAAGTAGTGAGTCTCTACGATGAACAGGACATAAGTTATTGCCAAAAGTGTGACTTTCACCATTTCCATGACCTTAATCTTGACCTTTGACCTAGATATTTCAAAATTTAATCAGTTCTAAGTTGGATCATAACCGATATTTCTACCAACTTTGATGACGATTTGCTAAGTCAGCGAGTACCTCATCTCGATTCTGCTTTCCTTTTCCTGTGGTGAAATCATTTACTTCTACCTCAAATGCCCATGGGCAGTTCCATTCTAACCTCTTATGGCTAAAATGCTCTCGCTGTTGTCTCTTAGATTTTACCAAAATGTACCCACATATCTTACTCTTTACCGCCTTTGTCGCTTTGCTACAGCTGTAGCAACCGTGTCCTTTTTCCGACCATTTCCCGCTGTAGGATTCGGTTTTGTGTACCCTAAATCTATTATGTCCCCCTAGTCCCTGCTATCATTTAGGATAGCCTCTTCCTTTTCGTGGCCACCTCGAAGTCGCTCATATTGCCTTTCGCTTTTTCTCGTCGCAGAGAAGGCCTCCGATAACATTGCCGGATCGGATCTAGCCACATCCTTCTTAATGAAGGGGTTAATTATAGCATATATCAAGAAAAAACATTGTAAGGCAGCAAAGAAACCACACAAACAAACAACTCGCATTGATTACATTTTCTCTCAAAGAAAACCATAGATATTGATACCCATCGGAGCAGCCATTTTACTTTACAAAATAAAGCCATGATATAAATAATAATTATATAAGATATGAAATATAGAGTTAAATTAAAAAGAAATTCAAAGTATAGAGATACGAAACCACATGACGTGTAATAGAGCTAAATATGAAAATTTATAATTTAAGGAATTTATTAAAATCCTCAAGTGCATATAAAAAATAATAATAAAAGTTTTAAAAAGGTTGAAAGCAATGCGAAGTTCCGGATCGCTGGAAGCTGTGAAGAACAAAAACAGAACAAAACCGAAATAAGTCGGATATAGATCGAAAAGGTTTGTTTATTTTTCCAGACGAACTTACAAGACAGCAAGAGTGTTAGTTTGTAATATTCTGGATGATCAACTCGGCGTCCCTGTATGCTAAAGTAGAGGCATAGTATAGTCAAATTTGTTACATTGCACCAAAGATGACCAACTACTCCTATTTTCCCGACACTTATGATGGCCTTCTGCTTAGTTTTTCATATTGTATTTTATTTTTATCATATAGAGAATGAATAATTCAAAGTGTAGTATCTGTTCTATCTTCGATTAGAAAAAGAAAATATCCTTCTTGACTGGAGCAATAAAAATTTTTGTCCCATCCAGAGTGCCTCTTTTTAGGGTGCTGGATATCTCCCGCATAAAAAAACGACTTTGTGTCAAACTTTACTTTCGTAGGGAAACAAGTACATACACACATATATTTTAAGTTCTGAGAGGCAAACATTGAATGTTATTTTTCAGATATGGTAAACAATCACTTAATTTTCTATCAAGTTTGTAAAACTGGCAGAAAGTTTACCCACCCTTACCGCCACAAAAAAAGATTACCTCCACCCAACCCTCATAAAAATATTTATTATTTCATCTAGTGTGTTTATTTTATTTCTATTAATAAAAGTGTCTGATTAGACATTGTATGTGTGTAATTATGAAGAAGCATAATTTGTAAAAAATAAAAAATAAAATATCGAATAATCAATTAATAATTTATTTAAAGTAGCTACTTAAAAAGAAAAATAATGAATAAATTCAAGTTTCAAAATCCTATTTACCAAAAAATAATTATTTGGTAAAAAAATAAGCGGCATGCGTCACTGGCTCTTAAGTTCTTATCTCTATTTACACAATTATTTCATCACATATCATGTGTGTAAATATGAAGAAGCATGATTTGTAAAAAATTAAAAATTAAAAATCGAATAATTAATTAAGAATTTATTTAAAGTAGCTACTTTAAAAGAAAAATAATAAATTCAAGTTTCAAAATCCTATTTACCAAAAAGAAATAACCGGCATGCATCACTAGTTTTTAGGTTTTTATCTCTATACAATTATTTCATCAAATATCGTGTGTGTAAATATGAATAAGCAGGATTTTTAAAATTAAAAATATAAAAATCAAATAATTAATTAATAATTGGGTACTCTAATAGATGACGCACCATGTTTTCGTTACGGACGCGTTCGAGGCGAAAACGAGGCGAAACCTGCCAAACGCTAAATTGAAGACTTGCAGCCGATAAATTACGACGAAGAAAACCAAACTAAAATACATATATAAAAATAAAGAACGAACAAACCATAGTTAAACAACTGTTATTAATTAGATATTTATTTTTGTTTGTTTTTTGTCAAAGCAACCATTGTTAATAAAAAAATTTTTAAATAAGTTTTTGTTTGTGTTTCTTTTATTTGTGCACCGGAAAGTTTCAAAAGATGATTTTGTTTGCTTTGTTAAGCAAATGTTTTTGTTTTTAAATTTTTTTTTCAATGTTTTTTTTTTTACATTTTGTCAAAAAACTCAATTAGTCTTTTGGAAGATTCAACGAGCTGACAGAGATTATAGAAATTCATTTTTTTTTTATTGAACGCGATTAATTTCTTCCAAAAGTTATCGGCTGCTTGGTTAATAGTTTCGTCAACTCTCGGTCGCTTCCGAGACCTGCCCGAACGTTGACGACGCGAAGCCACGGAAACATGGTGCGTCAGCTATAAGAGTACCAATAATTGATTTTAAATAGTTAATTAAATAGAAAACTGTAATGAATAAATGTAAGTTTCTAAATCCTACTTAAAATAAAATAATAATTAAGTAAAAATAAATGGCATTAACCTCTGTATCTAAGCAAAGAGCCAAAGATGCTTATGTTTTTTTTTGTTTTCTTTTGTCGGGATTAAATATCCCTGGAAGAAAGTGCAATTCTCGCACGTGAGAATGCAATAACCATTATGTAGATAAGTGCAAAATAGAAACAGGCCAACAGCTTTTGTGAGAAGGAACACAACAACAATTGTATATAAATTTAAAACCGTTTTACTTGTGAGTAAACATAACGGCAAATATATACAACAAATGGTGAGTTCAAAGTTCAGAAAGGAGGAAGTTAATTTAGGTTTGCGAAAACGTGCTTCGCGAACTTATCTTGTGGAAATTCTGGTAACAGGTAGCACATGCGCCTGCCTCCAATTCTGGCTCTTGTCTAGATGTAGTCACTTCAGTCCAAGATGGTTGGTAACAGGAAGGAGTGGGAGCTCTCTGCGACTGTCGTCGAGGGCTTTGTCACAGAAGGATCCAGCCGCGGTCCTACCAGGTTCAAAAGGTGGGTCGAAAAGAGGCCTTGACACAGCGTGCAAGCGTTTTTATGGGCTGACTCACGTGATCCCTAAGGGAGTAGAGGTTGGAATGCCTGACAGCCAATCCGTGAGATCCTTTAGGGACAAGGCTGCAGCCAGTCAGTGAGGGGACGTTAATAAATTCCAATACTTTTCCCCAATTATTATTTTATTTTAAATAGGATTTTGATACTTAAATTTAGGAGTTAAAAAAAACTTATTTTATTTAAACAAAGATGGAAGTTAAAATAACTCCCCGATAACGCCGGGTAGGGACAGCTAATAATTCATTTAAATTCAAAATTCTACTTTAAATAAAATATCAATTCAGTAAAAAAAAAACTGGCATGCATCTTTGTATCTAAACTTCTAAGTAATAAAAAGTAAAAAACATGTTATTTTTTATCAAATTATTATTTAATGATACTTAAATTCAAGATTTTAAAAAAAACGCACTCTAAAGTATTTGCATGAGTTAAACACGGGTGAAAGTAAAACGACTCCCGGATAACACCAGGTAAGGACAGCTAATAATTAATAAAGCTGACTAATTTTTATATTCGTCTATACCACCTCTTGGCCACTCATAAAGGCTTCTAATTTTGATAGAAAAAAAAAACAGGCTTCAATAACAAAAAAGTAAACCTCATTACTTTTTGATCATAGTTTGTCTGTTTATTTATTTATTTTTGTGGGTAATAAAGCCGGCTAATCTTTATATTAATTTCTGCTAACACCGCATAGCTGCCTTTATTTTGTTCCTCAAAGGCTTTATTTCTAATTTCAATCGCTGCACCTGCCTTCATTCCAAAGGCAGTTACTCTCTTTGATCTCAGTCTTGGGTGATCATTTTATTTTGCTCGATTTATAGTAATAATTTTATTTATTATTATTTTCTATGTTTATTTGAACAACAGCAACATCGTGTTTATGTAAAGATCAATAGATCACATGGCCATAAAGCGCATTATGTTTTCGTCAAGTTTAATATTTACTAACCGAAAAGCCGCCCCTTACGTAGCTTTTAGTTTATCTCCCACAAATTGCTAATAAAGCTTTAATTAAGCAACATAATTAGTATTTTTAGAGATATAGTTATAATAACGTTAACACAGCTTAGGATCGCCAAAGTTAAGTAACGCTGAGCCTGCTCAGTATTTAGATGGGTGACCATTTGAGAATAGCAGATGCTGTATTTAAAGCCAAATCCTAGTGGCCTTGCAAGCTGAAGACCAGTTACGAATTTGCAAATACAATGAACACAACAGACAGTCCTATTCCGTTCATTGTAGTCTCTGCTGACCAGACAATGACAGACTATGAGAAATCAATTTTAGAATTAGTATTCTTAATTTTATTATATCCGGTGTCAAATTTAATGCATTTCTCATGAATAGTTTTGAAAAGTACTTATTACTATTATTATAAGTTGTCATAGCAGTAATATGTTAATTTTGAGATCCGGATTATGATTATTTGAGCTGGTGCTATTGTCTCCCTCAAACTTTTGCATCCTAGTCACGGCACCATTTATGACATATAAAGGTGTTGGTGGATAGCTTGACAAGTACTTGAACTTGTATGATTCTCTCGTTCTCACTCTTTGACATCCTGGTCATGGCACCATTTGTGACATGTAAAATCTTTCAGGGGTAGGTTGCTAATTATTTGAACTGGTGAAATTCTCTTTCAATCTTTGACATCCTGGCACTTGTAACAATATAAAATGATTCAGCTGAAATTGAATTCTGAAAGTTAAACATGAACAGAATAACTTTCACAGTTGCCTATAGTAAACAGCAACTGTACTTACCCGGCATTATCGGGGCGTAAAAGAGGAACTGACTGATTTGTTTGCTAAGAAATGTAAAGTAATTTTGGTAACTGTAATTTTGTAAGCAAAACAGGAGTTGTTAAAAGTTCGTTTTACTACTTGGCATTAATGGCTCATTAGTCAAGAACAAATAATAATGTGGAATTATATTTATTTTTGCAAAACTCAAGGTAAATAACGCATGGCATGATTACTTCCCTTTAATGTATACGAACATCCTGTGACTTATGGAAAGAAAACCTCCACTATAAATGTTTCCTTTTCCGGAATAAGAAACGATGCGAAATAAAATATATTTATTTCAATAACATAATGGAAAGAAGAAACGAAAAAATAGATTAGTTCGAACCGATGATCGATATGTCAGACAGATTGCTATTTGGGTCTGATTTCGAAAATTCGGCAAAATAAATTTATATGTTAAATGATCGGGCGATTATTTAATCATGGTTGTAAACCTGACAAAATAATTAAAAAGAGTTAATTTTTAAAAATTGATAGAAAACAAAAAGTCGTTACGGTTTTATGACATTTAGTATATTTATTTAACAAATAAATATAAAAGACAAATTTTATTTAATTAAAAAATTAAATAAAATTTGTCTTTTATATTTATTTGTTCCACCTATTCGTTACCGAAAAGTAGTTCTTTAAAGACTTCGGATGTAAGATTTGTTAAATCAAATTTTCAATAAAAGAAAAAAGTTCTCATTACTTTTGGATTATGACCTACGGATATTTATTTATGAAAATCGGAGGTTATTAGTAAGGGATTAATTGCTGATTTTCTGTCTTCTGATCTGAAACATGTGGTGCAATATGGCAGGAGTGGCTCGTCACATTTAACACCTTTAAAACCAAGCTTCTCCCCTTTCACCAGATTTGCTCCAGTTGTAATGAATGGTTCTCTTCTTGAGGAAACCCCTTGCTTTGATGAGCTCCTACGACTTGCTTTCACTCCAGATCTATAATGGAAGGCCTATCGATTGCTAAGGTTGTTGCAAAAATGGTTAGATCATTTCACCGATCTAGAAAATACCTGACTCCTGATGCAATCCTCTACCTATATAAAAGTCAGATACGACTTAAGATGAAACACTACTGCCACATCGGAGTGTGAGGTGCTCGGAACACTCTTTCTTGCCTTGACAGAGTTCAAAATCGACTGTGCAAACTAGTGGAGGATTATCTCCTGTTCTCGCCAGTTCATTTCTCACACAAAAGATGTTGTTAAACCTTCTTGACTCTATCGTTATTTCCATGGGTAGAAAGTTCCTGTTGGGCTTCAATCTCTGGTTCCTCCTTGTAAAACATTCACAGCAAGAACTCGTCCTACTACAACAGCTGCAAACATCTTTCCATTCTCCCTCCGTGTGCCAAACATCAAACGAAATTTCCATGAACAAAGTTTCTTACCAATAACTTCCAACCTATGGAATGCATTAGCACGGGATTGCTTCATTGTGCACTAAAACATAGTCATCTTCAATACCAATGTCAATATTCTTTGTCATTCAACAGACAATGTACCCATCTCATTAACGTTATCCTACAGTGGCTTTTAGCTTTGATAAGTGGTAACTCATTACTAAATAAAAAAAGAAGGCTCTGATAATTTTGTACGTTTTTCCACATCTCCTGAAGATTAGCCCAGTTTAAAAATATTAAACCAGTAGTGATAATGGTATATACATATACCGTGAATGTCCTATTATAGTATTTTTCACTTGTTTCTTTTTACACTGCTTTTGTGCATTATGCTTTACATTATGTAATGAGTATATGTTAAAGGCCAGGCGGAAGATATTCTCTTCATTCTATTCTTGAGCAGCAGGTGTTTTTAAAGAGCAAGACAACAATGATTTTAACATAAACTTAATTGGAAGTTGCTTGTGACTGGACCATCTTGACAGGAGAGAAGGGAACAATGTGCCAGCATTCCACTTCAGACAAACAGACAGATACCAAATCTCCATTTGTAATTGTTGTGGCCCTGTTTAGGGACCCGAATGAGAACACGGACACATGATTTAGGTAAAACAAATATATTGGAGAAAAATATATACAACAGAGGAACAAGAGAAGTAGTACGTCATTACTGACTGCCAGTGTAAAGTGGGGTTGCTGTCATGTATTTAATTCCTTCCCACCACAGGAATATATGACACAAGGTCAGAAGGTCGGGGTAGAGTCAAGCCAGCACCCCTAAAGGAGAAGCACTCTGGCCTAGCAATAATAGCCTGGGCAGCACCGTCGGCATTCCCCGGTCAGGGCGCCCCAGGCAATAAGCAATAAATTTACTCTACCCAAAAGAGGGGAGGCAAGACCTGGGAGGGTGCACCTCCTAGGATAACCAAGAACAGTATACCTCAGCCCGACAGGTAAGAGGACACCGAAATGACCAGTTCCTGCTGGACTGATTGTAAAAAACGATTCCTCGACTGGTATTACCCCATCTCAAAGTCATCAATCAACCGAAATTACTGAGAGACTGAACGGGCCGGGGTGCACCGCAACACTGAGTAGCCTATGTTTCCAGTATTTATTGAAAATGGACTAGTCCAAATGTGCGTCATAGGTACGACACCATAACTAATATATATATATATATATATATATATATATATATATATATATATGATAGAAGTACAATATTATATTAATAGAAGTAATTGTATAGTTTCGGCTTCAGACAGACAGATACCAGATATCCATTAATTAGTCACTAATAAGGCAATTTCCTTTAGAGGAAAGAAAGAGGGGAAGAGAAAGAGCTAAGGAAGAGCGGATAAAAAACGAATGATTATCAAGAAATAAATTATATATGGATTTCTTTCAAACTATAGAGACCAATAGGATCAGTAACTTGGGCAAAATCTGGGGCACCCATAGTAATGTTAAAATTAAACTCCCTATTTTTCTAGTCCATAATTTATTGTCATGGATATATATATATATATATATATATATATATGAAAATATTTGTTGTTGTTTATTATCTACGGACGTATACGTTTCATCTTTTTTCAATCAAGACTCTTCAGCGTAGAAGTTTGACTATTCACTACTGGTCACACGATTCGAAACCCTGGATTATAAGTATTTTTCAACTCCAACCCAACGTCTTAAACCTCGCGGCCAATATCTGAACGGCTGATAAACTGTGGTAGATTAAATACAGTTATAAGCGGCGATGACAGCACAGGCATTCTACTTATATTAAGGAATGATGCATTATAAAGCAAATGACGTCACGCTGTATTTGCACTACTACTAAAGTGCTCTACTAATTATTAAGGAGCGACAAATATATATATATATATATATATATACATATATTCAAAAAGAAATAAAACGGTTGGGCTTTCCATGAATTTCTAATAATATTCAAATGCAAAGCGATATCTCAAAAAGAGTGTCAATATATTCCTTATTAACCTATCACATATACACGTGTGACACTTGATAAGACTTTTAAACGATCCCGAATCAACACCCTTCGGACTTCTACTAACAGCATGAGAGATGTTATATCTCTGAAAAAAAGGTAAAAATAATAATAAAAAAGTCGCCTTATAAAGACTTATTAAGTTTGAAAGCTAGCCCATATCTTTAAAATAAATAAAATTTATTTAAAATTATACATAGCGTTTTGTCTTATATATATATCCAAGCAAGCGTTGTTGAACTTCACGAAATTTTCTCGTTTGTAAATCTTCTTCGTGAGGTTTTCAAACCGTCGAGCTATCCTTCTGGTTTCAGGTGGCAGTCTGTAGTGTATTTCAGCGATTGTTCTTAATTCGGCCATTTTTTTCGAGCACTTTCGACTTTCCTAGTTATCTTCAGGATTAGTTTTTTTTTAATAAGAAGACTTGAGTTAATGTTTTATAGGTATCGTTAAGGGCGAATAAAAGAAAAGAGAGGGTGTGTGGTTGAGTTGATTTTATCCTCTCTTTTCTGTGAATATATATTCTGGGCAACCCGGTAAGAAACATTAGAATATTATTTTTTGTATACTTTACCATTTAGTTGGCATTTACTCAAACTCGTATCCATCCCCAAAATCTTTTAAAATAAGTTAGATACAAAAAAATTAGTAAAGAATTGCTTAAAGAACTTATCATTATGAATGATGGAATATGTATTTTAGGAAACAGGGTGAGTAACGTGGGAACATTAATATTTAAAACTAATGCTTTGCTGCCCAGAGGGCGGGTAGTTTTTGCTAGTTATATATATAATTGCTTTCAGTCTGAGATGAAAAAGAACAACCACCCAGTGAAAGTAAACAGGTATTTTAATAAAAAGCAGAAATAAGACCTTTAAGGAACAAAATACGTATGTATGGGTGTGTGCATGTATGCATTTCGTGGTTCTTGTGTTGGAAGAGGATAATGATTAAATCAATGATCTACGTATACAATGAACAGTCCGTCACTCGGAAA
This sequence comes from Sepiola atlantica, assembly GCA_963556195.1. NCBI lineage: Eukaryota > Metazoa > Mollusca > Cephalopoda > Sepiida > Sepiolidae > Sepiola > Sepiola atlantica. The sequence continues at coordinate 49,765,543 of OY744515.1, read as the reverse complement.
TGGGGGCTCACAACACCCTTTACAATTACTGCACTATCCTCTTCTCCTCGGAATCAATCTCTACTTCTTCACTGTTCGTGCCTTAAGGGTAGGCTTTGGTACGATGCTCGCTCTCTCCAATTTCCTCTCCGCAGGTGGGTCATTCACCTGGATCTCCACCAAGGGCAGTGATTCCTGCACCCACTCGTGATCTGGGCACAGTGCACTCAAGGGTAACCCTTCTTCACTCATGCACTCGATTGACAGTGTATTCACATTGTCCAACCTCCCCTTACGTCCATTCAACACCCGCTTTGCTGCAAAGGCTAACCCAATCATGACTGAAACTCTTACCATCACGGGCCAAATTATCACAAATTCCACCCTTAATCCTCTCTCTCCACCCGCCTTAATTGAGATTTCAGTTTTTTCAAACTAATTTTTTCCACCCGTGTTGATAATTCCGGCATCTTCTGCAGAATGACCTTGGGAAATTGCCTTAACATAGGCTCCCACAATGCAGTCCATCCTTTCACATTCGCTCCGATCAACTCCAGGAAGGAGTCCCTGTTCTTGAACATTTCCTCCGCCTGATAATAGGGGAGGAATAATTGATGCCCCAAAGGCAGCACACCCCATGGACAACTCTATAACGGACAACAGGGGGGGGGACATCTACAGCTTGGGTGACCTTCCCATCACAAACCTTAGATAACCTCATCCCTTCCTAGGTAGCTACGGCCCAGATCCTATCGGTTACACTGACTGCAGCAGGAAACACAACATTCGTCAAGACGTCTACCTAACAATTCTTCCTAATTCCTCCCTTATTGTTCTTGAACAATTTTAACACGCACAGCTCATCACCCCATGTCACGTAAATCGGGCTTACAGATCCACACGCCCCTAAGGCATCCGTCTCACATTTACTCGCTTCCTCGTTTGTCAACAACATGAATTTGGTTCTAGCCACATTTACGGCTACAAACTCTGTCTCTACTCGATATCTAGAGACGGCTCCGAGTCCTTGGTTGGCTCGGGGGTATGGCATGGGCAGGGTAATTGCCCGGTATGTTTCGAAAGTATCACGCCTATCCAATAGTGGAATTGATACTAATACTAGTAGCTTCCCCCCCTTCCAACAATGTAGCACACCCCAGTGTTTTATAATATCTCTATAACTCACAGTGGGGTCGACCGGCAATCTACAATGATAGGGTAACTCGGTCTGTATTTGCAACAGCACCTCTCTCAACCTCCCCGAGGCTACTATACTCGGCTCCAGATGTCCCAGTGACAACACATCAAACTGCGCCGGCACATGTTCTAATAGCGTCCTCAATGTCTGTCCTGCCTGGTGTGCCCTATTTGTCAATGTAAGTAACGGCGTCGGTTATATTGGCTAATTCCTCCACCTGAGAGAACATCCACCAGCACCACATGCGCATGGGGGCCCTCCCTGCACACGGTGGAGACAGCAGATGCGATACAGCCTTACCCCGGCTGTTCCCCAAATCCCTGACTATCTTTTACTTGGCCCTCCTACTATTCTGTTGTGGGGCGTTTTGCTCCTCTCAATCGTAACTTCAAGGGCAATTCTTTCACATTTTCTTTTGCTAACTTATTCTCTCTCAGTCTCTTCTGGAGTTGGGGCAGGCATATTTCATCGCCCTCCTCCCACCCACTAGACTCCTCACCCAACTCGGAAGTCGAGTTTAATTTGATCTCTCCTTGCACGGGAGAGGGTTAATTGCTTCTTGCGGTTTCTCATAAACTGGTGAACAAAATCCAAGCCTATCTTCTTCCCATTTAGTTTCATTACCCTTCACTAAACTTGTCATTCTTGGGGCCACCCTGCCTTTTACTCCCTGTGGGGTGGCCTCTGGCCGTTTCTATGGCTCCTTACCTCAGCGTCAGGTGGTACACTAAGGTTCGGCATCCTAATCCTTAACCTCCAATCTCCTGCTCTGTGCACTACCGACTCTCATGCCCGAACCGACCACACCTAATGCAGTTCGGCCCAAACAAGCTGCGTGGGCGCCCATAATTTGTGGGACACTCTGTCGCTCAATGCCCCTCACCTGCACAGTTCCAGCAGACTGATAATTATCTAGCCGGAGTGGGCCTATAGTCCCGTATTGAAGGCCCCGTGCCTTCCTTCGAGGAGCGGACTCTGCCTCCCAATCCTCTACGCCCCCTTTTCCCATTTGGGGGCACGGACTGGCTCTACTCCCCACCGTATTCCTTATACTCCTAGGCATTTCTTCACTTTCGCCCCTCTCTACGCGTTCCCATAGCCTTATATTATTTCTCGTTAACTCCTGGGCCTGCACTAGGGTGAACGAGTGCCCCCTTAGGACCTCCCTCTGCGTTTCCTTGTCGCCAAGTCCGTCCATCAAGGTATCCACCAGGATGGGCTGGATGGGACCTGGGAAGGCCTGAACTGCCAGCTCCTGGATTCGTTTGACTAATTCTTCCAGTCCCTTGCTGTTGTTCAACTTTAGCCGGGTTAGGTTGTGTACGACCTCAATCGTGGTCCGCTCGCTGGTGTATTGCTTCATCAGCTGCTTGCAGAACTCCGTCCAAGCTATCCCCGTGTTCTCCTCGTACCCCCCTATAAACTTCGAGACTAGGCCTATTGCTTCATCCAGAGCAAGCAGCACCATCTCGTAGTCTTCTAGCCCGTATATAACCCTTTTCTTTTAGATGAGTATGCGTTGCTAATCCCTTTGTTGACCCATAAACTGGTCATAGTATATGATTGATTTGCAACACCACAAAATGTCTTCCATGCACAAAACGATGAAATTTGTTGACTGCAAAAGTAATACCACATGCTCGATTTGTTAGTAAGTTATTTCTGCAGGAAGTAATGTACGAGACGCGTGGGTGATAGGTTTTAGCGATCCGTCTTCCATTTTATGCTATATTCAGGCTTCAATGCCGTACGAGCAAGCGTCAGTAGCCACAATGAGTTTGAGGTGTGGATTGCAATATGTCAAAAATAATACTAATGTGGAGATATTTTTTTCAAATGACTTCTGGCATTCTGTCGTCCAGACCCAATCTTTATAGCTCGTTTATAGGAGATCGCAAATTGTGCATGTCTGGATAAACACATCATAATAATTTGCTAAACAAAGAAAACTTTGTAGTGACGGCATTTTTTTTTATCGCACTAGCTTGCTCTGACTCTTGTCTTCTACCATCTTGGTCTCTAATTTGACCGAAATATTTGATTTTTTCCATGAGAAAAATGGAATTTGTTCTCCTTAAATTTAGATCTATAGTCCTGAATTCTCGTAGTTTCTCGGGTCTTTTACTGATCACTAGAATCTCATCCAGGTAGGCTGTCGCAAATTCCAGTCTGCTAAGGAATCTGTCCATTGCTTGTTGAAAAATGGCTGGTGTAATCTTAACCCCAAATGGCAATCGTTCAAATTTGTACAATCCTCTATGTATATTTATTCACAGTAGTTTTTAACACTCCTCGTTCACACGCATTTTTAGATGAGCATCACTTAAATCAACCTTTGAATATTTTTTCTCCATTGAGTTTAGCGAACATCTCTTCTGGACTATGCAGAGGGTAATGAGTGCATGGTTAATTTTGTGGAGAAATCTGCACAAACACGGATCTCTACTTTTTTTTACAAATATCAATTTTTTAAATTTTTAATTTTTAATTTATTTTTATTTTTTTATTTTTTATAAATTAATTTCTTTTATAAATATTAATTATTTTATATATATATATATATATATATATATATATATATATATATATTTGTTTTCATTTAATTCAGTAAGTTCTCAGAAATAAAGAGACCCCTTTCTATATGAGATACATAGATATCCGAGTGTTCAATCAACATTCAGCCCCACCTCTCAAACGTTGAATTAATAAAGCAGTAAAGAACACTAATTTTCCTCTCCCCAATTGGTCACTTAATTATGTTGTAGTTTCTCATTGCGGTCTTTTCTGAATTTTGTTGAATTCCAGGACAAGAATTCATCTGGTCTGGTGTAGTATCCAGCTACGTGCTGTTATTTAAAGTAACATCACTCAAGGAAGGTGCATCATTCCTTGTAGGACCCAGTGCATAACCGTATTGAGAGGATCTTATTTGGGCTTCGAATACTATCTTATTTTGAATATTTGGTCAGGGTTTACTTGTAGTGGGAAGTGTCCTCATATTAGGTTGTCTTGACAAACCCTTTTACAGAGAGACTGAAGACACTCGAGGATCGTCTAGTGGGTAATTCAAACTCTCCTACATATTTTGTTTTCAATTTTCTTTCGTGTTTGTTGGGGATGGGGCATCCTACTGAATGTCAGACATACATCTGCTGTATAAGATACTCTAACCGAGAGATCTTTTTAAGATATTAACCGTCTCTTTAAGTGCAAATGTTTGTATGTCTCTTGCACTTTATTGTTGTGACTATTAAACCAAACATTATTTGCACTGTTTATTTTGTGTTGCATTTATGGGACTCGAAACTTAAATATTACCTTTTCACCTACGACTTGGGGGATAGGTACCCTACAAAACCCAACAAGAAAAAGACCGTTATGTGAGCTGAGAGAGTGATATCCTTAGTAGTTACATTGAGAAACGTATTTTATTACTGACACCTGTCATTCTGAAACTAGGAATCTATTAGTGTCATATGTGCCATTTTTATATAACTTTATGTTTGGTTTGACTGACATCCGTTTTTTTTTAAATATTTTTTTGACAAAAGCTTCAACTTCTCTTTTAGTCGTAAAGATCAATAGATCCAGTCACCATCCCACAGTGATATAGTTATTTCTTTATATCAACTGTGTTCACTCTTCTTTCGCTTGAAGAAAGGACATTCAATAACCACCTTTACAGAAATGATCGTGAGAAAACTACTTAAACAACGAAAAAGGACATTAATACTGATCATTAAAAATCAAACATTTTTACTTTCTTTTAAGGAGTTCTATACATAAAAAGGGGAAGACAAAAACGGAAGAAATCCAATTTATTGACGTAACAATTATTTTTTATGCATACATTACTGTTTTCTAAGCCAGGTTTTAACAATTATGTTTATATTTAGGATGACTGGTTGCAAAATAAAAAAAAAGGAAATAAATATAAGAAAGTTGAATGGAGAAATAGGAAAATGTCCACTGAATAAATAGCCCAACATTGGAGAAGGATAAAAAGGGTAAAGAGTGTAAGTGGGGGATAATAAAATAAGAAAGGAAGGAAGGGGTGAAAAGAAAGAAAGTAACTGTTACAGAAGGAATGAAAGAGGAAAAGAAAGAAGGAAAATGAAGGAAAATGAACCGGTGTGAGAAGTGGGATGGGGAAATGGAGCAGGAGAAAATAAAGAGAGTAAGAGGACAAAAACATAGGAAACAACTGATAGAGAGAAATAAATAAATAAATGGAAGAAGTAGAGAAATAAAGAAAAGGAGTAGAGAGGATGAAAAGAAAGAAAGAAAGAAAAGAAGTGGTAGAATATCAAGGAATGAAACAAAGATAATTATATGAATGAAAGAAAGTGTTGAAAATAAATATAATACATAAACAAATCTGTTACAGAAGAAGAAAGAAATAATAAAGACGAAAGAAAGAATGAGTGAAATATATTTAAGTAAATGCGGAAAAGCAAGGCGAAGAAAAAGAAAAAAATCTGTAACAAAGGAATGAAAGAAAGAAAGAAGCAATTGAAGAATGATTGCGAGTAAATAAGGGAATGATAGAGAAAGAATCTGTAACAAAAGAAAGAAAAAAACGGAAATTGTGAAAGTAAAGAACGAAGGAAGGACGTTAGAGGAAAAGAAGAAACGAAAGTGAGGATGATAACGTAGAGAAAAAAATCAACTGTTAAAAAAGAAAGAAAGAAAGAAAGAAAGAAAGAAAGAAAGACAGAAGAAAAGCAGATATAACTGTAACGGTGAGGGGAGTGGAATTAAAGAAAGAAAGTAAGTGGAAAAAAACCGGAAGTATGACAAAGTGAAGTAGAGGATGAAAACAACTGTTGCAGGAGAAATTCAGGGAGAAAGAAAAAGAATGACAGAAAAGGGGGGGTAATGAAAGAACGATTTTCTGTCACAGAAAAAAGAATGAAAGAAAGTGGAGTTAATAAAGAAATGATGTAAAAGAAAGAACGGATGTGTCATAGAAGAACAAAAGAAAGTATGAAGAAGAGAATTAATGACAGAATGAAAGAACGAAAGTGAAATAAAGAAAGAAATGAATGGAATAATAAGAACGAACGAATCTGTAACAGAAGCATGAAAGAAAGAATGAAAACATTGAAAGAATGAATGGAAGAAAGTGGAGTTAATAAAGAAAGAACAAAGAACGAATCTGTAATAGAAGAACGTAAGAAAGAATAAAAGAGAGAATGAATGAAAGTATAAAAGAAAGAAAGAAAGAAAGAAAGAAAGAAAGCGGAGTAAGTTAAGGACGTTGAAGAATAAGGAGAAAAACGAATTTGTAATAGAATACCGAACGAAAGAATGAAAGAGAGAAGGAAAGAAAGAATGAATGAATGAATGAATGGATGACATCGGAGTTATTAAAGAATGGAAAGAAAAAGAATACAGAAAGAACGAATTTAATACAAGAAAGAAAGAGAGAATGTATTAAAGAAAGAACGGTAGTGAGATAGTGAGCATGTTACAGAGAAAAGACATTAAAGTAATCGGGGGTAGGAGGAAGGGGAGATAAAAAGAAAAGACGGAAATGACAGAAAGAAACAAAGAAGAGAAAGTGAGGAAGACAAAACGGTAAAGAGGAAGCCATGTTTTGCATGGATGAGAAAGTGGAAAAACTATGGCATCTGGCAAATGATGCCTACAACGAGTGAATGGCGGTTTTGTTTGTTTTATAGATGTCCATGTTTCTTTTTTTCATCTTTGGCAAATTAATATGAATAAAAAAATAAAATCGATATCGATTAGAGTGTACTCAATTGAACTTGGACATCTATGAGACCAATACAAATCAAGGCATGATTTTTTGGCAAAGACGAAATCGACATTAAAGGATCGGCGAAAATCTTTTTACTTGCTCTATCGATTTAGAGAAATGCATAATTTGTTATATGACCAAAGTAAATCCATCGTGTGTCTCTCTGGGTGTGGGAGGGTGGGGTAGTGATGGTAAGATATTTATTAGGATAAAAGAAATACTTAAACATCTATTTCATGTATCGTTTACTTATTTAAAGGTAATATTTCGAGGTTCTCAAAACTTTAGTACAAATGCTCATTTATTAATTAAAATTAACGAACACAATTTTCACATTTAATTTAAATATTTTTTTAAAATGACAAAAAAACAAAGCAAAATCAAGAATAAATATTACGATAAATCCATTCAATCTGCGCATTTACCAATGAAAATTTTATTTCAAACTTAAGCGTGACAGAACAACGAAAATTTTAATTCAAATTTAAGCGTGACAGACAAACAAAAATTTTATTTCAAATTTAAGCGTGACAGAACAACGAACATTTTATTTCAAACTTAAGCGTAACAGAACAACGAACATTTTATTTCAAATTTAAGCGTAACAGAACAACGAACATTTTATTTCAAATTTAAGCGTAACAGAACCACGAACATTTTATTTCAAATTTAAGCGTAACAGAACCACGAAAATTTTATTTCAAATTTAAACGTAACAGAACAACCAACATTTTATTTCAAATTTAAGCGTAACCGAACAACGAACATTTTATTTCAAATTTAAGCGTGACAGAACAACGAACATTTTATTTCAAATTTAAGCGTAACAGAACAACGAAAATTTTATTTCAAATTTAAGCGTGACAGAACAACGAACATTTTATTTCAAATTTAAGCGTAACAGAACAACGAACATTTTATTTCAAATTTAAGCATAACAGAACAACGAAAATGTTATTTCAAATTTAAGCGTAACAGAACAACGAACATTTTATTTCAAATTTAAGCGTGACAGAACAACGAACATTTTATTTCAAATTTAAGAGGAACAGAACAACGAAAATGTTATTTCAAATTTAAGCGTAACAGAACAACGAACATTTTATTTCAAATTTAAGCGTAACAGAACAACGAACATTTTATTTCAAATTTAAGCGTAACAGAACAACGAAAATGTTATTTCAAATTTACGCGTAGCAGAACAACCAACATTTTATTTCAAATATAAGCGTAACCGAACAACGAAAATTTTATTTCAAATTTAAGCGTAACAGAACCACGAAAATTTTATTTCAAATTTAAACGTAACAGAACAACCAACATTTTATTTCAAATTTAAGCGTAACCGAACAACGAAAATTTTATTTCAAATTTAAGCGTAACAGAACCACGAAAATTTTATTTCAAATTTAAACGTAACAGAACAACCAACATTTTATTTCAAATTTAAGCGTAACCGAACAACGAAAATTTTATTTCAAATGTAAGCGTAACAGACAACGAACATTTTATTTTAAATTTAACCGTAACAGAACAACGAACATTTTATTTCAAATTTAAGCATAACAGAACAACGAAAATGTTATTTCAAATTTAAGCGTGACAGACAAACGAACATTTTATTTCAAATTTAAGCGTAACAGAACAACGAAAATGTTATTTCAAACTTAAGCGTGACAGACAAACGAACATTTTATTTCAAACTTAAGCGTGACAGACAAACGAAAATCTTATTTAAAATTTAAGCGTGACATACCAAACAAAAATTTATTCCAACGAAATGTTATTTCAAACTTAAGTGTGACAGGCCAGCAAAAATGCTCGTACAAAACTTAACCATGAAAGACCAACGAAAATACTATTTTAAACTTAAGCGTGACAGACCAACGAAATGCTATTTCAAACTTAGCTCTGGCAGAACAACGAAAATGTTATTTCAAATTTAAGCGTTACAGACCAATGAAAATGCTATTTCAAACTTAATCGTGACAGACCAACGAAAATGCTATTTCAAACTTTAACATGACAGACTGACTGACCAACAGACGGACATACGAAGAATCTTATAAAGATGCATGCATCCATCTAAACAAATAGTATTTCAAACCTAAGCATTACTCGACTGATGTGCATACTTCAAAGAGCTTCATCACATGCTTGGGAACCAAAGTCAACCACTTGTCACGGTCTTCAGCCAGTCTTTTAGCTGTTAATAGTGGAATATCAATATCAACCCTTATCTGGTCGGCCCATTTGTTTTTGTGATCGTCTTCTTGATCTTTCTTCAATTAAATCTTCTCAATATGATTTCTTTACATAGCTGGAGGCTGGTAACCGGGAAACATGTCAAAAACACATTAATCTTCTTTGTTTTTCGAACAACGTCGTTTATGGATCTGTTAATATTAAACATTTTCTTGTATCTGTATTTCTTCGTCTATCTTGCTGAGTTACTCCACGGATAGTTCTTAAATATCTCATTTCAAAAACATTGAGCTTCTTCTCATGCTGTGCCAGTTTCGTCCATGTTTCACTTGCATAGACATCAATAGAAATTATAAATGCATTGTACATCAATAAGAATTATAAATGCATCGTGAAGTCAGAGGTGTTAATATGTCTTTCCTGTTCCATATCTTTTTCTTTTAGGGGTCCAAAATTCAAATTTCCTAAACGTTACAGACCGATAAAAACTGATATTTAAAAATTAAACTTGACCGCCGGAGATTCTTATAGGACTTCTTGGAAGCTTCTAAGATAAATGCATCCATACAATCGTTTAGCGATAAAAAAAATGCTATTTCAATATAAAGCGTGACAGAATAATGGACGAATGGACGGACGGCTTCGCGGATGAACAAAACCTCATCTACAGATGCTTCGATGCATCCAAAATAAGGAGATGGCACAGTGGCTTAGTTGGTATCGACGCGGACTGAGAACTGGGTGTGCCAGGTTCAAATCCAAGTCATTCCACTGAAAAACGCTTCCATCAAAACCCACATGATACTTGTGTCTAATCTCCTGGAGGGGGGATAAATAGAAATCACATTAACACTTGTCCACAGGTGGCCTCGGCCTTGATACGTCCAAATGCAATTTAAAATTAAAATGTGACAGACCAACGTCTTTTTTTTAATGAAAATGCTATTTCAAATTTAAGTGTGACAAATGAACAACCCGACACGGCCAATAGACGGAGCTTTTCATAAGAATGTGTTCGGATCGAGGGTCGTGTCCCCCGATTATTTACGTGTTCGTATAATCAAGCAATGTTGCATGCAAAAGACAGAGTAATAATTAATAAACACAAATGAAGTAGTTCAAATAACGTTTATTGAACGTGTGTGTACGTGGAATGGTGAAGTGTGTGATGTATGCATGTGTGTCGATGGAAAAACAGTTCTTGAAAAGGTATAAGAAGAAATGAATCCGGCGTAGGAAAAGTCTTCGAAAGCCGTACACAAAGAAAACGAGTTGAGAACTCTTACCGTTGTTTGCCCACGTGTGTTGGTAGTTGTTAGGCCGATTGAAGAGAGAAGCGTGAGACGAAACGCTAGTGTATTAGCGTCGTTCTGTCGACCAGAGAAAAGAGAGAGAGAGAGAGATGGAGCGCTGGTGCCAGCGCACTTCTGCCGATGCTGGTCGGTGAAAAAAGAGATGGATTTTTCGTTTGCAACCGTTTTTATAGTCCGAAGGGCAGATAACTCTGGTGTCGCTTTACAGTGCCACCTGTCGGTGAAAAAGCGACACCTACCGGCAAACCGGTGTAGTTATGTTTTTAAAAGAAGGAGGTGACTGCTACAAATGCAAGAAATCTATATTCCGATGTATACAGTGATAATTAGTAACAAATATCTGTTCTGTTTGTTATTTCTCCCATATTGTCGTAAAAATATATTTTATAAAAATCGCAGTAAATAATCTTTTATTTCCATCGTGAATCAACTCCCTGAAATAAAAATGTTTTGATGTGTTTAAAAAATATTTGTATTATTCAGACTGCTATTCTAATCTTGGTTGTTATATTCAACAAGTTTCGGCCAATATAACCTCCAGCCTTCTTAGAGTGCATCTTTCTGAATTTGGGGAACTTTTAGTTAAACTTTGGAATTTTTATGTCGAACTCGGGAATCTGTACGGAATTTCTAACTGAACCCTTTATTTAATCGATGGAAAGTAGATTATTCTCATTCCGTCACCTATGACTGAGTAGAAGCGTTAATTTTATGGTATTTTTTAGTTATTAATAACCTGTAGTAGGGATTGAACCTACAACCCCCAGACGACTTCCACTTAGAACAGGTTGTTAACCAACGCTTTTCACTATGTGAACATATGGCATAACGTCACGCTTAAATTTTAAATAGCATTTCTTTCGAAGCGGTTTGTTTATCTGCTTAGCACCAACCACAGTGACGTCAGTAGAAAAACGAGACTCAATCAAATGGCCTTCTCTTTACTAAGATCACGGTTTGTCACACTTAAATTCCATATAGCATTTTCATCGCTAGACATGTTCTATTTTTAGATGTGAAGTCCATACATTTCTATAAGATGCTTCGTCCATTGGATTGCCCGTAAGTTCGTCCGTTTGTTATTTCATTATTTTTTTTTAATTCTTAGTTATTATCCACTGTAAAAGGAATTGAACCTGCAACCCCAGAAGATTTCCACTTAGAATAGATTGTAAAGCAACACATTTAACCATCATCTCGCGCTTAAATTTTAAATAGCTTTGTCTTTAGTCTGTTATGCTTAAGCTTTAAATAGCTCTCTTTGCTTTGTCACACTTAGGATTGAAATAAAATTTTCTTTGTGGTCTGTCATGGTTAAGTTTGAAATAACTTTTTTGGTCTGTCACGCTTGAGTTTTAAAGAGTCCATACATTTTCTATAAGATGTAGCGTCCATTTGGATTGTCGATTCGCTCGTTCATCTGTCGATGCATTCGTTGTTCTATCACGCATAATTTTGATATGGTATTTTCATTACTAAACGCACAGATTGAATGGACGCAGCTTAAGAAATGGTCCGTTATTGTTTTTCTTTCTTTGGTATTTTTTCAAAAGTGCAAATGATTTCGTCGTTAAAAGAACAACATATCTTGGTGTAAAGAAAGTACCTTGCAAAAGAAAACCCAAATGAGAAGAAAGCGTTAAAAGTGAAAGTGAAACCAAATGTTTCATCTAATTAACAAGCAAGTACAAAAAATAATAATAATAATAATAATAATAATAATAATAATAATAATAATAACAACAACAACAAGGCAGATTTGTATGGAGAACCAAGTTAAAGATTTTTTTTCATCTTTGCTCATTAACTTTGCTGAATAGTCTTTTATTGTCTTTCAGGATATTTTCAACAAACAACAATCAGGAAACATGTCCACCTCAATCACAAAGCTGAATATAATAGTCGCAAAGCACAAAGTGGTTCGCTTCCCACTTTCTTACAATGACAAGAAACGGCTCATTAGAGGATTCAAAAAGAAAACATCTGAATGACTAATAAAAATGTACTCTGCCTCATTAGTTGTTATGAAATATAAATAAAAGTTTGGACATTAGTACTATGTCCCCCATATCTTCGCTTAAGTCTTTATTTTATATTTTACTTTAATTCCTTACTAACTGGATATTCTTCTGTTTCGTTTGTCCTTTGTTAAACCTTTTGATCGACTATAAATTCATTGATTTTAAATAACCCATTTTGAAATGGTGAATATGTACCATAGTGGTGATTCGTTCTTATTTGACATTTTTACAAACACTGGAAAGTCTGTAAAATGCTTTTAAGTTATTATACTGTTCTCTATTGCCACCTAGATGGTTCAGATATACTAGTATATACGAAAAGGGGTTTTCAGTAATATCAAATAAATTACGGTAAGCGTACACGTTTCCAGCTTGCTTCCAATAATCATGTATGTAAATTTAATTTTATGAGTTTTATGAGCAAAGAATGGGGAGGATTAATCTTAATAATAACTGATGATAATAGAAAAGAAAGAAAATAATATTCATGTTTGACAATTTTAAATTTAAATAGCAAAGAAGGAGAGGCTTAATCTCAATAATATCTGATAATAATAAAAAGAAAATAATTTTTTTCATTTTTAATATCGACACAAAAATGTTCCATTATTATTATTATTATTATTATTATTATTATTATTATTATTATTATTATTATTATTATTATTATCATAAAAACAGAACCAAAGGAGAGAGAGAGAGAGAGTTTTGTCTTCTTTTTTATCAATTACCTTTGTCTTCTTATTAATTAGTTGTGTCTTCTTTTCTTATCGAGAGAGAAGGAGAAAGTGAGAGGAAATTTAGTCTTTTTCTTTTCAATGATTTCAAGTAATGTATAGAAATTTAATTGTGAAGTGATAGCAAGCGGGCGAAGCCTGCTATTTTAAAATAAATAGCTAGACAGTAACATAGAGAATACTAAATACACCTCCCGTACCGTCACACACACAGTTTATAAGTAGTAGTAGACAAGTCCATTGTATTCGTCAAGAGGTAGTTTGGGTTATTCAACATCTCTCCTTGACTTTTATTTTCTCCAGTAAATGTATTTTAGGGTTGACTTACAACTGTTCTATATAGAGTGAAGTACGGCATAATCACGTTGACACATCGGTTCTCATTAGATAACCGAAGTTAAGCAACGTCGAGCCTTGTCAGGGTTAGATGGGTGACCATTTCGGAATACAAGACGTTATATGTGGGAGGAAGGCGACACCTCCCTGGAAAAAAATTCAAAAACTAATGTTATCAATCTCCCCTGACCGGAATATACATGCGATTGGGGACAACTTGTTCATTTAATATCCTCGAGAAACTTTCTCCTTTAGAGGAAGCTGGCTCAACGATCCCAGGGTGAATGCCGTACCAGGTACCAGACAGATACCAAGTTATGTATGTTTTCTTCTCTTTTTTTTCGAATGTCTCTCAGCATCAGTAGTATTTTGTGTGATTGGAACTTCAAAAACGTCATGCAGCATCTTCGTCTGTTCTTCTTACCTTGTTTTGTTTTTTATGCATCTTCGTCGTAATTGGTACATATCGCATTTGTTTTTCCATTTCGGGCTGCATGGCATATAAACTAATCTTCTAATTCTCTCCATGACAACACCATCTTGACAAATTTACTTTTTCAATAGGATTTGAAAAAATACATTGTCGCCAATTTTAAATCCTTTGGTAGAGCAATCCATTTTTTGTTTTGGATTTTTTTTAATGATGATTGATAATTTATATTATTTGGACTAGGTTTTCATTCAATTGGTTGAATTAACCTCCGACATTCTTCAGGTGCGTCTTGTGGAACGTGTGAATCTGTACAGAATTTCGAACGAAAGCCTTTATTTAATCCATGGGGGGGGGGGTAGCTTTTTCTCGTTCCATAAGCTATGATCGGGTAGAATACAATAACGGATTACTTAAGACTTCTATCCGGTTATGGCTGACGGGACAAGAACAAGCTATCCGCCATGGATTAAATAAAGGATTCCATTCGAAATACATTATAGATCGGCCCTCCATCGTAAGGCTAAAATAGGCTATGCTGGGAACAAGTTAACACGCATTCGTAATAAATGCAGAAAACCACCTGCAGCAAGAAGTGTCAGCGAGTACTGAAGACCAATAGATACCCCACACTCACCATTGAACACCTCGAGAAACCCTGTAGATGCATTGTATTACCTTCTACAAATTACCTTTATATACACATTAAATAATGTTTCAGCCAAAGTACATTAACTTCTTATATTTTTTCAAACATAACTCAATCCAAAAAACTAAGGTATATGTTAAAATGTATTTTGTTTGATTAAATTACATTAAAAAAAGCCTTAGGGAAACAAACGTTTATTAACTCATATTTAGTATAATATTAGATTAATGGTTTTAGAGCAATGAGAGAAAAAAAAGATGATTTTAAAATATTGATTTGTTGTTTGAAATAAATAATTATTTCACATATTTCTATGAATTTAGTCATTTGCTTCTATATACCTATACTCAAAAAAGATGAAAAGAGAATCTTATGATCATATATATATATATATATATATATATATATATATATATATATATATATATATATATAAGAGGGAGTGAAAGAGAAATGAAGGGATATATAGATAGATAGATAGATGGAAATACAAATATTTTCTGTGTGATACGAGATCCCTTGGGTGATATTACAGCCCATATCATATACAGATAAAAGGCAAATGAAAACTTTAATCACCATGAGTGTGTATGTTTTCCATAATATCATCGTTAAAATACTGACTCACTGAATCATGTGTAAACACATGCACATACTTATATTCATGAATATACAGATAGAGTTAACCGCAATGCAATTGTATAGCATGGACCAAGGAGTAACTTTGATGGGTACATTTATTTTCAAAGACTGCATTCTGCCTTCTTTGCTCCCCGCTAAAATAATAGGTCTAATTACACTCCTCTTTACCTCTATGTTCCAAATTTCATAAAAATATGTCCAATAGTTTTTGAATCCATGGGTACATTTATTTTCAAGGGTGCATTCTGTCCCCTTTGTTTTCCTAAAAAATAAATAAAAAGTAACTCATTATTCTCCCTTTTGTGTCTACTATGTGTGTTCCCACTTTCAGAAAAAAAGTACACCATAAAAGATTTTCAAATGTGTGTGTGTGTGGGAGTGGGGTCTTTAATCCTTCTTTAGACCCCTTCTCATATGGTTGTGAAATGTTGGGAATATTTCTTAATTACACTCTAATATCTACGGCTTAAATTGCATGCAAAGATATTTGAATTTATAAAAACAATAAAGTATATTCAAACTGTGGCTAACACATTCCAAGTAAGCTATGTTTGCATATATGCCATTGGTTTTGCAAGGAGATCAACAGTTGAATCTGATATCTGGACATACATCTATTGATATATATATATATATATATATATATTCATTTTTTTGGTACAAAAAATTAGTACAACATTAGTACCGTCGGTGTAGAGCTCAGAAGGACTTAACCATCCGGTTCTCTTCAGCTTATGTTGTCACCTGTTTCAGAAATATAAAGTCACGTGTCATTCCCGTTTGGATGCGTAATTTGCTTCATAGTGTTATGTATATATTTTTTAAATTAGTGTTAGGGAGGTTTAATAAGGTGGGGACTTATGCGAGTTTCCATTATATTTTAGTTAAAGTGTTTGCCTCACATATCTCCTAAAAATATTCAATCTTGACGACCTAATCCTTGCTCTTATCTCTAAAAGCAGTTATAATCAGTATACCAATATCATTACTACCATAAGCCTTCACTATACCTTAGTTAATATTGTTAAATCCCGAATACAAAATCATTCAAGAACCCTGCAGAGTTACTTTAAATCGATTGACAGGCTGCCAGGACTGGACCCGGATTAAATCTTTATTTAAATTGTTTTGGGGATTGATTTAAAGTCATTTAATCCAGGACTTGAATTTGAATTTAATGTGTTTTTTAACCTTTTTATCTTTTCATAAGTATAATCCTTTAACCTATTTTCTCCCCTTAACATCCTCTAGAAGACACATAATTAACCCTCAAAACAGTAACGGCCAAATATACGCTCCTCATAAACATTAACTCACAGGATTTGTATTGAAATATTTTTTATTTTTTTATATTTTTAAATCTATTCCATTTTTAAATCTCAACTATTACACTTCACCCCCTTTTTTAAAACCTTATTAACACTAATTTTAAACAAATATACATAACACCCTAAGCAAATAACGCATCCAAACGAGAGTGACACGTGACTTCACAATTCTGAAACTTGTGACAACATAAGCTGAAGAGAACCAGATGGCTAAGTCCTTATTATTAGAAAGTGGTTGAATCAACATGCAATAGGTCGATAGGTTCTGATCTTAGCTTACAGCACATACGAATCAAGTCGCATCAATAAACTGTGATACAGCGAAACACTATGTGGGGATACCTATATATATATATATATATATATATATATATATATATATATATATATATATATATATATATATATATGTATATATGAAGTTAGGTTTGTGTATATGTTTGTATATTTGTATGTATAGGATTCACTCCTAAACTAACTAACAGAGCATCATGAATTTTGGGACACAGCTGCTAGGCGTAAGCGGTCTTAATGTGGGCTATGTTTAGTTTTATTTAGTTTTATGAAAAGAGGACAACGAGGGGATGGAAGCCCATCATAAAAATTAAGATACCTTCGATTTTTGTTACATTTTATCAATAGGTATTAGACATCAATTAATATATATTCCCCAAATTTTAGTTTTTTTTAGTATCTTAAAGGGATTTAGGGAGCATAATATGGGGGAAAACCTCCTATTTGAAAATCCAAATATATATATATATATATATATATATATATATTGCAACATTCATATTAAAAAAGAGATTGAGAGGAAGAGATTTCCATATTTTCCCAAATGTTAAATATATTTTTGGCTATTTTTAGGTTAAAGGTTAATTATTAATTATAATTAATGCTATTCTACTTCATTAACATCTAATGAGATAATTATTTTTTGGACGATTAAGTTGAGTGCTGACCTTTCACAAAATCCATGCCAGGCTCGTTCCCCCCACCAGGGAATCGGACTTGACGCCCGCTTCAAGATAATTAATATCCTCTTCTTTCATTAATGAAGGCGATAAATTTTCCTCTAATTTCCAGCAATAAGACTGAAATTCTAGCTTCTCCAAGTCATGCCAAATTATTTTTTTTTTTACAAGCAAAAATTCATATAAAACCAAAAAATATGAAGAAAAAAAAAATCAGACGTTTGCATTGATGACAATTTGAATACAAGTACTTGCGGCATGGATTTAGCCCCCTGGGTACCATTAAAGTCACCCCCACTGCCTGGAATTGGTAAATGGTATCTTTAAGATTCAGCAATCAAGGGAATACGGTTGCTAATGGAAACATCTTCAAATAAATTGCCTCATTTATTTTTAAACTGACCTTAGAATAAGATTTCTTTCATTATTCATTTCTATAAGAGCCGTCGTCGGTCGGTGCGTCACGCTTAATTTTGAAATAGTATTTTCATCACGATTCACACAGATTCAATGGACGCATCTTATTTTAGATGCGTCCAAGCATCTCAATCAGAACCTCCGTCCATTGGTTGGTCAGTCACACTTTGATACACGCACGAATAGATGCGGTTTTGTCTGTCAGTTTGTACCACTTACGTTTTAAAGAACATTTTATTTGTGACTGTCATGCTTATACTTTAAATAGAGTCTTCCTTTATCTGTCACGCTTAAGTGTGAAATAACATTGTAATTAGTCTGTCACATTTAAAGTAAAAATAGCATTTTCTTTGGTCTGTCACTCTTAAGTCTAAAATAAAATTGTTGTTGGTCTATCAAGCTTAATTTTTAAATAGCATTGTTTGTCTGTCACATTTCTCTTTGAAATAGCAGTTTGATACACTCAAGTATAAAATAGTATTTTTTGGTCACATTTAAGTTTTAAATAGCGTTTTTAAATGTGTCCACGTATCTTTAAAAGAGGCTTTGTCTGTCTGTCAACTGGTCTGTCACACAAATTTTGGTAAATGCCAATATTTAATGGCTGCATCTTAAGAATATCTGTTCTTGTTTGTTTTTGTTTTTCTTTAACATTTTCGTTTGCATATTTGTTTTTAATTTTTATTTTTATGTGGAGCAGGAAGGGTCTATAAAAGAATGTTTAATATTCTTCAGCTTCAATTTCTGTAAAGATCTCAAATATTCCTCCCCACGGTGCCTGGAGGCAGAAGTCTGAAGAATTGGCACTTGACGGTTTAAGGATCTTCTTTCTGGCTTCTTCAATTCATACATTCAATCCTTTTCCTTTTCTTTTCTTTTTTTACATTTCATATCATGAAGTATAGAAAAATAAAATCCCTCAAAATATAAAAATAGAATTTATTTATTTATTTTGGTTCTGCCTGAAAAGATTTAGAAATATTCATAAGATTTGTCGAAAATAAAAAATAAAAATAAATATTTAGAAAAATACAAACTTATCTTTCAAAAGAGCATCGTAATGTTGAATATCAATTTACAAAAAAGAAAATAGAAAGCGGATCTTTTTATTAAAAAGTGATTCTTTATTCATTTGTTTTGTTTTTGTTTTTTTTCTGGGTTTTTTTTTACATTCAAAAGCTAAACAAATAGTGCAGAATTAAAGGTTTAAAAATGTAATTAAATCTAAAAATAGATTATTTTTTTAATTATTGTTTTACAGAATTAAATCTGTATTATTTGTATTATTTAAACCGCGGGGGTAGCTTGTTCTCGTTCTGTCAGCCATAACCGGGTAGAAGTCTTAAGTAATTCTTAATTATATTCTTAGTATCGCTTGCACTGAGAATTGAACCATCAACCTCCAAAAAAACTGTCACATAGAACTTTATCTGTTGCGCCACGGGTAATTTTTAATATGAATTTTGAGAGCCATAAACCTATTCTTTTTTTAGATGTGTAATAAAGATAGATGTAAATAAAGATTCCCGAGTTTGATAAGACGCACCTGATGAAGGTCGGAGGTTACATATTATTATAAATAAGAGTTGGTCCATAATTAAAACAACATCACATTTCTTAAAGATATTTATACTCATTAACACCTAAAAAAAACTCTTTCTCGGCCTTCAAAATTTAATATATATGCACCACCTAAATGGTAATATTTACAAAAATAATAATGTGCTCATGTTACTCAGCGTGTTGCCTATAATATATATTCTAAAATTCATAATGATCTGTTCATTAGTTTAGGATATTACCCTGTACACACACACACACACCCACACACACACACACCCACACACACACACACACATATATATATATATATATATATATATATATATATATATACATATATTATAGAGAGAGAAAGAGAGAGAGTAGAGAGGTGTGCAGCATCAGTGCAGTTCCAAAAATCACAAAAGTATACAATGATAAAATAATAAAATAACAAACATTGTTGAAAAAAGCTTTTTACACTTCTTTAAATATATATATATATATATATATATATATATATATATATATATATATATTTCATATTTATTTCATATTTATGAATACATATTAAATTATTAATACCCACAGACGCTAGCGTTTCAAGCTTATTGTTCTCATCAATGCAGGAAAGTAATTATTTCAGACGGTCGAGAGGCGCGAACATGGTTCACAGAGTCATCCTAGAATCTGCAAGCAGTCGTCATATCCACTCCAAAAATTTTCGTTTACAGATTACAAATATGACACAACCATCCACAATCATCTTTCCCATGACGTTGGGTTAGAATATACATAACAAAACGTCCCCTTAAACGCTTTTTTAGACTCAAACTTAATAAACATTATACACTACTCTTCCCTTTCATTTGTAATACATAAGTGTTTTTTGTATGCTTTTATAATTATTTATAAAAATCTGTTTTTAAAATCATTATTCAAATTAAGTAACTCATGTTAAGAGTAATTTCTTGCTTTTTATGAAGATCTTAACAAATTCTCGTCAAATAGTAAAAGATTATTCGGTCGACTGAACGTGAATTCTTGGAATCTATCTATATACTATTAAAAAGTTATAGTGTTTTGGGAATGTGTCTGTTCGTACGCAAAAAAACAAACAAAAAGGGATAGGCAGAGTACACATTACTAAGGCAATAATTTGTATTTCTCACGTAAGTTTAAAGTCTTTTTTAATTGAATTTGTGTTTTATAAACTTAAAGAAATTAACATAACATGATAACAAAAAAAATTATTTATTTGTTAAAAAGATAAGGGATTTCTTATTTTGATAATCAGCATAAAGTAGACATAAACGGTATTCAGTATTATTTCAAAGCGAATTATTTTTGTTTAAAAACATAATTTATAATGGTTTTCGCAATAAAAACGATACGTAAATATATTCCTCGTAGTTACTTACTCTCTCATGCGAATGTTAAATACCATATTTTTTCCACGAGATTTCACAAATAGTTTTCTTCATATAAGGTATAAAGCGGTAGACGCTAGGTAAAGATGGACATTGACATACCCAGGTACTGTACCAACACCACTCAAGGAGCGAGTATAAACTATCAAATGCGTAGTTAGGTTCTAGTTTAAGCTTGATTTTAATAGAAACTTAATCGATTCATCGTGTCATAATAAAAGAGTGCTCAGCTGAACATGGATTCTAAGAATCAAATACACATTACGTTCAGTATTAATCTTCATATTTATGAGAAACTAAATCAAATTTTCTTGTATTAACGAAAGATTAATCGGCTGAACGTGAATTCTAAGTAGCACAGCTATTCTATGTTAAAGTTAATCTCCTGCCATCGTGAGAAAGAGAATGAAATGTGTCTCATTATATTTCTATTGACGAAGTTTGCATTTAGAAAATAGAAACAGAGAAAAATGTTCTAAAATAGCGACAAAAACTTGTAAAATGTAATCATTGTCTTCGTATTGAATTTGTTTCTGTGTTAGATTGATCTGCCTTTTGATGAGATTAGCGTGGATCAAGACATTGCGAAACGAAAACAAAAATCATAAAATAATTTTTTTTAAACTGCTAAAGGAAAAATAATAACACGACGAAAAATACTGTAAATATTTACGAAGTTTATCGTTGAGACGAGACTCTGCATACAATGATAGAAAAGTCCACTTGAGAAAAAAGATGGCTTCTTCTTTTTCTTCTTCGGCGGCAACAGAATATAAACGTAATGAAGTTTTACTGATCATCTTAACACAAATGAACTTAACAAAAAAGCTTTTATTGGAGTTTCGTTAATGCAACTTTTCCGGCGATCTTTGACTCGATCTTTCGTGATTTATTAACAAACAAAAAAACCCTGGTTAGCCAGAGGCAATTCAAACACATTCTAATTTCTTTTTGTGCAAAGCTCTTCTCTCAAACTGGTTAAGGCGAAATGTCACTTGTTTCGTTAATCAAGTGGGGTTGTCTCTCCGCCATTATATTGGCTGCCTTTTCTTGTGTATTTGTAAACAGATATCTTGTGTAAAATTTCACTGACTGGCTAATCCGGCATGGGGTTGATTGACAAGAGAATCTAATTATTATTTGAAATGGGAAGAGGTAAAAACTGAAATAACATAAGAGATCTGAAGATTATTATAAATTAAAGGAAAAGTTTGGAAAACATCAAAGAGATAGATTAATGAAGAATAAAGTCTTAATCAAAGAGTAAGAGACATTGGAGCTAAAATAAAGAATTAAGATCTGAAGGACGAAGAGAGCCAAGGAGAGGGCCCGGGCATAACTTTAGGCTTTGAAATTGCAATATTGAATTATATGTCATTTGTTGTTTCGGTGAAGAGGAGTAGTCCTTAAATAATAATAAAAAGAAAAATATTAGTAGGGGCTGGAGAAGAATAAGAAGTAATAGTAGAAGGATTTTCTATTATATGAACGGCTGTTGTCTGTTTGTGTGGTTGTATTAAACAAAAAGTCAGAAACTACACAAGACACACTCACAAAGCGGATATATTCTTTTTCAGAATCGCCTCAAGCAGAATATGGACATTTTTTCTTTTGTAATATTCATTCTTTTGGGGGTCATCACGAACAAGATTAGTCAGTAGGATGGGGGTCCACATTTAAAGCGATTTTTGTTTGCCGACCTTTAGTGTAAAACTTGAACAAAAATACACTTTATTGGCCTTTGGGATAGGATAAAAATGTAGTATATGTTCTCGGTTGGAGGAGGGGGAAATTTTTTTTTACTAAGAATGAGGGAGAGAGTAGTAGAGGGAAGGGTTAGAGAGATATAGATAGAGAAGGTGTAAAAAGTGATAGAGAGAGAAAGAGAAAGAGAGGGAGAGGGAAAGAGAGAAGTTTAAAATAGGTGTTTCGAACTCTTCTATCTTTCTGTCCATGCTCCCGGGCAACGCCGGGTAGCCATGCTAGTTCGAAATAAAGAGAGATAGGAAAAGAGAAAATACAAAGAAATGTAAGAGAGAAGGATAGACGGAATAGATGAACGAGGGGAAAGAATGAAAACATATACAGAGAAAGAGAAAAAGGAAATCAAAGTGGAAAGGATGTTTGGGAGAGAGATAGTAAAGGAATGAAGAAATAAGGAAAGAAAGGTAGAAAAAAAAACAAGAAGATAGCTCGAGAAAGAAATAACGAATGAATGAAAATAGAATAGAAGCAGAAAGAACAAACATATTTGTAAAATCAAAGACAAAGAAATTGTAAATAATAAAGTTCTGTCAACCTCTTTTCTCACAAATATATTTAGAGTCTTGAAAGCGCCTGTGGATTTGAATAATAAGTAAGTGACACGGGGTTCAAGTGATTCCTTGTCTCAAAAGCCTGAATATAACAGTTTACTATTACAAAAACAACTACATGCTATTTTTATAATGTAGCTTTTAAATGTCAAGTAGTTGGTTTCAAGCATTATGATTTATGAACGCATATTTGAAATTCAAAATTTAAACTTCAGTTGTGTTTGATAAATATTACCTAGCTTTTGATTAAGAAGGTTCTATGTCTGTGATGAGTTAAAAGCAAAAAAATGGATAAAAAAGATTGACCAAATAAAAGAGTCAGAAAAGAACAAATTAAGAGTTTGAATGCAAAATGCGATAATTCTAATATCCGCAAATTAAGAAATTAGACTCTAAAAAGATGGACATTTCAAATCTGTAATTCAACCATAAAAGCTTATTTTAATTGAAATTAATAAAATTAAGCATATAAAATAGATTTGTGTTGTGGTGTGATAGCGTGAAATAAAGCAAAACTTTTGGTAGCGGTAACTGAAAAAGAATTATCGCCTTTTGCATTCAAACTCTTCAAATAGTTTCTCTCTCTTTCTTTGCAATCCTGAATTACTTCTTGAAACAATACGAAACAGGAAGGTAGCCAAAAACAAACAGGGATGAGTATTGATTTACTCCTCTCCAGGAGTTAGGCACAAGGCCAGTTTTTATCTTACTCCCACAAGTAAGATGTGACCCAAGGTCGGGTCGGGAAAGTGGGGTTTGAAAAGCCAGCGCCCAAGAGGTGATCACTCTGACCATTAAAAATTGCCTTGGCAGCTCCGTCGGCATTCCCCGGTAGGGGCGCCTTAGGCAGTAAGCAATAAACTTACTCCTCCCCAAAAAGGGGAGGCGAAGCCTGGGAGGGTGGACCTCCTAGAACTGCACAGGACAGACCCATAGACCGGCGTAAATCAAGCCCCCCGAAGGCCAAGACAATACTAGTCTATGGAGTGCAGTATCCATCGGAACAGATACTACACTTTGATCTTAGCCAAAAGGAACAGGGAGGAGTAGAAGATATTAAACCAACTAAAGTCTAAATTTTAAAAAAATCCGTAGAAGAGAAACACAATAGAAAAGGAGAACGGTAAAAACTATGAAAGCAAACTAAACTTAAATCTAAAAGATATTAGGAAATATAAAGTCTATACTTTTTCCGTTTGTCTGTCTCTTGGTCACTTATAGGCTCCAAAACTACTGAGAAAAATTGCAGTAAATTTGGCATTAAGTATCCTTGAGATACCGAGTGTGCCACAAGTAGTGGTAAACATGTTAATACTGCTACTACTTCTTCTATTACTACTAGAACTACTACTACTAACAACTATATGTTCTAAAACTATTTGGGTGGATTGCAACAAATTTGGAATGAAATACCCTTGGTCTGCTAGATGTGATATCAGGGATCAACATTCAAAAATACTACTGCTACTTTTAGTATAGTAAATATGTATAGGTTAAAAGCTATTGAGAAAGTTTCCACCGAACTTAGCATAAAGCATCCTTGGCATAAACATATGTAATGGCAGGAGAGGTAAACATTCTATATACTTCTATTACTAATATTATTAAGGGAGGATGAAAGTTATAATACTACTATTACTACTATTAGTCTATAAGAAGGGGAGAGGAGGGAGTGAAGATCACTATAATGAAAAAAAAAAGAAAGTACAAATAATAAGAAAAAGAAGTGTGTGAGAGAGAGATAGAGAGATAGGGAGAGAGAGAGAGAGAGAAAGAGAGAGAGAGAGAGAGAGAGAGAGAGAGAAAGAAGAAAAGTAAAACAGAAATAAAGTAAAAATGAGGCACCAACGATTTTTCCTGACGTCGAAATATGTAAAAGGCCGAATCAAAACGAACTGGTGTCGAAATCAAAACGAGGCTGCCTTTCAACATAAAAAATAATGAAAGAAAAACACTCACCGGATGTATTTTTTTAGAAAAATTTATTTATTTTTTGACGAAGAAAATCAATGAATTTTTTTTAATAGAAGAGTTAAAAATTAAACCTTTTTTTTTTATTAATTGTGATTTTTTTTGTTTTTATATAGAACATAATAATCAATGCAACAACGATTTTACAGATTTTAAAAACCAACTAGGTTAGGATTAGGTAAGAGTTAGGTTAGGGTTAGGTTAAATAAATAGTTCGGTGTTTGTCCGGGAGAGCTTGCAGACATGTTCGCATGTTGTGCAAGTTTTATTGTTCTTTTTTTGCGATGAGGTTCTTTTGCTGGCAAAATTGAATCAATGTTTCGGGTGACTGTTTCGTCTGTGCTACAACTAGGAAATTCATTTTCAGTTTAATCACTTTTCTTCAATTATTGCCTGTAAGATTTAATCAATTTACACGTAAAGTTGTCGTCTGCTTCTCGGGCCTTCTGATTGGGTAAGTGCTTCGGCATCTTCCGGCTGTTTATGTAAACGCACGAAAGATACCGAACAAAACGTCGGTTTTGTCTGGTTCAAAATCTGTATCAGTACAGAAAATAATAATAAAAATTACCATGTGAGAGAAAGGAAGAGTGGAAGAGATGGTGAGGGGGTAGCAACAAGAGATAGATTGAAAAGAGGTACAAGAACAAGAAGAGATCTATACAGGAAGACAACGAAAGAAAGATAAAATAACAAAAATGAAAAGAGAGGGCAAGAGAGAGAACATAGCATATCTCTATATATAAAACTCAATGATTTTGTGTATGTGTTATGTTTGTGTGTTCCCTATCGAAAGAAAGGTTAGAGAATCTACATGAAATTTAAAAGTGTATTCTTATGTCAAATTTACAGAAGAAGATCATAGAAGATTCCCGGATCTCTAAATGTATCCCTTATATGTCTATGAGGGCATAACCTTCTTAAAACTTCAAATATATCCTCTTTTTATGAAATTTAGATTCTAGTTATAAATGTTGGGGGGAAGACAATGGAAGTGGTCCCAAATATCTAAGTGCCCTTCTAGCCTAAGGGAGTTATGTGGGCCGAACCTCCTTTAAAACTTTAAATATATCTTATTTTGAAGAAATTTATATGATATGCATAAAATTCTCCGGGGAAGACAATATAAGTGGTCACGAATCTCTGTTACCCTTTATGTGCCCAATATCTACATGCCCTCACCACTATGTGACTCATGAGGACACAACCCCCTTAAAACTTCAAATACGTATATCCGATTTTTTATAAGTGTTTTTTTTTTAAAGTCGACTTAACAAATTTCAGAATTGTTAAGTTAGGAAAGTATCAGACTAAAAACATCGAGTGTGCGATTTCGATTCTACACCGTGATTTAAAGAAAGAAGAAAATGATATGAAATCAAAGAATATATTTTTCCTTTTTTAAATATAATAAAATGTAAGTGAAGAATTTCGGTATAATTAGTATGTAACGCATCTCTGTCTGTCTGCCTCTGTTTCCGTTCATATCTCCCCCTATCTTTATCGCTCACTATGTACTTATATCTATATATGTATATATAATAAAGGAGAAAACCTCTGTCTTTGTGCATGTATGTCCCTAAAAACGAAGACATACTCGGGAGTGTACCTTAAATATAAGTGTATTCACATGTACAATTTGCATGTGAACATGATGGAAGTAGTTATGCCTCTCTAATTTACTCTTGAATGAGCTAATGACACTTTTCTAACATGTTAAACAATGAAATTATTCAATTTACAAAAGTTATGTTTAAAGTATAAAGATATATCTGAATAGCTCAGTGGGTAAGATATATGGATGACAACATCAAGGTTGCTGTTAAAGTAAACTCTCCTTAATATGATGTTGCATATGATATTATACCACAATTTAATCCGGACAACGCCGAGTAACCCTGCCAGTATATATATATAAATGTCTGTGTGTGTGTGTTCAATATAGAAAGAACGGTTAGAGAATCTGCATAAAAACTAAAAGTGTACTCATATGTAAACTTTTCTGGAGAAAACAATGGAAGTGGTCCAAAATCTCTAAGTGACACTCTAAGGGAGCCGTGGGGCATAAACCCTTTTAAAACTTCATATATATCTTCTTTTCATGAACTTTAAATCAAATGTATAGACGTTGTCGCGGAAGACAATGGAAGTGGTTCTGAATCTTTCCGTGCCCCTCAATGTGCTGAATCCTTATGCACACCCACAAAGAGAACTATACGGGCAGAACTTCCTTAAAACTTCAAATACAGATATCCTATTTCAATGAATTTTAAAACATATGTATAAAACACTAATTCAGAGAGTTTTCCAAAATTTTAGTTTCTTCCAGTTATATTAGGGGGCAAAATGGGGGCAGGGCAGTAAAAAAAGCAAGTAATATCGTGTTATAAGCATAGTTAAAAAGACATAGTGTTCCTCATAAAATCATGAGCAACGTCGGGTTTTCCTGTTAGTAATCTATACAGAAAGACAAAGAAATGCTATTCAAATAACAATGACAGGGACAGAGAGATAAAGTACAAATGAAAATGAAATAGAGAATTAAAGAAAGGCAAGAGAAAGATATACAAAACAGGTCACAAGACAGATGGAAATCAAACAGCTTGAGAGAGAGAGAGAAGAGAGACAGATAGACAGATGGATAGACAGACAGACAGACAGACAGACAGAGACAAAAAGATCAACAAAAGAGAAAGAGAGGTTGTTAGAGAAACTTGGACATGTGTACATCTTTAAAGGAAAACTCCCTCTCTTGTCTTGCATAGTTCCTGGTCACTCTTGATGCCAAGACATAAAATGACAGGATGGTGTTTTACCTCTTGGAAAGACGGCCATCTTTAGCCTTTGTTATAGCGTGATGGTGTCACGATAAAAACACTGGTTTCTGGTTAGCCACGTAACCAGTTTAGGGGTAGACTTTTTTTGTCATCCAGCCTAATAACCCTGTTCCCTCCCTATTGGGCTCTTGAAGGACTTCTTTTTTTTCTTTTTTAGCTAGCCTGTTTGGAGTTCAGGGGATTGAATGCTGGTGGTTGGATCTCTTTCAGGCTTGGTTTGTCTTGAAGTGATTCTACCTCTCTCTCCTTTTTTATTATTATGCCTTCTACAAATGCACACAACAAACACCTTACTATTTCCTATAGAAACATCGGAGGTCTCAGGTCAAACTTTCCTGATATGCAGTCCTTTCTTTTGGGCAAATCTCCTCACATCTTTGATCTTTGTGAGACTAATCTGGATGCTTCTATTGATAGTAACGATCTATATGTGAATGGTTATTTGCCTCTTGTCCGTTTAGACTCTTCCATGCATTTGCATGGTCTTGCTCTTTTTCTTTGCAAGGATCTCTCAATTGCACGTGTCCCTAACCTTGAATATCTGTCTGAGGTTGTCTTTGCTGCACTCCACTTCCTATTTGTTCTTTCTGTACCGTTCCCCTTCTGACAATGACTGCTCTGTTGTTGACGCTATATCCAGCAGTATTGATGATGCATTTCAAATTCACCCGTCAAGCTCCATCTTTGTTTTTGGTGACTTCAATGCTCATCATTCTGACTGGCTCCCTCACTAACCGCACAGATTTAGCTGGCGAAATTTGTCTTAACTTTTCTCTGTCTCATGACTTGTCCCAAATTGTCACCTTCCCCATACGTTCTCCTAGTAATGATGTTCATCAACCATCCTTACTTGATCTTTTTCTCACTTCTGTTCCTGACTCATGTTATATTTGCTCTTCTCCTCCATTGAGTTCTTCTGATCATGCGGTTGTTGATGTTGAGGTTAAGTCTTCTATTGATCGTCCTTTCCATAGGAAGACGTTCAACTATAGGACGACTGATTGGGATGGGTTTCGCAGCTTCCTATGTGACATTTTATGGTGTTCTATCTTTGGTATGTCTCCGAATGATGGTGCTACAGTGGTTACTGACTGGCTTCTTGTTGGAATTGACACCTTCATTCCTCATCATAAGTTTCAAACCAAACCTCATTCACCTTCCTGGTTTTCATCTGTTTGTGCTTCTGCCATTGCCCATTGTAACTATTACTTTAATCAGTATCGTCAGGATGGTTCTGAGTATTCTAGACAATCCTACAGAAGAGCTAGCAATGCCTGCAAGAGAGCAATCTCTGGGGCTAAGTCTAGCTATTCTCAAAGGGATTTGTGAATCTATCTTATCTCAAAGGGTTGGCTCTTGTGATTTTTGGAGAATCTACAATAGTATTATTGATAGTGGCAAGTCTTCTATTCCTCATCTTTTTAATGGTGTTCAGGTTATTTCATCTTCTAATGATAAGGATAAGGATATTTTTGCTCGTCTTTTCGTGTACAATTCTTTTCTTGATGATTCTTGTGCTGTTCTTCCTGATTTTCCTTTGAAAACGGATCAATCTCTTGATTCTGTTATTATCACTCCAAAGACGGTTGCTAGTGGGTTTTTTTCTGATTTTGACCAGTTTAAGACGTCCGGTCCTGATTCAATTCCTGTTGTTGCTCTCAAGCTTTGTGCTCCTGAATTTTCTTCTGTCCTCTCTAAATTATTCAATCTCTGTTTGTCTTAGTCCTGTTTCTCTTATTGTTGGAAGGAGTCCTCTGTTGTCCCTTTCTTTAAAAATGCTGGTGATCTGTCTGACTCAACTAAGTATCGTCCGCTTAGTCTCCTCTGCGTTATTAGCAAGGTTTTTGAAAAGTTGTTCAACGGCAAGCTTGTTCATTTTCTGGAAAGTCTGGGCCTCTTTAGTGATGTTCAGTATGGTTTTCGTGGTTTTCGTTTAACTGCTGATCTTTTACCTGTTGTAACTGAGCGGATCTGTCGGTTTATGGATAATTCAGGAGAGGACATTTCAAAGGCGTTTGACAGAGTGTGGCATTCTGGGCTCCTACACAAACTTCAGAGTTATGGTATTGATGGTGAGGTCCTTGACATTATCAGGCCTTTTCTTTTTGATCGAAGCTTGCGAGTAACTTTAGACAGTGTCTCTTTATTCTCTTTTCCTATCAATGACGGTGTTCCTCAGGGCTCTATTCTAGCCCCAACACTGTTTCTTCTCTCTATAATTGATGTTCCAGAGAATATTGTTCACAAAATTAACATCTATGCTGATGATACCACTCTCTATTCTGGTGTTGCTTCTCGCTCATCTCCCTCAGATCAGTTGAAATATGCAGCTGATATAGAAGTTGACCTGGGTTCAGTTGTGGATTAGAGTACGAAATGGCTTGTTTATTTTTATCCAGTTAAGACACAGCTCATGTCTTTCAATCGTAAGCGTGTCCCTTTTCTTCCTGAGATTCTCATGAATAGCTCTGCTCTTGAGAAGAAATCGACTCTGAAACTTTTTGGTCTTTCTCTCTCATCAAATCTTTCTTGGAGTTCATATATTAGATCCATTGCTCTTTCTGCTTCTCATAAATTCGATTCTCTTTATCGCTCTAAACAATTTCTCACACCTGAGATTATTCTCTATCTCTACAAATCGACAATGAGACCATGTATGGAGTACTGTTGTAATATTTCGGCTAGTGAATCTTTGTTCCATTTTAGAGTTCTTCTAATTTTATTGGCTCTACCCTTTCTTTTTCAATGCACCCTCTCTCAAAGAAATAAGTTTGTTTATTCTTGTTTTTTGATGAAAAAAAATGACTCAATACTGGTCACCCCTGAAGAAGGAATTTTATTCCGAAATTGATTGGATTAATGTAAAAAAAAAAAAAATCTTGTATTGCTAATATGGCTTATATTTCAATTTTATTAACTAACCCTGCAATACTTTGAAATTGAACGACCAAGCCACACTTTTTCATGACAGCGAGCCAACGCTTCTTTCGTTCGACACTGGATTTGAATCATAACCGCCGATAACAACACTGCAGAGACGTCGTACCAAAGAAGTTTATCAAGTAACAAAGAAATAAGTTTGTTTATTCTTGTTTTTTGATGAAAAAAAAAATGACTCAATACTGGTCACCCCTGAAGAAGGAATTTTATTCCGAAATTGATTGGATTAATGTAAAAAAAAAGAAATTAATCTTGTATTGCTAATATTGCTTATATTTCAATTTTATTAACTAATCCTGCAATACTTTGAAATTGAACGACCAACCCACACTTTATATATATATATATATATATATATATATATATATATATATATATATTATTTTTAAAGTATTTTTTATTTTTACCTACAGACACGTGTTTCATGCTTATGCAATCTTTAGTGTAGGAGATGATAATTACTACCGGTCGAAAGATTCGAACCCAGTTACAACTCCCTCATCAATTGTTATGGGAAAGAAGAGAATTAAGCTCTATATAATGTCTATTCGACGGACATACACAGTAAGTTAATCATAATAGTGTTCAACGCCGAGCCGGAGCATATATATATATATATATATATATATATATATATATTATATTTTTGAATGTAAGATGATATATATAATTGTTTCCACAATCTGACAATGCTGCAGCCTACAACCCATGAAAGAAACAAACCGGAAGTCCTAGACTCGAGTTTCGCTCTACTTTGGGCTCATCAGTAGAACACATCCGAACTCAGGATTCGAAACCCGAGTCACTTGCATGCCAAGCGAGTACTCTGCCACTGAGTATATATATATATATATATATATATAAGAAACTAAAAGTATATTTTTAGTAGATAGAACCTATAGTGAAATGGTTTAAGCTCAATATACGAGATAGAGCAATTGTAAAGATAGATGAAAGAAGAGGTGTAAACATGTACGAGTGACAAATTTATTTCAACTTCGATTGTTCAATGCAAGGTGTACTCGGTAAAAACATGTTTATTATTCTTGCCTCAAGCCAAGTTGAAATAAATTTGTCATTCGTACATGTTTATCCCTCTTCTTTAATCTATCTTTATATATATATATATATATATATATATATATATATATATATATATATATATATATATATATATTAACGGGGCACGTGTTTCGTTGTTATGCAACTCATCAGTGTGGCTGAACTTATCGAGATTCGAAACCAGGACTCTAGAGTCTTGAGCCTGAAGCTCTACCACTGAACCAATTCCCGCTAGTTGAGAGGGAGAAAGAGAGAGAGAGAGAGAGAGAGAGAGTGGAGGGGGGAGAGTAAGTACGGAATAAGAATTAAAGTACAAGTGAAAATACAAACGAGGTTAAAATGATCTTTAAGCTGGAGATAAAAGATAATACAAGAGAATAAAATAAAAACTAAAAACACACAAACAATTGAAAGCAAAGCTGAAACATCTGAAGACAACCAAAAACAAAAAGAAAGAACACATATATCAATTTTTCAAGTGCTAATATTTTGCCCAAACGACTCCTCTGCACTATTTCGGTAAGCGAAAGTTCCATTTTAAAATGTCTAATTATACGACAGCAAATGTTCCGTTGCAAAGTTGGCACTGTAAAAAAGAAACTGGCAGACATCAAAGCAAATTAATTAACGAGAGAGAATTTTAACACAAATAAAACTAAAAATTAATCAACAACAAAGATGAATATGATGATGATGATGGCTGATTACGTACGAAAGAGCGGACTTTGACTGTCTCAAGAATTTGCCAAAGTAATGGAATTTGGTTGGTGGGAAAATCTCTTCAGCTTTTATTCATACAGGTCTGAGGCATTTTTATTTTTGTCGTTCTTTAAAAGTTTCATCTTTAATGCATTTTTTTACATTCCAATTTTTTGATCACATGACACCAACGTTTGTTATATTTATTTATTTATCTTTTCAAATTTGATCAATTATGATGTTTGTGTCACGTGATAAAGAATTGGCTTATAGAAAAGTACATTGATTATGTATATACTAGTCTTAACCCTCCGTCAGAAGTGAAGGGAAAAATTTATATGTTTTGTCAGTTTTCGCACTAATATTCACGGCACAGCTTCCAATTTAGGTTGCCCCCCTAAAAAAACAAAAAAAAAACTCACACCCTTTTTCTCAGTAGCCCCTTACGTCTAAAGTGGCGGTCTGCCTTGTTTGGGGTGAACTATGTTAAAAAAATAAATAAATAAATAAATAAATAATAAAATTACGTCAGGTATTTAATTTTTCAGATATAAATTATTATGATGACTTGAGGAAAAAAAGACTAACTTTTAATTTGGTGGAGGAATTCTTTCCGATTTCATTTCATGCGGTGGGGGTTGTCTAATTTTCTATTTGTTTTCTCGCTTCCTCTCACCACTTGAAATTGTTTCGTCCGAGAGCTAGAAATAGGCACGTTTTTTACTCGCTATCTTTTGAGTGACGGGACGGATTTATATTAATCTATATACAAATAAATACACATTGGTCTTTCCTGAACAAAGTATCTTTCTAAGAAGTTCTCATCTGTAGAACACCTTATCGCGAGACTGCTCCCCTGTAGCATGGTCGTTTTCAAGTCTAATGTCAACAGATATTTGTCGAGCCGTCCTCTTAAGTAATCAAAATTTGGTGGCCATTTTCGTTCATCGGTTTCAATCCTCTCATAATATTTTTCATCATCCAATCGACAATCTCATAAATCCTCATCTTTGAGTGTTTTTATCCTTGCTAAGTAATGACTCATTAGTATTAAAAATTATGTGTTTTCGATGTAAGCACCATTTCTGTTCAGGCACACGTTTACTGTCACTGCAAAGATTGTTACATAGCGAGGGCCGTGTTTGAGTGTGTGTATGTGAGAGGTTTGAGTGACACCTTAAAAGTGAAAACACATGATTTCCGGTCGGGGCTTTTCTCTCTCTTCGCTGGCGATATTTCAAGTAGAGAAGACGTGTCCAGGTGCTGTCCCCAATAGGGGGCAGCACAAAGTGTGACTGATGTAGTGAGACGAACTATCCGTATATCTATCTGTCTGTCTTTCTCTCTCTCACGCGTACACAAGTGGCCTGTCGCTCTGATGTGGTCTGTGACTGTCTCTTTTTTTAAAAATAAACCTTATAAAAAACTGAACATTGGCGTCCAAGTGGTTTGAAACTTTTATGAAATTAACAAGAAAATCCGAATTGGTTGTTATGCATTCAAACATATTTTCAGAGATTTGAATATCCTTCTTAACATTTATCTGACAGGGGATGAACATGGTCGTCCCCTTCCCCTTTTGTTCAATGGGGAGCTACTGTGCAGGAAGAAAGCTGTGAGGAATGTGTCGAATTTTTAGAAATACTTATTAAAACTAAAAGGCATTGATGTTAATTAATATTTACCGTGGAGGCCTAGAACATTGTTGCACTCATAGACATCTTCAAAAATAGCTATAGTCCCTTCAGCACTCCTACCCCTTCACGTAAGTCTAATGTAAACAAATCGTTCTCTAATATACTCAAACTTTGGAGGCCATTTTGTCCATCGTTCTCAATCCTCTCATAGTTTATTTCATCATCCAATAGACACTCTAATTAACTCTTATCCTCAAGTGGCTCTGGGCCTTAGTCAGTGGTGACTCATTAGTATTAAAAAAATCACTGTTTCTACATAACGTGGACTACTTTTATCTTGTTAACATGTAAGATCGGTGACCATTTGTTGACCAAAAAGTGTGTGCCGTATGTAAAACGCAGTCCTAGTGACCTTGTAAGTCGTGGACTAGTACTCAGAAATTTGACATAGTTTTTGTTACAGATAGTCACCAAATCTCCATGCTAGATTTTTGCTTTTGTTTTTTTTTAGTTTTGTATTATGTATAATTTTGTGCTGCTAAAACTTCAGAAACTCTTGAAAACTAATGGCAAGAGTCTAAGAGAATCTTTCGTTCGTTTCTTTGTTTTATTTATTTATTCATTTATTCTATTTTCTTAAAAGGAAATACGAACACATATCTTTCCAAAAACTTTATGCAGGTGTATTTTTGTAACTGGCAATCACAAATGTTACGCTTGAAAATAAACATCTCCGTAAATCAGGCTGTTCAACTTCTTTCGTTTTTATGGAAATAAACTACGGTTAAATAAATAAATAAATAAATAAATAAATAAATAAATAAATAAGTCAACTTAAACTATTCAATAAATAAATAAATAAAATTAAAATATGTAATAAATAAATAGCTTAGTCAAACAAATAAAAGAATTAGCGAAATTAAAGTATTCGGTAAATAAATTAAATTAAAATATGCAATAAATAAAGAAATCGAATAAAAACGTACCAACGTATAAATAAATAAAACTAACAGATTTACGAGAAGGTCAGACAGTGTACATTAAATCATTGTTAACACGCCTGGCAGGTGAACCTCTCAGACATTGATGCATGTTGCTTATTCATTCTTGTTATCTTTATATATGTCTTAATTCAGTCATTTATATATTGGCTTTATTTTAATGGTTTCTGCTCATAAGACTTACCACTTTTTCACACTAGAATTACGCACCCTACGGGCCCAAATTCTAGTATATATTAAATATTAAATTGTTATTGATGCCAATATAAGCAAAATAAATTGTTTTGAACTATTAAAATAATTTCCAATGCTATTGATAATGTTTACTCATTCATTTATTTATTTTTTTATTATCGCTTATGTTTGAATTTATGTTTTGAAACATGACGTAAATCATAAATCTATGACCTCATGCCAAAGCTATGATTATTTTGTGAAGGTAATGTTTTAAGCTCTATTTATAAGAAAGTGCAAATAGCTTAGTGGGTAGAACGTCAGGCTAAATATCTCAAAGTTTCGATTTCCGGTCATGGCATCTGCTTTATTTGTTGGGAATTCATTACTTAGTTTTAATGTAATATTTTTCATTTTTAAAAGTGGTTAAGATCTCTGATATTCCGAAACGAGACAAATTCCATAATGTATTTATTAAGTTTTAAAAAATTGTGACTGACGGAAAAATTGTGACTGACGGATAAAAACTCTATTTATATGAGATAGATGTTTTTTTATTCATTTAACATTAGGGATGGGTTTGGTTCGTCGGTTATAATTAATTATAATTAACATCTTTGGGTGCTATTTAATGCAAAAAGGGAATGTCTATTATAAGCAATTCATTATTTTATCCAGTTGAAGCGGAAGTCCCCACTGGATTTTTATATCCAGATTTCTTTGATTGCAAGAGTTATACTCTGCCCGACAAGTCGTACAATCTATCGCCAGAGTCTCAAAGAGATTTCACATACAACATTTGGTATACTCCACTGGTCACCTATTAAATAATGTCCAGGCTACACATAACATAATTTCGGTGATCTTAATCTACTATTATACTCTAGCTGAGTTAATCAACGTTTGATTCCCTAAGTTTTATTTTCCTATATATTTTAATCACACAAAATAAATGTTAAATATTCCTTGGTATTGAGATTGAGTTATGTTTGAGAACAGTCAATTTCAATTGTTCTAATTAGCCATAATTTGCGAGTTAATCACCAAGTCGCCCATCTCTTACTATGTTTCTGTCCATTACTCTCACCCTCTCTCATTCCATGTGTTTGACTCCCCTCCTATCACTCATACTTCTCCATCTCTCTATCCTTCCCTCTCTATATTTATCTGTTTATTAACAGTCGAAAATAATAAAGACAGAAACGAATGAAAAGATTAAAATAGTCTATTATAAACAAAAGGGAATTTCATCAGAGAAGTAATATTATTTAACCCGTAGCTGTAGATAAAGAGAGAGAAAGAGAGAGTGAGAAAGAAAAGGAAGGGACTAGATACAGTGAACCGACTACACAAACTTCAGGATTATAGTATTTGTGGTGAAGTTCTTGACATTATTAGGTCTTTTCTTTCTGATCAAAGCTTGCGGGTAACTTTGGATAGTGTCTCTTCATTCTCTTTTCCTATCAATGTTGGTGTTCCTCAGAGCTCTATTCTATGTCCAACACTGTTTCTTCTCTATATAAATGATCTTCCAGGGAATATTGTAATTTGATTGAGCCTACACTTTCTTTATCTCTGCCCCCTCTCTCTCACAGACGTGATGTTGCTAGTCTCAGTCTTTTCTATAAATACTATTATTGCATGTGTTCTTCAAAATCATGTGATCCATTCCCAGCTCCTTCTGTTCTAGCTCGTTTGACTCGTTGGTCTAGTGGTCTCCATCAATTCGCTGTTTTGATACCTCATTGTAATACAGCTTCCTATTCCAGTAGCGTCTTTCAAAGAACTGCAGGCTTGTGGAACTCTTTTCCGGTTGATTTTTTTCTCCTACCTATAACCTTGTTTTTTTCAAAACTAAGGCCAATAGGCATCTCCTGTCTTTAGATAACCATATTTGTTCTTGTTAGCTTCTTACATTAATTGGCTTCATTCCTTGTCTGGAGCGATTTTCAATAATAATAAAAAACTAATTCTGGATTTTGTTTTTTTATTGTTTTATATTTAACTGTCTTTGCAAATTCACTTTTTTCTAATTCACACAATCTAACCCAAGCTCAATTCATAACCCAACGGGTCACTTTTCTTTCTAGTAATAATATAATTCCCTGGTTGTAAATGACTATAAAAAATTATGCATTTGCTTATTTATAAAGAGTAGTCTTCTAGAGAGGACCACCTGAATCGTGAGGGAGGAGGGGTCATGAGCCCCTAGCGCCGGTACTGGATGCATATAGACAGTATATTAATTGTAAAATTATCAAAAAAGATCAAAGAAAAATTCAGTTTTACAAAAGAGCCTCATAAAGCACTTTACAGGTTAAAGCAATCTGTTGCTTTGATTGATGCCATATTGGCTCTATGATTGGTTAAACTACTTCCGTGAAAAAGAAGGTCAACCAATGGACATGTGTTAATGGTACTCAACCTGCGCTCTCTAGACAAGGAGGAGCGGAAATAGTCAAAGTAACAGATCTTCTGAATTTGTGTCTTCCATTAACTTCTCTTTATTTTCTCTTCTTCATCTTTACCGTTCTCATCAGTTTTGACACTGACCATTTCTTGGTGCCATGCCAAGTGCAAGCTGTTATGCACTTTGTTGAAATTGAGGGGGAGAGGAGTGAAAGATGTGGAGACAAAAGCAGAAGAAGGAAGATATAAAAAATGTCGGGAGAGAAAGCTAGATAGGAATAAAAGATGAGGGGGGAGGCAGATGAAGTGAAAAGAAAAGAAAAAGGGATGAAAGGAATGAAATATGAAGAAAAAAGAAATGAAACAGAATGTTAAATGAATATAAGATGAGGAAAAAAAGAAGAAAACACAGAAATAAAAAAGAAAGAAAGATAGAGAGAGTTGATGGAAAAACAGAAAACAAAGAATGTAGAATTAGAGACAATGATAGAAAGTGATAAAAAGGAAAGAAAAAGTGGATAAATAACAATAGAAAAACCGGAAGTAAATAAAGTAAAAGATAAAATGGAACAAACAGAAGGAAATGACCAAAAGAGAAAGATTATAACTTAAGCAATAAAAAGTTAATGAAAAAGTAAAAACTGTAAAAAGAAAAATAACACTAGTGTAGAAAAAAATTAAGAATGAACAGGATGTATTCAACAATAATGGTAAAAGAATGATTTAACAATGACGTTTTTTGCACTTTGGTTTTTGTTTACACTCGTATAAAATATTACCTATATATATATATATATATAGATAGATAGATAGATAGATAGATAGATAGATATTTGTATAATTGGGCAGCATTCTTTCTTCTATACATACAGAGATTTTTTTACACTCCTTGTATAAATCCGTCATACGAAATAAACAACGGATCAAAAGCTGTATAAGCAGACGTTGGCACTCCTGTTAAATCAAACATGTATATATATATATATATATATATATATATATCTATATATATATATATATATATATATATATATTACTATTTCATGTATCCACATGAAATTTTATAAGGAGATATAATTTTTCATGTATCAATTTTCAGTATTTACTTCAACAGTGCTCGATACGTAAGTAGAGCTCGTAGTAAGCTATGAAAATATATTTATGGCAATTAAGATACAGAAAGGCTTCCGCGTTGCCATAAATATATTTGCATAGCTTACTATACATATATATATATATATACATATATATATATATATATATATATATATATATATTCAGTATTTACCGGAACAGTGCTCAATACATGAGTAAAGCTTAGTAGAACATTTAGCTTAATGATTTACCTCGGGAATAAAATGTAAACGTTTTATTGTAATTTACTTGCCATGAGTATGTTTTCGTACTATATATATATATATATATATATATATATATATATATATATATATATATATATATATAAACAAGTAAAAGATGAGGATACAAATTTTACAAAATACAATATCGTTTAAGTCATAAGTTGTTCAAAACAAGGTGCTTTAAAATAAGAAAATTGTATAATTCCTAGACGATAAGATACAATTCTTTTAACAGCCGTGACTTAAGGAAGGAATAATAAAATTTTCTTTTATTTGAGATCACTGGTTTTGATTTTGCACAATTTTTATTCTCATACTTGTTTATATAATTACTCTATCTTGTATATTTAACATCAATGTTTTATTATATATTTTGCTTTAAAGGTATACATCATATCTTTAGTGTCCTTTTCCTTATATATATATATATATATATATATATATATATATATATATACATATATATATATATATAATTAACTTGTTACAAATATCCAGGGGGTATAAATCCGAAGGAAGTTTAAACCGGGTTTATGAGAGTGCTCAATGAAAATTCAGAGCAAAATATAACGAAACAACATATATATTGTCGCAATTAATGGAATAATAAAATCACCAACAATATATATATATATATATATATATATATATATATATATATATATATATATATATATATATGTATATATATATATATATATATATATATATATATATATATATATATATATATATATATATTCGTAGCTTCCGCTGGAGGGTTTGGTTTTCCATTTCGACAAGATGAGAAAGGAAGGATGAGAGTAATCCGACGTAATGGGAAATGAAAAAAGAAAAACCAAGAGAAAGTTTTTATATATTCGTCAACGTTTCGTCTTTATTGTAAGATATGATGATAATTTGAAAAAAATGTTATGCAAGTACATCGAAGTTTGGGGTTGACATGGCGGAGAGATGATGGAATGTAGTAGCCGTATATATATGTGTGTGTATATGTATATATATAAATATATATATATATATATATATATATACATATATGTATATATATATACATATATGTATATATATATATATACATATATGTGTATATATATACATATATGTATATATATATATGTATACATATATGTATATATATATATATACATATATGTATATATGTATATATATATACATATATGTATATATGTATATATATATATACATATATGTATATATGTATATATATATATACATATATGTATATATGTATATATATATATATATATATGTATGTATATATATATATATACATATATGTATATATGTGTATATATATATATATGTATATATATATATATATATGTGTGTGTGTGTATTTTCATGTAATTTTTTTAATTGTGATTGCAGCGTTCGTTGTTTTTTTGCTTGCTACTATTTCGATTCTTTCACTCAAGTGATCAAGATGCAGAAAATTGCATTATTAGTCGCCTTTAACTTTATAGGACGTATTTCTCATTAATATATATATATATATATATATATATATATATATATATATATATATATATATATATATTAATTTCATACGTACATAAAAGTGATGTATCGACACGTGTTTCTGGCTGTGAGCTAAGTACCAGTATGAAATATTCTCATGCCAAAAACAGCTACACAGAAACTTTTGTGTTTTGCTGAAAGGAACTCATCAGACTAACAGTGAATGGTGTTTTTCTTTTCATTAAACGTTTGAATGGTATTATTGATTAAAATAGGGAATGACCAAATCAACAATTGAAACGAATCCTACAATAACAGAAATTGAGTGTTTGTCTGTTACAAAGATTTGGAATATTGTTTAAGAAGATTTTAACAAGTTCAGTCATTATGTTAATTAATATTTACTTAACCACTAACGAGGTTTAAGATTTTATAATATGTTAAATTTAAATTTTATTTATTTATTTTTTAAACCTTGGAGTTTTAAACATTTATTTATAGGATTCCATTTTTATATTAAACATATGATATCATCGTTAAAATAATTTCCTTCATAAATAAAAATGTGAGAAATTCGTATGAACTATCTTCAAGATGCAGTGTGCATTTTGTTCAAGTTGAAGAATGGTTGGAATTGTTAGAATTGAAAATGGCTAAATGTAGCGAACTGAAAGTCTATAAGTACCAAAGTAGTGATAGAAGCGACACGATTCTTTTATGATTTACTTTTCAGATAAAAAATAGTCACTTTCTATAAACCTTTTGCATTAAGAAAGGTTCTTCTTTCTTAATTAACAGAAAAATGTATTCTTCTCCAGTGTGTTCATTTATTCCTTTTATCTTTTTTATGTAACATATAATAAAAAGTTATATTCTATGTAAAAATGTTATATTCTATGTAAAAAGTTTATATTCTATGTAAAAAAGTTATATTTTATGTAAATTAAGTTATATTTTATTTAAAAGATATAAAATTTTATGTAAAAAGAATTATATTTTTATTATGTAAAAAGAGTTATATTTTATGTAAAAGAATTTATATTCTATGTAAAAATGGAAAAGAAGTTATATTTTATATAAAAGAAATTATATTCTATATTAAATAAATTATACTTTATGCAAAAGAAGTTATATTTTATGTAAAATAAGTAATATTTCATATTAAATAAGTTATACATCATGTAAAATAACTTATATTTTATGTAAAAGGAATTATACTTTATGTGAAAATGTTATATTTCATGTGAAAGAAGTTATACTTTGTATAAAAGAAGTGATATTCTGTGTATAATAAGTTATATTTTATGTAAACGAAGTTATATTTTATGTGAAAAAAGTTATATGTTATGTGAATGATGTTATATTTTATGTTAAATATGTTATATTTAATGTAAAAGAAGTTATATTTTGTGTAAAGAAGTTATATTTTGTGTAAAAGAAGTTATATTTTATGTAAACGACGTGATATCTTACGTTAAAGATATCATATTTAATCTAAAAGAAGTCATATTTTTGTAAGAAAAATATATTTTATGCAAAATGTGATAGTGAACATTGTCATAAAATTAGACAGCCACTTAAAACTGATTTTAACGATGACGCCATATGTCCATAAAGATTCCAAAGTTCGACTTGAAATTTTCAAGTTTAAAAAGATGCACCCGAAGAAGGTCGGGGATTACATCGACTGAAACGTGGTCAATATAACAAGCAAGATGAGAATAGTCATCCGAATAATACAAATCATCAATCGTCATGTCAAAAATTTCCAAACCAAAAAAAAATTATTTTAAAATTTAAGAAGAAAATGCATTCTATGTAAAACTTACAAAGTAATACTAAATATGGACATGGAAAATTTTTTCCAACAAAAAGAATAAAATATCCAAATTTTGAAGTAAACATTTATTTTAAAAGAAATCTTGAAATATCTTCACGCGATCCTCTACCTGTATAAAAGTCAGATATGCCCTAAAAATGTGGGGTGATGCAGCTCAAATCACTCCTTCCTCTCGGGCGCTGGCTTTTCAAACCCCACTTTCCTGACCCGATCTTGGGTCACATCTTACTCGTGGGAGTAAGATAAAACTGGCCTTGTGCCTAACTCCTGGGGAGGAGTAAATAAAACTCCTTCCTGCCTTGATCGAATACAAAAACCGGCCTCGCAACCTAGTGAGGGATGATCTCTTCTCTTCTATACAGTCCCTTTCTCAAAGAAGAGACATTTCTAGTCTTTCTCTACTCTGTTGTTAATTTCATAGTAGGTCTTCGACGAAGCAACAATCTCTGGTTTCCCCTGTAAAACCTTCACACCAAGTACTCGTCTAGCTACTGGCACTACAAAAAACTTTCTATTCTTTTTTTGTGTACCTAAAACGAAACGAAACTTCCATGAGTTTTCTCTAAGAAATTCAATCTGTGGAATACAATACCACTAGACTGTTTCCCTGCTGACTACATACAACATAGTCGTCTTCAGGTCTACTGTCAACAAATACGTTGAGACGGCCTCTTAAGTAATTAAACATCATTTCCAATCGTTTCATAGTATTGTTCAACATCCAATTGACAATCTCATTAACCTTAATTTTCTCATAATATTTCTCAGTACTAGGACTTATACTTGAGTCTTTGGGGTATACAATCAAATAGTTGCTGCAAACCATAACCATTGCACGCCACTTATTAGAAGCAACACGCACTTTTCAAAGAAGCCGAAATTGTTCTTTTACTTTTTTCATCACAAACAAGGCATATTGCCACTGAGACATAAGGGGTTACTGTGATTAGGGGCCAGATGTATAGGTGGCCATCCTAAGTGGGGAGTTGTGCAGCAAGATGTTTGTTCACATTAAATCAAAATTTCTGCATGTCGGTACAATCTCTATTTCTAGCCGAATCTTGAAACCCTGGTTAGGATTGAAAGACGAAATAAATGCGAAAGACATGGAGAAGAAAGACTTTTGAAAGAGTGCCAGTAAACTGGGAAAAACCTGTTAGCTATCAACCTGTCAATAAAAGTGTCAGTAGAAATCTCACGTCGTCTCCCTAGACTTGCAAAGAAGAGGCCCCGGCTAAGCTGATGACAAATATTCGACAACAATTCACAAAGATCATCTCACCTATCCCATGATTGATTTTTATGATTGGTGTAAATTACGTGTTTTCGAATCGGCTTACCCTCACGATCTTTTCTGCTGAGATGGAGGCGCC
This sequence comes from Sepiola atlantica, assembly GCA_963556195.1. Classification (NCBI taxonomy): domain Eukaryota; kingdom Metazoa; phylum Mollusca; class Cephalopoda; order Sepiida; family Sepiolidae; genus Sepiola; species Sepiola atlantica. Next base: position 49,721,477 of record OY744515.1, on the reverse strand, counting down.
ACCCGTGAACCGAGCCATATGTTGAGGTATACATAAAACTGACTGGAAAGTGTGATGTGTGATCTCGACAAGGCAGTAAATATATTGATAACAGAATCACTACATACAGTCCTCCTCTTCTACCCCTCTCTATCTCTCTCTCACTCTTCCTCCTCTTTCTCTCTCTCTCTCTCTTTCTCTCTCTCTCGTTCTCTATGTCTCTTTCTTAAAACTAAGTGTCCAGTTATGCTTTGTTCCTGAAAAATGATAGCTATTCACTATCCGTCTGCCCGACAGGCATGTCTTGAATTAATAGATGGAATATGGATGCCATTTGAGAGTTACAAGAGTGCGTCTAATAGATTATGTAACAAATGAGTTGCAAGCTGGAACTGGAAGCAGGAATTAACTGAGAAGGAAACAGCTTGGAGGAGAATAAAATCAACAGACTCAGTTCACATTCTTGTCACAATAAATCTTGCCATTTTTATGCTTATGCCTTTTGTAAAAGAAAAGAATGTAATCCTCTTTGTGCAGCTAATCCATTGACACCTATGTTGATGTCGGTTGATCACAAGCACTGTACTTCAAGAAAAGGGGTCACAATATTACATGTGTTGCAGAATAAGGAAGATCAACATATGACGTGTGCTGTAGAAAAAGAAAGCGAATGATCAATCTATGTCATGAGAAGAATAAACTATGACGTGTTGTACATTAAGAAAAAGAAGGATAAACACATCATGTGCTGTACAATGAACAAGAGAATGATCAGCTTATGACATGTGCTATACAACAAGAAAGAGAATGATCAACATATCATATGTGTTGTACAATAAGAATGAAAAGAGTTCAACATATGATATGTGCTTTACAGTAAAAAAAGGACCAACATATAACATGTGTTGTACAATAAGAAAAAGAATGGTCAACATATGACATGTGTTGCACAAAAATAAAAATAAGGATCAACATATAACATACAATGTAAATTAAGAAAACGAGGAGTCAACATGTGACATATGCTAAAAAGGTTAACCAGACTGAAAGTGTATTTATTAAAAAAAAGAATGAATAAATTAATAAACTATTCATTTTTTTAACCATCTGATCTATTCAGAAGGTATATAAACCGGAGTTGTAGTCAGCCAACGCTCGAAACAAGAATAACATTTTCAAAATATAAGCAAAAATTATAAAACCTGAGAAAGAAACGGACAATGAACGAAATGTCCAAAGTGTGGTGTGTTCAAAAAGTATCAAGACTGATGCTGCATTTACGAAGACAGAAATGAACAACGAAATCTATGTTGTGTGTACCAAGACTGCTGCATCTTTGTTTGTGTGGATCTTCATCAGGCGACCGGCATTAAAGCAACATCAACTCCATAAGAAAACGGTAATGTTTGGGAGGGTTCAGCTCCTAGGGCCGAGCTGAACCTTCACTCATTTAAACAAAGAATGGTCTGATGGTTCAAGTCAGTACCTATGTTGCCAGGATGATGTATAGGCAACACCCTGTCGTATGAAAATAGCTGACGAAATAGCCTGTGTTTATCTAACTCGATTCCTTTTGCTGTTGACTAGATCTGCTTGCTTATATGGCATTGGTTTAGTCCATTCTTTTGGAGAGGAAGGTCTTATTACACTACAGAAATGTTTATCAAGCTCTCTTAGCAGAAAATACTGCAGATGTTGTGAGTTACCATACTGCTCCATGACCAACTTATACAGGAAAATTGCATGCATTTGCTTGCTTTCTGTATTTTCTCTTGACTTGAGTCATCCATCAATTGACGATGAAACATTCTTTATACTTTATCTAATGGCTGATTATATATGCGGGTTGCCAAACCTGGATATAGTCCATGATGCTTCACTAACTGGATCAGTGATACTTTTCCATTGTCATCCGTGACGCTATACTGTTCTTAGAACCAGGTTATCAGTTTGTCGATAAGTGCAACTGTGTTGTATAATCGCCGTGTGGGGTCAGACGCATCTTAAAGTGGATGCATATTAAAGTGGACGTATGTGGGAGATCGTTTGGTTTGGCTTGCGCGATTTAGTGCGGATGGACCCATACAGTCGACTGCAAAATAAACTGGTTCTCACAGTCGGAGCTCACAGTTGGAGCTCACAGACGTTGACAGGATCACCACGTTGACGAGACCTCAGATCAAAGGTCAAGGTGCACCAACGCATAGGGGATCTGTGACGTCACGGGCTTTTGTGTGGTAAGCAGAGTTTTGCCAGTCTGGGTTTTGGAGGCGAGCCGAACAGACGTGTTTCTCTATGTAGTCTTTAACATAATTAGGGGAATTAAATTCCCTAAGAGAATACAGGCATGGGATTTCTTCCCCCCCCCCTCCTCGAATGGCTAGAGACTAACATAGGAATTAACTACGATAGAGTAGTAATTTGGTCTCTCTCTCTTAACGTTGGTAAGGCATGTCCAAGTGACGGAAATCTGATGCCTGAAATAAAACAGAATTGAAAGTTTAAAAAATTGTTTGTCTCCTGAGTCCCTCATGAAGCTTTTTGTTGTAGTGGCGATGTTCACGGCAGTACAGAAACGAAGCAAGAATCCAACCACTAGACAACATCGAGACGGCGCCCCTCTGCAACGAAGAAGTAAAGGTACGAGAAATTAAAGTTATGCAACATATACATTTTTGGTGTTAAAAATGACCAGTTGTTTAAACGAGAACTGCCACGGCCCGTTCCGGAACGGTATACAAAACGAGAACTGTCACGACCCGTTCCGGGACGGCTATGCAACAACTGGAACTACTGCTACTCGTGGAATAGCAGGATTTGTAAATCAAGGTTTACTCCTTTAGATCAACCTGGTTCTGTCTATGCTCATGCATATTAACAGGGTAACCTCGAGAAGGCTATTCACTCTGTGGAGGCTATATTTTACGTGTCACATAGTGCTGGGATTCATGGAGACCAGTCGAGGAAAGGCACTACCCCTCTGGAAACTCCTTTACTTTTTAAGTACATCTTATATACGTTAAATATATGCTAAATAGTTTGCTTTAAAATGGTATGTAACACAATCCAAATGTGGAATATGTGGAATAATCATGTAGTGAGGAAACCATGAAGTGTCGTCATCAGAACTTTTTTCACCTCATACTCGTCATTTGCACACCTTTTTCTCTCACCAATGTCCATCTCTAAACATTAAATCCCACGGTCTGAGTGCAATATATTACTCTATTAGTAAAAAAATGTAATTGGTTAATAAATGCACTTTTTGAAATTTTATTTGCCAATAACCTTCCAGGAGAAATATTTTAAAATTGTCTTCCAAGTTAGAAATACCACTAATTATTTTGAAAGTTTCAATTAAATAACATCTTATTCTTCTTTTTAGCAAAGTAATAAATCCTAATGTTTCAAGACTATTTCGAAGCAACCAAATGATTAAAAATTTCTCCAATTTCAAGAATATATTTAATTTTGTGTAATGTAACTTTTGAATTTTTTAAAATCAAATTAAAACAACTTTTATGCCTCCCCCCAAGGAAATCTATGATGAAAAAGATAGATATAGCCCACTCAATTTTTTGTGGTACTTGTAATTATTTGGGTACACAAGAAGTGTAGTGGAATTACCAAATGATTAAAAATTTCTCCAATTTCGAGAATCTATTTAATTTTGTGTAATGTAACTTTTGAATTTTTTAATTTTCAGATTGAGGAGAAATATTTTTAAAATATCCACTATAGTTAAAAATATCATTAATTATTATTACGGTTTCAATTAAATCACCTCTCATTCTTCTTTTCAGTAAAGTCGTTAATCCTAATGTTTCAAATCTCTCACTGCAATTGTAATCATTTACTCTTTATATTAGTTTTGTCACTCTTTTTCATATGCTTTCTGATCTTAATATTACATTCCAATTGCAATGTCTAGACAGTGGAGCTCAGATCTGAGTGCAATGTGTGTGTGTGTGTGGGGGGGGTTATTGGAACTTTAGATATCTTTAAAAAATGTTGGAATTCGACTCAAACAGAAAATCAAACCGAATGTGGAATATGGAGAATATTGAGATTATGATGAAGTGGCCTGATTATCACACCAACATTATTTTTTTCTACGAACCTAATATCCAAACACTAAAATAGCCAATCATAAACTTCTTAATTTTTTCCTCACTTTCCTCACCTCACACTCGACTTTTGCACACGTTTTTCTCACCTTTAGACGTTAATACAATTTACCAGAACTGAATTGCAAACGCTGTACTTCAGAATCGAAACATTTGATTGCACTAAAAATGATCGATGCTTAAACAGCAAATTCTTTGGATTGTCTGATGATTTTATTATTTTTTTCAACAAATCCTTATCAAATGATGGATAAATGAAATCAGTAAGCAATTGAACAATAAATCATAATATTTCATGACAGACAGTCATAACTAATGCATCATATTATTTCATGACAGTCATAACTAATTCTCCGAAAATTTGTGTTAAAGATGAAATTGAAAATTTTCTGTTAAGTCAAGTTTTAATATTTTGGGATCATCTCAAAATTAGAAAGGAATTATGTTCACCGAATCTTCAAGGAATTAGTTTATTTTAATGGTCTGCGGAATTGGTTTTGGCAGTCAATATTCACTTATTGGATAGATTAATGAAAATTACAAAGCATTTCTATGTTCTGGTGTTTGCTTTTATATTGGAGTAGTGGACATTAAAACGGAACATAGTATCTACGTTTAAACAGCTTATGAATGTATAAATTCTTCAGATTGTCTAATTATTTTTCATTCATTTTTAAACAGATTCTTGCTAGCCTTTCCACAATTTATTCAATAATAGGAATTTATATCAACACAATACTATTTAAAAGAATTTAATAACATAGAAATATAGAGGGAAGGTTGCACTTTAAAATGAAATGTTAATATGAAAATAATCGACTGTTAATATGTAATAAGAAGAATGTTAACGTGTAAATAACGAACTTCGTTACAGAGAGAATGTTTGATTCGTGCTCCTCTGCAGACAACTTCCGGCTGGAAGCCGCCTCACCACTAGGGAGTATTCAGAGGAGATAACTCTTCCCCTTCTTTTCTTTTCTTTTCAGTTAAGCATCATATATTTTGCAAAAGAAAAAAAGGAGTGTGTATTTACATTATACAGATGATTTCTTTTGTCTCGAATATAAACCAAGGATCTTAAATGATTGTATTCTACCCTTTGTCAAGGAGTCAACAATTTGTACATCAGTTTGTATCTAAGAGATTTCAGCAATTTCTTTTCTGTCGATCATTTCCTCTCTAAATAACCATCTCTATGCAAAGTCTCTTATCCATAATTTGGGTTGAGGAATGTATAGAATAATAGAGACAGGAATTGTCTGCTTTGCAAAAGATCTTGATGTTGTCAACATTCTCTTTCAATTGAAAGACTTCTAGCAACAAGTTTCTATAAAAAAATGCAGGCTTCTGTAATGTCAACAACCATGGCTAAAGTTTCATCAGCTAAAGTCATTTTGATGACTCTACTAATAATGCTTGGATTGCCAAGCAATGGCATATACTAGTCATTGCTTCCAACTAAAAAGAGTATATAGCCTCCTTGTCAACCTCCATCTGTTAAATTACCTAAAGAGGCAACAATTCTTGGGTGCTCAATATTCCCTTAATCTAGAATATCTATAGGAGATTTCTATTTTGCTTTTTTTACCACCATATGAACCTGTTTTAAACATTCTACGTTTTCCTGTTTTAGTATTGAACTTAACTCCCTACCATCATAACTAATATTGGGTGGCTAACTGTTATAGCCCTGTTTAGGGTCCGGAAGGAAAACACAGACACAGAGTTTAGGTATAACAAGTATATTGGAGGAAAGTATATACAACAGAGAAACAAAAGAAGTGAACCATTAGTCCTGACTGCCAGTATAGACTGCGGTTGAACGCCGGTATTTAATTGTTTCCCACCGCAGCAATATGTGACACAAAGTCTTAAGGTGGGGGAATAATCAAACCAGCGCCCCTAAAGGAGAAACACTCTGGCCTATCATAAATAGCTTGGGCAGCCCCTTCGGCACTCCCCGGTTAGGGCTCTTCAGGCAGTAAGCAATAAACTTACTCCACCCCAAAAAGGCACCCCTAGGACTACCCAAGACTCAAACCCTCAGTCCAACAAATAAAAGGTCACCGAAATGGCCCAGTCTCTGCCGGACCAACTGTCGAGAACGAATTCTCAACAGGTGTATCCCAGTTCGAAGACTGGGGTTGAACGACAAGTGAGAAACGTAATGCTTCCAGTATTTATTAAGAATGGACGAGTTCAAATGTTCGTCATAGGTACGGCACCATAACACCCTCTCCCAAACCTGACCTTCTCAGGAGTCTTCTATTGTTTCCCTTTTAGATTGATGCTATTCTCAGATAGCTTGAGATAGCTGTATGTCAAAAATGTTGTTTTTGGTAGCCATAACTTCCTCCTGGGTAGTGCTGTCGGTTTCTTCCGATAGACGTTCCCTAATTTGGTTTATGTCACTTATGAGAGAACTGATGGTCTCTATCAAATAAATATTTAAAATCCTCCAGCTTTTAATTCTGGATGTCTGACTTTTGAGCACATCTTTAAATTTTGAAAAAATGTCGCATTTTCCTCGGCATTCAACTTCAAGACAAGTCATCTTTTCTTTTATATTTTTTAGTTCTTCAGAAAACTCTTTGATTTGTAACTTTAGTAGTTCCAGCTCTGAAATCATGAATTCGCTCTCTTTAACCTTTCACTGGTTAGTCAAATAATTTGGCTTAATTTCTTTCAATTTGGTGTTCGCTTTTCTCAGCATGCATTTTTTTTCTTTATGTGATTTAATTTCTGTCATTTCTGCTGGCAATTTATCTTGAGTCCATTTCATACGATTAAAAGTTGAACCAAAATCCTTATTTCGTTTTTCTGATTCGGTCGTCAGATTTATTTTCTTCTGGTAATAATTCTTGGTTGATAATCCTCATAATCTGACTAATTGAATTAAATCTACACCTAATAAATTTCCTGTGTCTTTTAATATGTAAATTTGTACTTTCTTCGTCGTTCTGTAAAAAATAATGTCGGTAATTATTTCACCCTCGAAATTTATTTTTTCACCAGTCACTGTTCTGGCATTTTTTTTTTTTGTAACGTAGTTCACCCCAAACAAGGCAGGCCGCCACTATAGACGTAAGGGGCCTCTGAGAAGAAAGAAAAGGGGAGAAGGTTGGGGGGGTCAACCCAAACTGGGATCTGTGCAGCGAGATGTCTGTTTACATTAGTTTTAAACTTCTGCATGTCAGTACTGTCGGGGAAACAGGGGGCAGGGAGAGAGTTCCAGAGGCCAGCAGCACGAGGAAAGAAGCTATTTGAGTAGAAAGCTTCAATTAAAAGAATAAGTTGGTATTACGTGTTTTTTCTTCTTTTTTCCACCGATAAGCCAGTTTTATGAACTAGGAAGTTGTCTGGTGAATTTGTATTTGATTTCTCCAAGTTTTATCTTTAAGGTTTTCCTTAATCAATTTTGTCGCCCGTTGTGGCATCTATTATAAAAAAGTTATCCCGAATCTTTTACTATAACCACGCTGTCAGTCTATTTTACTGGTGTAAGTTTGAATTTGAAATCCCACGTTGCCGGTCGTTGTGGGGTCCTTTTTGAAAGTGTTCAAGAAAAATCATTAATGTTTTTGTTGTTTCCCGTGTACATTCGAATACTTTGTAACCAGTTTTTTTAAGGTTTTGTTTTGAGTTGTGGGTCCCCGTGTATATTCGAATACCTCGTAGCCAGATTTTGTGAGGTTCTTTTTAAAGTTTTTCGCAAATTGTTGTAGGGTCCCGTGTAGATTCGAATATCTTGTCGACAGTTGTTGTTGTTGGGTCCCGTCTAAGTTCGAATAATTCGTTGTCAATTCTTATGGTGGGTCCCGTGTAAGCTCGAATATTTCGTTGCAAATTGTAATAGTGGGGTCCCGTGTAAGTTCGAATACGTCGTTGCCAATTGTTATAGCCCTGTTTTAGGGCCGGAAAGAAAACACGGAGACCGACTTTAGGTATAACAAGTATATTCGAGAAAAATATATACCACAGAGAAACAAGAGAAGTGGACTGTTAGTCATGACTGCCGGTGTAGACTGGGGTTGAACGACAAGTGAGAAGCGTAATGCTTCCAGTATTTATTGAGAATGGACGAGTTCAAATGTTCGTCATAAGTACGCATCATAACACTAACCAATTAAGTTGGCTAATCAATTGCCTGGTTTCAGTAAGTTCAGTTGTAGATATTACATCTTTCGAATTTCGTCCCCCTTTTAGTGGGATACACTTTAACTTCTTGACATATTCAGCATGCATAAGTTTGACATCATTCTAGTTTTTCTGTATGCTTAATCATATATACTGGAACTCTGCAACTTTCTCAGATTTAACCTTAAACAAGTGGCAAATCCTGTCCATAACTTAGGTCTGAAAAACAAAAAAATCATCGACATGGGTAACGATTAAACTATGCAGTTTGTTTCCAAAGTTCCATGTAAATATGGCTTAATCATATTTTGAAACTACTGCTCCTGAATTAAATAATTCCCCCTTGAGTGTCAGGTACGATGACCTTGAAGCATTGGTAAAACCATATACACACTTGGAGAGTTTCCAAATATATCCTGAAGGTACATTGCCTTCTTTAGGAGGTTTCAAATGGACCAATCGGTCTAACTCTGCGCTCTGTAGGAATGCTGTTTTTTTATGTTCATTGACTTGGACACCCAATGGTTTACCTGCTATTATGGCCAAGGCTATAAATGGACTTTCTTTAGAGCATGTTGGAGAATCATTTTTTATTGACAGCATCCCTGTCTTGAAAGCCACTTCCCTAAGTAAAGTTTCTTTCCGAGAACTGGCCGTCTGTTGAACACAATACCACGGAACTATTTCCCAGCTGATTACAACAGGGTCGTTTTTAAGTCAAACGTAAACACATTCTTCTTAAATATTCAAATTCTTCCAGTTTCTACCAATCCTCAAGATGTTTCACCGTCCACATGATAAACACATTAACCCGTATTCTCGGGTGGTCTTTGGGCCTTGATAAGCGGTGACTCATTAGTGTCATGAAATTTTTCCACCAAACGAAGCTTAGCATTAGAAGATATTCAAAATAACAAACACATATCGTGCTTTTGGTAAGAGTCGAATAGTGCAACCGGCTTGAATGGTTATTTTCACTTCTCACTGATTATTCCGAAAGGATGAAACGTATATCGATGTTGATAAAAATTAAATATTTATTATTAAATTCATATATATATATATATATAGAGAGAGAGAGAGAGAGAGAGAGAGAGAGAAAGAGAGAGAGAGAGAAAGAGAGAGAGAAAGAGATACACACACACACACAGTATATATAGTAGATCTGAATTTATTATTGTTATCTATGTATATTTCGTTTGTAAATGATAACACGTATTTAGCTTGAAAACTTTATTGTTCGTATACCTAATCATCAGATTTGGCTCTGACCGTTATCTATCGAGTGATGCCAGTCAGAGATAGTTCATATGATCGGTGATACCGTGAAACTGCAGTAAGTTGTTGAAGGTAAATGCATCTTCTTTGAGAGGTTGGTTGTCGTTTTACTTAAGTGTTCTGATGAATGTAAAGACTACTACATGAACATTTGTCTCTTAAACTTAGTTTGAATGTATTTTTCAATCAATAAACTCTAGTATGTACATCTACAATTAAATTCAACCTCCTGCCTTTGTGTGATCTTGATAGAAGGCTTTATATTTCAATTACATCAGTAGTACTACAGTATAGATTCTGGCGTTATTAATGTTAATTATTGACAAGGGAAATCGTGATATGTATTTGGTTGAAAAACAATTCTGTCTTTGATATATAACCTGTAGTACAATTGAATAGTGAATGATTTGCCTCTGAAGAAAGAAAACAAATTGAGGCGTAACCTAAAACCAAAGTCACCAGTCTGGTCTAGCAATGAGTGATGACGAAGAAACAAAAGGAAGAAAGATAAAAGGGTGATGCAAGCAACAATGTCAGAAAACTAGGACATAAATACAAGAATAAAAAGAAATGGAAAAAAAAACGTAGAAAGCATTAGAAGATGTTAGTTGATTGAGGACGAATGTTAACGAGAGTTTACAAAAGGTTGGAAATTTATAAGAAATTCGAGCCGGACAATTGAGATTAAAATGAGTGGAACAGAATAACAGATAAGAGGTGGTAGATAATTATGAGCGATGCTGGTCAGGGATGGGGATGACTGGGATTGAAATCAGGGGGAGAGGGAGGGGCTTCCCCTCGTGAATAGACCTAAGCTAAATCGAGACAAGATATAGATCAGTGAAAGTGAGGAGCTTTCTGGGAATACAGATAAAAGAAAAGCAATGCATCAAACAAAGGACTCCTAAAACAAAAACAATTCTATTAGAAATTCTGTCCCCCTACCACCAACCTTACCATTTCACATCAGTTTATATCTCTTATGATTCCCCCCTCGCCACCATTATTGAAAGCTGAGAGTGAAACTAGATGATTATTCTGTTGTTTTTAGATAATTTACAGATAGGGTTAGAAGGTTGGGAAATATTTATTTTGTTTCGGATTATTTGGCAAGCTTCAGAAGCAAACATTGCCCACTCACCAGACAAACTAAGGATTTCCAGTTTGAAATAGATTCTACTTTGGGACATTATAGGGTTATATTAACAAATTCAATATGGCGCCAGGACATAGGGCCAAGTTTTCTGGGCTGATGATTTCATATTTTTAAACAAAAATAAATATACTACTTTATTTCAGTAGTAGGTGTAGTACCCTGTACTACTACACCTACTAATGAAATAAAGTACTAAATTTAGGTATAGGTATAAAGCCAGGTTAATTCATCCAATCATTAGTAGCAGGTTTGAATAGCTTCAAGATAAATACGATGTATTTATCGGTTATAGAGGTATTGAGTATTGTTTGTTCTATATTTACTTACCTCCCCTACGAGGACAGAGTTAGGTACAAGGTCGGTTTTTAATGTGTACACAATCCAACTTCTCAAAAAGGGACACTCTGTATTAGGACAACAATTTAAATTGCCTCGACCGAGAAGCATTTCTCTTTAACTGATCTAAGATAGAAAAGAGGAAGCGTATTATCAGAACAGCTACTACACTTTGCTCCTGTTACATATACCTCCCCTGCGTGGTGAGGTCCAATGTCTCGTTAGTCAGAATCAAATAAAATAGATGTTAGTTATCAATGAAAATCACAAATCATAAATCATACCAGCACAATTAAACCATACCTCGTGTCGACCGCACAACCTGTGATTCAGGACTCTGGAATTAGAGTTTCCCAACAACATAAGGAAGAGTAAAATATTCTGAATTTGAAGAAAATCCATTTATTAAAATGCTGACATCGTCGTCTATTTTGGGCTGCGGACATCTAGGGCCCTTAGCTTCTTATTTATCATCAATTCTTAAGTCATTCTCTGCACATGTTGTTCGCCCCAAAATACTTGAAATGAACTTACCTCTCCTGCTAACTCTCTCTTTGAGCCATTTGATGTCACGTCAACTTCAAACCACAGCAGGTTGTCCTCTTTCCACCTACCAGTAATTCTACTGTACTTTTTATGTACCTAATGACTGAGTATACCACAGAAAATTAAGTTGCACCCGACTCCCTTACCACAAACTGAGCATGGGAATTTTCCTTTTTTTGGTGATTTCCAACACTATAAACACTGATCAACACTTTTGTCTTGGTGATATTCACTTTTAGGCCTTTACTTTCTATAGCAATCTTTTACGGTTTGAACTTAACAAGTAACATTTCCATTGTTTCACAGGAAAATACTCAGTCATCAACATACAGCATCACTTCTGGGCGATACACAATAGTATTAACGTTTCTAGACGATATTATATTATATGTGATATTATAGGACTGAAAATAAACATCGTTTTAAAACAACTGTAAGTACCTTTACTACCATAGTGTACATTCTTTAGTTGGAATGTGATTTGAAAATAATTTAAATCTTTTAAAATACTATATATATATATATATATATATATATATATATATATATATATATATATATATATATATAAAATGTTAGTGCAGTATTAGTGCAGTTCCAACGAGAGACATTTATATATGTAAAGGAGTAAGGCATTTGTAAAATGTTTTTTCAAAATTTATTTATTATTTTGTTATTTTACAATTTTATAATTTTATATAACGCATTTCAAGCTGTGGTCCGTTTACATCAGATATGTAAATCTATTTGCATATCTGATGAGAGCGGACCACCGCTTGAAACGCGTTATATAAAATTATAAAATGATGAAATAACAAAATAAGAAATAAATGGTGAAAAATTTTTTTACAGCTGTTGCTTGCCTTACTCCTTTACATATATACTTTTCTCTCGTTGGAACTGCACTAATACTGCACTACCTTCTTTTCTCTCTCTCTCCTCCCCTCTCTCTCTCTCTCTCTCTCTCTCTATATATATATATATATAGTGTGTGTATGTGTATTTTTAAAGATAAAAATTATTTTCAAATCATATTCCAACTAAAGAGTGTACCCTATGTTAGCAAAGGTGTTTACAGCTGTTTTAAACCGATGTTTATTTGCAGTCCTATAATATAACATATAATATGATATCGTCCTGAAACAGCTGTAAACAACGTTAATACTATGTTGAAAATGTTGAAAAAGACTTTTTACAAATGTTGGTACCCTTACTCCTTTAAATAAATATATATATATATATATATATATATATATATATATATATATATATATATATATATATATATATATATATATATGAAGGTTTATAACTAAAAGATAACTTTTAGAGAATTAGACCTATTGTGAGATGAGGAAAGCTCAATATACTGGATAAAGCAAAAATAAGGTGAGTCAATGAAAAATAGTTAGACTTGTAAATGGAAACAGATCAATATCTTCAGTTTTTCAGAACAAGGAGCATTTAGTAAATAAAAATATTTATTCTTCTTCTCTTTCAATTGCATTCCTTAAGCACGGCTTTTCAAAGATTAAAATGTTATCATCAGAGGAAGTAGAGATTGATAAGTTGACAGATAAGAACAGTCAATATTCAAAATTTGGAAAAAGTTTTTTTTAAAAAAGTTCTTTTTGAACAGGTTTTAAAAGTTCTGAACAACTGAAGATATTGATCTGTTTCCATTTACAGGTCTAACTATTTTTCATTGACTCACCTTATATATATATATATATATATATATATATATATATATATAGAGAGAGAGAGAGATAAGGCATGTAGATAACATGTAACATAAATGGATATTCTTAACCTGTATCCATTCAATATGCACATTTAACAAAGAAAACATAATATAAAACTTAAATGTGACAGACTTCTCGAGATTGTTGGACGCATCTTATTTTAGATGCTTCCAGTCAGTTTGCATTTTTAGCATGACAGACCAACCAAATGAAAGAGGATCTTATAGAGATCATCTGAAAAAAGAATTCCACGTCTCAACATGATTCGACAGTTCAACTCTCATGAATCGTTTCACATGCTGTTTGTGAGAGAAAAATAGGAAATTAGGGAATGACCAGTTCTTTCAAATCTTTAAATTCACTGGGTTTTTTTCCTTTACATTTTTTTGATAGGCACGTGCCTTTTCCTTAATTTGATCATTTCTCCCCCATTGTTAAAACCTGAACCTTAATTTTGACCTTTTATTCAACTGTTTGTCCTTTCCGCCCTTGATTCCAGGCATAACAAAGTTCTTTTTTGTCAGGTTCAATGGAGCTTTTATTTGAAATTTCCTTATGTAAATTTTGAACGAACCAATGTTGGCACCATAGAAAACATCGCAAAAGAGAAATAATTCTTCAATAATTCGGTCTTTTTTATTCATTAATTTGTTTCTGCAATCTCTAAACTGTCTCCCAGAATTGATGTCCAAAATTCACCTTAGTCAAAATTTACTGATTCAATAGATTTTTTATTTTTTTATTATTTTCAAAATGAATAGTCTGTTGTTTGAGAAGGTGAAGGCTATTTCCTACTTCTTTCAATACTTTATTTTAAAAAATTACATGTTTGCACAGGGATTCCTCCCAACATGGTTTTTCACTTTGGAAATTATGTTTGGACTTCCTGGAATAAATGAAAACAGTTTTAGACATGTAAGGAAATTTCATTTCAGTTCATTTTCGGAATCTTAGAATTCTAAAATTGTGTCAAAGAAAGAAGGAAAACAAAGAGAAAACAGTTTTAAAAAGAAAAAGAAAGAAAACGAAAAAAATAGAAATAAAAAAAGAAAGAGTGAAATAAAGAAAATAAAGAAATGAAAGAAAAAGGTTAAAATAAACAATAATGAGGAACGAATAAAATAAAGGATGAAAACAGAAAGAATTTATAAAATAAAGAAGAAAGAAAGGACAGTTTAAAAAAACATAAGTATAAGAAAGAACGAAAGAAAGATAGATAGATAGAAAAGAAAGTAAGCTAAGTAAAAAGAATTAGTAAATTAACAATGAATAAAGAAAAAAACTATATGAATTCGAGAGAAAAAATAAAATTAAAAAAGAAAAGAAAGAAGACAAAGAAAAGAAAGAAATTAGAAGAAAAGAAAACATATCAAATTGGATCTAGCATATAAAGTTATCTAATTTTAAAAATCAAGCCCCTTTAAGCTGACAAACTAAACTTTGCTTCTAACTAGACAATTTTCATTCAATATCGGCGTACTTAGATACAACATATTTAAAAAAATATTTAGTCCGCCCATTGTCAACCAATCACCCAAAAGTTCAAATCAGCAAAAGTAAAAACTAATGTTTTTAATTGAAAAATATAATAAAAGTTGTCTCCCTTACGACTAATATTTTATTTATTTTCTGTATAAGTTTAAAATATGTGCAAACGAATAAAAATTAAAAATAAAACGACTTCACTGCATCCCGGAGAACGCGGGGCTAGTAGCATATAAACAGGAAAATGAAAATAAAATAAACAACAAAACTATACTGTTGTTGAAAATAGGAAGACAGAAGAAAAAAAAGATAGAAACAATCCTCCACTCTATAACAAAGACTGATGTGTATCTATGTCTATATAAATAACATATATTTCCAGCATGTTTCCATTTGGGAAAACGTTACTTAATAACACGGATTGTTTTTGTTTAATGAGACTTTTTTTTTCATTTTTCGAATCGTCCATTTAGTATTTCGGACAAATTGGTGTATGTAAGTTTTGTGCGTTTCTTGTTCCATTTTTCTTTCTTTTTCCGCGAGTATTGATTTACTCCTCTCCAGGAGTTAGGCACAAGGCCAGTTTTTTTTTATATCTTACTCCCACAAGTAAGATGTGACCCAAGGTCGGGTCAGGAAAGTGGGGTTTAAAAATTGCCTGGGCAGCCTCGTCGGCATCCCCCGGTAGGGACGCCTCAGGCAGTAAGCAATAAACTTACTCCTCCCCAAAGAGGGGAGGCAAAGCCTGGGAAGGTGGACCTCCCAGAACTGTACAGGACAGACCCATTGACCGGCGTAAATGAAGACACGAAGGCCAAGACAACACCAGTATGGGGTGCAGTATCCATCGGAACAGATACTACACTTTGATCCTAGCCAAAAGGCTAGTAATTTTGATTTGATTCATCAAATCGTCACCGGGCGAAGTTAGTCTTGGTGGGTTTACAACTACTTCTTCACTGTTGAGTTTTTTAACAGCTAGTAATTTATGACTTTAAAATGAGCGTATGTAGTGATGAGATGTTGCATGCGAACCTGATTACGTGCAAAGCATACACAAAATTAAAAAAAGATGTGTTTAACCGCAAAAAATTTATTAATGCTAAATACTACGCTAGATACTTTAAAATGTTGTGACTAGTTTCGTAATTAATTAGTATTAATTTTGGGATGTCTAATTTTAATGTGTCATGGCTTGAAGGTGTTTTAATCTTTTAATGTTGGCATTGTAGTGTATTATTTTTGTATTATTAACTAAAATGTGTCTATATTGAGAAGGTTGGCAGTCATGTTTTTTATGCGTCAGCAAATTAAGCTACTTTCGGGAAGATACAAAGTGAGGCCTCAGGAAAATGTTGTTGCAGTAAAACCGATGTAACAATTAGTTTTAGTTTTATTATTATTTGAGATACATTCTCCCAAAGGGCATTGAAACGGATATATAACATTGTTTTTTTTCTTTCTACTGTGTTTCAAGCCTAGAAACAGTTATTGTTTGCTACACGGTTTAATGTTAAAACTTTTTATATAATAAATAATCAATCTTATTTTATTATTACAGTTAATGGGAGATATATGTCTACGTATTATTGTTTGGGGAGCTTTTTCATCCAATTTAAAATCCAGATTTGGTTACAATAGAATAAATTAATATAGTGGGAACTATTTAGCTGATTATTATTAGTATTGTCTAAGTTTCTAATCATTAATTTATTTTTTTGGTCTACAATATAAATTGATTGATAATTAAAACTTGCTTAAAGTTTTTAATTCGTTAAAGCAGATATTTCTAGTTAGAGAGATTAGTTTTGCGCAGTTTAATCGATTTTTTTATAATTCCCATTTTATATCGATGCAAACATTTACTTTTATAATTTAGGATACATGAGTGCATACTGGTAGTTTTTTTTATACAAAGGGGTGATGAATGCATAATTGTTAGAGTTAATTAGTACATCTAAAAACGGAATTCTGTTATTATTTTATTGTTTCAAATTGATATGTAAATTAGTTAGCCAGGTATACATTGATTGCGTAGACATGATCAGTATATTAGGAAGCGGAAATTCTATTTTGTATATGAAATTAGAGTTATCACGAATTCGTCTTCAGATACACTGATACCAATCGTGGATACATCCTCGACAATCAGTCCGACAGTGTATGTTGTGGTTTATTTGTGTCCTGCTCTGTCGTGCTGAAGAATTTGTTCTGGGTAGTTTTACAAAGTCCACCCTCCCAGGCCTTGCCTTCTCTCTTTGAAAAGGGATTGGTTTATGGCTAATCGTTTGAGGCGCCCCTATTGAGGAATACCGACAGGGCTGCTCAGGCATTTGTCCTAATTTTTTCTACTGTGTTTTAGGTCTGAAATGAGTTATTGTTTACTACGAGGTTTAATGTTTTCAAATTTTTATAATAATTAATAAATCTTATTTGATTAGTACAGTTGATGAAGGATATATATTGATGTATTATATTTTTGAGAGCTTTTCCATCCAATTGAAAGTGCACATTCATTTGGTTACAATAGAATAAATTAATATAATAGGAACTATTTAGCTGATTGCAAAATTTTGTTTTTTGGTGGTTTTATGTTAGGCTGGGTCTAGTCTAAAAGTTGGACAAAATCGTTGTATGGGAAAGTGTCAAATTTCGAAGCTAACTTTTTCGGTTTACAAGTCACATATTTTCGTATATTTTCAGAGTCAAACATGAGTTCAGAGTCGTGGTGCTTCAGGAAAAGGGTGCTACAGGTGTCAACGGTGCAAGTATCGAAAGAGGTGTCAAAGTCATTGTTGAAACCGGAACTAGTGTTCACAAAACATGTCGGGTTAACCACATAAACAAAAAGGACATTGCTTTAGCCTAAAAAAAAGATGATTCTGCTCGGCCAGTAAAAAGGAGCGCTCGTGTTTAACTGGGACCATATGGCAGTAAAACGCATTGCTTTTTCTGTGGAACTGATACTACGAAAAAAGACTATTAACGAAAGAGTGCAGAAAGGATTTGCAATGTGAAGACTGATGCATTTGCTCAAAGTATCCTGGTTCATTGCAAATCAATAGGGAATGCATAGGCCACTGCTTTTAATGGTCGGATCGAATATTCTGGTAGTGATTTTTATGCTGCAAACTGTGTGTACCACCAGTCATGTAACATCAACTTCCGTACAATGCGAAGCATTCGAAGACAGATCATGTCAGTTGAATCAACTAAACGACGAAAAAGTCTAAAACCAAAAGACAGCAATCAAGAATAAGCATTCGAAAGGATGTGTGTATTCCTGGAGGAAAACGATGAGAAACAGATAATGATATAGGACCTTGTCCCTAAAATAAGAGAATACTTACGAGGTAGTAAATCAACGGCATATGGAAATCAGTACCTCAAGGGAAATCTGATAAGTCGATATGGAAACTCTTTATTTGTGACCAAAGGCCGTTGTGGTGTCGCAAACATTGTGACATTTAGGAAAAACCTGTGACATTCTTCATAAATGCTGCAATTCACCTCCAACAGACGATGAGGAAACACAAAAATGAGCAATTCTCATGACCCCCAGCAAAACTCATCAAAGCTGACATCAAAGCGACAGAGGTGTAAGTGGAGGATATGTATCCAACAACGGCCGAACTGAAACTAGCGGCATCATTAGACTTCATTCCAGCAAATTTGCGGTTCTTGTTGCAGCATCTGTTTGTTGGGAAACATGCATCCACAAAGGCCGCTGGCATAGGACATGCTGTTGTTCAAGCATTGCGGCTAAAAGCTGTAATTGCACCTTTACAGCTGGCTTTCTCGGTGCAAATGCACCACTTGTACAGGGCATGATCTTTGATTGACAGTCTCTCAACCATCTGATTTGCTTCATTAATCCCAGAGGTACAAAAATATGAAGTGAACGCGGCATGTTCCCTTGCTCCACATGTGTTAAGCAGTAACATAGACATTCTTGATCAGTCCCTGTAATTTGCACAAGACAATGTGGATCGCAACATCATAACATTGGATGGAAAGAGTACCTTCCATGCGATGGCCATGATTGCGGCTATCACACCAGGGAAGCAAGTCAGTCATAGCATAGCAAGACAAAAAACGGCGGACTTAAAACTTGTTAAAATGACGAAGATTGATATCATAGATTACCGTTTTTTAAAGCATGTTAACCGTGGCACTGAATTTCAGTTCCTCCCCACATCTGATGTCTGTGATCGCAGAGTGGACATTTACTGGAAAATGTCCTTTCGCTTCAACTAGACTACTCCCAGCTATCAAGGCATGATGGACCTGATGCATAAAAAGTGCAAATATCCGGGAAAATAATCGGGAAAGTTTTTCCCCATGATAGACATGATTCCAGGAGATAAAACTTTTATCCTCTGCATCCTAGATTCCATATGTGGTGTTTCATCAAAACACAACATGCCGACTGTCATTACCTTTGAACAACTGTTTTGGAAGGCTTCTGAAATCGTGAATGCTGTTCCAGATGGTACTTCAATTAGGAATTTGAAACTATTGCTTGGCACATTCCATACCTTCATAGATATGTCGGCGCTGTTTGGACGTTGATGGATGGCAATGGACTCAAGTGGATCATAGAGACAGTATGTGATGAAAATGCCGTCGTGCACATGATGAGCGGAAAGGAAGTGCAACAAGAGTTTTGTGGCCACCTGCTGGTGGATCAGTGTCTCACACATCAGATTTCAGGACCAAATGGAGAAACTTGAGGGGCTGTACATGCTGATGGAGACTGGTGAATGTGACTTGACGACATTGTTAGAATTAGATTGCATTGGTAGGATTTACAACAGTCTAACTCTGAAAAGGGATGAACTGGCAAGGACCTCCAAAACCAGCAAACTATGGATAAAATATCAGCACATGCTAGGAATTTCTAGGGTACTTGTTGCAACTGATCGAATGGGGTCTTGGGAACTGCATCTCAGTGCAGTTTCCACTTGCTTGCAAATATTCGTCATCCAAATTATCTGAAGTCGGCTCGTCTATATCTTCAGAAGATGTATACCTTGAAAGATGACAACCCTGCAGTACATCAAAAGTTCCAATTTGGATTTCATATAATCAGATTCAGTTGCAAATACTGAGCTGATCTTGGCTCCGATCTTGTTAAAACACTAATGTGCTTACTTAAAAGCGAAGGTGGGCTCACATGGGGGAGTGGGATGTCCGAGCACCAAATAAGAGTTTGGGCCATGTCTTCCACCGTGTTATCAGCTTACAACCTCGCCATGCAAAAACTTAATGCATGAAGTTACACAACAAGCGAACAACATAAGGAGTTGTCTGCCTCTTGGGTGAGAAGAGATGAAACAGGCCTCAGGACAGTTGCAGAGCAACTAGACAGCTTTAAACTGTTTTCAAGCTATGAATTGTTACACAATATCAGTTTTCTCTTACTATCACAAACGGAGTTTGAACACAAAGACTCAAGCATCGAGTAAGAACATCAAAGTTTCAGCAGATTGTAGCATTGACCAAGCACTTTTATTCCAGAGGTTTCTCATGGTCTCACAGATGGGTGATCTAAGGCTGGATGATGTCATGTCCTATGAACTCTGTCTCTACCAGATGTCTTTGGATATCAAGCAGACAAACCACAGCTGGCAGCAGGTCTCAGAAATTATGTTGAAACAAAATCAGACAGTGCTGTGACACAAACCGTTCCCATCACAGAGCACAACGTACTAAACAGAGGTTCTCTTCTTCACCGTCTTAAATGGAAGAAGAGAAGTATCTACAGCTCGATTGCAAACGATTATACTTATATATTTACTGTTGAACACTATGGGACAGAAACTGTCGTGTTTGATGTTTATGAAGTTGGACCAAGTATAAAAGACTGTAAACATCAGCGGCGAAGTCAGAAGCTGAATGCAAGAAAGGTGAACATTACTGAGGCGACAAAATTTGCTGGGAAAAAAAGAACTTCTTGTCGAATGTGGCAAACAAGCAGCCTCTGATCCAGCTGATCATGGCACGAATGTGTCAGAAATGCTGTGATGTTATTCAGGCGGAAGGAGACGTTGAGATTGCAAATGCAGCCATCAATGTGTCTGCTTTAAAATCAACCACCCTCATTGGAGAAGACATATATCTTCTTGTTCTCTTGCTGTTTCATACAGATGTTTCCAAATGTATTGAACTTTATGTCTGACAAGGCAAAATCCTACTTCTACAATATCAAGGTTCTCTAGCAGGTGCTTGGTGAAGAAGTTTGTAATTATCTGTTGTTCCTGCATGCTATTATTCGATGCAATTCGGTTACCAAGGTATTCGGAATAGGAAAGATGTTGGGGTTCCAACGAAGCGTCAAGAGAGAAAAGACAATGACAGACTGTTCAAAAACATTCTCTCTACCAAAGCAAAGCCAGGATTTTGTTGGACCCAATGGTTGTAAGGCAATGGTAACTTCGTTCAATGTGGATCAAGAGGGCGCCCTGTCATCTATTAGATACAATATGCTCTGCAAGAAAGTTGCAAGAGCTAAGACGTCCGTCATGCCAAAACAACTCTCACCAACGTCTTCTGCCTGAAAATTTCATTCTTTGCAGACTTACTACCAGGTTATGGAGTTGATGGGATATACTAATGAAATGGTACCATCTAAGTTGGGGTGGAAGGTGGAAGGGGACATACTTGTTCCAATGATGAAAAAAGCCCTGCTCCAGATGCACTGATTCAGATAATTCATTGCAACTCTTCGGAAGGATGCAATACCCTAAGCTGTACCTGCAGGAGGCATGGATTAGAAAGTAACAGTGCATGTGGACATTCGCAAGACGGAAATTGTGACAATATGAAAAATGATCCAGTGGAAGATGATGATGATTATGATGATGAATGAATAGTTTTTTAAAAATACTGTGATGTAAGTGAATTAGGGTGGATGCAATAAGTGTAATAGGTGTAGGTGTACCCCTTGATATTGTATAAGGGTTTATTTGGCATCACTGGTAGACTTTTCATGTTAAAGATTGACCCTGAAAACGTTGGTAAAAACCCAAGATGATTTATCATGAAAACTCACGCGTTAGTGCTTCACATGTAAATGGAAAATTACTTGTAAACCAAAAATGTCATATTCGAAATTCAACACTTTCCCATACTCCGATCTTGTCTAACTTTTAGTATATTGTAGACTAGACCAAACCTAGAAGAAAACTACCGAAAAACAAAATTTTGCAATTTTTGGGAGTCAATCAGTATATTGATCCGTCTAATATAAATATATGTTTGTGTATATATTTATATATTGCTACGTACAGGGTAATCTCTTACATTAATGGACAGATCATTATTAATTTTGGAATATATATTCTAGACAACACGCTGAGATACATGGGCACATTATTTTCTTTATAAACCTTATCATTTATAAGGTGCACCCACCAATACACGTACGCGTCCCCCAAAAACGTTTTAAATAAGTTAAATACAACAAATTTAATAGAGAAAAGAATTGCTCTACGTCAAATTTTGAGGTATATTAAGTAATACATTTTTAAAAGGATCGGTTCATGCGCGTGAGTGTCAATGATATGTATGTGCTTGGTAAAATCCTAAACTATTGAACTTATCATTATTAGTAGTATGTTTTTAAAAGGCTGTGAGCAATGCAAATTCCGGGTAAGATGTAAGTTGGAAGAAACAAAAGCAATAAATCGAATACGAAATATGACTTACTATTTATTTTTTCTTAAAATTTCTAATATATATATATGTATATATATATATATATATATGTATATATATATTCAATATATATATATATATATATATATATATATATATATATATATATATATATATATATATGTATATATTCTCTCTCATCACGCGAATAGACAAAAAATACCAGACGAAACAATTTATAGAGCGAAGGGAAAAATAAATGGCAAGTCAAACAATTCGTACCGTCTAAAATCAATTCAGAAATAAATCTTTCACTCTATTCCCATAATGAGGCCTTTCTTTCCTTTTTTCTTTTCTCCTTTCTATTGATACGTTATTCTTTTTTCTTTTTCTTTGTTTTAAATTTTCAAATATTAGACGTTTCCTTTCTTCAATATTTATTTTTTTAACTTCACCGATTGAGACGTTCTTTTAGAGGAATATGAATATGAATGCGAACACTGGCGAAGCATAATGGTTTCCGTCATTTTTGACAGAGTACACACTCGTTTGAAGAAATGGAAAATGAACGACAGAGATAAAAGAAGAAAGAGAGTAAAAATAAAAAGAATGAACGAAAAATGAAAAAAAAATGTTAAACATGAGTAAAGAGAAAAAGATAGCAAAAAATAGGATACAAAATTCATTGTGAAAAATGAAAATGAACAGTATACAATTGAAAAGAAAGGGAGAAAGAAAACAATTCATATAGTTTAATGATATTTTAAAGCTTTAGTACGAAATTCAACCATTTGAATTTAGGAGAAAATTGAAATAAAACTAAAAAATATAAAAGGTAGAAAGATAGAATTAAAGAAAAAGAAATAGAAAGAAAGAACATTGTAATCATATATATCTCTCTCTCTCTCTCTCTCTCTCTATATATATATATATATATATATATATATATATATAGTCCTGGAAGTATCTCAACCATTAAAACTATATAAGGAAAAAAAAAACCCAAAAAAACCTTACGTCCGAAGTCGTTCAGTGGAAGATCATTCATGTAAGTCAATTTAATTTTTACAGTTATTACATTAGTTTGCTTCTAACATTATTTAAGGGATCATCAGTTGTTTACCATGAACAACTGTTTCGGGAATTTAAAAACAAGACAGTATTTAATTTCATGGCTTTCCAGCAGAGTTGATCAGACCCCACTTCCCTTAAAAAACAAAAACATAAACGTTCCGTATACTAAATCTAAGTTTAGTTCCGTATAAATGTTTTGCTAACTTATATTAGTTATTATTAAAAAAAAGAAGAAAAAAAGAAGTCCTCCTTACCTGTGTTGTTCGTCTGTCTAATAAAATTTATCCGTTACTTACAAAAATGTTGCTGCATTTTAAAGTGTTTAGACGAATCCATTACACTACTTTTTAGGTGATTAATGTATTTTTAGTTTTAGTTTTATATTAAAAATATAAAAAATATAAAAATATAAAATTTTTTTTAATTATATATATATACATATATATACTTTTAGTCCTTTTTTCTCCCCATCCTCCTTCTCCGCCTCCTCCTCCTTTGTTGTCAAACTCCTTGTCATCAATTTTAAATAAATACTAACCTTCTTTACCTACTCACAGCGTTCATAAGCTTAACTGTCGATTTTTTCTCTCTTTCTTCTTCTTCTTCTTCTTCTTTAAACTCACAGCGTTTTCAATCGGCGTTCATAAGCTTAACTGCCGATTTTTTCTTTTTCTTTTTTTTTAACATTTCTTTCTTTCTTTATCCCTTTCTACTGTTTATTACACGTAACTATTTTTTATATAATTAGTATATGTGTTATATATACGTTTATACATATTCTACATTATTTTTATTTAGATAGCTCTATCAATTTATTTTGATTAATTTGATAAGACTTAAAAGCATCAGGATGGCGAGTAATTGCCTTATTTAATTGTCTAAATATTTTATTTTGATCGCCACCTTGTTTAATCATTCTTATTATTAGGTCAGAAATTGGGGGCATAAAATCTACCAATTTTAAGGTAACACGAGCAATCATCAGAAATTCGGACATAATACTCCCGTAAAATATATACACAGGGCAGGTACTATTTTTATGTGGCATCCGCACGATACGAAAAGGGAATGAATTTCTTTTATCAAACAATATATATATATATATATATATATATATATATATATATATATATATATATATATATATATATATATATATAGACTTCTCTGTATTCTTTGGTCTGAAGAGGTTGACTCTCTGTGAAGAGTACAACCGAAACATGTATGGACATATGTAACCAATAATGTTTGTATGAATAAAAATGTATACTTTATGTATATATATATATATATATATATATATATATATATATATATATATATATATATATATATATATAGAGAGAGAGAGAGAGAGAGAGAGAGGTAAAGTTGAAGTTCATTTCTGTTGTTTGTTTACAAACTCCTCCTCGGGTTTTGGAGATATAGCCTCATAACAATATATTTTCTGAAAAAGGGTACAATAATATTGTGGGGTCAGGTTTCTTGCTTTGCATCCATAAAATTGAAAATGTTTTTTTTATTATTTAATTTTATTCATAACTTGAAAATTATAGAAATTAGATAAAAAGAAAAGAAATGGTAACATGGGGTTCAGAGATTGGAGCTGAAGAACACAGAGGCCTTTTATCATCCATACTTGGAGAAATGTCGAATGTACAACAAAGATGTTAAGAACTATACATTTACTGAAAAATTTCTATCAAAATGAATAAAAGCGAAAGTGTTTTCTTTCTCGAGGTCTGTCTCATCTCTTCTCACCCGAGAGGCAGACAACTCCTTATGTTGTTCGCTTGTTTTAAACTTCAAATATATCCTATTTTGACAAAATTTATATTATATGTATAAAATACTCCGGAGAAGATCCATGCGGACAGAGGCACCTTAACACTTTAAATACGTATATCCGATTTTAATAAAATTGAAAACTCGTTGTATAAGATACTAATTCAGAGAGCTTTCCTACATTTCAGCTTTTTTCTAACTATATTAGCGGGTGAAATGGGAAGAAAGAACAGTGAAAACAAAGTAATATGGTGTTATGAGCAGAGTGAAAAACTATATAGTAATAGTCCTCATTCAATCCCGAGCAACGTCGGGTTTTCCTGCTTGTTATTTTAAATAAATGTTAGTGTACTTACACCTTTTCTCACTTCATCAATGCTGAATGCATCCTTGAAACCCACCCCAAAAATTGAATGACATAAAATGTAAAAACTATGAATAAAAAAAGGTAATATTTTGTTTTTGGACATGAGGACATAGTCCCTCATTCATTCCTGGGTAAAACCGGATCTTCTTGCTAGTTTAAATAAAAAGAAACAAATGAATAATAAAGAGAAAACGAGAAATATACAGATTCCAATGAAATATTGGAATAAAGTTTAGAAAGAAAAAAAGAGACAAAATGGTTGAAAAAAAAAGCAGACATTGTCTCCTTAATTGATTTTTTTTCTGGAAATTCTTTGAACTGAGATGTTTAAAAAATCGCGAAATTGTTCCAGTTAGAATCTTAGAGCAAATCCTTTCTATCCATTAAAAAAAAACACATCACTTCAGCAGTCTCCATTCTTTATTTGTACTTTAGAAATAGGAGAGACAGTCTTTACTTAATTGTTATATATTTTTTACTTTTTATTAGACTTTTGAGAGCACAGACAATGTTTTATCATGATTTCTTCCACCGACGCTTTATTTTACCGATCTCCCAAAGTCAATATTGTCTTACATGTTGTACAGAACTCATTAATTTAAGGATTAAAATGATTAGTTCAAGATTTGGGGGTCCTAGGAATTCTTTTCAAGATGTTGATTTGTCTAGTTGTTCAACTGGATTAAAATGGCCGGATTCTTGGGAGCGATGTTTGACCATGGAATTAAATGTTTACCAAAGATAATTCCTCAGTTAAGAAACATGACCTTGCAATTATTTCTCATGAAAGTAGTTCTTGAAATATTTGCTTTTGTCTGGGTTCGTTTTTCATTTCGTTTTTTCTTTCTTTTTTTTTTAATTCATACTTTTATTTGGGGCTTAAACTATATATTTTATTTTAGACGTTATATAAAATAAAATAAAATAGAAATCATTGACTTCTGAATTCTGTAGATATAAGCAGGACCAGCCTTAGGAGCTGCAGAGGAACAATCAAGTATATTATTTGTTTGAGTTCAATCTCTATCCCATGTTTACAGCCGAGTTTTGTAGAATGATAGCGGTATAAAGTTAATTGTAAATTTTATATCACTATGTTAGAAAAGCCCGAGCATTAACAGATCAAAAAAATAGATTTATGATTTCTGACAAAAAAAGGTAAAATAATTTTTTTTAAATCACATGGTTTTATTATTATTTGGACTCACTGGGAGTTCTCACACAGGTCATCTGATAATAACCGGTGGTGTTCCCTGGAATCTGAGTGAAAACAAGTCTCCTCCAGTACTCTCTATCTCTTTCGATAACCATTGCAGATGATTTGCGTTATTGCAAAAGCCGCTTACCATTAGTTTCTCTCTGGCGACGACCATTGGTATTTTCTGGAAGTTGGGTGGCAATAAGCCTCCACAAGATCCCAGTACTCTCCGCACTCTTCTAGTGGAGGTCTGATTAGTGCTCAACCTCCTCAGTTTGCCATCCTCCTTGACCGTTCACGACTATTTTGTGTAGTATCAGCCGAGGCTGATATAATCTTTTTTCTTCTTTTCTTTTCTTTTTTTTTGGGGGGGGGGGGGGGGGTCAGTTTATAAGATTTCTTACTGTTTCAGTTCCTTCAGTTTCATGTGGTGTTTTCTTCCATGTTTTTGTTTTATTTCTGTTGCAATTTTCTATGTGGCTTGTTAGTGTTCATAGTTTACATAGGTTGATTTCTGCATTCAAAGATTTTCCATAATTATTATTATCATTATTATTATTATTATTATTATTATTATTATTATTTATTTATTTATTTACACACTCGGAGTTCCGACATAAATCATTACCAGTGAACACACGCTGGTGGTGTTCCTTAGATTTCCAGTACTCTCTGCTTCTTTTGATAAGCGTTGCAAATCATTTTGCATTCTCGCAATAGCCGTTTACTATCGATTTTTTACTGAGAAAAGCTGTTGGTTTTCTTTGGAATTTGGGTGGCAACGAGGCTCCCCAGGATTCCAGTATGCTCTGAAACCTTTTAGTGTAGGTCTAGATGGTGTTGTGATTACCTTCCTCGCTCTTTCCATCCTTCTTGACCGTTCACGACCAATTCTTCTGACACAAACAAACGCCGGTGGCACTACATATGAGTGATGTGTTTTTTTCTTAAGAGAAGAAGGGTCACATTATGTGATTTTTCTTATCTACTCTGGTAGTTTCAGTTCTCTTAGTTTCGTGTGATGTTCCTTCTGTGTTTCAGGGTTATTGTATTTCATTTTATCTGTTGTTGATCAGCATTATCTGGTTATGTGAGTTGGTTCTGCACTTGTTTTTTTCTTACTATTTCAGCTGTTTTTTTACATTGCCGTGCTTTTTATGGTGTATATACTCCCTTTGATTACAATTCCTCCTATGACACTGTCTGCAGGCCAATTTGGTTTAAATTCATCTTGTAGTTTCTGAATGTGTATGAGACAAAGAATCGGACAGACAAACACTTAATTTTATTTATTATACTAGACTTTGTCTAACCATGAGCTCTGACCCTAAAACATTTTTATTTTATTTATGGGTCACCATCTATCAAGGCCCGGGGACCACTCTAGGATAAGAGGTAAAAAATCGCTGTCACAAGAGGATTGGAAACAGTGGGTGAAATGGGCTGAATATTACTTAAGAAAATACCGCTGGACCATTAATGATGATTGGGATGGAGGTCTTACATCTGTTCAGGACTTTGTGATTCTCCAAACAACATGGGAGCCAAGCCTCTGATCTGCCACTCTAGATTTGATGGATTACGCATAGAACTCGTTAGCGTTTTCTATAATTATTTTGCAGTGGTTTCCGGCAGTTTTAAAGGAGGCTTTTGTTTCAGAACATCTATTTTGTTGAAAGCAATTGAAATAGTTATTTCTGTGGGTAATAACGGCAGCACCGGCCTTTGTTGCAATATTTTGAAGAGTATAAATCTCTCAATACCAACGGAAAACCACTCAGATATATTAGATGAGATGCAGGAAACATTCTTTTTGAAGATGGATTTAAGATATAAAGAACCTTAAGCTGTCCCAATCGGCTCTAGAATATTGAATATTGGTAAAGTCTGCAATGGAAATGAACTTCAGGGAACTTGCTGAACTTTGTTTTTGATCTTAATTGAGACAACTAAGGGTTTGAAGGATCTCAGAGGAGACAGAACAGTAGATATGCCCTGTTCAGGGCAAGCTGTAGAGAAAAAGATAAAGTAGGCTTGCAAGATGTCTATCAGCATCAGGTATGCACGTTAGCTTGTCAACATTTTAAGTAAGCACATATGAAAGGGAAAGGTTGTGACAGAACCTCCCTTCATCATCAGTCTTGTTTGAGTCGTCTAGCCACTCAACGTTGTGGATATTGAAGATACCACAGACATGAATGCTATTAAAAGGGTGAACAGACATTATCCTGTCAAGTTTGTAAAAGATTTGCACAATAACAGTAACTCCATTAATGAGGGGACGGTAGAGGGCAAAGATGAATTAGATGCTGTGAGAAAGTGCAGGATTGAAACATATAGGGAAAATCAGGGTCTTCATACATGGAATACTGTCCTTGATTTAGGCGCAGCTTCCATGACAATGGCGATCTTTGGAGTCGGGTTTTGAGGTCATGTTTGAGTAACCTATAATCATGAAGGCATCTATAGAAACTGATGGGTCAATAACAGTTTTGCACAGAGACAACAGGTCAGATTTGGTCTCTTGTAAATATATTTCAATACCTGGAAGGTTGGAACGTAGACCCCTAATGTTGGAAAGGAGACATGATAGTTGGGATATACGTTAGAAGTTAGGGTCCAGGGTTTATGCTCATGTTTTGTTTTATGACTTCTCATGTTGGGATTAGAAGATGTGTGGAAGAGGTCAGTGGAAAAGTTAAGAGCAGAACGCAGAGAGAATAATAAAAAAAAAAGATTATCTGTGTAAACCAGTAAAGAGGGAAAACCCTTAGGAGTTTCCACTGGCAGCAGGTTTGTTTTATACATTACTATATATATGTACACGGCATTGCTCAAGATGCAGTGAAGTCATTTTTTTTTTATTTGTTTGCACATTTTTAAACTTACGGTAGACAACTCTTATTATATTCTTCAATTTAAAATAACTTATTCCTTTGCTCATTTTTAGTTTTGCGTAATTATTTAAAAATATTACATATTAGCAGTCGTTTTGAGCCTTAACTAAAGCTAACGCTAGCTAAACGGTTTGAGCCTTAGAGCAAGAGTGCACAGGAGTCCTCGTTGATTCCCGGGAAACGCCGAGTGTATCTTGAGGTGGTTAATAAAGACTATAAATTTATCCAAATTTATTTCAATCAGTTTCATTTTACTTACACTCGCTTCACCTCCTTACAATGCTGAGTACATCCTAGGTCCACCACCATCACCACCACCACCACCACCACCACCACCACCACCACCATCATCATCATCATCATCATCATCATCATCATCATCATCATCATCATCATCATCATCATCATCATTTCAACGTCTGTTTTACATGCTGTCATGTGTTTAAAAGCTTTTAGAAATTGAATTTAAAACTAACTTATCTCTTATCAGGTCTTTATTTATCCCCCTGTCTCTCAAATCTACCCGTATTACTTCATCTCTTTTTTTTCTTGGTCTTCCCCTGCCAACAAATTCTGCTACCGTAACTGTTCACAATCTATTAACCCAAGAACTCTCATCCATTCTTTCAATGTGACCAAATCAACTGCACACATCTACCTATAATGTTCAGGTTTAATCGTCCTCTTAAGTCATTAGATTTAAGACTCATATTACACATCCATTATATCGTTCTCATGTCATTTCTCTTCATGCAACACATATTGTCAACACTAACTTGCCAAGTTTCACTTCCATACATCATCACACTGTGCAAATATACCTGATAGACTCTGCAGGTTAATAATGGTAGAAGTACCCGGAACCATTCACTCCTAACTCTTGCAATCAGACCAGCACCAGCTCCTCCCTGTGTTCCAATGGTATCACACAAACTGGTTATCATCTCTCAACCTTCCATTGCACTTTTTGTGGAGCCAATGCTTACAAGTACCCCAATAAATTGAGTTGCTCCCAACTCTCTTTCAACAAACTTTCCTCTTTTGGGAGAGCTTTCCAACACTACAACAACTGATCATCACTTTGGTCTTGGTAGTATTTATTCTCAGACCTTTACTTTCTATAGCTCTTCTCCAAATTAATATGTAGACCTTCCATTGTTTCACAGATAAATACTGAATCATCAGAATACAGAATCTCTTCCAGACAAACCATACGAAATTCCCTGGATCACTCTTCTAAAACACAAATGAAAAACAACAAACTTAATAGAGATCCCTGATGTACTCCAGCTTTAACATTAAAGCTGTTACTAAATGTGCTACTAATTCTAACCCGACGAATTTGAGCATTTCTTTACATTGCTTGAACAAGGTTCACTAACCACTCGCTTGCCACGAGACATCTCTTGGCATACCGTCAAAAGCTTTCTATTGATCCACAGAAGCAAAATACAGGTTCTTCTTCTTACCAAGATATTTTTCTTGTATTTGTCTCAAGATAAATATGGCATCAGTGGTACTTCGTCAAGACAGAAAATCAAACTGTATATCATCTATGTTTATCGGACTTCAGACGGTCGGGAGGCGCGAACCCGGTACACAGAGTCAGCCATATATAAAATATAGAAAGAAAAAATTCACATACACATCGGATTTCTTACCGAAATTATTCATTTTAACACTATATATATATATATATATATATATATATATATATATATATAGTACACATATTATTGTTGTTTCCTAGATGTTAATACAATAGAACTACAGTGTTTATAAAAAAAGTGCTCAATAACAAGTACAGCTGTTTTTTAGTATAATTTTTTATTTATACAAACATTATTGGTTACATATGTGCATACATGTTTCAGCTGCGATCTCTTTCGAGAACCAGCTTCCTCAGACTTTTGGAAAAATGAAATAAGAAACAACAAACTTCTTTATCATGTATATTATACCGGTTGGGAAGGGATGGGTGTATAATAAAACAAGCAAGATTCATATCCAATTACACATTCATACCACTCCCTTTCTTTCACTTTTAATCCTTTAAGTTTATTGAACATGTTTGACTGCTTTCAAATCCTTTTATACATTTTCTAGAGCATCTTTAACGTCGCCTAAGTATAATCATATTCATGTGTGTGCTCGTAAAAGTACCCATTTCACCCATAACAAGGCCAAATACTTTAACGGTCATCAGATAAGTTTTTTTCCAAGCTGTCCTATATATAAACGTTATCCATATGCCACATATATGCGAACCAGTATACACACAAATATATATATATATATATATATATATATATATATATATTTATTTATTCTGGTACAGAAAAATTAGTACAACATTCGTACCGTCGGTTTCAAGCACGGAAGGTCTTACCCATCCGGCTCTCTTCAGCTTCTGTTGTCATCTGTTTTGGAAATGTGAGGTCACATGACACTCTTGTTGGGACGCGTTATTTGCTCAGTGTGTTGTGTGTGTTTGTTTAAATTTGAATTTAGTGTAATAAGACCGTTGAGATTTAAAACACGGGAGAAGAAAGAGAATTCAAGATTAAAGGGAATAAAAAGGGAATAAAAAAGGGGGGTAAAAAATAAAAAAATATATATGAAAAAATATATATATATATATAAATAAATATAAAAAAACATATATATATAAAAACATTTCAATACTAAGAATAAAAGAATAAAAAAATAATAAAAAAATAAATAGAAGAATAAAAAAAGAAAAAGAGTATAAAAAGGTATAAAAAGAAGAAAAAAAGGGGGTTAAAAAATATATATATATAGAGAATAAAATGTAGAGAATAAAAAAGAGCGAGAGAGAAAGAAAGAATAAAAATAGAAAGAATAAAAAGAATAAAAATATAATAAATAAAAGTATAAATAAAAATATAAATAAAAATAAAAATAAATTAAAAATAAATTTAAAGATTAAAAATAATAATAATAATAATAAAAAATAAAATTAAAAATTAAAAATTAAAGATTAAAAACAAAAATAATAAAAATAAAGAAAGGGTTTCTCTGAAATTCCCGTGAGCCAAATTATGAATTTGTATCATTAGCCGTTATATTTTTGAAGGTATGCGTTCTAGAAAACCGTTGATGTGTAAGAATCTTTTCCCCAGATTGGAGTGATTTTAATGAAGAAATTCGGAGCTAAGGGAGGTAACTAATATGGAAATATGAAATATTTGAGTTTGTTAAAATGGGTTTGTAGATTAATCTAGTGGTTGATAAAAAATTAAATATTTTTGCATTTTGGTGAAAGTCGAAGTTTTTCCTCTTGGAATTTATGTGGATATAGTTTGTTTAAATGGATTTGTAGAGTAATCTAGTGACTGATAATTAAATTAAATATTTTTGTATTTTTGTGAAGGTCGGAGTTTTTGCTCTTGAAGTTTAAGTGGATATAGGTTGATGAGGTATTTGTTCGTTTTTATTGTGTTTATATTAGTAGAGGGGGGGGGGGGTAGTTAGACATTATGTGAATCGGTCAGACCAGTTTATAAGCAATGCTTGTCTCTTGTGGACACATCCCCTGAATATTTCATCGCGGACATTTAAACAGGCTGTATTCGGATCGATGATGGCTTTTAAAATGTGGTATTTTTCAGCGTCACATAGAGGACATCTGTTTATGGCTGGAGAGAAGGATGGTTTTCTCTCAATTATTTTCCATTTGATGGTGAAGGGTGTGTTTTCTTCTTTAAGCTGCCATATTCGGGTCGCGAGTGCCGTATTAGCCTTGTTTTTGTATCTGAAGGAGTTTCTGTGTGCATATAGCCTTTGTTTGAAGTTTCCCTTCGTCATCCCAATATATTTTTCTGCATTACTGGTATTCTGGTCTGTGACAGTTGCTTCATAAATGATTGAATTGATTTTGCAATTTCCCTCCAGGGGGCAGTTGTTTTTGTCTTGGCATGAGCAGCCTGCGTTTGTAATTGTTTTGGGTTCTGCAGAGATAATTTTTCTTATTGAAGGGGCAGTGGAATAGCTGACCTTAACAGAATTTCTGTTAAAAAGTTTGTGTAATTCATTTGTGGGTGGGAAGTGTTTGTCGAGCAACTTGAGGAAAAGTTGGCCTACCTTTGTTTTGGTATTGGTCGAATAGGGTGGGGAAAACCAGATCACCGATCTCCTTCTATTGCGGGTCCCCCGTGGTTGGTCTCGGTTGGGGGTGTATGAGATTTCTTCTCTGAACCCGCTGTCGCGGAGCGCTTTGTTGTAATATGGTGCTGCTTGGTTGAAAATTTCGGGATATATATATATATATATATATATATAAGGTAATCCAACAAAAGATAAAGCGTCAACTAATATCTTATGATTAGTGAAACATCCGGATAAAAACTGAAGCTCGATATACTGGATAGAGCATTAATATTATAATTTAAAATGAAATTATAAAAAAAGGATACTTTACTTGAACTTTGAATTATAATAAAATTTGATTGACACCTTATTTTATTATTTTATTTTATATTATAATATATATATATATATATACATATATACATATATATATATATATATATATATATATATATATATATATATATATATTTAAATTCCCGAAACAGTTTTTTCATGGTAAACAACTGATGATCCCTTAAAATAGTGTTAGAAACTAACTAATATAATAACTCTAAAAAATAAATTGACTTACATGAGTGATTTTCCACTGGAAGACTTGGGACTATAAGTTTTTTTGTTTTTTTTAGGTTTTTTTTATAGTTTTAATGGTTGAGAAACTTCCGAGACTATATATATATATACCTTTATTTTTCCCTATCCTAATACAAGTAAAATGTATTATATTACCTTTTGTTTATAATAGACTATTCTATCTTTTTTTTCTGTCCTCTCTTTATTATATTTAACTGTCAATAAACTTGTTAGTGATAGATACAGTAGAAAATAGGAGCAATGGGGGGGGGGTCTAACAAGATACAACAAAAGAGTAACAGTATGATAGACACTGAGTAAGAGATGTATCACTGAGTATACAGGTATATTTTTCATATAGTTTGTGTGATTAAAATATGTTGGAAAAAGGCTTAGGTAAACCAATGTAACTCACCTTTCCTATAATAGTAGATTTGTTCAAATATTAAGTAATTATTAGGTAAATAAAATTAGGCTTATATTCGTTAAAAGTGTCTTGAGCTTGTGTTTTCGACTTATCTGTCTTTCTGCTTTCTTGGACAGATAACATCAATGCTAGTGTGTAGCTATTGCCTTAAGGCGGTATTATTCTGTGACATTATGTGTAAGAAAGACCTATGACGGTGTCAACAATATTATGCATCTTCGTCAGAGACCTCCTAGGTGTTGAGAGCCTACGATTCAGCTTACCAAACTTATAGGTAAATTACACTAGGGGGAAGATGATCTTAGACCAGCCGTTTACCAGAATGTTGTTCAGAACTGCTCAGAACATTGTCGGCGAGTTTGGTCAGCAATTGGTTTTTATTTTGTAGAATTTCTCCAGTACACCATGGGTGTAAACATCTTGTAGTAGTACTTGTTATTGATATGAAAGATTTTGGGGGTTGGAAAATCGGTCTGGTGCAGGTACCACTCGTATGAGCTTTCTCTCTATTGGCTTTCTGTTTAAAATCAATTTGCTTTACTATCTTAAGTAAATTAGATGTGATAATCGATAGGTACGCTTAGTGCAAGTTCCACTTCCATAACTTTTCTCTGTATTGATCCGTCAACTTTATGCTTAAAATCAATTTTATTGACTATCTTAAATCAATTTGATTTTAAAGTTGGTAGGTCGGCAAGTCTAGTGCAGGTGTCACTTCCATACATTGTTAATAAATTGCTAAGATAAAATGTGGACATATTTGTTTACAACGAAGGGCAGACATTCTTGTAGCATTAGGCTGTCAGCATTTTATGCAGTTGTGTCCAGAACACGGTTATTATAATAAATGCTTGGTTTCCTAAAAGCTCTCAAGTACTCCATTCTTTTGATGAGTACCTGTTATTTACTTGCATAATTCTAGGGTGAAATCAAGTTGATACATTTAATAAGCCAAGTTATTTTGAACACGGTGATTGCTTCAGTCTATCTTCTAATTCCATTATATAAAATAATCTTACTCCTACGCATTTATGAACAGGCAAATACTCATATATACGATTCACGATTCACGTTCTCATGCCTCATGTTTTGACACGTCTGGCCCTAACTGACATTCAATTCTGATTTCAGTCGTTTCTTTTCTGACTCAGTCCAAGTCTGGCACAAGACCAGGCTACATTGTAACAATAAAAGTACGAGAACCGTGAAGTACGTACTACATTGAAATACTACAATTTACTTGTCATAAATCTGAATGTGCTGATGTCACGTTATGCATAACAACTTACAAAAAATAAGTTTCTAATGTTATTTAAGTAACAGTCCTTATCCGTATCTCTCTATACATAAGGCAATGTTGTCTGTGTGTATGTGTGCAGTTAAACGGTTGATCTATGAGAGAAACTAAGTAAAGTTTGGGAATCTGATATCTTTATCGATGTCAGAAGTTCTTGAACCTTTTTGTAAACTCATTATTCAAAATTTAAATTATGTAAAAATAAGATTCTATTTCTAAGCCGACCTAACAACATACTTCTAAATCTTTTCCCTACCAGTAAGAAAAATAAATACACGTATAAAAACTAGTCAAGATTGTTTTTTTTTTAGTCAAATCATTGTAACGCATTTGACATCCTTTTTTTTAGTAAAAATGGTACTTTTCTTTTTTTTCTTCATTTATTAAAAAGATGGAACTATTTTAGATCTAGACAGAGTCTGTATTCCTACTCTGAACTTATAAACAGTTCAAGTAGGTTACAAAGACAGAACATTTTAGTTTGATCGATGGCCATGTGGATAAGCGTTTGCCTTTAGTTCCAAAATATTATGCTATCTTTCAGAGTTCGAATCTCACATAAGACAGTTGTTATTGTTTTCTTTTGCTGTAGCTTTCCAGTTATTTCCTAGCCGATATCGGTTATCATCATAGACCTGAATAAAGCACCTGTTTATTTATTATTATTATTATTATTATTATTATTATTATTTACTCACTAGGAGTTCTCACACAGGTCATCAGCAGCGATTGCTCACTGACAATAACCAGTGATGTTCCCTGTGCTCTCTACTCTCCACCTCTTTCGATAACGATTTCAAATGACTTTGCGTCATCGAACAGCCGCCCACCATTAGTTTCTTGCTGGCAATGTCTATTGGTACTCCCTGGGGTTTGGGTGGAAAAAAAACTCCCCAAGGTCCCAATGTTCTCTGCCCCCTTCCAGTGGAGGTCTAGTTAGTGATCTTCCTCCTCCGTCTTTCTATCCTTCTTGTCCCTTCACGACAATTTAGTGTAGCGCCAGCCGAAGCCGGCCCCATTTTTGTAGCGAGGGGGGGGGGGGTAGGTAACCCAACATTTTGCGGTTCCAGTTCTCTTGGTATCATGTGCTGTGTTATTTTTGTTTTGGTTTGCTTTATGTCTATTGCTACTTCCATGTGACTGGTTGGTGTTCGCAGTTTATGTGAGTTGGTTTCCGAATTCTAGGATTTTCCTTAAGATTTCTGCTGTTTTCATTATTGCCATCCGTGGGATTATCTAAGCTTTCCCTCTGATTTCAATTTCTCCCATTCCTTTTTCGAAGTATTTCGGGATTGTTTCTAGTGCTCCTACAATTATTAGTGTTATGTAAACTTTCTTCATATTCCATATCCCTTTGTATTCGCTTCGTTTTTCTGTCTCCTTAATATCCACTCTGTTGGCTGCTGGGATGGCAAAATCTACGATTTGGCAGGATTTTTCCTTCTTGTTTACTATTATGACATCCAGTCTCCTTGCTTTTTGTACCTCCATGTCCCAGAAGATTTTGTGATTTTCGTTTTCCAGTCCTGTCACCGGTTTGTGTTTGAACCATTTGTCTGGGTGTTCGAAATGCAGTTGTTTGCATAGTTCTTAGTGTATTGCCTTCCCGACCTGGTCGTGTCTGTTCAGATATTCTTTTGGAGCAAGTTTGCTGCATTCACTTATTATGTAGTTAACCGTTTCGTCACTTTGTCCACAGAGTCTACATTTGCTGTTTTCTTGGGTTTTGTCGATCTTAGCTTTGATATAGTTAGTTCTAATCTCGTTGTTTTGTGCGGATATAATTAGTGATTCAGTTTCTCTGGTTACATGTCCTTTTTGTAGCCATGTCCAGGTGTTTTTGTGAGTCTTTTCTCTTGTCATTGGTATGAATTATTCGTGTAGCTGTTTCTCTTTCCACTTTTCTTTTCTCGTCTTATCTCTTACCTTTCTGTTCTCTGTATTGTTCATTTTTATGGTGTCTCTTGCTGCGATGATTAGCCTTTCTGTGTTCTGTATCTTTTTAATTCTTTTTTCGTGTCATTCAGTCTTCTATACTAACCAGTCCTCCTCTGTCTTTCTCTTTTCACGTAGAGTCGGTCAGCATCATCCTTCAGCTGTAGTGCATTGTGCATGATCATTAGTTTCCTAGTCTTCTGGTCGAGATGCCTCAGTTCTTCTTTAGTCCAGTCTATGAACGGTCAGAATATCTTACTAGTGATACTGCTCAGATGTATTTATTCCTTTTATTAGGTTCCTGCTATATAATTTAGTTTCTAAGAATTTTCCCATTCTTCTCAGGTACCCTTTTCCAATTTTCTCTTTCATTTTTGTTGATTTGATGGTGTCTGCTTCTAGGACTCCCAAATATTTGTAGGTATCATGTTCGCCTAGTGTCCTCATATCCCCTTGGTTGGATAATTCCATGCTTTCCGCTGCCTCTAGTTTTCCTCTTCTCATCTGTAGTTGCGTGCACTTTTTCATTCCTAATTCCATTTGGATGTCCTGGATGAAGGTACTGGTTGTGTCTATCAGCATTTCTAGTTCTATTTTATTTCTCGCAAATAGTTTCAGGTCGTCCATATACATGAGGTGGTTTATTCTTTCTTCTGTATGAGTAAACTTATATCCAACCTGACATTTCCTTAGTATGTTGTTAAGAGGCATCATAGATATGATGAACAGCAGCGGTGATAGAGAATCTCCTTGGAAGATGGCTCTCAGTTTTACTCCAGCTCTTAGTTCAAGTCTCCATTGTAGTCGATCCATGCCATGGCTATGTTCTTTTTTTCTGCTTTTTACCACATTCAGGATCTTTTGATCTATGTATAGTAGATCATGCACCCCTTTTTTCCTTTTCGGCATCCTTTCTGTTCCTTGGGATGTAGTCCAGGATTATTAAAGGAGTGATAGATTTGTTCTCTCAGTTGTGCTGTTAGTATTTTCCACATAGTTGGTAAACAGATTATTGGTCTCTAGTTGCTGGGTTTCGTTCCCTTTTCGGTGTTTTTTGTATCAATGTGGTTCTCCCTTTGGTCATCCATTCTGGTACGTCTGTGTTGTGGATACATCTCAGGTTTTGAGTTAGCCTTTCATGTACTGTCGTGAATTTTTTAACCATTATGATTGTCTTCCATCATGACCTGGTGCTTTCTAGTTTGCCATTTTTCTTAGGGTTGTCTTCAACGTTTCCTCATGAAAATCGTTTTCTGTCTCTTCTTAATTTGTTGAAACTATTCTTTCATGTTTTTCAGCCATTCAAAATTTCTGTCGTGCTTTTGTCGCTTTTCCCATGTCTTGCTCCAGTAGAGTTTTGTTTCTGTCGGCTCCGGTTGTTCTGTTTTTATTTTTCCTCCATTTACGTTTTGATAAAATTGTCTTTCGTTGTCTTCAAAGGTTCTGTTTTGTTTGTACTGTTCCGATTTGTATCTGTATCGTCTCAATCTTCCTTCTTTTGCTGCTATCTTTTGCTTTAGGTCTTAATCTTTATTATTTAATCTCTCCTTGTGAGTCAGATTTCCACTTTTCCATCCGTTTCTGTTCTCTTTCATCCTATTTACCGCTTTGGATTCTTTACTAAGTTTATTGATCTGGGTTTCCAGTTTGTTTTATCATTCAGGTCTTGTCGGTCTATTTTTTGGAGGGCGAGTTGTTTCCACTTTAAATTTCATACTTACTGATTTGGCCCCAGCATAAATGAAATTGTTTAAGTGTCTGTTGAGATGTATGGGAGGAGTTAATTCACCTTTTCTATTCCTTTCATTTTCTTCAGTACTTGATTCCTTAGGAATGGAAGTTTTGTTTTTTCTTCGTTCATCAGTATTATGATGTTTTCTACTTCAGCTGCTTCATCCTCAGTTAATTCTGTTGTTTTGTAGTTATCATTCTCCACATTTTCAGTGTTAATGTTTTGCCGGTCTTCGTATGGGTTTCCTACGTGTGGGTTTTCACTAACGGGTGTTTATTGATCTGTTCCATCATTTATTTTTCGTTGTATTTCCATTAGTTTAAGCTTTGATAGCCAACCTTTCTTGAGGATGATTATTATTATTATTATTATTATTATTATTATTATTATTATTATTATTATTATTATTATTATTATTATTATTATTATTATTATTATTATTATTATTTTATTGCGATTTAAAGTAAAAAGAAACATTTTATTTTATTTAAACTGACATGCAGAAGAGAATTTTTTGAAAAACTCAGAATTGACAACTACTCCGGCTAGTTTTTATTTATTTATTTATTTTTTTTTTTTTACTTATATACGCCTAAACAAGGCACACGGCCACTGAAACATAAGGGGCTACTCTGATTTAGGAGCAAGATTTATAGGGGCACTCTAAATGGTGAGATGTTTGTTCACATTACATTTAAATGTCTGCATGTTGGTACAGTTGAGGAAACAGGGAGCAGGAAGGAAATTCAAAAGGCTAGCTTTTTAGGGAAAGACTCTCTCTCTCTCTCTCTCTCTCTCTCTCTCTCTCTCTCTATATATATATATATATATATATATATATATATATATATATATATATACATGTATATATATATATATATATATATATATAGTATGAAAATATATTCATAGAAAAGTAGGCTACACAGAAACGTTCATGTTTCATTCCCAAAATAAACTACTAAACTCCACTCATGTATTGAGCACTGTTGAAGTAAAGACTGAATATCTAATGTAAACGATACATTGATTGGTTTTAATGTCCTGTTCTCTTTTGGTTTATTCAATGGCAAATACAATACTTATTGTAAACAATTATCTATATACGTTTAACTAAACACAAGTTGCTATTTTTATTTTACTCATAGCTGGTGGGCAGATCTTCCAGACACTGACTGTAAGGATTTTGCTCAGTATTACTCTTACTATAATTTGGAGGAAGGCAAACTGTCTACCCTTCTCCCGGCTACTGTGAGCGACCGATTTTTAGGACATTACCTCAGAATCATAAACGGAGTGAAGTAGCTCCCGCATACGCTTCTACTTTCTCTCTCTTTCTTTTCTGTTGCATCTTGCCTGAGGCAGACATGTCTCGGTGGTCAGAAGGTATGCTCCCTTTCCCAGCCCAATTGGGAGAAATATTGGATTACTTTATGCAATCATGGTTCACTACTTTCCTTTTCGGAAATATGAATAAACCTGTTAACCATAAAAAATGTGACGTTGTTTCTTTGATAAGCTTTGTTCAAAGTTGATATGTGTGCAGTCTTTATTGATGATAATTGGCTTAGAGCAAGAACTACTGGATGAACAGAGAATGATCATTATCACCATCCTCATAATCAGACAAGACTCAGGTCAAAACAAGGAGTCAACGTGCCCTTAGCTATCCTCACCTTGCAATAGTTGGAGGGATTATAGGTTCATACTTTTTCAAAAATAGTATTAGTATGTAGCTGAACATAATAAATATGATACGATTTGAAATCAGCATCGCTGATGCCATAGTGCTTGACAGTATCCATTACACGAAGGATACACACTAAAGTTAGAAATAGCATTTTCTTTGGTTTGTCACACTAAAGTTTGAAATAGCATTTTCTTTGGTTTGTCACACTAAAGTTAGAAATAGCATTTTCTTTGGTTTGTCATGCTTAAGTTTGAAATAAAATTTTCTTTGGTTTATTAAGTTAGGAATAGTGTTCTTAGAGGCTTTATTCTGTCCGTCTGTTAGTCACACTTAAGTTTGCAATGCACAGATTGAATGGACGCATCTTAGTTTGTGTATTGGTTTGTTTGTTTGTTCGGCGAGTCAGACTTCTGCATAGAGCTCACAAAGATAGTGCCTCAAGATTGTCTGGGATGGTTTGATCCTAAAAACGCAAAGGAACGGTGCAGAAGTAATATTACTACTTTAAATCAATTGATTTGCAGTTCTGCATTTGACACATCGTTGCTTTCCACATGCAGAAGCAAGGACAACCAGAGGATGACGGATCCTGATGCCGGCTCCTCCTGTATTTTCACCAGACCCCTGTTAACTGGGTGGCTCTGACACTACCACATTGCCAGCGCCCATACCACGGCCATCTTAAAAATATCTGTTAGTTTTTGTGGTCTGCCTGGTTTTATTCATGCCAGCAATTTTATAATTTGTTAAGTTAGATTTGAGGATTCAAAATAGTGACATTATTTTCAACATGATTAAAGAAAATGTTGATTTAAATTTTATGAAAAAAAAATGGCTGTAAACAAACGTTTTGCATTGAATACAAAATAAAGAACATAATGTTTTATGTATCATAAATCATTAAAAACATCTATTTGAAATTGGCAGGTTTTATATTTATATAAGAAACACAAATGTTCAAATCTGAATAAATAAATGAAAAAATAATTTCTCAAAGGATAGTTTTTGTCCATTTATTTGGTAAATAACAACATCTATTCATATGATTCTACATAGATTAACCAAGAATACGAAATAAATATCAAACACAAAATTCTCTCAAATGAAAACAGAATTCATATTAATGTGATTTGTATAGAATGGAAAAATAATTAAATGAAGACGATATATACATACATTTGTTTCACTGATTTTCTTTTTTTTTTCTTTTCAAGCTATTTATTTTACAAATCTATGAAAACTGTTGGAAAAATCAAAAATGAAAGTGGATTGAATGAATTTTATATTTCATTGCTTAGAAATGTGTGTAGTTTTTCGTTTTTCGTTTGTTTTATTTGAAGACTTTATTTTCTACATAGAGATTCAGTTCAGTTCCATGAGAGCATTTTAAATTGAATTTGTCTAATCGAATTCGGGAATTAAATCATAATCGAATTCCAACTTGAAATTAGAAATTGAATTAGATGTTGAAACAAATGTCAAAAAATTAGAATTAATGTCCGGAGTTGCACGGCGAAGTATTTAGTGTGTTTGTTTTTGTTCTTTTTTATCAGTTGCGACCATTAAAACAAATACAAAGAAATAGCAACAAAAAAGAGATACAGCTTTTTCATTCCACTCTTTTAATTTCTTCTTCTGCGTGGCCAACCACGAAATGAATGGAAAAAAGAAGAGAAAAACGCTCGAACAAGTGGTTCTCAAACGAGAGCTACTTGTTTCCCATTGGATAAATGTTGAATGCCAGGAAGGAATATTATCAGGGAAAAGAAATTGGAGAGGAATCAATATCATCTGGCCACTTTTTATCTGTCTGTATGTATGATTGTCTGCTGGTCACTTATACGTTCCAAAACTAGTGATCAGAATTGCACCAAATTTTGTATGAAACATCCTTGAGATGCCGAGTATGCTATAGGTTGTAACAGATACTATTACTAGTACTACAAACAATATACACTAATAACTCTAAAGTAATTATCTTTTTGTCTAGGAGTAAAGTGTCGTATCTGTTCTGATGCTGCACTTAGTCTCTTTTGTCCTCGTTCATTGAAGAAGTCCTTCTAGACTGAGGTACTTAAAATTTTTATTCCAATCCAGAGTGCCACTTTTGGGGAGCTGGATTTTCCCCACATTAAAAATCGACCTTGTGTCTAACTCTGTCCTCGTGGAGTGGCAAGCAAATAGGAACTCCAAAAGTACTGGTCAGGATTGCACTAAATTTGGCATCAAGCATTCTTTAGATCCTAAGTATGCTATATGTCAAATATGTGAAACATACTACTACTACTACTATTATTATTATTATTATTATTATTATTATTATTATTATTATTATTATTATTATTATTATCATCATTATTATTATTATTATCATTATTATTATTATTATTATTATTATTATTATTATTATTATTACAGACAAATGTAAGAGAAGTAACTTGGTAAGAAGAAAAACCTGTATTTTG
Source organism: Sepiola atlantica (assembly GCA_963556195.1). Classification (NCBI taxonomy): domain Eukaryota; kingdom Metazoa; phylum Mollusca; class Cephalopoda; order Sepiida; family Sepiolidae; genus Sepiola; species Sepiola atlantica. The sequence continues at coordinate 49,677,479 of OY744515.1, read as the reverse complement.
CTTGTGTGGATTTTGAGAAAGTTTTTAATAGAGTGCCGATTTGGCTTTGCATAAATTAGGGGCACACGAGTAGTTGGTGAAGGTTGTTCAAACAACGTACAGCAATGCTCAAAGTTGTGTTAGAATTAATAGCACATTTAGTGACAGCTAAGTAGGAGTACATCAACGTTCTGTTGCTTTTCATGTGTGTCGTAGAAGCGTTGTCCATGGAGTGTTGTACAGGTTGTCTGGAAGAGATGCTGTATGCTGATAATTTAGTGCGTTCCTGTGAAACAATGGAAAGTCTACTTGTTAAGTTAAAAATTTGGAGGGATGTTATAAAAAGCAAAAGTCTGAGAGTGAATGTTATGAAGAGCAAAGTGATAATCAGTAATTATAGTGTTGAGAAGTCCTCAGTTTGTGGAAAGGGAGTCGAGTGGAACCCAATGTTTTGTGGTACTTGTAACATTTGGGTACACAAGAATTACAGATAGGCTGTGAGATTATAACGAGTTTGTGTGTAGTATATTGATGTATGGAAGCAAAACCTGGCTAGTGAGGGTTGGAAATATGCATTGTATGGAGAGAAATGATACGAGAATAATACGATGGATATGTAATGTTTGTCTTTGACAGGCTTAAATCTGATGACACCAGAGAAAGACTACATATGTACAGTATCGGGAGATGTGTGCAGAATAGGTATTATTGAAATAATGGGTAAGAGTACTTGGGTTATTAGATGTAAAACTGTTGAGGTAGCAGAGTCAGTTGGCAGGGGAAGGCTAAGGAAAACATGGGATGATGTAATAAGGATAGACTTGAGAGAAAGAAGGATAAATAAAGACCTGGCCAGAGATACATTAGTTTGGAAGTCAATTTCTAAAAGCTGTCCAACACATGCCAGATGTTAAACCAATGATGATGATGATGATGATGATGATGATGATGATGATGATGATGATGAAACAACATATACATTTAATTCCAAAACTCCTTTTCTATTTGTCACCAAATTTGGTATGAAGAATCTTTGACATTCCGAGTTGTCATAGGACTACTACTACTACTACCACCACCATCACAACCACTACCACCACAACTACTCCTCTTCCTCCTACTACTACTACTACTACAAACAACATACAGTAATAATGCCAAAACTACTAGTTATAATTGTACCAAATTACATATGAAGCACTCCGTCATAGTGGTAAAAAGGTACTATTCCTACTATTACAAACAATATACACTAATAACTCTAAAACTATGTATTACTCCCAAACTGCAAATTTATTATGAAGCATTCGTGAGATGTCAACTATATAATAGGGGTAAAAAGATACTACTTCTACTAGTAAAAACAATACGCACTACTAACTCCAAAACTACTTGTCAGCATTGCACCAAACTTTGAATGAAGCATCTTTAAGATGCCGACTATGCCATAGAGGTTACAAAGATACAACTACACACTAATAATACCACGATTGTACCGAATTTGATATGAAACACCTTGAGATGCCCAGTATGTCATAGCGAAAAAGATATACTACAACTACTAATACTACTACTACTACTACTACAACTACTATCAATACACACTCTAAAATTATTGGGAAGAATTACATCAAATGTAGAATTTACTATCTTTGCCAGTTGCTATAAAGAAGGTAAAAATTGTAAGGCGACTAGTGTTACTATTGTTATTACTTCTACTACTGATAAGGATAATGCATACTTATGGGTTATGATCTACCGAACTTTTCACACATAAAATCTTATATACAGGGTGGGCCAAAATAAGGGTCCTATCTTTAAATTTGAATAACTTGAATTTGAATAACTTCCACAAAATAAAAGTTAAACTCACCAAACTTTATGTGTGTGTAGACTGACCCTTCCGAGATTTTTTGAAATAAACAAAACAAATTTTAGCCGAAAAACACTTCTTAAAACTTACAAAAACTAAAGTATTGTTTTTTACACTGTTTTGAGTTTTTTAAGCAAAAATAATGTTTTCTAAATGAGGGTACTGTCCTTAGGGCTAATACGGCTCATGCTTGCTTCGGAAGGGGTCCTTTACTTATTCTAAAAAAAAAAAATTAAAAAAATCAATAAATAAAAAAGTTATGAATTTTTTAAAATAGGACCCTTATTTTTGCCCAACCTGTATATATATATACTAGCTGAAGTACTAATCAACACCGGGATTTCTCAAACGCCTTTTGGCCAAGATCAAAGTGTAGTATCTGTTCCGATGGATACGGCACCCCATAGACCGGTATTGTCTTGGCCTTCGGGGTTTGATTTACGCCGGTCTATGGATCTGTCCTGTGCAGTTCTAGGAGGTGCACCCTCCTAGGCTTTGCCTCCCCTCTTTGGGGAGGAGTAAGTTTATTGCTTGCTGCCTGAGGCGCCCTTACTGGGGAATGCCGATGGGGCTTCCCAGGCAATTTTTAATGGCCGCAGTGCTTACTTTCTCGAGCGCTGGCTTTTCAAATCACACTTTCCCGACCTTGTGTCACATCTTACCTTGTGGGAGGAAGATTAATAACTTCTGAAACGTTCCTCTTCTGCATGTCTGTTCAAATGAAAAAGTTTTTGTTTTTTTTTACACTTTAAATCGCAATAAAAATTTTTTTTTAAAAAGCACATTATGTACAGGCATGTATACGCAGTGTAATGATGTATGGAAGCGAAACATGACCAGTGAAGGTTGGAGACATGCGTTGATCAAAGTGATGCTCAGTGGGTGTAGTGTTTGGAAAGTCCTCAGAAAGAGGAACGTTCCCCTGCTCAGTTTGCGGGAAAGGGAGTTGAGTGCAACCCCATGGTTTGTGGTACTTTTAAAATAAGTTTTAATAAAGTTTATGATGATCATCGACATTGCCTTGGAAATAACTGAGAAGCCATATCAGAAGGAAGAAACAATTGATTCGTGGGGGATTCAAACCCTGAAATATGTCATATACAATATTCGAACTGAAGGCCAACGCTTTTTCCCCACGGCCACCGATCAAACGGAGATATTTCGTCTTTTTAATTTATTTGTTGTTCGGTCTACTAATAATAGAAAATATTAAACTGGAAATGAAACACTAAAAATGGCGGAACATTTGTATCTAATGTTATCTTTACGTGATTTACTTTTGAGTAATAAGTTTTAAAGAAAGGTTTAATAACTTCTAGCATGTAACTCTTATTAACAAAGCTAATAACCTGTTTGACCAAAGAAAGTTTTAAAGTTTTAAAGTTTTCTTTTAATTAAAAATCTGTGTGTAAAAACATGGTTTAGAACATGTGTGCTATCTCTCTCTCTCTCTCTCTCTCTCTCTCTCTCTCTTTCTCTTTATTTGAAATTTTAAAAGTTGTGGGTTCGAAATAAAACGAAATGAACCATCATATCCTCTCTTAATAATTTCATATTTGTTTTGCAATAGGTTTTAAAGTAAATGTTATTTGTATTAATATATTACTATTAAATATTAGTATCTCGTTTTGCCTTTTATTAAGTGGTAGCGCACATATGCAAACGCAAGCACAAGTGTTGATTTTATTATCTTAATAACACAAGGTTATATTAAATAGTATTTGTGCATGGAAATAGAATAGGATTTAATGCAGGAATATTAGCTATAAAAGTAGATCGAACTATTATTTTAAATGAAGAAAAACATGTGAAAAATTACGTATCTTGAAAATTAATTTTGGCAGACATTTGCAAAACAGAACTATATCAACTGTTGCTTTTCTAATGAAAGTAAATGGTGAATCTCCCACAGATTATGCTATTAAAAGAATTATCGGGTCGAATATAATATGTAATCGATAAAAAAAAAGATTTTAATGCCCTTTTCATTATGCAAATAACACAGATTGAAACAACCCGTACTTCAATCGCAATGCAGAATCAAATATCGATTTGGCAGATCTAATACTATTTTTGTCTGTTAGCGAAAAATGTACAAGATTACAACTGGTAACTTATTATGTGTGTATATGCATGAGTGTCTGTTCGTCAATTATACACTCTAAAACTACAGACCAGAATTGAACTAAATATGGCATGAAGCAACATGGAGGTGCCAAGTAAGTTACAGAAGGTAAAGCTACTACTACTACTACTACTACTACTACTATTGCTAAAGAAAATACACACTAATAATCTCAGAATTGGTTCCCTGTATATATATGCATACAGTAAAAATTTTATTAAACATTGATGCCGGCGGTTTCAAGAGAAATGGAAAATTCAGCCTGTTGAGTAAAGAATACAAAACCTTACTTCTTCTTCAGTCAATCGTCTAATATCTCTCTCCCTTTCTTCTCTCTCATCCATATATATATATATATATATATATATATATATATATATATATATATATATATATATATATATTAATTTAACGATTTATAACATCATATATAATACAATATATAATATCATTTAAATTCAATTTCGAAATGAAAAACTTCAGATGAACAATAATTTATATATCTGAAGTTTTTCATTCTGAAACTGTATTTAAATGATATTTGTAAGAAAGCAACATACAAAACAAAACGAGTAACCCGAGACAATCGTCTAACAATCAACCGTCGTTCCTGCTGCCTTCCCGTTCATTCTCAAATCCTTTTTTATCAATTTATGGTGGTTCAGTTCCCGGTAGTCCATTACAGGGTGCACTTTTGATTTATCTTGCTGGACGACAACCATCAACGGGGGTACCAGCTTTTGTTCGTCATAGGAAGCAAACTAGCCGTTCTTGATCTATCGATGTACTTCTTCCTCAAATAGTTTCTGGACTGTTGCCAGCATTGAATTCTTAGTGGCACGGTTTTTCAACTTGTCAGGAACCTTGCCTTCCGTCTATTTCCCCGTCGCAGTCCATTCATTTCATTGTTGGTCAAACTCCACATGAAAATCGGGTTCTTCACTGATAAAGGCTGGTGCAGCCGCGCAAACAGAAACTGGCTTGTCAAGAAATTGGACCTCCTCTGACTTCAAGTTGGATACTCGGCCTAGAGCGTTTATCGTGTCTATTCCCATCAAGAGGTCGAACCCAAACGTGGTCCCCTACCATTGCCAGCACCTCAATTATAACTGCACGTCCACTCTCCAGTATGAGGCTAACAGACTCAACTCCACATGTCTGCATTCTCCCGCCAATAGTAACCACCTCAATGGTCTGCTTTCACCACGTCTAGCACACTTTTTTGCTCGCTATGGTGCAGGAGCACCCAGAAGTAATGCACCCTTTCCCATTCACAGCTACTCTTACAGTCATCAGTGCCAAGTTCACATCTTGTATGGAGAAGAAGCCGGCGCATAGCTGTCATCCCCTAAACCTTTTCTTGAACAATCAAAAAACGTGTGACCTAGTCGTTCACCAGTTTTCCATAGTTGGGAATTCCGAGCTCTCCATCTGTCATGCCGAGCGAGACAATTCCTAGCTAAGTAGTTAATTCCATCGCATTCGAAACACCTTATCCTGCTGTTCCTCGTCTGACTTTCTTTGGTTTGCATTGCCCTATGGCTGCCATAATTAATGCAGGTCTGAGTGGGTCATCTTTGAATATAGTTCTCACTTGAGCCAGAAGCTGAGAAATGCTCATTTCCTCCATTCAAGAAGAAGCTAGTAAAAGCTGTCAGGCATGGCTGGGTAATCCATGGACAAAGGCTACTTTGAGGCCTCAATCCATCATACCATCGAATGGTATAGAAAGCTTCCACAGATCTGTCAGATAAACATCTACGGTTTCACCCAGGTGCATATGGCATGCCACAAACGGTGCATACGCCTCATAAGAGTCCAGGGTGAACGTTGTAAATAAAGCTTCCTTTATGGAGACATGATTCCCCTTTTTTTTCCTCACTCAATTGTTGGTGCACTGCAAAGGCGACGCCTGTCAAACTAATAGGAATTATGCATTCTATCTTCGTTACAAAGCACAGTCGACGCACTAGCTCAGCCTTTGCAATCCAATTCAATAATAGATTGGCTTGGGTCCGAACCACTAAACTCCAATCTTATCTCCCATCAAAATGCTGAGATGACTTGTAAGAAACCAACGCACAAAACAAAACGAAAAACCAAGGACAATCGTCTAACAATCAACCGTCGCTCCTGCTGCCTTTTCGTTCATTCTCAAGTCCTTTTTTATCAATTCACCTGGATACTATGAAAATTTCATGCACTGTACAGGCTATTTTTGTCGTTTATGCCGGGGGAATTGGCTCAGTCGATTACAATATTACATATTTAATTATATATGATAGAAATCCTTCAATTTAAACACTTCAGTTCTATTTTCTATATAAGAAAATATTGAGATCTGAATTGTATAGTTAATTCTAAAGGTTTCTTATCATACGAATATATATTAAAATATATAAAATCTTAATTTATTAAAGAATGGGAGGGGGTAAGAAGCCAAAAAAGCACATTTTCAAATTCCTATATATTTAGTTGTTTGACCCATTGATCTCTTCTAGTTAGAAAAAGAGGTCATCATCCACTCAATTAAACACATCGGTACTGATCGTAACCTGCTTGAAAAATAAAATAATTGACATGTTTTTGTTGTTTTGTATGTTTAAAACAAGTTAGTCATTTTGCAATGCACTTGTGAACCTTTCAGTTGCTAACCTGACCCGAATCTGGGCGTTTCTTTAAAACCACTCGCCTGATTGTTGATCAACTCGCTTTTAATTTGATTATTCAAAAACAAAATGGCTACTCAAGTGTAGAATTGTTTTAAGCTTCTCGAATTTCTCTTCCAATTTATTTTGTCAATTGAAAGGCAAATAATTTAATGAAGATCGTGAATTGATGATAGTCGCGGAAGCGGAAGGAAATTCACTAGTAGCCACCAATGAAAGACCATTGATTTTACTAGCCCTTAAACGGATCGCGATATGTCATGGAGCGTATGAACTTGTGGATTTGTTGGTTTCAGAATAGACACTGATAAAAGGAAATTAGAAATAATGTTTTCCTCTTCTGATTTCCTTAAACTATAATTCGATTAGACTATCCTGCAGCAAATTACACTTTTTAAGGGGCAGGAGCTGAAGCAGCTTCTTTTTTATAAATGAGTAGATAGGAGCCACCTCCAATCTTGAGGGCAGAAGCTCCAAAATGAGTAGAAAAGGGTAAAGCTATATATATATATATATATATATATATATATATATATATATATACACACACACACACACACACACACACACACACACATGAGCACAACAACCAATGCGGCGACAGGGCAATAAAAAATAATAAATTTCAAAAGTAAATCCAAACATTTCAAGAAATGGAGATGACCGATGAAATAAAAGTCAAAATCACACGTACTTAATAAACACACACTACTTTGACCAAAGAAGCAAAAATACTACAATTAAAAAATATAAAAATATAAAAATATAAAAACACATACACACACCCGCAAACCTACACATTAGCAAAAAAAGACCAAACAATAACACATTTCCTCAAATGAAACAACACTCTTTCAAATCCAAAGACATTTCTTCAAGTGGATTTACATATCTGATGAGAGCGGACCACTGCTTGAAACGCGTTGTATGAAATTATAAAATGATAAAATAACAATATAATAAATAAATGTTGAAAATAAACTTTTTACAAATGTTGGTAGCGTTACTCCTTTACACACACATACACACACACACACACACATATATGGCTGTTATTTTTTTCCGAATACTTTGTCTCTCTCCTGAATTTCAAAAATGCACTTTGATGTGGAAATAATTGTACATCTTACCGATGTATTTGAATATGGACCTTGGGATTTTTGTTTTATTTTGGTGGAGAATGAGCATTTTTTCAGACATTGTTGTTGTTTTTCTGGGTATATACGAAAGAGGCTCAAAGAATATCGTTCTGATGAGAGACGCTTTTTGAACAAATTTAATGTTGCATTGTATGATTAAAGATAAACATCGTCTTGATACAGCTGTAAACAACTTAAATAGCCTTGTGTACACTCTTTATTTGTAATATTATTTGAAAATTATTTGAATCATTTAAAAAAAACATATATATACTCAGCTCTATCTCACTAAATATAGATGTCAGTTTTTGCAAGGGTATGGTTTGTTTTTCTTATCAAAGCATTGTCCGAATTTATTTTTTCATAATTTTTTTAGCTCTGATGAAGCTTAACCGCTGACATATCACTGCAGTTATGTCAGCAAAATTAAATGTTAATATATATATATAATACATTTTAAGCTGAATTATTTCGAAACTTGATTATTGGGGAAATGGTAGTTTTATCTGTACCATTGGAGAGCCATGCATATAACTGTCCTGTTTTTAAATCTCCGAAACAGTTACATTGTAAACAGCTGAAAATCCCAGTGTTAATATTAGATGCTTACGTTAAGGTCTCCTGGTTTTGTTTCACTGTTAGATACTTAATCCCCCTTTTTATTTTATTTACTTACTATTATATATTATTTATTTATGAATTTTCCAACAAATGTTAAGTCTACACTATTTTGGATTTATTTAGTTTCTCTGGGAATTTAAACTGCATTTTCCTTTTTTTTTGTCTTTTTGTTTAAAATAACTCAAAGCTTCTTTAGACTATATATATATATATATATATATATATATATGTAAAATATATATATATATATATATATATATATATATATATATATATATATATATATATATATATATATATATATATATATATATATATATATATATATATATATATATATATATATATATATATATACATACACACGGCACAATCACGTTGACACACCGGTTCCCGTTAGATCACCGAAGTTAAGCGGCGTCGCGCCTGGCCAGTACTAAATGGGTGACCATTTGGAAATACCAGGTGCTGTATGTGCTCTCTGCTTATCTCGGCATTGTTTCCAGTCGTCCTGTATTAGTACTTGCCATTGGAATCAAGCAATGCCGACTCAGGAGAACGGTTGTTTGGGATTGCGCAACCCTTGCAATTACAAATTCACGCGCGGGCAGCCCCTGGCGGGGCACTCATACGTCGAAATTGACGGGAGAGTCCATCATCATATATATATATATATATATATTCCTGACCAAGTTAGGCATGCTGATGACGGCTGATAGCCAGATAAACGTGTCTATGGATTACTTTTATGTATGTATACAAATTAATAAAATTATATATACGTCCGATGAGGGCGACTAAAAATGCGATCTTCTGCAATACTTTTTATCACTTCGGAAGTGAAAAGTAGAAAGGCAACAAACTGAACGCTAGTATCATCAATAAAATCGATACAAAAATATATAACTTAAATATCCAAGTGACAAAAATCGTACATATTTCTGGTGTCATGGTTCGATGGTAAAACTCCAGACTATAGACATTGATATCGAAGGTTCGATCCTACTCCAAGTGAGCCATGCTAATGGCCAGAAACACAGATCTATGGATTACTTTTATGTATTGATAAACATTAATAATATTCAGATGTATACAGAGGTGTGCGATATGAATACACTTCAGACAATCAGAGTTTCTGAAAAAAATGCAGTAAAATGTTAAAGTAGGTAGTTTTAAATAATTTATTATATATATATATATATATATATATATATATATATATAGAGAGAGAGAGAGAGAGAGACAGACAGACAGACAGACAGACAGACAGAAATACATCGATATATATATACATATATTCATAAACAAGATTTTTTCGTCTTCATTAAGACTCATCAGTATGGCTATATACAGCTGACTTACTAATCGCACAACTCGAACCGCGTTATTGACCAAGCCGTTTTAGAAATAGTAATTAAATCAAAACTTTGGCAAAAATAAAAATCTAATGCCACATAGAACGCGATAACAGAATTTCTTTTTTTTTGAAATCATTCCTCGTATTATTTTAACAAAATTATTTTAATACATGTTTTTTTTTAATTGAACCAAAAGTATTTCTGTATATGTTATTTTATTTAAGCAAAAAATATACATCCACAACAAGTTTTTAAACAAAGACAATAATTATAAAGTTCATTCTTTTTTCTAAGGCATGAAGCCCGAATCGTTTTGGAGGAGAGAGGGAGGGGGTCGATAGTCATCCAATTTTGTCAAAAACTTTTGTGCTTAACCTATGCTTGACATTATCACCAAAATACCACATTCAGTCTGTGGCTTGATCTTACTTAATTGATCCCCAATTTGTTTTAAAAAGATTTTATTTACAAAAAATTAATCGTGGGGAGTGGGACAACATATACAAATATTCAAAAAAGAAAAGAAAAAATGTAGGTTAGTAGGGCCCGCCAAACTTTTTGCTAAGTGTTAGGTTGCCCACTGTTTTCCGGGTGCTCAGAAGACAAGCAGGTCGGTCTCTAGATGGGAGGTAGGGAGTAAGTTGGATGTAAAAAGAACAGGTCGGGGTGGAATATTGGAAGTGATTGTGTTCTTCAAGATATAATACAACAGTTTAGGGATGACCGGGAGCAAAATAAATGTGGAGAGTGGGGATCTTTGGAGGATCTCTAGTACCAAAAACAAAACAGGGTCAGGACTCATTTACTCCACTAGATAAGGGTCTTTCTAATTTGAGGGGTGGGTTCCACAGAACTGTGTGTGCCATGCCTATACAGAGAACATGAACTCATACCAAGCTCCTCAACAGTTGCACAAACTAAATAGCGCACCAACCTCCTATCAAACTCAATGCGATGTAATCTCCTTTAATTGCATCAAATCTTCATTTTAAACTGATGTTTAAAGTAGACGACCAAATACCGACTGGAAACAGAAAAAAAAGATCCACCCCCCATGGACTTTGTCAAGACGTTAAATCAACGTCAGCATTCTTGCTACGGCTAGGATTGCTAGAAGAAACATTTATTGCTCTCTAGACCATGGCTAGGTTGTGAATTACCAATGCTTCATTTAGCATCAATGCGAGCAGTAACCTTGCTGACATACTTCCAGAGTCACCGAAGTTTGCTGCAAGTGAAAAAGGTGTGCTCGGTCATTTATCTTTCGTTACCTTCGAAGTGCGAGCAGTAAGGATCAGTCCTCACTCAACCTTTAATCAGATGGTCATAAAAGGGCAGCGTGTTCCGGACCAATCGCCAGATCAGAGAGTACTCAGACTGAGTTTTTAGTTCCGGGTCGTCTTAAGAAGTCCACCCTCCTGTGGGGAAGAGTTAGTTTATTGTTATTTGCCTGAGGCGTCTCGACCGGGGAATGCCGATGAGGCTGCCCAGGCAATTTTTAATGGGCCAGAGATACCCTTCTTTAGGGGTGCTGGCTTATTCTTCCCAGCTTCCGGTCTTGTGCTATATCTTCCTGCTGTCAGAAGGAAGTAAATACCCAGTCTCTCTATACTATTCTGTACTTCTGTAAATACACACTCTTGTAAATATACCACCGTGTTGTCTTATTTATTATCGGCCCTTCAAGGTCACAACACTGGCGACGATGAACTCGGACATATTTTGACACAATATAATCCACACTTATGTCGCACAAAACACTGGCAATAAGAACTTGATCTTATGTCAGATACAAAATAACCATTACTACAACTGGCGATGTTGAATTTTCTAAAAAGACTTAGGTGGTGTGCTCGGAAAATTGTTGATTACAACAATAAAAGTGAGAAGTTAAAAGCCATACTAGATTTTAACCACACAAGGTGTACCAAGTCTGAAGAAAAAAGATCTCCAACGTCATAAAATAGGATTAGAAAAAAATGTTTTTCCTTCTTTAAGAATATGTATAAGTCATTCCCCAACACGAGGTTTTGAAATCTAAATCGTTCAACAACAACAAAAAAAGATGTCTCTCGATTTTTTCTTCATTTTTTAATTGTTTAATCAGGAACATGTAAATAAGTTTGAACAAGATTACTTTTTTTTCTCTCACTAAGAAGGCAAGCATTAATCTTCTAGTGGAAACAGTTACGACCGTGTAAAAAATACACGAAAACGCCGGTACCCTATTTTAAGGACGAAAATGGAGGAATTTAAAAGTGTCGTGTTGGATACTATTATACACCAACAAGATCAACAACTGCAATTACAAAGGGAACAAATGAAAATTCAAGATATGAAATTTAAAGAAAAACAATTGGAGCAAATGAAAAAAATTGAGGAAATATTTCTTCATACCTAACAAGTACAGAAAAAATATATACGAATTATCGAATAGTAGTCAAAATGTTGAAGATGAAAGCGCATTTTAACAAAATGCTATTTGAAGCGCTATCGATAATTCTACTTACGACCCTGAAAACGAAATTACGTTTTTTTCGTATTTTAGACGATACGAAGATATCCATAATACAGACTGTTCAAATTGGACCGATTTTAAAAAGGTTTGTTTGCTATTGAAAAAGTTAGGTACAGTTGAACATACGAAATTCGTCAATTATATATTGCTACAAAAACAGCAACCTCACATTTGTTGAAGCAGTACAATTATTAACTAAATTGCTTAGCCATACAACGTCTCGTTCTAACAAAAGATAGAAATGTATGAATCTCACGAGAAAATAAAACGAAGACTACACTATTTACGCTAGCGTAGTTAACAAACACTGCGATGATTTCAAATTAGCAGAGGTAAGCGCTAACCATTTTAAATGTCTAATCTTTGCACAGGGTTTAGTATCAAATACGGATGCAGAAATAAGACGAAAGATTCTTAATAAACTAAATAATGGACCTGATTTAACGCTTAATTATACTGCAGAAGATTGACAACGTCTATTAGTGTTCGCAAAGATTCAAGAGACATTGAACAAAACGATGTATCACATATTAGAAAACTAAACTAAATTTGATCAACCAAATAAAAATAATTTGCCTCCTAAACCATGTTTTCGTTGCGGGCAATTGCATTGGTGCAAAGTTTGTCTATCTAAAATGAAATGTGTTTAAATTACAGTCGCATGGGACAAAAAAGTACAAACTGCAGAGTTTAAAATACAATTTAAAAAATGCTCTATTAAAAGTGGCGAAGCTGAAAATATCATGAAACTTGTGGAGATAAAAGTATTAAATGGAAATATAAAGCTTCAACTTGATTATGACTGAGATCTGTCAATAATAAATTTTCAAAATAGAAAGAAAATCGAAAATCAACTTTAATGAAGACGATCAAAATAGTTAAAAACGTTATTGGTGAACAGCTAAAATTTTAAGGTGAGCAAATCTCTAACGTTGCATTAAAAGGAAAAAATTTGAAATAAAGAATGTTTTTAATGAAAAACTCAAACAACCTCTTGGGCACGAACTGGATGGAAGAAATTTCAATATAACCATGAAATAATTCTGTCAAAATATTGAAACTTTAAATATCGAAGTAGGAAGACTAAAAAAAGAATTAAAAGAAAACTTTTCGGAAGTTTTCTCTGGTGGACTGGAAAGATGTAAAAAAATGACTGCCAAGTTTGAATTTAAATCAAATATTACACCAGTTTTTAAAAAGAAAGAAATATTCCATTCGCATCATTAAATTAGATCGACAAGGAATTAAATAAACTCGATAAAAGGGAGTATTATTGAAAATAGAATACAGCGAGTGGACTTCGTCTACAGTCTCCGTAACAAAAAAGTGAAGAAATCACAGGATTGAACCATGCACTAAAAGATTAATACTACCCTTTGCCTTGTCAAGAGGAGATGTTAGCTAAACTCGACGGAGGAAAATGTTTTTCAAAAATTGATTTAAATTATGCGTATCTACAAGTACCCGTAGACGAGAAGTGCTCAAATCTATTTTGTATAAATATCAATAAGCGTTTGTACAAATACGAACGATTACTATTTGGGATTAAAGTTGCACCAGTCATTTTTCAACAAGTAATTGCCACATTGCTTAGTGCATTGGAATTTGCAACAGTCTACTTAGATGATATTCTAGTGATGGGTAAAAGCACCAAGCAACACAAATAACATGTACACGAAGTATTTAAACGAATCCAGGACTATCGATTTAAATTGAAGGAGGGAAAATGTGATTTTTCATGGAAAAAAATAAAATATCTTGGTCAAATTAAAGACAAAGAGTGTAAAAGGGCAAAGCTAGAGCAAGCAAGTGCGATAAAAAGATATGCCGGCCCCGGAAAACGTTTTCTTGGTTTAGCAAATTTATATAATGTATTTATTCCAAACATGTACAATTTCCAAGCTTCTCTGAATGAGCTATTAAAAATAAAAAAAAGATTGAGTCTGGACGACAGAATGCCAGAATGCATTTGAAAAAATGAAAAATATTCTCACATCAGAATTATTTTTGATGCAGTACAATTAAGATCTCGAAATCACTGTAGGTACTTGTTGTGGATCTGTTTCGGGGCCGAAATGAAAACACGAACTCGAGATTTAGTGAAAACAAATAGATTGAAGAAAAATATAATACAACAGGGAAACAAGAGTAGTGGTGCGTCAGTCTTGTTTGTCAGTACAGACTGGGGTTTACTCAACACTGAGAAGCGTATGCTTCCAGTATTTATTGTGAATGGAAGAATCCAAAGTCCGTTATAGGTATGGTACTATAACACCTTATCCCAAGTTTTACCTCCTCAAAAGTATTAATATCGTTTCCTATTTGAATTGATTGCGATAAGATCCGGACCCTTCCGTTTCCTTTTCGATTGCTGATTTTCTGGTGCTGCTTTGGGTACTGGTATGTCGAAAGTATCGTATATGATGTCCATAACTTCTTCTACCTGGGGAGTGCTGTTCGTGTCATCCGACAGTCGTTTGCTTAATTTGATTTAGATGTCTCTTAAGAGAGAATTGAGGTCCTTGGATTATATAAACGATGTTTCCAATTCTCTTTTCTATTGTATCAAGTTCCCAGAAAGACGTGTTATTTTTAAACATCTTGAAATATACTCTGTCCCCTGGGATATATCGTGTTTCAGTACAATCGAGGTTCGACCTTGTTTGGTCTGTTTAAGAAGTAATTTGTCAAAACGGATCTCACTTTTTGTGCAAACATCATCTCTGCAGGAGACAATGAGGATGGCGTGTTAACATGATCCTGTACACTTTTTAAAACTGCTGCATGGCCGTTTCCATGGGAGTGCCGCAGGTTTTTTTCAATGCTCTTCTTGGAGTGCCCACAAAACGGTCCGCCTGGCCGTTTGACCTAGGATTATACGGGGGAGTCATGATGTGTCTGATCTGGAAAGTCTCACAGAACTATTTGAAGTCGGAGGACGTAAATTGCGTACCGTTTTCACTGACCAAACAATCGACCACCCCAAAACGGGCGAACAATTCGTGAAGGAATTTTATTGTTACCTCCATAGTGGGCTTTTAACATCGTAACACTTCGGGCCATTTGGAAAAACTATCGACTACAATTAGATAATAAAATCTCTCCAACGGGCCCGCAAAATCCACGTGTATCCTTGACCAAGGTCGGACCGTCTTTGGCCACAGACTATGTTTGATATTATGTGACTTTGCCGCCAAACCACAGACTTTACACGTATTTACGATGTTCTCAATGCCCTGATCCATTTTAGGCCAGTACACGAAGCTGCGCATAAAATTTTCATTCTATTTGTCCCGGATGGCCAATGTGAAATCCTTCAGGATTCTCTTCTGTAATTTTTTTGGAATAACGACTCTATCGTTGTACAAGTGTGTACATCGTCGCATAATGCAAAACAGTCTGCAAAATGTTGGCCTTTATCAGCCATTTTAGTGTTTTACTGATGAAGAATTCATCATTGGGGGCTTCCTTTTTAATTTCATGTAGAGTCACCGGGAGCTGTTTTACCGTGTTGCATAACATAGCTTTTATCTCCATTTCCGATCGCAGGGAAGCAATCAAACTGTCTTCTAGTAGCTTTCTCTCTGTCTCGGCACCAGACTAGACAATCCATCCGCTTGATAGATATTTTTGATAGGAGAAGGCAAACCTAGAGCAAGCAAGTGCGATAAAAAATATTTTAAAATCATAATTCAGTAAAATTGTTCCCTATCTTCGTAGTCTATTCGCCGTATACACAAGCAGACCTTTTTTCGAACAGAAACTAGTGATTAACGGTTTATGATCCGTCTCTAGTGTGAACAATCTACTGTGTATATAGCGATGGGACTTGGTTACAGCAATAATTATTCTTAAGCCTCCTTCTCAATATGTGAGTACTGCTTCTCCACAGGAAGCAGGGTCCTTGATGCATGCGCGAGTGGTTTATGCGTTCCATCCCGCACTACATGAAGAATGCATGTACCTACTTCGTATGAACTAGCGTCGCTAACCACTAGTGTGTCTAAGTCTGGATTGTAATGCGTAAGGAGTAAATCTGATGTCAGTATTTCCAATAGTTTTGTCGAATGCCTCCTGGAATTCGGGCGTCCACTCCCAAACCATATCCTTTTTAATAGTTCATTCAGTAGAGCACAGAGTTTATGCATCTCTGGGATGAAAGCCTGGTAGTAATTTATCAGTCACAGAAGCTCTGTGCTCTGACGCTTTCCGGCGCCGGCATGCTCTTAATTGTGGTGGCTCGTTCTGGGTCCGGCCTTCTGCCGTTCTTATCTATTACATAACCCAGATATTTGTCTTCATTTTAACATCCATAGACGTAGTTATGCAAATCAAGTTGGTTTGCATATGTCGGATTTAAGTAAATAAAAGAAATAATTCGCATTTGGGTGTTGAATTTGATGTTGTGAAGAGCAAAACGGGGAGAAGGAGAAATAAAAGAAGTGAGAGATAACGTCGAGTTAGCTGTGAGTCGGATTATTTTTGACCGAGGCAACAAGTCGATTATTTTAATTTAATTCCGTGAAATTTATCTTTAACAGTCCCATGAAAGTGAGAGTAAAAACTTTTCCTTGATAGACTTTTAAACCCTCGTTTTCAAGCATATCACGATAGCACCGTACCATGCGAGAAGCAATGGTCAGACGGAACGGTTCGTGGACACGTTCAAACGAGCACTTAAGAAAGCGAGAAGGATACCTACCGAAAATCTAATACAATAATGTTTGCAGGTAAATAGGATGTTCCCAAGTAACAATGTTCCGTCTTCTATTACGCCAGCAGAAGTAATGTTTGCAAGGAAGATTAAAACAGCGTGTAATAGATTATTACCAACTAATACGAAACCAGGATGTGAAAAAAATGTCACGAAAGGATACTTCAATGTTGGAGAAAAGGGGTATTTTCGGATGTTAAAAAAAACAGGGATAGTAGATAAACGGATTGTGAAAATGATTTACATGGTATAGGGATCCAGATTTATCCACAAAAGACACATGAATCAGATGAGGAACTGATATTCAGATGCTGTCGAGAACAATACTCCATAAGCCAACTAATGGATGTCGCGTTAGACACAATTGAGATACCAATCCCACAAACAAGTTCTGAACAGCGACGATAAAAAGAAAACGTAAGATTGTAATAAACCCTAAAATGAAAGACTATGGACTCCATACAGAGTAAAGCTAAAAAAAGAGTGTTATAGTGTGCCTATATGGACACTTCTAGACATTATGTATGGAGGCGCCTACGGCGAACGGTTGGCAGTCTTTCTGTAACACACCATTATATAATTCTGTAAATACACACTCTTGTAGATATACAGCCGTGTAGTCTTATTTAGTATCGGCCTTTGAATGCCACAACAGTATATTTTGCAAAATCCTTTCTTAACGTTAGTATGAATAGCGAATTATAATAACATTTGCTTGTTTGTATATTTTATTAAGAAAAGAAACATTACAAGCATTTCTGAAATAAAGTTAAATGGATAATAATGCAATTCAGCAGCCATTTTACATAATTAATAATCATCCGTTTGTATTACTGCATTGAACTAAGTTGTTCAAAATTACATTATTTTACTTACTATTATGATATACAAGTAATTTTAAGAAATAAACAGGTTAATATTTCTTTAAAACAAATACTTGTTAATCTTAAATCGGACATAGATGAAGCAATTTAGATTTATTTGTGTTGTCATAAGCTAATGTTTCTGGTTCGGTCATCATTGAACAATGTGTCTATTTTAAGAATCTTCTGAGCTTGCATAAGTATTTGAAAAAAACTAAATATTGACACATTTTTATTGCAACTAACATAGTACAATGATACAAATAAGAATTAGGGAATAGACCGGCTTGACTTGATTATATATATATATATATATATATATATGTCAGAAATTTATTTTCTTCTTCTTCTTCTTCTTCTTCTTTTCTTTTCTTCTTCTTCTAAAACCCCCTTTTTTAAGAACTTGTAATGAATGACTGCTGCTGATGGCACGTGTCGGTGTCTGAAGCGTGGGCGTTTGACGCCGGAAGCCGTTGAAATAACCGCGAAATTCAAGTTAGTTGCTGAAACGATCTCGAGGTGAAGAGGTCGGTCGACTCAACTCGGACATGAAGAAGTCCTAAAAACAAGAATGTTAAAACAGGAATATGTAGAGAGCATGCCTGTAAAAATCTTCAAAGAAGTTGGAGTTTCAACTAGTGTTCGAGGTTGAATATTTACGTTGGACGGAGAAGTCCACTGAATTCTAAAAACAGAAACAAGGAAGTTATTCATTTGAAAGGCAAATGTGCCTTTGGAAAAGACAAAACGAAGTGTGTTCCGAAAGATGTCTCCAAATGAAGAGTTGACGTGGAAGAGTGCCACTATTCTCAAAAAGAGTCGATCGAAGAAACGATGCGATGTCTATAAAAAAAAAATGAACAATCAAATGAAACAAACAGCGCGAACAAAAAGGACTTTTCTATATTCTTCTGGTATTTTTTTTATTTTACTAACAAAATTCTTTCAAGTAAGTTTTTCTCTTTTTTCTGACATGTCTTTCCTAGCAAAGTTAATAAGCCTTCGGGCAGCATAATTAGGACTTTATTTATGCAGTCTTTCCGTGTGTCCATCGGAACTTAAATTCAGTCTATGAAGTGAACTTTGAACAATGACTTTCTGCCGAACTCATTTTACCTATTTTCTTTTTCTTCAATAAATTATTTGTTGTTTAAAATAGCTTGTTTTTTTTTCTTACTGTTTATTTAATTGTCTAGTTATTGCCCGAGGTCCTTACGTGTATCGATTTTGGCCTGTACGTGGTTAAAATTGCGATATTCTGCATAAATAAAACTCTAGGTCTCTGTGTTCTATTCTGTATCTATGTTTAAACACAGAGGTGTTCGGCCCTAATAGTATCTACGCTCTGTCTTACTAAGAATAGTGAGCGAGACCATTTCTTTCTGTCTATCGTTTGGGAGTGGTTCTATAAACACTATTTTATTGTACTGTAAAGGTAGTCGTTTGTGCCCAAACTGTATATAGACTTATCAAGGTTCACTGGACTGAAGAAGCTGCTTTATAGTCAATTAATGATTTTCTGTTTTATCTTCGTCGCTGCTTTGAGTTCATTGTGTAATTTATCTTGCGCGCGTGCGTGTCGCCATTTTATTGTCTCCACGTGGTGAGTCAGCCATCTTGTCTTGTTCAGTTTAAGTTGGCGGGAAAATTTGGCGCCAAGTGTAGGTGTCACTGTCTGTAGTAACCCCCCCTCTCTTAGTACATGTAGAAAGGAGTCGGTGGGGAGGGATTTGAAAAATGGCGAGTTTAACAGCAAATGTCTTGTTGAAAAAAATAAAATACGCTAAAGATAAAATATTAGTCGTATTTGAAGTGTTAAAATCTTCTAGTGGGATAGAAGAATCTAAATATATTTTGTGTAAAGAACAGATTGATGAATATCTGAAAGACGTAGTTCGGTTGGAGGAACAAGTTATGGATGCTTATCTCTCTGATGGTGCAGACGATGAGTTAGTGGAAAGTTTTAATAAGGGAGCTGCCTTATTTAAAATACAAGTGATAGAAAAATTAACTACGTTTAAGCCTTGTAAAAAAGACGTTGACGAGAATTCCAGAATTAGTAAGGGGATAAAAGGCATCGATTTAACCCCTAAAATAGTTTGTCCCAAGTTTAGCGATAGGGATCTGGAAACGGATAAGTTAGCTTATCTAAACTTCCATAGAGAATTTTTGAATTGTGTAGCTAATCTTGATAGTGACGCATTAAGATTAGTGATATTGAAAAACCATCTTTCTGGTTATGCCTTTCATGTGATAAAACATCTGTCTGTATCAGATGAAAATTATCGAGTAGCTTTGGACTTGCTATCGAAAGAGTTCTTAGACGAAAAGTGTATCGTCGACTCTATATTTTCGTCCATGTTGAATGAAAGTCGCATGTATAATAATAATGTCGTAAAGAAATTCCTGACTAAGATGAAAACCCAATTGTACGAGTTAAAGAACTCGTTCGGTTTGGATTTCTTTGAGGGTGATTCTCCGGGAAATCGTTTGTTAAGTCACATTGTATTCAATAAACTGACAACTTCCTTTAAGTCAGAATTAATACATAAGGTGAACGGAAATTATCTTTCTTTGAACCAAATTCTGGAGAATAGTGTTGAGATATTTAAAACACTGGAGTTTTGTGAACACGATTCGAGATATCGTAAAGTTGATTCCTTTAGGGAAAAGAGTAAATTCAGGCCTTTCGAACCTGAAAAGAAACCTTCCACGTTGAAAAATGTTCATGTTAAAACACATAAGGTTAAGTTTAAGTGTTGTTTTTGTAGAAACGATTATCATCTGTCTCGTGACTGTAATAAGTTTCCCTCTTACGAAGAAAGACTTAAAAGATGTAGCGAATTAAAGTTATGTGCTAGGTGTACTAGCTCTTATCATCTGAAGAATTTGTGTCCTTATGAAAAAAGCGATAAGATTACGTGTTGGTCGTGCGAACAGACGGGACACTTGTCCGCCTTGTGTCCGAGTTTTCTCAAACCTGTGGTGAAGTCAAATATTTGCAGGTTGAAGAGTAGTTCTTCATTGTTGCCTGTGATAGGTATCACAGTTGAAGTAGGTGGCGAATTTCACACCGTAAATTGTCTGCTAGACACTGGTAGTGAACGGTCTTATATGGGTAAAAGATTTTCTGATAGATTTATGAAAGAAGAGTTGTCTTCCTTGCATCGTCGAAAATACGTAATAAAGACCTTTATTGGTAGCCAAGAGAAAGACTTGAATGAAGTAACATTGAAGGTGTCCTTTCCCGATGTTGCGAGAAGTATAAATTTTCTGATGGATGAACAGTTGGATTTGTCCTTCAAAATGAAAGGGTTGGAGGAGGTGATCAGTAATTTGAAGAAAAGCGACGTTAAACTTGCTGCTGATTTCTCCGAATTGAGAAGTGATGTTCTTGAAATATACGGTCTGATAGGGATTGATGTGATTAGATTTCTGGGACCCTTAAGATTAACAAAGATTAAAAATGGTTCTGCTTTTGAGTCCTCGCTAGGTATGATATTATTTGGCGACTCCTCTGATTTTGAACCACATATGGAGATTGGTTTGAATTATAATCAAGTCATCGGTGAACATGCTTCTTGTGATGTGACCCATGTTTACTTTGCTCTAGAACCTAAGTCCAACCATCTGGATCCTTGGAATGGTCTTGATGGAGCTTCCGTGGACAGAGGTATTGAACAAATGTTCAAATTGGAATCATTAGGGATAGTTAATGAAGTTAGTAGTGATTACGACAGAAAGAAAATAGAAGAATTCAGCTCCTCTATTGAATACAGAGATAATAATTACTACATAGGTTTGTCGTGGGACTTAGATAAATTAAAGAAAGTACCCTCTAACCATAGAGTATCGTTAGCTGTCCTAGATAAAGTAGTGGACAGATTATCCTCTCAGAACTTATATTCTGAGTATTGCAAAGTCTTCCTAGACCAGGAATGTGAGGGTGTGATTGAAAGAATCCATCCGACTCCTTCGGAGTTCTACAAGTATACGTGGATACCGCACCGGCCAGTCTTTAAAAATGATGTGCAGTGCACGACTAAGATTAGGCCTGTTTTCAATTGCTCGTTGAGGGTAAATAATAAACCTTCTCTCAACGATTGTGCTTATAGTGGCATAAATCTGTATACTGACATGTTGGAACTTCTGTTCAAGTTTAGAACAGATAATTATGTATTATTGGCTGACATCAGAAAGGCGTTTCTGATGATTAGACTAAAGAATAACTTTGACAAAAATAGATTCTGTTTCTTTTTAAAAATAAAAGATGAATTAGTGTGTTTTCGATACAAAACTCTGATATTCGGGTTTGTGTCTAGTCCCTTCATCTTAAGTTACGTAGTGAAGCACCACGTTGAGAAGCACTCATCGGGACCTTGTAGAGACATGTTGTTAAAAAACTTTTACGTAGATAATCTAGTGAAAACACATGGGTCTCCTGATGAATTGTTGAAACTCTATACCGAGGCTGTGAATGTCATGGAAAAGGGAAGCTTCTTATTGAAAACGTGCTGTAGTAACAGTAAATTGGTGTCTGCTCGCATTCGAGCAGATAACAATTACTCTTCTCATGGAGTGCCCTGTGAGAAAGTACTGGGGTATTGGTATGACCCTGAGTCAGACGAAATTGGTATCTCCAAAGGTGAAGTTAAAAAGTCAGTCTCCACAAAAAGAGATATGCTATCCGTTAGTTCGTCTGTATTCGATCCGTTAGGTTTAGTATTGCCTATAACTATAAAAGGAAAAATTATATTAAGTCAAGTTTGGAAATCAGGAGTGGCATGGGATCAGGTAGTTCCTGATAGCTTGTTGTCTGTTTGGAATAGTTTTCAGGCAAATCTCCGAGATGTTCAAAAAATTGGTTTTGAAAGATGTTCAGTACAAACCAATTCGCCTGTTACCTTGATCGTGTTTTGTGATGCTTCGAATCTTGCTTATGGCATAGTCGAATATATGTATCAGGGAGGAGAGGCCAGGCTATTTTATGCGAAAGCCAAAGTGGCTCCTTCTGTTAAAAGAACTCTTCCTACGTTGGAATTACTAGCTGTATATCTGGGAATTAAGCATCTCCTTATTTTGATTGAAATGTTTCCCAAGCTGTTTGAGGAAATTATCATTGCTGTAGATGCACAGGTAGTGCTATCTTGGTTGTTGTCTGAATCTGTACACACTAAATGCCAGTTCACTAAAAATCGTTTGAAGGATATAAAATTCATTATGAATGAGATAAGTTGTAAGGGTTATACCTTAAAGTTCAAGTATGTAAGTACTAGTGAAAACCCTGCAGATTTGTTAACTAGAGGCGTTTCCTTTAGTAAGTTTAAAAAGGATAAAAACTTTTGGATTAGAGGTCCAGTATGGTTACAGACAGAAAAGTTGAAGTGGCCTGACTATAAGTTGGATTGCATTAGTGACAAATGCAAGACCTTGGTAACTGCTTATACTGGCTTGAATGGGGATTCTAACTCATGTGTGGTTGAGTTGGAAAGATTCTCTTCTCTCAAAAGGTTGATAAGTACCTTAGAGATTGTGTTTAAATTTATTGCCAAGTTAAAGGGCGATAAGCGTGATGTCAAATTTACATCTGAGGCAAAGTCCTATTTGATTAAGGTTACTCAGAGTGAGTTTTTCGCTGAAGAAATAAGTTTTCTGAAAAGTAAAGTGGAAAGTAATATTCCTTTGTTGGTGAATAAGTTGAACCTAATTTTGGATGACAACAATTTGTTACGTTGTCGGGGACGTATAGAAAACTCTGAATATTTTTCCGAAGAAGTGAAAAGTCCTGTTCTGCTGCCTAAAATGTGTCACCTAACCAGTTTGTTGGTGATGGAGTGTCACATAAAATGCAAGCATTTGGGGATTGCTGCTACGCTTGATAAGGTGCGCAATTCTGGGTTTTGGTTACCCAAGGCCAGGCAGGCCGTCAAGATTGTTCTTGCTAGTTGTGTGGTATGCAAGAAGTTTAACTCCTTGTCTTTTCGTTATCCTAAGATGACAAACCTACCCAAGCATCGAGTTAATCTTATCAGACCTTTCTACCATACGGGGATAGACTTCACGGGTCACCTGTGGGTAGAGGACGGTAGTAAAGTAAAAAAGATGTACATATTGCTATTCACTTGTCTTAGTGTGCGTTCTATACATATGGAGTTGGTTGAAGAAATGAGTACTCAATCGGTAGTGTTAGCCTTTTTGAGGTTCTTCAATGTATATGGTGTGCCATCACACATATACTCAGACAATGCTTTATCCTTTGTTGCTGGATGCGACTTAGTGAAAGAAGTTCTTCTCTCTGATGGATTCAGAGGAGATTTGGAAATGTGTTAAGGATAAGAATCCTGACTATGTTTACTATTAGACTGTAAGTGAGCGATCTTTTTCTTTTCTTTTTTTTGTTCGGGAGAGTGTCAGAAATTTATTTTCTTCTTCTTCTTCTTCTTCTTCTTCTTCTTCTTTTCTTTTCTTCTTCTTCTAAAACCCCCTTTTTTAAGAACTTGTAATGAATGACTGCTGCTGATGGCACGTGTCGGTGTCTGAAGCGTGGGCGTTTGACGCCGGAAGCCGTTGAAATAACCGCGAAATTCAAGTTAGTTGCTGAAACGATCTCGAGGTGAAGAGGTCGGTCGACTCAACTCGGACATGAAGAAGTCCTAAAAACAAGAATGTTAAAACAGGAATATGTAGAGAGCATGCCTGTAAAAATCTTCAAAGAAGTTGGAGTTTCAACTAGTGTTCGAGGTTGAATATTTACGTTGGACGGAGAAGTCCACTGAATTCTAAAAACAGAAACAAGGAAGTTATTCATTTGAAAGGCAAATGTGCCTTTGGAAAAGACAAAACGAAGTGTGTTCCGAAAGATGTCTCCAAATGAAGAGTTGACGTGGAAGAGTGCCACTATTCTCAAAAGGAGTCGATCGAAGAAACGATGCGATGTCTATAAAAAAAAAATGAACAATCAAAGGAAACAAACAGCGCGAACAAAAAGGACTTTTCTATATTCTTCTGGTATTTTTTTTATTTTACTAACAAAATTCTTTCAAGTAAGTTTTTCTCTTTTTTCTGACATGTCTTTCCTAGCAAAGTTAATAAGCCTTCGGGCAGCATAATTAGGACTTTATTTATGCAGCCTTTCCGTGTGTCCATCGGAACTTAAATTCAGTCTATGAAGTGAACTTTGAACAATGACTTTCTGCCGAACTCATTTTACCTATTTTCTTTTTCTTCAATAAATTATTTGTTGTTTAAAATAGCTTGTTTTTTTTCTTACTGTTTATTTAATTGTCTAGTTATTGCCCGAGGTCCTTACGTGTATCGATTTTGGCCTGTACGTGGTTAAAATTGCGATATATATATATATATTAAAACTAAGTAGAATACAACATTTATTACATACTCAATTGTTTTTAGTCATGCTCCAAAAATTCAACATAAAATATTACTGTGTACATATGTTTCAGAATTATTTCAATAATCGTTTTCAAAACAAGAAAATGTTTGTCAAGTTAACAATTTAAAAGTAGAATGATTACCAACACATAAAACAATAATATCCAACAAAATCCAAAACTTTTTTTTCATACTTTTTCCTTTCTTTTTATGACAGGATATAATAATTGGATTTTTCCCCAAAATGATAGATTCACTCTTCAAGGTACGCATATAGTTCCAGTTTATAAAAAGTTCTATCAAATATGATATTTTAATAAATGATGCTTAATTACTTCCGAAAAAATAGTAATCTAAACAGTAAAAATATTTTTAACGTTTAAAATACCTATCAGTGCAGAAATTACATTTTTTTATTTTTAAGAATCCATATATATTTAGACAAAGAAGTAAAATTTAAATGATTCAGATTATTTAATGTATGTTTATGTTTCGAAATTCTTGATTTTCGATGTTTGGTACTGTAGAGAAAGAAAGTTTAATTTTATTTTTGTTAAAAAGTCGACTGTATTTATATGGTACGTGAAGTTTTCTTCAATAATTTTAAAGAAGCTTTTAGGATGTCAGTCTGGACATTTTTATAAATGGTGGATGGAACCAAATAGTATTGCGTCTTCTATTTTTCTTAAATGTATTATCCTAGTCTATTGTTTTGTTATTATCTATTCTTACATTTCGTTGTTGGTAGGGTATATTCTGTTAGTTTTTATTGCTTTATTATCCATTCTATTTATATTATTGCTTATTTTACGCTAAGGTTCTTTTAGTCATCTCCATGTTATGGGTTATTATATTAGGTTTAATTCTGATAATAGTATTGGTATTACTACTAGAGGCGTAGTATATGTTAGTGTAGGAGCTAATTTTTCATTACAAGCCGAATTTTTCAATCTAGTAAAATAAACAGTATTCGTCTACTATTCTCCTATTAATGTATTTCGAGAGATTATGTTAGAAATGTTAGAAAAATAGAGTTATAATTGACACTAACTCTTATGCATAGAATTTTTGTTCTTAATTTCACAAAAATTAGTCGTTTTGCAGTTCACTTCAAATATATAAACACAACCTGGTACTTTACTTTATAAATAGAAGGGAGATATATTTATTGATATGTGAGATTAATAAGAAATTGAAGGGATTTCATCCTAAGACCTGAAATTTGAATTCTGTTTCACTAACCATGAAGCTATTCTAATACTGCATATACATAGTTCAAAAGAAACAGATGGATTAATGAAAGTTTATACACAAAAGATAAGCGATTTGAGATTATGTACAAAAATGTATTTTTTATTGAAACAAAATGACCTATTTTTACCTCTTTGAAAATTAGTTTAAAATTGATCCCCGTTTAGCAGATTGCAAAGACCTAAACACAATTGGCGGAAGAGATCAATTCTTCTTCATAGTTTAATGCACTTATTTTGAAAATAAATCTTTTAAGCTTTGGACTTTCTATGCACACACACATATAAACAAGTAACTGAGTTCTCTCTCTCTCCATCCCTCTCTTTCCCTCTCTCTCTCTCATTCCCTCTGTCTTAAAGACAAAGAGAAACAGCTTCATGATTATGTTTTTTGAAACCTCTCTTTCTCTTTCTCTACCATCTCCTTCTCTTTTTTTTTCTCTTTCTCTCTCTCTCTCTCTCTCTCTCTCTCTCTCTCTTTACCTCTTGGAAATATTAGTGTGTGGTTCCAGCGTGCCAATTCATTTTTTTAAAATTGTATACGAAGTTGTTTCTTCTAAAATATTATATTTTTGTTCATAAATATAATTTTGAAAGTTAAATTTAATTATTACAGTACCCTTTGGTAATTAAATTGTTAATTGAACCAAATTGTTATAAAAGTGCATGTTGTTTTAATCTGTATTTATAATATTGCTGGGTGTAAATAGCTTGCAAAACTTTCAATATTTTAATACATTAGGATTTGCTAAGTATTTTAAAGCTAGTTAAAATTACTGTTTATGCAACAGTTTAAATGTTTCCAAATTGCTGTAATTTTCGAAAAGTCACAAACAAAATCATTTTTTAACTAGATAAAAAAATGTATCAATAGTAAATAATAGACTTCCACCCATAAAGAAAAATCAGATGCATTTATAATCATTGAACAATGCTGATGTAGATGATAACAAAATTGAAATTTCGGAAACATATGTACACAAGGACAAATATTGTTGGTGGTGATTTAAAGGTTCATGATAATTGACAAATTTAGAATATGTCATAAATGTGCATACTACTTAATTATAATATATAAATATATATATATATATATATATATATATATATATATATAAAGTGTTTTAAGGTTCATATTTTTTTTAAGAAGCATCTATTTGAAATTTAATAAGGAATAGGTAAAATAAATACCTTTTGAAGCATTAAAGATGCGATATCAATTTTAAAAGAAAAATAAATCGAAACCGATTTTATTTCTTCTTTTTTTATAAACTTCCACGTTTTTGTTAGTTTAAAGTGATACAGATATTTCGCCAATAACTTGGCCTATTCGATGTGTCATATATCCTGATGTCATCGGATTTGTATTTTTTTTTTCTTCCCGGCTTCTGTTGTTGCAGCCGGGCCAAAGGGGTTTGTTGTTGTGTCCCACTTTCAAATTTGAGATCGTGAATTCGCACGTGATCGGTATAAAGTGTTTTAAGGTTCATATTTTTTTTAAGAAGCATCTATTTGAAATTTAATAAGGAATAGGTAAAATAAATACCTTTTGAAGCATTAAACATGCGATATCAATTTTTTTTTCTTCTTTCTTTTATAAACTTCCATTTTTTTGTTAGTTTAAAGTGATAATTCGAAGCTAAAATATGATCCCCTCAACGGGGCTATACACTGGCTCATAAGAGGAATGGTGCACCTTCTCCGATTAATGATATCTCAAGTAACAGTACTTAGCTGGATACTCCACCAGACTAGATGAAATTTTGTCCTGGAATCCGGTAGGACCAACAGACCACAAGAAATATATACTATAACGTAGTTAACTTGTCATTTGTGGAGAGGAAATTTAATGTTCTACATATTCTTTTTTACTAACTCCAACGTTTGACAGGAAAAGGAGAGATTTAATAAAATATTCGAATATCTATGAATCTCATAGAGAGATCAAGTCTTTGCCCAAGAAAGGAGCCTCTTGATTCTATAGAACTACGACTGAAGTAAATTGCGACAAAACATAATATATATATATTAAAAAAATAATAAATTATTTTTTCATTTAAATTGCACGATTGTTGATTTTCAAAATATTTCACTAAAATACATTCTCACGCGTGTCGCAAAGATGTTGTCAATTTCCTTACTTAAAAAGCGCCAATCTGCGCATAACATCGACAGGACTACACTTATCCTAACGTCTTTTAGAACTTAACGTCTCTTTCTGCTCATATCGTGATTCGACCCCTCGGGGTTAATACCATAAAAATGAGGAGGAAGAAAAGAAGAAAAAAACTATAAAACAGTCTCGCCTGACAAAGTTGTTCTACAACGAAAGCTTGCAAAAAAAATAAATGAATTTTTCATTTAAATTGCACGATTGTTGATTTTCAAAATATTTCACTTATATATATATATATATATATATATATATATATATATATATATATATATATATATATATATATATATATATATATATATATATTATTATTATTATTTCATGTATACACATAACATGCGGGAGTCTCTGTGTAGCTTAATTGCCATATATATATATATATATATATATATATATATATATATATATATATATATATATATATATATGAGTGTGTGTGTGTGTGTGAAAACAAAGACAGACGAAAAACAGGTTAAAATGCAAGAGAAAAACAAAAACAAGAGATTTGACCAGTTTCGTTCGTATTAACGAAAAGAGAAAAACAAAAACAAGAGATTTGACCAGTTTCGTTCGTATTAACAAAACTGGTCAAATCTCTTGTTTTTGTTTTTCTCTTTTCGTTAATACGAACGAAACTGGTCAAATCTCTTGTTTTTGTTTTTCTTCTGCATTTCGCCCTGTTTTCCGTTTGTCTTTTTTCCCACACATTTTGTCTACCACGACATTTCCTTTTCATGACTTATCGTGTAACTTACCCCATATATATATATATATATATATATATATATATATATATATGATTATTTTCATTTGCACAGACACGTACACAATCTGCGACACTCTCATGTCGATGTTATCGATCAGCAGCTATTATAAACTAGGATCTCATCAGGCATCAATAATAATTATTTTTTGATTTTGATTCTCAACAGTCCCAACCACGTGACTTTCCAAATTTAAATTTTAGATTTCGTTTCTTTTTTCTCCATTTCATTCTTTCTAAATATGATCTAAGGGTAGGATCGGATTCTTACTCTGCCTGATGAGATCTCAGTTTATAATAGCTGTTGATCGATAACATCGACATGCCAGTGTCGCAGATTTTGAACATGTCTGTGTAAATAAAAATAATCATATATAAAAGTTCTATTTGATATTGAGCAGTTTTTATTAATCCGGATGAAATTCTTTGGATTACTACCCTGTGGATGTTTTACCTAGATTATTATTATTATTATTATTATTATTATTATTATTATTATTATTATTATATATATATATATATATATATATATATATATATATATATTTGTTCAGTCTTATTTTGGTAAAAAAAGACTCAAAAGAATGGATCAATTTCAATAGAAGAAAATTCTACTGTTTTATATTGGACAAAGATTAAATAAAACTGAAATGGAAATACGATTTAGAGCCATTTAACATTTACTTTCCCACAGGCTGTTTTTTTATATCGTCTGTACCCCACACCCTACACCACTTGTGTACATGAGCAGCAGAAGAAGAGAGTTTATTTGAGATTTAAGTTGAAATATATCTGATCATATCAAGTCGTTTTTTTTAGTTTTCATTTTTTCAAATCTTCTTTTTTCTTCTTTTAAATTCCTGTTTAACTTTCCAAAAGTCTTTGTAAAGTGAGTTCAATATTAGAAGATTTGCAAGGTCAACAAAAAATAGAAGTTATTTTAATCCGCCCTCTTTATCGTTTGGTCTTACGTTTTAAAGATTACTGACTTTATGAAAAGAAGGAACTTTTCTTAAATCTTATATATATATATATATATATATATATATATATATATATATATATATATATATATATATAAATATATATATATATATATATATATATATATATATATGTAAAGGAGTAAGGCTACCAACATTTGTAGAATGTTTTTTTCAACATTTATTTATTATTTTGTTTTTTTTTTTCAACATTTATTTATTATTTTACCATTTTTAAAATGGTAAAATAATAAATAAATGTTGAAAAAAACAACAAAATAATAAATAAATGTTGAAAAAAACATTCTACAAATGTTGGTAGCCTTACTCCTTTACATATATACTTTTCTCTCGTTGGAACTGCACTAATACTGCACTACCCTCTTTTCTATATCTATATATATAAAAATGTAAAGTTGGTTTGTTCGTTTCCCATGAAAATATACTTCCACTATACCATTACCACTGAAATTTTTTTATAGCAATTCCTTACATCAGAGCTATGTTTTTATGTTATTAACATAATTTTTACTTTACACATAAAAAAACACTTTTTATTACAATTCGTTCCTACTAAGTTGCACTTCTGGTTTACAATCCGTTTCTGCGAACCTGCATGTCCAACTTCACTTCCGGATTGACCTTCCTCCTCCCGCTGTCACGTATCTACTTCGTACGTAAAAAGTGTTATTATTATGTTTTTCTTTTTCGTCGGCTGAATTAAATATTTTTCTAGCACCAAACAGTAAACACGAATGTTATTTTGTTTTGTGTGAAGTTAAATATTTTATTAAAAATAAACACAAAATTGTTAAACATTTTTTTTGTCTGCGATTTTTGTTTATTTTTAAATAATCTAACTTCGAGAGACGATCTTTATTTTAAACAACAACAAAACAAAAAAACAGGAAGTTGTGTGAATGTCAATTTTTTTGTTAAAGATGTGTTAATTCGTTTTTGGTTGTTAATATTTGTCTTTTTTTCCTTCACCGCACAAGAAATAATGAAATATGTAATAAAGACCTCTTCAGTCTCGAAAGACAATGGATACCCCCTGTAAGGGTGTCTGTCTACAGTTAAGCAAGTGTTGCGCAATCTCAACCTGCTCATCACGTGAATGAGTATATAATATAGTACACCCTTTTTATGATTGTAATGAGATTGTAATGTTTCTTGATAAAAACGAAACGGAATTTCTTTTCTGTTTGTGTGTTTACTACAGTTACAGGCTGTAACTTACAGCTGTTATGGATTTTTTTACATTTCGGTGGCAAAAGGGAAATTATTATTTTTTTCTTTTTCGTCGGCTGAATTAAATATTTTTCTAGCACCAAACAGTAAACACGAATGTTATTTTGTTTTGTGTGAAGTTAAATATTTTATTATAAATAAACACAAAATTGTTAAACATTTTTTTGTCTGCGTTTTTTGTTTATTTTTGTTTAAATTTATTAATCAGTTTTTATGACAAAAGGGGTTTCTTATAAAGAATGAGCATCCAGAGTATTTCAATACTTTGACGGAGAATCCCGAGGCAATCCCAAAAATGGTCGAAGCAGTTTACAATTTGAAATATATATATATATATATATATTTTTTTCATAAATTAAAAAAGAAAATTGGTCATATGTCCCTTCTTACCACAAACTGGTCTGAAAGGTGTGATCATTTTACGTTAAATTGATACAGGAAAGTGATGCCCTACTCTAAAGTCGGTACTTATCCAGATTAGGACCCAAGCTAAAATCGACTTGGCGTCGGTTAGGGTTAGCTTGGGTCCTAATCTGGATAAGTACCCTAAGGTCTAATATTTTTTAAATTCTTTTATTGCGGATATTTTTTTCAAGCTGTTTACATGTAATCGCCTTAAATCTATATATATAAAAATGTAAAATTGATTTGTTCGTTTCCCATGGAAATATACTTCCACTATACCACTGAATTTTTTTTATAGCAAATCCTTACATCCGAGCTATGTTTTTATGTTATTAACATAATTTTTACTTTACACATTAGAAAACACTTTTTATTACAATTCGTTCCTACTAAGTTGCACTTCCGGTTTACAATCCGTTTCTGCGAACCTGCATATCCAACTTCACTTCCGGATTGACCTTCCTCCTCCCGCTGTCACGTATCTACTTCATACGTAAAAATTGTTTTCCTTATTCGTTGTTTGTTTCCCTAAACAAACGTTTACACTAATACTTACCTAACAAACGTGCGTTAATTTCATTTCCTCTCTACTTCGATGTTTTTAAAACCTGCTTCCTTCCTCATTTTCTTCCATTTAATCATGCTTCATCTCTAAAAAAAACAAACAACACTACTTGCATTTCTTACACAACCCTTACTCGCGCGTTATAATTGATTGTTTATTTTAAAACCAGTTATCTTTATAAAATTATTCATTCCTACTGTTTTATTTTTACAGGTAAGATTTAATACATAAACCACGTGCTTTAAGTTCATTTCGCATCTACTCATTTTTTTTACTTTAACCATGCTTCCTCTCTAAAAAAAAAACTCAACGTGCGTTAATTTCATTTCCTCTTTACTTCGATGTTTTTAAAACCTGCTTCCTTCATCATTTTCTTCCCTTTAATCATGCTTCATCTCTAAAAAAAACAACAACACTACTTGCATTTCTTACACAACCCTTACTCGCGCGTTATAATTGATTGTTTATTTTAAAACCAGTTATCTTTATAAAATTATTCATTCCTACTGTTTCATTTTTACAGGTAGGATTTAATACATAACCCACTTGCTTTAATTTCATTTCGCATTTACTCATTTTTTAGACTTTAACCATCCTTCAGGTACGATTTAATACTTAACAGACGTGCTTTAATTTCATTTCGTATCTACTTCGTTGTTTTTTAAACCTGCCTTCTTCCGCATTTTCTTACTTTTAACATGTTTCATCTATAAAAAAAAACATACTTGCATTTCTTCGACAACCCTGAAGCGGGTTATAATTGATTGTTTTTTTTAATCCATTTACCTTTATACAATTATTCTTTCCTACTGTTACATTTATACAGGTAAACATGCCCCCCCCCCCGAAGATCAAACTTAGGTCGTCATACTCGCCGTGCAGAAACAAGGCGTCGATTACTTACAAATCAAACTCATGAACAACTGGCATCTGCAGACCAACAAGCTAGACAAAGGATGATTCAAGTACGTGCAAATGAATCAGCACAGCGACGTGCAGCCAGACTTGAAGAGGAACGGTTGCGGGTACAACAATCCCGTCAGGCATCTTCAGATCTGCTTCGTTCACAACGTAACGAACGCGAGAGGCTGAGACTAGCAGATCAGCATCAAACAAGGCTCCATGCTCAACAATCCCTGGATTGGGATCGCCTAGCATTTCATTACAACCCTCATGAGGATTATAGTTTAAGCCACCATGTTCACATAGGCACTATAACTGAAGTGTGTCCCTATTGCAAAGCTCTGAAATTTAAGGGAGAAACTAAAGGATTGTGTTGTGCCGCAGGGAAAATTAAACTACCTCAACTGGCAGATCCACCAGAACCATTAAAAACCGGACAATCTCTTCATCTACACTGAAACGGGAACCACTAAGAATATTGTGTATCCACAAGTATTGGAAAATTAAACCATTCATATTAAATGGCAACTTAAGGAACTGGATCAAAATGAACTCCAAAAGGCCACCTCTTCATTTCAACTAACAGCCACAGCAACGCGTGGCCGGGTACAGCTAGTATATATATATATATATATATATAATCCGGGTAAGTTTATGTCTACAGTGTATAATGCAGTTAATACTTAATGTGTTTATATAAAAGTGTTCAACAATAAATAGAGCTGTATATAAGTTTTGTATGATTAATTTTTTATCTATACGAACATTTCTTGCTACACATTTGCAGACATTCTTCAGTTATTGATGGAAACAAACTGAAGTTCTATAGGTCACCGTTTAATATGGATGTGAAAAATGAAATGAGAGAGAAATATTTTCAATAAGTAACATGTGATTAGGATCACGTAATTCATCAGAATAAAGTTTTAGGAAAATATGACCAACCTTCAAAACGTTTCGACTTTTTATTTTAATTTTTAATTCTAAATTCTTTTCTTTTTAAATTTTTAATTCTTTTTCTTTTTTATCTTTGA
Organism: Sepiola atlantica; assembly: GCA_963556195.1. Lineage (NCBI taxonomy): Eukaryota > Metazoa > Mollusca > Cephalopoda > Sepiida > Sepiolidae > Sepiola > Sepiola atlantica. The sequence continues at coordinate 49,642,901 of OY744515.1, read as the reverse complement.
AGGTAAAACCCTCATACCTTTCTCAAATTAGGTCAGCTCGTGTTTAAATAAAAACATGAAACTGAATAGAATGGCTGCAGAAAGCTAAGATGTCAGTTATATACACATAAATGTTAAATAATAACACAATCTGATTATTCCTCTTTCGCCCATAGGTCACACAGCACACCTAGTCCCATTACATTTGAAACGTATATAGTTGCAGCTATAGCATATCGGTTGCTAACTTGCAGGACACCCAATCAAAAATAACGAATAATGTGTCTTTTCTGTCAAAGAATTGTATCTCCCCCACCCCCTCCCCGCTTCCAAAAGATATTAACTAAATTAATTATTAAATATTCGTAATTTGTAGAAAATAAAAACCTGTTCCGGTAAACAATGATTAACGAAAGGTTATTTGTGTATATTTTGTTAATTTAGCCTCCCTACTTTCTGTATTGTTGAGCTGTCACTTTGTGTGCGACAAAGCGAATTCCGCGTGAGCGTTGAATACCCTAGAAACAATAACGTTTCCCCTGCCTCTTCGGGTAAGTGCATCTTAATTTCAATCACTGTCTGTGCTGATTTCCGTTTGTCTCGTAATTCTAGTCTGAATCTACGAATTGCGTTCGATCCGATACGACTGCCTGCAACAACCACTCCTCTAAGTGTTCAACTCAAAAAAAGCTTAAATTATATATATATATATATATATATATATATATATATATATATATATATATATATATTTAGGCAAACATTATTAAATAACACGGAGTGGTTTTGTTTGATGCGACTTTTTTTATTTTTTCAATTTTCCGAATTGTCCATCTAATGTTTCGGTCAAATTGATGTAAATATTATCCATGGGTTTCTTGTTCCATTCTTTTTTGCAAGTACTTTCGATTTGAATCGTCAAATCATCGTCAGGCGGTATTAGTGTTAGTGTCTTTACTGTTGTGCTTATTTTTGAATTATAACGGCAAGTAGTTTATATTTGAAAACGCGTCTGTATATATATATATATATATATATATATATATATATATATATATATATATATATATATATATATATATATCACCGTGGTCGAACTGCTGCCGGATACTTGATGTAATTTATTTGGTTGGGGGGGGGGGAGGAAGATCATTTATCTATGCTGCCTTTTTCTTCACGTGGGTCCAATCCATGTCCTCCTGAATTATCAGAATTTTATCAGATGTCGCTTTTTGAGTTTTCTCAAGGTTTTTGGAGTCCTCTCATCGTTTTTTTTTTCTTCTGTGTTTTTTTTCTGCCTTTGGATTGTATGAGTTGTTTCTACAACTCTACCACATCTATCATTCCCTGATGACTAACGGATGGACTTTCGAACTGTAATTTTTGTCCCATCCGTTAGGAAACATGTGTAGGTCTATGAATAGATTGGCATGAAAAAACTGATGATTTTGTATACAACACGAAAATGTAAATGATAATTCTCCACTGAGGTACGGAAATAAAGAATTGAAGGAATTAATGTAAATGATGGCTTTTGATTGCTTTTTACATGGACTTTGGGATTGAATTAATATAATATAATATACATGCTCTGAATTTTGTAATAAATCTTCATTGAGGTTGTATTTGGAAATTTTCGGATACTGTAAGGAATATAATATTGAAAACATATTTTACTAATACATAGAAGAAATTGCCAAGACTGCTGCTAGGAAAGTGAGCTCCCTCTACCGTGCTTGCAAACTTCTCACACATGACAGTATCCTATACCTATACAAAACCACCATTTGCCTATGCAAGGAGTACTGTTGTCACATCTTGGCTGATGCACGATCCACCAGTCTCTCCCTCTTAGACAAGGTCCAAATAAGAGTATCCAATCTAATAGGTTCCTCATTATCCACCAAGTTCAAGCCCCTGTCCCATCGCCGCAATGTTGCATCCTTAAGCTTCTTTCACACGTACTTCAATGGAATGTGCTCCGATAAACTTGCTGCTCTGCCCTGGTGTCCTCTCGACCTAAATACACTTGACCAACTCAACAATCAGCTAAATCCCATCCACTCACTGTGGAGGTCCGCAGATGCCGGGAGTGCCTTCTAGTCCAATAGCTTCTTGTCTCGACCTGCCGGCCTTTGGAACTCCCTCCCTGCTCCTTGTTTCCCCGACTGTATCGACATGCAGGAATGTAAAACTAATGTGAACAAGCATCTCACTGCACAGTTCCCAATTTAGAATGATCCCCTAAACTTTCACCCTAATTCTCAGTAGCCCCTTACGTCTACAATGGCAACTTGCCTTGTATAGGGTGAACTCAGTTATATATATATATATATATATATATATATATATATATATATATATATATATATATATATATAAATTACATCAAGTATCCGGCAGCAGTTGAACCACGGTGATATATATATATATATAGAGAGAGATGTGGTGAGTAGGTTGTAAAGGTTTAGCGATAGATTTAGGGATGACCTTTTCTTCTATGCATCTTTGCAAAAAATGACTTCTGTTTTTGTGAGATTGAGTCGCGACTTTGTTTTGTAAAATGTTGACTTATCCATTCCGACAGTATGAGAAAAAAGAAACAATGTTTCAGACAATATGTAAAAATAAAAATGGAATAAAGAATAAGCAATTCAACAACTAACAAAAATAAACTCAAAAACTCATGTTGTAAAGTTCTACCGAGATATTTCGGCCGTCAAGATACGACCATTTTTGTTCGGTTGGTAAACTTTATTTCAAAACGGAAAAGTTTTAAAATTTATACAAAGAAAATATATTTCGGCGAGACACAACGTCCGTTAAAGAAACGAATATATGAACATAATCGTGCCATAAAAAACGGTGATTCCTCAAATGCACTATGCACTCATATGATCTCTTCCGGCCACCACTTCAATACCCATAAGGCAATTTCTATCAAACATATTCATGATACCAAACTTCGACGTCTCACAGAATCCTGTCTGATCCTATGTCATAAGAACACCATTGCCCAAAGACAAGGTTTCTATAACATTTCCTTTCCTTCTGCTAGATCGATTCTATACGAGATGAATTTAAATGAGTATGACTCTGGCTAACTTTTAATCCTTGTTTCTCTCCTTTCTTCCTTCTCCTCCTCCCCTGCTTCCTCCTCCTCCCTTGTTTCGAACCCCGACGTTAACTGCTTCAAATTACTACTAATCCTAGTATACTTTTGACGTTCTCAATCCGAATTGGATTTCAATCAGCAGGCGATATCCAAGCACTGATTTTTTCTCTCTCTCTCTTTTTCTTCTTTAGTAGTTTTCGACAGTCAAATGGTGATTTACCCTTTCTTACGTTTGCTCTTGCTTTTTCTTCTTCTTCTTCTTCTTTTTCTTCTTCTTCAACTGACGTTCTAAAGACACTGGTTGATTGGTCTCTCTTTCTTCTTCTTCCTCTTCTTCATCTTCTTTTCCTTTCTCTTTTCATAACATTCCTCGCGCCCCTATTCCCCCTTTTTGTTGTTCTTTGGACGTGACATCTTCTTCATCTCGCATTCTTTGTATAAATTTGAAAACTTTTCCGTTTTGAAATAAAGTTTACTAACCGAACGAAAATGGTCGTATCTTGACGGCCGAAATATCTCGGTATAACTTTACAACATGAGTTTTTGAGTTTATTTTTGTTAGTTGTTGAATTGCTTATTCTTTATTCTATTTTTATTTTTACATATTGTCTGAAACATTGTTTCTTTTTTCTCATATATATATATATATATATATATATATATATATATATATATATATATATATATAAATGCACAAGTCCAGTCATATGTGCACATATTGAATTATGTGCATGTATACTGAATGATTTAAAATGACTTCTAAAATGACTGGAGAATTTTCAAACTTTAATCATGCAAGCAGAAGCAATTACATTATGTGCATGCCTGTATACACACTTAAAGACAGAGAAAAGAGATAAACTTCTCAAAAGATATACAAATAACATGTAAAAATACATATATCTGTAAATAATATATATACAAAGTATTTTTTACGTTTAATATAAAATTGACCTGCCTCAATAACTTTAAGACTATATTCATATGAGTCAAATGATTCATATATAAATATATATATATATATATATATATATATATATATATATATATATATATTCTCTCGATTTAAATATATACAATAACATTTATATAATATCTACCCATGCATGTCATATATAAATATATATATATATATACTTTTATTCTCTCTTCATATATGA
>OY744515.1:49401147-49636147 GCA_963556195.1 Sepiola atlantica | reverse complement strand
ACTATCTATTTTTTATATACTGCTTATGTATATGCGATGACAGTCGCAAGGTGAAGTAATTTGCTTTTTGAAAGCCTTTTGAAAAAGGTAATTTTATTAATTAAGTATTATTTGTTATTGTTTTTGAATTCATTGATTGTTTTGATTTTAATATAACAAAAAATTCTGTTTGCAATATTATTTTATTTCCTGGACAAATATGAAGCATACGTGTTCAAATGTTATTTTCTTTAGACAGACCGACTTGATTTTCAACAAGGTGCGATCTATTTTTAAATTGTAAGTGAAAAACAAAGCCTCCTCTATCAACATCATCGCACAGGCAAATTGATTTCTTCTGCTTTTCCTTTCCTTACGGTCATATTTAAAAGATCAATAAATTGGTATCAAAATCAGCATAATATTACTGTTTATCGGTCTATATGAATAAATGAGAAATATTTTGTTTCGTGTTTATAACAAAGTTATGAATGAAATGTTTACTATTGTAAATTACTGTTTTAAGTAGTCGACTTTGCAAAGCGATAGCGAGCCAGCAGAACCAGCTAGTATATATGTATATAATTTCTTTTGGGGTGAAATGGCTGTTGTTCTTCTTTTTCTGGTCAAGATTGGCTGGTAGATAACCTCCATGCTGGATTGTTGGTTCTCACAAATGATTATACACAAAGACATTTGTACCCAAAATACATCTAGTTTGTTATGATCTCAAGATAATACTTCCGCCAGAGAGAGAGAGAGATAGAGAGAGAGAGAGGGAGAGAGAGAGAGAGAGAGAGAGAAATATAAACAATTTGAGGGTTTTTAAGATCACACATTTTTATGTCTGTTCTATTGGCTTCTAAAAACTCCAGTTCATAAACTTCTCAGTATGCTATGAAATCAGGCGGTTCCTCTTGATTCTATGTCCACAAATTCCTATGCATATCACATTTGAACTCTTATCCATATAATAGCTAAGTCTAGTTTGTACATCTGGCCACGGGTGGGGTGTTTTAAGACTTCCATAACGAAACGAAAGTTTACATACAGATATGTCTAATAAAACATATCTATGGAGATAAACAAGCTATGAGAAAAGGGGTATATTATATTCTGTTTTGAAAGGTTCATATCACTACAACCACCCTATAAGCAAATATATGCCCCAAAGATTTACTGAAATACCAATAGCATCAGCTACTATTTTACAATCAAATATTTTTTACCTAAAACCTGCTTACTATAATATCTTGTCATGTCGACCCTGTTTATGACTCCGCACTTCTAACAAAACCGGATGTTAGATTCTTGAACACCTTAGCCATTGTCATTCTGACCTCGTTTACGACTCGGCATTCCTGACAAACCCATATGTGTAATCCTTGACACGTTAACAGAAAGCAACACCGTTTCATGGTGTTCAGGAGTAAAACGAATATCGTCCATACTCTGGTCATATAAACAAATGGGCATGTGCAACTTTAGCTATGGTGTTCTCTCCTTATCTCCAACACTGACCAACAAAGATATACTTTGAGAAGTAATGGAAATAAATCGGTGATTTTTTTAAACAACAAATATTCAATATTTATTAAGTCGAGCTTAGTCATACGCAAGGCCAAGCATGTAAGAGTCTTTCTGGGTATTTATAGGACACGTTTACTAGCCACTTCATTATGGTTTTATCCTTTATGAAGTTTTGAAATAATCATTTATTTGAATGCCAGATTATTTGAACCAATTAAATGCATTTTATGCTTTTATTTATGCATTCTTTTATTTAAGTCAGCACTTATCAAATCTAAAAGCTACTCGAGGATAAGGGTTAACAAGATGTATGGATTGTCAGTTGAATGATAAAGAATATTATGAGAGGATTGAAAATGATGAATGGAATGAACAGAATTTGATTAGTTATGCAGACGGTTTATGACAAGTATTTGTTGACATAATTTGAAGACGGCCATGTTGTATTCTGCAGGGAAGCAGTCCGTGGTAATGTGTTCCACACACGGTAGGTTTTGGGAAAGAAACTCTTTTCATAGAAATTCTGCCTAATGCTAGGAACACTGAGGAAATGGAAATTGCTTTTCAGTTGTGATAGGAAGATGGGTTCTTGTTGTAAATGTCTTAGATGGAGGAACGAGAGGTTGGAGCTCAGTCAAGCACTTTTCACCCACTATATTGTGAAGTCGATTTTGGACTCTGTCAAAGCAAGAAAGGGTGCTCTGAGCAGCACCTCCCCATGTTGGATAATGTGAGGTCGAATGCATGTTGAAGTGGACTAATGTGTGGGGGACCGTTTGGTTTTGCTTGCACGATTTAGTGCAGGTGAACCCGTACAACCGAGTGCAAAATAGGGCATAGGGCTGTTCTCACAGTCGGAGCTCACAAGTGTTGACAGGGAATCCACGTTGACAAGACCTCAGGTAAAGGGTCAAGGTGCACCTGAGCATAGGGATTCTGTGACGTCACAGACTTTTGTGTGGGAAACAGAGTTTTGTGAGTCTGGTTTTTGGAAGCAAGCTGAACAGACGTATTTCTCTATGTAGTTCGAAGTGAAACGGGGAATTTATTTCTCTAAGAGAATACACCCATGAGATTCCTTCTTCCCCCCTCCTCGAATGGCTAAGGACTTAAGCTAGGAATTAACTACGATAAAGTAGTAATTTGATCTCTCTCTTAACGTTAGTGAAACATCTCCCAGAGCGACTGTAAACTGACGCCTGAATGAAACTAATCAAAATTTAAAAGATTGTTTGCCTCCTGAGTCGTGTTAGGAAGGTTTTTGTTGCAGACACAGCGGACGGCGATGTTCACGGCAGTATAGAAATGAAGACGCCATCCAGACGACACCCCTCCACGACGAAATTAAAGACTATGCAACCCCCAGATCTGGCAGCCGTACTTCATCTTAGGACGTATCTGACTCTTATATAGGTAGAGGATTGCATCAGTAGTCAGGTATTTTCTGGAGCAGTAGTATCATCTAACCAGTTTTGTAGCAACCTTAGCAACAGATTGTATATAAGTCTCCCATTTTAGATCCTGAATGAAAGTAAGTCCGAGGAGCTTATCAAAACAAAGGGGCTTTCTCAAAGAGGTAGCCATTTGTTTTGACTGTAACAAAACAATAAATCTGAGCATTGGGAGTGAAAGAAGAACATTTTGGTTTTCGAGGTGTTAAAAGTAACTGTTTTTCCTATAGCATTACATGCTCTAGATTGGAAGAGAGAGAATAAGCAAGACCTTTGTCATCAGTCCTCTGCCATAGATAGTTGTGTCGTCTGCATAAATGTCAACAAATGATCTCAGAATATAATTTGAAAGATCATTAATGAAGGTCAGTTACTTGTGCAAGAGCATATATGTTTTTATTCGATCAACACTATACAATTGTTTGATCTACTATCGGTACCTTCGGTTTTATGGAAATACTAGAAACACATGTTGGCTCATGAAGCAATCACATTTGGTATCTTTAACACTGTAGGTTGAGTTTCTACTGTTTCTGTAAAACCGAAGGTACCAATGGAAGATCTAACTAATGTATAGTGTCCATTGGCTTATATATATATATATATATATATATATATATATATATATATATATATATTATAATATAAAATGAAGTAATAAAATAAGGTGTCAACTAAATTTTATTAGAATTCAAAGTTCATGCAAAGCATCCTTAAGTCCTTAGCTCATGAGTTTTCAAAGATAATTCTTCTCTTCAGAGGACCATTACCGCAGTTATACTACTACAGGCAATAAAATTACTCTTTGAAAATATATAAAATTATATACACAAATACATAAAAATACATATCATCAAACATATCAATCCAAAAACATACTTTTGTTGAATCCATACAGTCCATCCAGGTCATACAAGTTGAGAAGCATAATCAGGAAGGACATTACTCCAAGATACAAACAGCAGTCATTTTATATTATAATATTAATGCTCTATCCAGTATATTGAGCTTCAGTTTTTTATCCGGATGTTTCACTAATTATAAGATATTAGTTGACGCTTATATCTTTTGTTGGATTGCTTCATATATATATATATATATATATATATATATATATATATATATATATATATATATATATATGTCAGTTTTGAAAACATTTTGAAATTATGTTTTATATATACATTAAAACACTTGCACACTTTATTTCAAATAAAATCTGTGTTCTTCTTTCCTTGTGTGTGTGTGATGATATTTGTATGAAATATCCTTTTGTATATCTATTTGAATGTCTATTTTCTACAGACATTTTCTTTTTAAAGACAGATATTTTATTTGTGTACTTATGAGATCTTTATATATATACATATATATATATATATATATATATATATATATATATATATATGTGTGTGTGTGTAATGCAATCTTTGATATAAATATTCAAGTACATACATTTGTTAAATTTGAAAGAAATCAAAAAAAATTCTGAGTCATCTGAAAATGTTTAATTTTATTATTGCTTTGTATTCATTTTTTTGTTTACTTTAATTATAAAAAATGGATCACTTCCAATTATTAAATCTCGTCTATTTAATGAGATCTCGTGGGAATTACGTATAATAAGCTTGATAATACAAAAAAATGCTTTCTTCAAGTCAAATCATCTTCTGATTATTGACACTTTTGGATGGGAATTCAAAAAAACTGAAATAATACATAAAAAAACTTGCGGATGTAAAGAAAAATATTTCGAAGAAGAATTTCAATTTTGAACAGCTTGGGATTTAGTTTCACATCAATTGGTATGTCAAAATAAATTGATAATATATATATATATATATATATATATATATATATATGTGTGTGTGTGTGTGTGTGTGTGTGTGTGTACCGGAAATATTTCATTCTGGTTTTCTTTGGAATTACATGTAATATTTCAAATTAATTCTTAAAAAAAAAAATAACAAGTATATTGATATGGCAATGTTTGCCTTCCCTTTCTGGAATTCAATATATTTTTTTCTCTTTTAAATAAACTATTGAATCATTCTAACAAGTTCTGGAATCATCTTTGAAAACTAAAATTCTTTTAGAAAAAGCAAGGCAATGATTGAATAATGTAAATATTTTCAACATTTTTAGCTCTTTTTTAAGGAAGGCAGATAGGGAAGGGGAATAAGGATTATAATATATTTAAAATAAGCGAGTCTTTTAAATAGGAATTTGCATTCTTTTCTAGGGGATACCCATAGTGAGTTGGAGATTAAATCATATGTTTCCCTCATCCATGTTCACCCTCAAAACACCCAGGGTACTTGGTCTGTAAGATTTTCAAATCAGGTTTCATTGTTTTCTTTTACAGCATAGTAACCCTTTTGGCGTTATTTAATGTTGAATCCAGTTATTTTCTCTAATGATTTTATGCTTGAAATTCTTAATATTTTCAAATATTTAGCATATGAATGATTCGTAGATTAATTTGTTTCATAATTATTATTAATTTATTATAGTAGTTTATAATTGTACGCCATAATCACATTGACGCACTGGTTCTTATTTGATCACTAGAGTTAAGCGACATTAAGCCTGGTCAGTACCTGATGGGTGACGCTGTATGTCATTTTCTCTGACCGTGATATACATGTGGTTGGAAACTGCACGTGCATTTGATATTCCCTGGAAATTTCCTCCTTCAGTAGAAAGCTTACTCAACTTGCCCAGGGTGAATATCACACCAGGTATTACCGAATGTAAAAAAATCTGTAATTGTTAAATTCTATTTAACATAGATGGGACCCTGACAGATACTACCATATTCGGTCCAAGTGGACCTAGGAGAAATAGTAACCAAAGGGATGATACCCCCATTCCCAAAGCTCTCAACAACGGATGTAGTTTTGTGTCATACCCAGGACGGTTGGGGTAGAGAGAGCTTGAGTAATTGATAGGGTTTGGAAATAGGGTAGTCAGAAAAAAAGGGAAAAGTGCAGGGAACGATGGATTATAAGTGGTGGCGTGGAGTAGGAAGGGAACACATTGCTCAAATGTGTCCAAAGAAGTTTAGTGTTGTGCCCGGTACCATCAAAGTAGGAGAAAGGTGTCACTATTTACTTGCCTGTCCACAAGGGCAGAGTTAGACACAAGGTCTGTTTTCAATGCGGGGGAAATCCAGCTCCCCAAAAAGGGGAAGTCTGGATTGGGACAAAAATAAAAATTGCCTGAATATAGAAGGACTTGTCAGAGGACAGAAACAGATGAAGCATAGTATCAGAACAGATACTACAGTTTGCTAATAGCAAAAGGTCAATCAGTAGGTGAATGGTGTCAATGACATTTGACGATATTACTGAGATGAGATATTAATGCTTGTTTGCTTGCATTATTTTTCACTGTTATCGTTATCTTGGTTGTTGTTATTTTCCAATCTACTCTCCGGTCTTCTTCAGGTGCTCTTAGTCATATACAGTAACCATTCAGAAATTTTGAACATACCCCATTATTTTGTCCAATATGATAGACTGATTTCATTCTGTATTCCATGACTTTTCTCATAGTCCCTATTTAATTGCCTCCCCACGAGGGCAGAGTTAGATACAAAGTTAATTTTTAATGTAGAGAGCATCCAGTTTCACCAAAAGAGGCACTTTAGATTGGGACGAAAATAAAAATACCTTCAGTCTAAAAGGATTTCTACTTTACTATGCAAGGACAAAAAATAATGACGTATAGTATCAGAACACATACTGCACTTTGCTCCTAGCCAAACTTTCTAGGAATTCCAAATAGAATTTTTTATTTAATCCACCCACTTTCAGATATCTTGAAGAAATTGATGAAAAAATTGAATAGAAATTTACTGATTGGAGATCTTTTGCTTTTGTTTTTTACTAATGAGTCACCACTTATCAAGGCCAAAAGCTACCCTAGGATAAAGATTAACAAGATGTATGGATTGTCAGTTGAGTGATGATGTATATTATGAGAGGATTTCAAATGATGAATAAAATGAACCAAGTTTGATGACTTATAGGGACGGTTTATGACAAATGTTTAATGCCACTGGATTTGACGACGACAATGTATTAGTCTGTAAGGGAGCTGTCCCATAGTAATGTGTTACACAGGTGGGAATTCATAGAAATAAACTGTTCATAGAAATTCTGCCTGATTCTAGGCACACAGAAGAAAATAGGATAATTTTTTTTCAGGATACTATGAAGGCCACATACTCCAGGTTCAGGTCCTGCCTGAAGGATGTGGTGATGCCTCACAGTGGCTTATTTGAGCAAACTGTATTCAGAAAAAGAGTCTTTAAAAGATGCAGTTTGCATTTTATAAATACATAAATTATTGGGCAAGATATGACGTTTTTTCTTTCCTTTCCCAACACCCTATATATATATATATATATATATATATATATATATATACATACTATAAATATTTTTTAAATAATAAAGTGTTTTTTTCACCTACAGACGACGTTGTTTCAGGCTCTCTTACTTTCATCATTGTAGGGTGGCCGTTGCAAGCTATCGCATGGGCTCGAACGGAGTTCGGAGATTCAGACTAGACTCATGAGACAAACGCTTAGGACCGCACGGCCCGAGAAATCGACACAGACAGTAATTGAAATTAAGATACACTTACCCATGAGACAGGAGAAGTGTCTTGTTGTCTACAGTGTTCAATGCTCGAGCAGAACTTGGTTTCAAACATGGCTCTACTTTTAAGACTATTACATCTTTAAATAGGCTTTTAACTATAAATAGTTTTTAAATATTAAAGTGTTTTTTCACCTACATACGACGTCGTTTCAGGTTCTCTTACTCTCGTTGCAGCAAAATCAGACACTTGATAAATAGAAAACGATATAGGCAATATAAAGTTATATATGCAGAGACCCGACAGTTAATTTAGCAAGAGTTAGAGTTATATACTACATTTCTTTTCACTGTAACCGCCCGCACGATGGAAGCCTTCAGAGAGTCGACCGTTTTGTGGGCGTGCTTGTTGGTATTGGCCTCGATCACACTCCAGAAGATATAGTAAAGGGGGTAGATGTCGGGTGCAAAATGCGGCCACAAGTCTGGTGAGCAGTGGTGAGTAACATTTTTGAGCAAACACGCCTGGGTCGTCTTGGCCTTGTGTGCTGAAAGACGTAGGGGCGTTCGGCCGTGATCTTGTCCATCCAGGGCTTAACTACATTCCTCAGCACTTCCTGGTATTTCGTTTACTTTTTGTCAAGTGTCGAATTTTACTGCAACACCCTCTGTGTGTATATATATATAAATATATATATATATATATATATATATATATATATATATATATTATATTTTTAATGCTAGGAATAAAACTGAAACTGACTGTATTATTGATTATAGTAGAAAGGTAATACTATTATTTTGAAACTGCCAATAGCCATTGACATTTTCCTTTTAGGAATTATGTTTGCCTCAGTAATCATTCTAATAATATTTACCGTTATAATTCACTTAAATGCCAATTTCTGTCGCTTTTGCTCAATTTAATGTCACCTCCAATCTATACAATTTAGATCAAGGCGAGCAAAGTTCCCTAAATTATTGCTAAGTTTTCTTTCCTTTTTGCTTTCGTTTTAGTTCGGTTAGTTCTCAGAGACTACGGAACCTCTTCCTGGAGCTAACACTTGATTTGTTTATCAGTTGCATATAAGTATATATATATACTCTTTTTTTAAATTTTTATTTTCATTCGTTTGCTGGAGACGGGGCATTCTTCCAAATGCCATACGATCACCCGCTATTTACAGACTCCAACCGAGAGCTCTTTTCAGGATTCTGGCTGTTCCCTTGAGTGCAGTTGTTTGAATTTCTCTTGCACTTGGTTCACCAGGTATACTTGCTAAATACTTTTTCAAGTTCTTCTTCATGAGTCCAGTGGCTCCTATGATAACTGGAATAATAGAGATCTCTTTGAGGTTCCAGTTTCTTTTCATATCATACATTAGACCCTGATATTTTGTTATTTTCTCTCTTTCAGCTCTATTTAGGCCCCCATCATTAGGGACACTGACCTCAACCAAAGTTGCCACTCCCTCTCTCTCTTGTTCCATCCGAGTGTTCATTTAAGGATCCTCCATACTTCTCCAACCTTGAGTAAGTAAAGCAGTGAGGAATAATTTTCTTCTCCCCAATGGACCACTTAACTATGTTTATTGACTTCCTCTGCAAGAGGTTAGACACAAGGTCAGGTAAGAAGTGCACTCTGGTCTACAAAAAATGGCGATTAACAATAAATTAACCTCTTTGTAAAGCCGTGGTGGGTGGACCTCTAAGACTTAACAGAACCATACCTCAGCCCTACAGTAACAAAGCCACTGTCGGACTGGTTGTCGCAGACGTATCCTCGACTGGTATGAACAGCACATACTCAAGCAGTGCCAGGTAAGTGCTTAACTATTTTTTCATTGGAAAATTAGGGGTAAAAGACTAGAAATTTTCTAAAGATTATTTCTAAATTTTACTGTTATCATATTCTGTTACAGCTTAAATGAGAAATACTGTAATGAGGCTGGGTATTAAATGAATAGGTATCTAATATCGGGATTATTTATATTGTTTTATTTAAAAATGCTTATTTAAATTTTTCGATATTTTTTTTTTTTAAATACTTTTGTCCTACTCAAAAATCGAACAGTGAAAAATAAAAAATAAATTAAAAAAAAAAAAAAAAAATTTGAAAAAATATAATTATAATACTACTACTACTACTACTACTACTACTACTAATAATAATAATAATAATAATAATAATAACAACAGCAACAGCAACAGCAACAATAATAATAATAATAATAATAATAATAATAATAATAATAATAATAATAATGATGATAATAATAATAATAGTAATAATAATAATAATAATAATAATAATAATAATAATAACAATAATAATAATAATAATAATAATAATAAACTAAATAAAAACTTCTTTATTTAATCATTTTCAAACACAAAAATATACAAACGTTAGCAAAAGCAAGGACTTACTTATAAGGTACTCTTTCTCCAAACTCCCCCAAAGCCACAAAAAATAGTACGATAATTACTAACTGTGTTGTGTAGTGTTTGTTTAAAATTTTAATTCAGTTAATTCTCAGAGATAAAAGAACCAACACCTGATGTCTTCATGTGTTACATAGATATCCGAATGCTCATTCAAGGTTCTTCCCTACTTCTCAAAGCAGCGAAAAATATTTTTCTTTACTTCTTCACAATGGATCACCTAACTATGTTGTAGTTTCTTTTTCTTGTGAGCTTTGCTTGGTTTTGCTGGATTTCAGCTCAAAATTGGGGTGATATGGTGGAGTAGTTGTTATTTGGGGTAGCATCACAAGAAGATGAACCACTACTTTTCTCGTATTAGCCATGCCGAGAAGACTTTACTTGAGCTTCGAATACTATATTATTTTAAATATTATGTCAGGGTTTATTTCTAAGACAAAGTATCCTCTTATTTGGGTGTCCCGAGAAACCCCTATATAGAGAGACAAAATACACTCAAGGGTGATGTCTAGTAGGCATTCAAATTCTGTGTTGCCAGCACAATTGAGTTGAGCAAAAAATTAAACTTTTCTTAAATAAAACCCATACGACTCATCATAACTCTAACAATAACACTTACTAAAATTCCATTAATTTATATATATAAAGTTAAGTATATGTATGTGTTTACGTATTTCTATGTATAGCTTTGACTCCTAAGCTAATTAACCGATCATTATGAATTTTTTTTTAGGCATAAGGAAGCATAATGTAAGCTTAAGTTTCATGCAAAGGAGACAAAGAAGAGGTGAAAGCCCTTCGTGCAAAGTCAGATACCTTCGATTTTTGTGAAATTTTAACAATAGGTATTCGACATCAATCAATAAATATTCCCCAAATTTCAATTTTTTTAGAGTATTTTAAAAGGTTTTTACGGGGCAAAATAAATTGTTTGGGACTATTAAAAGGAATTTCCAACGCTATTGATAATGTTTAACCATTCATTTATTTCTTTATTTTTATGATCGCTTATATTGGAATTGATGTTTGAAACATGACGTAAATCATAAATCTATGACGTCACATCAAAGCTATAATTATTTTGCTAAGGTAATGTTTCAAGATCTATATATAAGAAAATCTAAATAGCTCACTTCGTAGACTGAAGATCTGAAGGTTTTGGTTTCGATTTCTGGTCAGGGTATCCGCTTTATTTGTTGGCAATTAATTATTTAGTATTAATGCAATGTTTTCTATTTCTAAAACCAGTGAAGATATTTCTTTAAGAAATTGTGTCAGAGAGACGAACAGACAGATACACACACAGAAAGTGCCCCTTATATTATTACTGGATTATAAAAAACACAAAAGAGTTACATTATATGTAAAAACAATAACTTCACACCTACAAATCGACTATCTAAAATTAAGTAGTTTACAAGATCACTTGTCCGCTTGGGAATTGTATTCCAAAAGATGACAATAAATTCAAAACATCATATATTTATTATGCTACTATCATTTTGGACGGTAGACTCACATGTCATCTATCAGACCAAAGTGTAATTATCTGAAAAAATGGTTTGATCCTTCTCTAGAAAACACTTGACTCCTGATGCAATATTCTACCTGTATAAACGCCAGATTCGTCCTAAGATGGAGTATTGCTGTCATAGCTGAGGAAGTGCTGATCTGAGCACTCTCTCTTGTCTTGACAGAGTACAGAATCGACTTAACAATCTAGTGGGGGATGATCTCTTCTCGTCCCTGCAGCCTCTTTCACACAAAACAGATGTTGCTAGCCTCTCTCTACTGTATAGTTATGTTCATGGTGGATGCTCGACTGAGCTCCAATCCATAGAACACCGCTGTAAAATATTCACAGCAAGAACTCGCCTAGCTACAACCACAGCCAGGAACTTTCCTTTTTCTCTCTCTGTACCAAAATCCGAACGGAGCTTCCACAAGCAAATTTTCTTTCCTAGAACATCTCATCTGTGGAATAAGATACAACGAGTCTGCTTCCCAACCGACTTCAGCATGGTCATCTTCAAGTCTAACATAAACAGATACTTTTTGAGCTGTCCTCTTGGAAAATCAAGACCTCTAAGTAATCTTCTGACCATTCCATTTACTATTTCCTATCCTTTCATGACGGCGACCAATGTCCAACCAGAAATCCTTTGAATCCTTATCCTTAAGTGGCCCCCCTATTATCGAGCGGTCATCTATCAGTTAAAACAAAGCCAGCAAATTGGTAATGTACACAGAATTATAATAACATTAGAAATGTCTACTTAGCAATACTAAAATTCCTAGAAAATCTTCATGGGTTAAAATATTGTTAATTTTGAAACCTTTTCTATCCAATTAAAACAACATTACTTTAATTAGTTATAATTTAGGTTTGCACATTCTTATATGTTTATAATGAACCATAATATATTCAGACTTTGTGATATAATTATGTCTATTTGTGATATAATCATGTCTATTTGTGCTTTGAAATGAATTGCATCACATGATGTCTTTTCCATGTTAGGAAGATCTTTTATTTGAGCTTTCCATATTTGATCAGACTATATGAAGATGTTTACAATCTTTCCAGAAGATAACCAACGTTAGTCGAAGGCTTAATAAATAAAGGAAAAATAAAGAAATTTCAAGAAAACAGCATGACCTTTTGAAAATAGCTAATGTATTTTACAGTCTGACTTATGTGGAAGGTTTAATCTGGAGAGTATAGAGGGATCTGTGAAGAACAGGAGACTGGTTTGGTCACATTGAAAGAATGGATGAGAATGAGATAGTAGGTGTAAAACAGTTGAGGTAGCAGGGTCAGTTGGTAGGAGAAGACCAACGAAAAAATGCCAGGGAGTGCTAAGGATGGATTTTAGAGGAAGAGGGATACATAAAGACCTGGCCAAAGATGATGATGATGATGATGATGATGCTGGTGATGATGATGATGATGATGATGATGATGATGAGTTAAGTAACGTTGTTAGAATTTTGAAAAGGATGGCCAACTGACTAAATAGATACAAAATATCGATCTTATTTAATGAAATATGATTGAATAAAATATATATGCCTATTGAGCCTTCAATACATATTAACACTGGCTAGGTTTGGCCTCGGTTGTTTCTGTTATGGTATGTCAACTTTTTCTAGGTTATGTAATACCAAAATGCAATATCTATTAAAAACGATTTCATTACTCCACAAGGTTTGTTTGTTAGTTTGTATGTGTATTTCGTTATAAACCGGTGTATGTGTAGTAAGGTTAGGTGTTAGGTGTGTAAAAATAATGTTTTATTAATACAAAATTCCACATAAGGTTAGTTTAAGCAAGAAGATGGAATTTTCAATGATAAGTTATGTTAGAGTTAGAACTACACGTAGAGGAAGTTGCGTTACGAACACAAACTCTGAAGTGAGACGTGGCGAAGTAGAAAGGAATGTCTTTCTCTTTGGCCGTTGAACTGAGAGGATTTGGTTGGCTTTTTCAGAGCTCTGTTTTTGTCTGCCCCTCCAGGTAGGGAGCGATGGGAATATGTAATTTTACAGTGGTGTAAATGAATAAAACATCAAAGAGCATGTTGCCATTAAATAAGAATATTGTTGGTGTTATTCTTTAAATTGTCATCCATTATTACAGCTGCAAGAAAAGAGAGGAAGATAGATGCTGCTATCATCACAACCAGATAAGAAGAAAGTGAATAAGTCTGTTTCTGCTGTTAAAACATCAAAACAATAATGGTTACTGTCACCACTGCTGAGAGACGTCACTTTCCACTGATCCAACTACTATGTGTCTACAAGAGAGACGAACGGTGGTTTCTGTTCACAACATAATGCTAACCAAGTGTTCACAATGGGGATGAAAGAACTCCTTCATGTAATGCTATCATCATCATAATCATCATGTTCGGTTTAACGTCAATTTTACATGCAGGCGTGTGTTTGACGGTTTTTAAAAATTGACTTCTAAACTAACCTATCTCTGGCCAGGTCTTTACTCATCCGTCTTTTCTTCAAGTACATCCTTATCACGTCCTTCCCCTGCCAACATACCCCACCACCTAAACTCTTCTACATCTACTAACCCAAGAACTATCATCCATTCTTTCAACGTTACCATACTAACGAAGTCTCCTGTTCTCAACACATCTCTCTATACTGTCCAGATTTTATGTTACACATTACCCATTACCATGGCAAAAACTACTGAACCGACTTCCACAAAATTTGGTGGAAAGTTGACATGTTATGGACTGTCATCTTGTCTTCCACTTATTTGTGGTTGAAATGCATGGCTTGAGATCAATGGATGAATATTCATGATATTTATATGCTCAATTCTGAAACTTCAACCGGATTATATCATAAATTCCTAAAACTTGTTAATTACCATTTCTTTATGTCAGTGGTTCTGGAAAAAAATCGATGCAGATCGGATTCCTCAGGCATCTCACCTCCACTATAAAAAATCCTCTCTCTTCTTACACAGGATCTTGCTCAACCAATCAGAACATTTGGTACTTCTGAACTAATAAAAGATTTTAGTATCTCTGAACCAATCAATGCCTTTAGTATTTTTCAACCAGTTAGAGACTTTGATATCTTTCAATCAATCAAAACCTTTGGTATTTCTCAACCAATCAGAACCTTTGGCAGGCTCTGAGTGGTTGAAATATATCAACGGTTCTGATTGGTTGAGAGATACTAAAGTCTCTGATTGGTTGAAAGATACCATAGGATCTGAGGGGTTGAAAGATTTCAACCCCTCAGATCCTATGGTATCTTTCAACCAATCAGAGACTTTAGTATCTCTCAACCAATCAGAACCGTTGATATATTTCAACCACTCAGAGCCTTATGTATATCGTAACGCCCATTCTGTATCTAACAACATGACTCACAGAAAAATCAATTATGTTTGGCATTGATCAGAAGAACAATGTTGATAATATATTTAAGTTTTTTGTTTAAATGAGCATTTATTTAATTCTTTTACCCAACAGATTTAATTAAAAATTAAAAATGAAACCAAGTTACATTGAGTTTTAGCAAAACGAGAATATTTTTTAGAGTTAAAGAACAAAGAACATTTTAAAATCTAAAATAATTTATGATAAAATTCAAGATAAATAAATTGTCATCATTTTATAAACTGTTCTGTAAGTTTTAATAATGTTTTTTGTAAAAAAAATGAAGATTAGTCATATGTCCTTCCAAAACAAAATTATATTAATTTTCTTGAAATCTCTGTAGTTGCGTGTTGGTTTATGAAAGTAAAGACGTGTTTTTGGTAATTTTAACTAAATGTTACCTGTGACCTGTATTTGAAACTGGATTAGGTATTCAAATAATTTAAGGTTTTTCTTCCTATGTTTAATGTATTAATTAAAGTATTATTATAATCAATGCATGTTATGTTTTATTTTGTTAATTATTATTTTATTTCATTTGTTTTATTTATTATTTCTTTAAATTTTTACACTTGAGCCATGGCTGAATTATGCACTCTACTAAGAGCCATTCTTGCTTTCATTTATTATTCCGAGTTTCATTTAATTTAGTAACATTTATTTTACTATTGCCTTTCGTTCAACAATAAAAAATAAATTTCTTTAATTTAGTAGTTTTTATTTTTACTGTTAAGCCTTGGTCAAAAGTGAACTGATTTTCGCAAAAGAACGATTAAACTTTTGCTTGCTGAAGTTTATAAAATTGTCGAAGAAAAAGCATATAGAAAAAGGCGCACAAAGCAGAGATAAAATGATATTGTATGTATTAAATAAATACAGGAAATGTCTGTAATTGTATTTTCTGACTTAATTAAAGATCAACAATGAGATGTGCCCATTTAACGTGAGATAATCCCTTGAATGCATCAGATTCAAAATGAAGTGAAAGTCATTTGGGTGTTGACTGATGGGCGATAATATTCAAAAGGTGAGAGTAAGGTTTCTCACTGTCTTTTCCCTGGTAAAACGGCTTTCATAACAGAACGGACAGATGGATTTTTGCATTCAGCCAGACAAAATTCAGTGTCTGTTGATTGGTCAAGGAGAAGTGTCTTAACCAATCAAATAAGACTATTTGGAGATTCAAGGAAGGCAGTTCATCGTCATACCGGACAAAATGAGAACATTATTTGGGAGAAAAGGGGATGTAGCCCTTTTTTAATGGAATTCTATTTATAAATGATTTATTGAACACCGGATGAATTTTTAGTCATAGGTGAGAGGGATGTGTGTGAGTACATACCCTTCCAATGACATTAATGCTTTAGTCAAAAATAATAGATCTGACAAGATTTGAACTAAACTTACCAGTTCATGTAGTAGACCATTTTTTGTTCACAGCCAACCCTAACCCTAATCTAAAACAGTAAAAAAAGAAGGACAAACTCAATGAAAATATCAAGGAAGAAAGAAAGAAAAGGTATAATCTGAAGAAAAAAGAAAAAGTATTATTGGAATAGAAATCTCAAAAAAAAGGTATTGTGTGAAGGAAGAAATAAAGAAAATAAAAAAGTATTATGGGAAAGAAAATATCAAGAAAGAAAGAAAAATTAGCATGTGGGGAAAAATATCAAGAAAAAGAAAAAAGTTTTATAGCAATGAAAATAGCAAGAAAGAAAGAAAGAAAATTATCATGTGAAGGAAAATATGAAAAACAGAAAGAAAAGCATCATGGGAAGGAAAATAGCAAGAAAGATAGAAATAAAAGTTATCATGGGAAGAAAACTATTAAAAAAAAGATGCAAAGAAAAAGTTTCATGATTCCTATGAATTCCAAGCATACGAAATTATCAAGAACGAAAGAAAGAAAAAGTATCATTGTTAGGAGAAATTTAAAAAGAAGAAAAAAGTATCATGCGCAGAAAAATATCAAAAGAGAATGAAAGAACGAAAAATATCATTGTTAGGAAAATATCACAAAAGAAAGAAAGAAAATGTATCATGGGAAAGAAGTATCACTGAAAAAAGATAAAGAATAAAAAGGTTATTATTTTTAATGTTTAAATCAAACAATGCGAGCCTTTATAAGACTTGTGTAATAAAAATGTGAATTGTAAAAAATTAAATAAAAATAAAATATTTTTCAGCTTTATTCATTGAAAAAAAGGGCATTTTTTGTTTGATCTGAATTGAATAATTAAAACATTGTAAATGGAAAAAAAATTTAAAACGGAGACATCAAAGCGACTCAAACTGTTATACAACTGATTACTCAACTAATTATGGAAAAAAAATATTAAAAACTAAACAACGTAGAGAATTAGAAACATGGCAATCCTGTTGCTAAAATTAAAAATAGAAATGTAAAAAATGAGAGATTGAATGACAGATGCTTAACAAATAGCATGCGATAAAAATAAATTAAATATTATCCCTATCCCCCAAGAAATATTTTAAATGTCTCTATTTATTTGCTTTTTCACAAGAGCTAAGTTAGAGACGAGGTCGGTTTTTTAATGCTCAGCTCACTAAAAAGGGGCACTTGAATTTTTTTTGGTGGTTTTTGGCCTTTTGGCTAAGATCAAAGTGTAGTATCTGTTCCGATGGATACTGCACGCCTGTCCTGTGCAGTTCTAGGAGGTCCACCCTCCCAGGCTTTGCCTCCCCTCTTTGGGGAGGAGTAAGTTTATTGCTTACTGTCTGAGGCGCCCCTACCGGGGAATGCCGACGGGGCTGCCCAGGCAATTTTTAAATGGCCAGAGTGCTCACCTCTCGAGCGCTGGCTTTTCAACCCCCACTTTCCGACCCGACCTTGGGTCACATCTTACTTGTGGGAGTAGGATAAAACTGGCCTTGTGCCTAACTCCTGGAGAGGAGTAAATAATACTTGAATTTTTTTTGGTGGTTTTTGGCCTTTTGGCTAAGATCAAAGTGTAGTATCTGTTCCGATGGATACTGCACGCCTGTCCTGTGCAGTTCTAGGAGGTCCACCCTCCCAGGCTTTGCCTCCCCTCTTTGGGGAGGAGTAAGTTTATTGCTTACTGTCTGAGGCGCCCCTACCGGGGAATGCCGACGGGGCTGCCCAGGCAAATTTTAAATGGCCAGAGTGCCCACCTCTCGAGCGCTGGCTTTTCAAACCCCACTTTCTCGACCCGATCTTGGGTCACATCTTACTTGTGGGAGTAAGATAAAACTGGCCTTGTGCCTAACTCATGGGGAGGAGTAAATAAAACTCTGAATTAGGACAAAAGAATTGTATTAAAACATAACAGAATAAATACTAGATTTTGATCTTAGTCCGAAGGCCAGTTAAGAATTCACCATTCTTCCCACAAAAGACTGAATGCAACCTTTTGACTAGAAGAAATATGTACTATCTGTTCTCACTACGCTCTTAGCAGATTACTCTTTGGCAATTACTCTGTGATTATCTAGGATGTGTTTAGCTACTCAGACTCTCGTATTGAGTTTAAAACTTAATCTCTTCTGCCCGGGGTCTCTGTCCCCTATGTCTAGCCAACTTTAGGGAAATTTGTCTTTCTGCTCCTTTTGGGCAATCTTTTGTACATTAACTCTTTATTGTTTTCTATTTTTGCAGTTGGTACCATTCCAAGCTCAGATTAAGCAGCTGGCAGACTTCAGTAGACTGATACCAGTAGACGGTCTCGAACTTGGTCTTGAGGTAAAAACGCTGATCGGTAAAACACAGGAGTGCTGCACTCTCTACAGTACAGTATCTGTGTTGGAGGGTACTATACTCGGTACCACTCCAGTTGGGTCGATGTCCATGTCGGGAGTGCTACACCGGTAGCACCGCACTTGGGTTGATGTCCATGTCATGAGGTACTACACCCGATAGCACCCCAGTTGGGTTGATGTCTGCGTCGGGGGGAGGGGAGACATCTGGTAGCACCCCAATTGGGTCAATGTTTGTTTTGAGACCATCCAGCTTCATAAGGTGGCCACACACCAAAGGCACCTTGATCTCGATTCAATTCGGGAGGTGGATCTGCCATGAGCACCACATCCTGGGTGGTACTGTCGCTAAGTGTTCAAATACCCCCAGGCTCAGGTAAAGCCTACCCATTTGGTATACAAAAGAAAAAATGGCCGTCCATGGACACTGTCAAGGGAAGTTTGTTAAAATGGGGCTCGTGGAGGGAACAAAGCTACATTGTTGGCACTGCCAGTAGCAGAGCCATATGTATCAAGAAAGTTCCAGAGAAGACCCCTGCTGCTCGCCCCCTCCCCCCCCTCAGCCGGGAAACATGTTGCTACAGCAGCACTATCGGCCTCTGCAGCAGCACACACCAATAAGAAGGGCTGGAGCACGGTTGCAAAAAGGAGTAAACAGGTACCAATCGTCCTCTCCATCCCAAAGATACCTGAACTAGAAAGGCGCCCCCCACGAATCCTTTGGAAAAAAGGCAGATGTTCCCCAAAGAGCCGTCCAAACCAAAGATACAGCCACAACAGTAAACATTAAGACGACAGCCACTCTGAAGAGAAAACTTACAGTCGCTTCATCAGAATCTCAGGGGGAAATCAAAAGCGATGAGGAAGAGACAATTATGAAAGTCGATTGCTCCAGTTATGTGATAGAGGTGAGCGAGGACACATAGAAGAGAAAGAGAGAGAAATATAAGAAGAAAAGGAAGCTGAGTCCCACTCTACGTCCCCAAGAAAACAGTGAAAAAAAAAGGATTACAGAAGAGACAATCTATACTGCCCCCCCCCCCCTCAATTCCAAATCCCCAACTTCTACCCCGGCTGAGCAAAATACTCCCCCCCTTTTTAATACCCCCTCAGCTTGTTCTAGCTCTCAATTCTTAAACAGATAAAAAATATAAGATCCAGGACAAGTTAAAACCGAAAAGACTTTTTGCCCAGGGAACGTATATGTGAAGCTGACCCTCTGCACGCGATAGCAGTTCTTACCATACAGCAGAGGATACACCTAAAACCATTTCAACAGTTTAAGCAGGTCCGGGAACTAAATATTTCAAACTCAAAGAACGTTCTAAAACTCCCCCTAACTCACAACATTCTTGAGACCAAAGCAGTGCGGTTGCACAAAATGTTTATGGAGGATGGTGGGGGCCGTAAGGAGAGGGGTGATTCTGGGCTTGAAATCAGTCTAAGAGAGATCATCTATCTTTAAAGCGACTCTCTGTTAAGTGTGAAGGATGGGTCCCGATTTATGTTCACCCCTCTTTATATAGTGCAATCAAATTAACGTTTCCCTTAGATGTCAGGTGTGCTGCCCAAGACAGGTGAGTTACAGTGGAAGTCTTAAATGGCAGTTTTGAACAGACTTGGGCGTCATCACCCTAGAGGATTTCAGACCAATGGTCGACACTGATAAGGCATCATGGCCTTATATCTTGCGAATCATAATGTTAGTCTCAAAGCAGAGCTGTTCACATCATAGATGCGGCTGCACTTGACGAGACCAACTTCGATTGTCATGTCCTGTCTAGAAATTTCTGTGTCTTTTCAGCATATGGCAATCATTGGGGTGGTGGTGTCTCCTTGCTAGTTAAACGTAAACGCCACTAAACGTAATTCATATGGCAGGCTTGTCATGACCAATATTACCGATCATAAATGTGAGTTTAGGATTATAGTGTTTCGTGCACCCAGCACCACTCGGGGTGGGTTTCCTTTTTTTCGGCGGTTGGAGATGTTGATCATGGGTTTGAGGCAGATAGTGTAAATGGGTGATTGAAATGGAATCCTTAATTCCAAGATAGAAAAAGTCGGAGGGTTAGTGGGTTGGATAGGTGAGAAAGCAGTCTGTCTGACCTGATGGCTGGATGTGATCTTGTCGACAGATTTCGTCTGGATCACTCACATTAGTAGTGTGCCTTCTTATCTAAATACATATCTGATAAAGAATTTTAGTTAGAAGGGACGATGAATTTATATCATGTCCCACGTTCCACTGGTTATGCCAATTAAACCATAAATTGGTTATGGCTCAGTTGAGATTATGCGATAAGCCTAGAGTACTGGAAGTTGAATACCTTGTTGCTGGAGATATGTGAAAAGCTAGCATCCCTTATTCAGTGGGCAAAAGTGGAGGTCAATTTAATTCAGTAGGAGTAAGTGGTGAGTTAATTTAAAAGCTAAGATTATAAGTTTTTCGTCAGATAAGGGCAACGTCTTTTTCTAAATAACGTCAAGCCGAAAACATGCTTAGAAACTAAATTGACCTAGGTCGTAGCTGGTGGAGGGGCGGGGGGATTCCCTAACCATAAAACTAGTTAAGGAGGACCTCAAACATAAGACTAGAGAGCGTTATGAAGGTCAGATAGTTAGGGCTAGGTTAAAGAAAGTATCTAACGAAGCCATGAACTTTGACACTGTTGAGTGTAAGGAAGAACTTTGTCTTGGTAATTATAGGTACATTCCAAAATTTAAGAACCCACATGAACATACCCTGGAGATTTGTGAGGAATTTCGGAAGCACTTTGAGGAGCACTTCATCAAACTGCCCAGACTCCGCATCCAGGAGTTTGGCAACTATTTAGCTGA
Organism: Sepiola atlantica; assembly: GCA_963556195.1. NCBI lineage: Eukaryota > Metazoa > Mollusca > Cephalopoda > Sepiida > Sepiolidae > Sepiola > Sepiola atlantica. The sequence goes on along the minus strand of OY744515.1, from coordinate 49,614,643 downwards.
CTCTCCCGCCTCGATGCGACTGGAACAGCTCGTTGTGATGGAAAGGTTATGGTGTGTTATGGTGTGTTACGGTGTGTTACGGTGTGTTACGGTGTGTTATGGTGTGTTATGGTCTTTGCTGCATTGAAGAAGGTCAGCTGCAACAAATCATCAGGACTTGATGGTCTGCCCTACGAATTGTTTTAGAGGCTGTCGCACATGTTCGTTCCTCTTATGACGATGTGTTCAACCATTGGTTTTATCAGAGCTCAGTCCATGGTACGGTCACCAAGTGAGTGGTCATACTGCTGAAGAAAAAGGATGGGCATGGAGAGGATGAATTACATGATTATAGGCTTAACACAGAGTTTAACATTTTGGGTAGGGTTCTTGCGAACCGTTTGGAGGTTGTTGGTTGATTGGTCAAGCCTGATCAGAACTATGCTGTGAAGGAGAGATCAATTCAGAACAATTTGTATCTGGTTCGCATGATCATAGAGGGTTTCGAAAATTACAAATAAGACACGTTGATCAATTTTGATCAGTCCAAAGCTTTCAACAGGTTCGACAATTTCTGAGATCTGTTTAGAGAGCGACAGTTTTAATCCAGACTTCCACCAATAGCTTCCTATTTTGTATCGCTAGCCGACGGCAGTGGTGCAAATTAATGGGAAGTGGTCAAAATCGTTTGCAGTTTCTTGGTCTGTTCGACATTGTTGTCCGTTGTTGCCCCTGCTTGATGTTGTTGTATTGGAACCCTTCTGTTGCTGCTTACAGGGCGGGCTGGCAAATCTGGTCCTGCATTGGATCACTTGGCCTGACAGAGGACAAGCCAAGATTTCCGGGTACACTGATCATGTCGCTGTCTTTGTTTCTAGCTCTCCCAGACATTCAAGCGGTGATTAAAGCATTTGCACATTACGAAAGAATTACAGGCGCCGTTATTAACTGAAGCAAGTCCAACGGCTTACGGTTGGGAGCCTGGAGTGGTGGAGCTGTGCTTCTGGGCTTTTTCCCCTGGTAGGATGGCCTGATCAAAATTCTTGGTTCTTGGTTCAGACTGGTTGTACTTCCCTTGCCTGCAAGTCGCTTGACGGTTTTCATGCGTCTTCTCTTCTCGCTTTTGGGAAAGAAGGGGAAACAATGAGTTAGTAGACTAGTCTGTAATCAACGTCCGTGTTTTCTTAAAAAATACACATGTTTTTATTGAGTACACCTTTCATTGAACAACAGAAGATGAAATAGATTTGTCATTCTCACATCTTTATCTCTCTCCCTTCATTTATCTACATAATTGCTCTATCCCATATATTGAGCTTTAATCATTTCATTATAAGTTCTCTAAACGTATACTTTTAGTCTCATATTTTGTATATATATATATATATGTAGTAAGCTATGAAAATATATTTAATCATTTAACTATAAGTTTAATTCTCTAAACGTATACTTTTAGTCTCATATTCTATACATATATATATATATATATATATATATATATATATATGTATAGAATATATATTTATGGCAATTAAGAGGCTCCTGCGTTTCATCCCCCGGGGGAATCTTTAGACTAAAGTGAATGGAGTTATTTTTGCCGGGTGTTTTTATATACACGGCTAGCTAGTTGACCAATCAGATTTTTTGCCAATCGTTGGCCTTCCCACGAACAAAGGTTTTGTTAGTGTTACTTCCTATATCCTGTGCTATTGTTCTGTTTTCTATAGATTGGCTTATATCCTGTTTCCTTTGTTGTGTCAATATATATATATATATATATATATATATATATATATATATAAGGTCACCGTTTTTCTTTAGGCAGCTAAAAATCCCAAAGGTATTGTACTCATACACAACCCAAATAATTATAAAATTCCCCCATCAAAGAAAAAAATCCACTATCTTTTTTGCAGCTATATATCAGTCCATAAAACAACAACCACTGTTTTTGAACATCGGGCTGTGAAAAAGTGACATTTGGAACGCCAATCCTTGAATTGTGTCATTAGAATAATAGCCAATTCATCGACAAAAAAAACATTGGTATGAAAGAATCTAATATGTAAATATCTTATTTAATATATATATATATATATATATATATATATTAACATAAGAAGTCTTATCCATTCTTTCAATGTGACCAAACAAGTGAAGTCTCCTGTCCAGATTTAATCTCCCTCTGAGTTGATCTGTCTTTAAAACTGATATATATATATATATATAGTAGAGAATGGTAGTTTGCTTGAAGCATTGCTGGGTATAGTAGTAGTAAGTTTTTGAAAGGCTGTGGGCAATGCAATTCCGGGTAAGATGCAAGTTGAAAGGAAAGGAACAAAAACAATAAAAATAAATCGAATACGATATAAGACTTACTATTTATTTTTCCTTTTTTTTCCTTTTTTTTTTTTTTTCCTTACATAACAGCAAGAGTGTTTTAGCTGTCCGGGTGATTAAAAATCACTATTTGATATTTCGGGAAAATACATCCCTTTTTCAAAAATAATTAGACCAGAAGAAGAATAATATTTTATTCTTCTCCGACTGTGTAGAGAATAATACAAAACAAAATGGCTGCCAGATATAGACCGCAGCAAAAACAGTTTCACAGGGAATATAAATTAAGTTAAGTTTTATTTTAATATTATGTTAAATATATGATTGGTGTTTAGAATATTAGTGTAATGTTGGTTAGGTGTATGGTGTTCGATAAACTGTTATTTTTGATAATATATATATATCATTTTTTTATTTATTTTTTTTTTTTTTTTTATATTTGAATATTTACTTTTGTTTTATCTTCGTATTTTTATTTTGTTTATCTTTCTATCGTAATTTAAGAATTTTAATATAAATTAAAGTAATTAGTCTCATATTTTAAATATTCTAGATCTATCTACTATTGATTTCGATTATCATCTATTAAAGAAGTGTTATTAATTACTAATTGTGAGTTTCGTCAAATTAGATTAACGAATTAACTTATTAACTTGATATATTTATCATAAGATAAAGGGGAGTAACTCTGGATTTTTAAAAATATTTTTTTATAATTAATTTTTTTTTAAATTTTTTTTTTTTTAATTTTTTTAAATTTTTTTTTTTTTTTGGTGGAGATCTGTATAACAATATTAGTATATATATACAACATATATACACAAATGCATATATACATATCTATGTATTATTGTTTGTTTAATTGTTTATCTATATATATTCATCAATTTCTTTACATATTTGTTTGTTTGTTTTGTTTTTTTTGTTTTTGTTTTTTTTGTTTTTTTTTTATTTTTTTAATTTTTTTTATTTATTTATTTTTTATTATTATTATTTACTTGTTTAATTTATTTTATGAATTATTTATTTAATATTTGTATGTTATTTGTATACATTCTATATGTGTTTGGATTTATTAATTAATAATGCTAGGTTATGGAGTGACTTATTTTGGTGGGTTAGACGAGTATGCTGAATATGGTTTTTGGTTTGTGGTTCAAGTGTGTAAGGATGGAAGTTCATATGGGGAGGGGCCTGTTTGATTGTTTGGGTGTATGTTGAGTTTATTATGGGAGGTGAGTAATGGGTGAAGTGGTGGAAACGGACTCTGTTAAGTGTTAGATATGGGGGTTGGTTGGTGGATGGGGGGTAGATATTATAGAATGAAAGGTGAGTAGAGCTCGTGACGTTGATTGAGTGAGGGGTTTAATCTGGAGATGAGGAAAACCCCTCACTCAATCAACGTCACGAGCTCTACTCACCTTTCATTCTATAATATCTACCCCCCATCCACCAACCAACCCCCATATCTAACACTTAACAGAGTCCGTTTCCACCACTTCACCCATTACTCACCTCCCATAATAAACTCAACATACACCCAAACAATCAAACAGGCCCCTCCCCATATGAACTTCCATCCTTACACACTTGAACCACAAACCAAAAACCATATTCAGCATACTCGTCTAACCCACCAAAATAAGTCACTCCATAACCTAGCATTATTAATTAATAAATCCAAACACATATAGAATGTATACAAATAACATACAAATATTAAATAAATAATTCATAAAATAAATTAAACAAGTAAATAATAATAATAAAAAATAAATAAATAAAAAAAATTAAAAAAATAAAAAAAAAACAAAAAAAAACAAAACAAAAAAAACAAAACAAACAAACAAATATGTAAAGAAATTGATGAATATATATAGATAAACAATTAAACAAACAATAATACATAGATATGTATATATGCATTTGTGTATATATGTTGTATATATATACTAATATTGTTATACAGATCTCCACCAAAAAAAAAAAAAATTTAAAAAAATTAAAAAAAAAAAAAAATTTAAAAAAAAATTAATTATAAAAAAATATTTTTAAAAATCCAGAGTTACTCCCCTTTATCTTATGATAAATATATCAAGTTAATAAGTTAATTCGTTAATCTAATTTGACGAAACTCACAATTAGTAATTAATAACACTTCTTTAATAGATGATAATCGAAATCAATAGTAGATAGATCTAGAATATTTAAAATATGAGACTAATTACTTTAATTTATATTAAAATTCTTAAATTACGATAGAAAGATAAACAAAATAAAAATACGAAGATAAAACAAAAGTAAATATTCAAATATAAAAAAAAAAAAAAATAAATAAAAAAATGATATATATATATTATCAAAAATAACAGTTTATCGAACACCATACACCTAACCAACATTACACTAATATTCTAAACACCAATCATATATTTAACATAATATTAAAATAAAACTTAACTTAATTTATATTCCCTGTGAAACTGTTTTTGCTGCGGTCTATATCTGGCAGCCATTTTGTTTTGTATTATTCTCTACACAGTCGGAGAAGAATAAAATATTATTCTTCTTCTGGTCTAATTATTTTTGAAAAAGGGATGTATTTTCCCGAAATATCAAATAGTGATTTTTAATCACCCGGACAGCTAAAACACTCTTGCTGTTATGTAAGGAAAAAAAAAAAAAAAGGAAAAAAAAGGAAAAATAAATAGTAAGTCTTATATCGTATTCGATTTATTTTTATTGTTTTTGTTCCTTTCCTTTCAACTTGCATCTTACCCGGAATTGCATTGCCCACAGCCTTTCAAAAACTTACTACTAATATATATATATATATATATATATATATATATATATATATATATATATATATATATATACATCATTGTCAATGAAGAATACACCCGAAGAAGGTCAGATGACACATTGGCCGAAACGTTGTATAAATATTAGGATCAACGTTGATGGGGACAGTAGTCTAAACTAAACAGTAAATACTGATAACTCCTCATTCCAAAATTTCAGACCAATATTTAATATTGCATAAAAGTTGGAATGCATCTAACCAATAAAAGCTGGCTTTATGCACGAACTTACACATCCATGACTGCATGGACAATAAAGTTAATAGATGCATGTGTGTGCACACAAAGCGGATTTGCAAATAAACAAGAAAAAATAACCAATGAAATAGATTTTTTCTTTTATGTTATATTTAATCAAAAACCATACAAATCAAAAGTGTTAAGTTGAACGCAACGAAGAATGTAAACGAATAAAATGCTTCTTTTTGTTTTGTGTTCATTGTGTAATATTTAATGATCCCAATTAAAACCACAAAAAGGAATTTAACAGTTGGCACAAATTCAATCATTTTTCAAGTCCTTAAGCGGCCTTGGATACACCATCAATGACTAATTGAATTTCTTGTTTTCCATTTTCGTTGAAGTCAATTGTATTGGTAATTTATAAATGCGTTTATTTATTTGTTCACTATTAATATTATTATTATTATTTTTAGTATTATTATTTTTATTATTATTATTATTAATAATAATAATTTTTTACAATTTTTATTTCAATGGCTTCCTTTCATCTCTAATTTTACAAACACCATTTTTCTCTTATTTCTCTAATTTTTTAGTTTTTCACTGTTGGTTTTTACTCCTTTTTTAACTTCTTTGTTATTATTAATTCCCCTTTCACTTGGTCATTCTTCCTGCCTCATTCGTTTATTTTATACCATGGGAACAACTTTTCACTTTTCATTGTACTTATTTTGTTAAACACATTTTTTTCTGCTGTTTTTTTAAATTTCTTTTTTTACTCATTTTTTTCTTTCAATTGATTCGCGAAAAATTAATCTTCTTGTTACCTTTCTAATTCTCCCTTCCTTCTCTTATTCATTATTTAATTCTTTATTTCAAACCTTTTACTTAAATATTCTTCTCTGATGTAATAATGTGAACCTTGGAAGGGAGCCATCATCATCATCACCATCATCATCATCATCATCATCATCATCATCATCATCATCATCATCATCATCATCGCCGTCGTCGTTTTAATTTCCGTTTTACATGCCAGCATGTGTTGGCCGGCCTTTATAACTTGACTCCCAAACTATCCAGGTCTTTATTTATCCCTCTTTCTCTCAAGACTATCCTTATCACTCCCCCCATGCTTCTCCTGCCAACTGATCCTGCTACCTCAACTGTTCTACATCTACGAACCTAAGAACTCTCATCCATGTTCTTCACACATCTCCCTTACTGTCCAGATTTAATCATCCTCCGAGGTCATCAGATCTAAATCTGTCTTTAAAACTGATATTTCACATCCATCGTATCATTCTCATATCATTCCACTCCATGCAACATATATCCGCAATCCTCACTGGCCATGTTTCCCTTCCATACATAATTACACTGCACACACATGCCTGATAGATCCTTCCCTTGATCGACAGTGGTAACGCTCTGCTGATTAGTAATGAGAGAATTTCGCTAAACTTACTCCATCAACTCCTAACTCTTGCAATCATACCAGCATCAGCTCCTCCCTGTGCTCCAATGGTATCACCAAAGTAGCAAAACTTCTGAACAACCTCAATAGCCTCGCCGTCTAAATATACTTTCTCCACATTTGAGTTCTCATCCATCTCTATTGTCTTACGGTGAGGTAGATGGAGATTTAGACCTCGTCCAGTTTAAGTAAACAAAGTTATGGAATTAGAGTTGTTGTTTTTTTTGTCTTTTATGGCATATCAACATTTTGGGTATATTTAATGCAAAATCCAGTCATTTTAGTAAAAGTTTTTATACTTCAAGTTCTTAATATCGTCTATAATAGATTTTATTTAGTATATAAATATTTGTAGATAAATTTGTTGCGTAGTCTCATATCTTATAAATAAATAATCTGTAATTGATTAATTCTATTTAACCTATACACCATTACACTGTATGCACATGCCTAATAAATTCTTCCCTTAGTTGACAGTGGTAACGCTTTGCTGGTTAGTGATGACAGAAGTTCCCTGAACTTACCTCATCCACTCATAACTCTTGAAATCACACCAGTTTCAAGTTCTAAATTTATTTGTATATGGATGGTTTGTAGATTCATTGGTTTTGTAAATAAATAGTCCGCAATTGATAAATTCTACTTAAAATATAGTTGCCAACCTTGACAGGTCTACCATTCTGAGTCTGCGTGAATCTGGGAGAAATGGAACCTAAGGGATAACACCACACTGCCTCAAACGATACTGTTTTGTGGCATATCCAGAATGGTTGGTAGAGAGAGCTTGAGTAGTTGTTAGGGTTGGGAATACAAAAAGTAGACAGGGCTGGAAAAGATGGTGGAGTGGGAAAGGGGTGAACAATTTGATCAAGGATGTACATTGTACAAGGCAGTTTAGTGTCAGAGTTGACCTGGCTGTAATTAAAACAATGGGGTGACTCCACGTTCACTAAAGCTCCCAGATTTGGGCCTCAACACCACATGCACCATAAGGTCATAAAACACAACTTATGGAATTAGAGAAATATTCTTAGAATTTAAATGCAATTGAACATGGCAGCAAAATTACATATTCAATGAAATGCTATGCTTCTGTATTCATCTTAATGGTTTTATTTGGATTCCACATGTGGAACAAAGTCCGGGTCACAATCATGTGGTCTTCTGCTTCTTGTACAGTTCAAATTTGTCTTAGGCATGAATAGATATTTAGATCTGTAAAATATTTATAATAATATTTTTTTAAATTCCAAAATACCATCATTCATCCCAAGAACTGTTCAATCACCTTCTCAGGCTACTCACGGGGGGGGGGGGGTTGTTCTCTCATGAGCACCTGTCTGTTTCGTGTCTCTTCAGGACTAGAAAAACACTTAACTAGTTTTTTTTTTCAGATCGATTAGCTATGAGCAATGAGGAACAAACGAATGAACACAACATCTGCGAACAGGAACAACCTCCCTATTCATTTAATAGTGACTTTCTCTATGTTCAAAGGCATCTTCAAGTATACGTATTTTGAAGCGGTAGAGGCTTTCAAGGAAGCGCTTATGGCTAAGGGATATCCCAGAAGAATCCTTCTAGTAATGCATAGAAGCATGGCAGGTAGGGAATAAAAACTGCAATCGACTCAAAGAACATTCCTTTGAATGGGAAAATACACTGTTTATCACACCAGTCCCATTACTTTTCAGACACACTTGGTATAATCTCTAATATGTGTATAATCTTCATAGGTATGTGTAATTTGCATATGATGCTACAGATAGATAGATAGATAGATAGATAGATAGTAGAAAGTGGACCATAGGTTTTCTTTCGGCACAATCGTAACTCTGGCTTCTCCCCTATTTTGTACTTTAGTCCTCACATTATGTGAGCGATGTTTCTGACAAAGGGAGAAGAATTGCTGTTTACTAGATCAGTTGTTGTTTTGAGTTCGTGGTATTTGGAAACTTTCAATCCTCTCATAGTATTCATCATCATTCAACTGTCAATCCATCTATCTCATTAACCCTCAAGTGATTTTAGGCCTTGATAAGTGGTGACTCATTCGTAAAAGAAAAGAAAAAAGATAGATACACATAAATATATATACAACATATAACTGATTGAGATAGATGATAATAATATATTGCGAGAGAGAGGGAGAGAAGGAGAGAGAGAAATATAGATACATGTAAATGCTTGAGATAGATAGATAGATAGATAGATAGATAGATAGATAGATAGATAGATAGATAGATCGATAAATAAACCGACAAAATAATTCCCACACTATTTGTCTCTTTATTTTTACATATAAAAAATACTTCATTGTATATTTTTGACACACCCAACTATGTATCTTTTATCTTACTTATGTTCAGTTGTTTTGTTTTATTGTTTAATCACCAAATCATAAGTAAAACATTCTTTTCATTAGTTTATTTCTATAAGAAAATGATAAACACATTTTTCTTTGGTCCACTGCAGATTTGATATTTTATTTTCAGTTGGTTATCATAAATCATTTGTGAAATGACAGCCATTGTGGAGAGTTTGAAATGAAAGACCAGACAACTGACTTAAGAAAAAAAAGGGGGAATTTGCACGAGGGAATGTCAAGAGATAATAATGTTGATGAAAATGAAAAGGTATTACAACTGAAATTTTTTAAATGGGGACAAGAAATTGAAACAAGATTCGAGATGAAAGGAAGGATTGGTGAACTTTGCAACTTATCTGGGCAAAAGAGATAGAAAAGCATAAAGGTTGAAATAGCAAGAACTGAAGAATGAGAAATTTGGTAGAAAAGAAGGAAGGAAGAAAAAGAAAAAGAAAAAAATGAAAGAAAAAAGAATGAAAGATAAATAAAACATTAATGGAAAAAAGAAAAGAAAGATGAAACATGAAAGACGGCAAATATAAGAATAAATAAAAAGAAATAATGGAGGAAAGGATAAAGAAAAAATATTTTAAAAAAAGAACGAAAGATAAAAGAAAAATTAATGGAAAAAGAACCAAAGAAAAGAAAATAAAAGAAATAAAAATGTAGAAGTAATGAAAAGTGGTGTGAAGTTGTTCCACAGTAAATAATAAATAAAGGAAGTCAAGTCGAGGGTTGGTTTAACAAGTGTATTAACAAAGTAAGAAAGTGACTAGCTCTTGGCTAGACAGTTACAAGACTGTGTTTTTTCTTCTGGTGACTCGCACTATTTATAGTGACAACCGGTGTAGTTTCTCCTGTGTAAGAACGGCCGGTGTAACAAAAAGAAAAAGTGAAAGAAGAAAAGAAAAGAAAGAAAATTAAAGAAAGAATATATACAAGTAAATGAAAAGAAAAAACGAAGAAAAGCAGAACGAAAGAAAGAAAAACAGAGAAAAGAATGAAAAAAGAAAGAAAGAAAATGAAATGAGAAAAATGTAAAAGTAAATAAAAAGAAAAAGTGAAAGAAAGAGAAAAGAAAGAAAAAGAAAGAAAAAAGAATGAATGAATGGAAAAAATGAAAGACAGAAAATATTGAAGTAAATGGAAAGGAAAATGAAGAAAAGGAAAAAGAAAATAAGAAAATGAAATAAAAAAGAACGAAAGTTAAAAGAAAAGGGAATGGAAAAAGGAAAATAGAAGGAAATAAATAAAGAAAGGTGACAAGAAAGAAAAAATAAAGAAAAATATAGAAATAAATTAAATCAAAAATTAAAGGTAAACAACAGAAAAAGAAAACAAGAAATAAATAAAGAAACAAACAAACTAAAAAAAAAGAAAATAGATAAAATACGAAAAACAGAGAAACAAGGAAAGGAGATGTGAAAGAATGAGAAAAGGGAAAGAAAACAGTGTTGATAAGGATTTGAAAAAAGAAAAGAAATATTTGCAGGATGGACATTTTAGAAGATAATAAGGTTGATGGTAAGTCAAGATATAACTGAGATTTCGAAAATGTGAACAAGGAAATGGAAATAATTCAAGATTCAAGGAATTGGTAAACTTTGCAAGAAACTTCACATCTGGACAAAAACAGACACACAGAAAGGTGAAATACCAGGAACCACAGGATGAAGAGAACAAAGAAGAAAGAAGGAAAAGACGAACATAAAAGAAAATAATGAAACGAAAAAGAAAGAATGAAAAATTAAGAAAAAGAAAGGAAAGAAAAAACAAGGAGAAAAAAGGAAGAAGAAAAAGATGGAAAGAAAGAAAAAAGAATGGAGGAAGGTAAAAAGAAAAAATTAGAAGGCTAGGATTATCAGAACTTCCTTGGCCTTTTGGCTAGGATGAAAGTGTAGTATTTGTTCTGATACTACACTTTATCTTTTATGTTCTCAGTCAGAAAAAGAGAAATCCTTCTAGACTGAGGAAATATTTTTAAAGAATTATGTTACACACACCTTTTTGACTCTTCTATTTTCGTATTCATGCCCCCGGGCGATGCCGAGTGGCCTTGCTAGTTTTCTTCCTCTGAAATGTAAGACAGGCCTTACACTAATCTAACATTGCACCGACAGTTGCATATGGTAATGGAAATTAACATTCGTAATCTTAAAAAATTAAGATTAACAAAGAAAATTGGGAATGACAAGATATATGGGTTATTTAGATAACATTTCTTCCCATAAGTATATAGACTCTTTAAAGATTTAATAGGTTTGATATTAATTAGTAAAAGGCTTGAGAATGCAGTTTTTAACTTAACCACAGCCTGAGTTTTTTTTTTAATGGAAATCGCTCTAGACAAGGCATGAAGCCACTTGATGTAAGGAGCTAACAAGAACAAATATGATTATCGCAGACAGGAGATGTCTATTGACCTTAGTCTTGAAAAGACCAAGATTATAGATAGGAGGAAAACAGTCAGCGGGAAGAGAGTTCCACAAGCCTGCGGTTCTTGGAGAGTTTCTTTAACTTTAGTTTTTGTCAGATTGCCAATGCTTTCTATTTTGGTATGTTACGTTGTAAGATTTATCAGAGGGTAAACTTTCTTCCTCTTCACCGTCTGATTTCTACTGCGCGTATACCAACTTCTCCTTTTCAACCTTTCTCCTATTTCCATTTCTTCTTCTTTCTCCTATTTCTATTTCTTCTTCTGTCACCTTCCTCTTTCCATGTCTTTTGTTTTTGGCAGATTTTCACTGTTTTCCCTTTTGATGTGTTGAGTTGTCCTAAGATTTATCAGAGGGTAAACTTTCTTCCTCTTCACCTTCCGACTTCCAATGCACATATATAAACTGTCCTCTTCCGACATTCATCCTCTTCTCATTCCTTCTTTTTTCTTCCTTTTTCTATTTCTTTCGTTTTTGTCAGATTTTCATTGCTTTCCTTTTTGGTATGTGAAGTTGTAAGATTTATCAAAGAGTACCCTTCCTTCTTCTTCACCATCTGGCTCTTTTCAACCTTCCTTCTCTTTTCATTCCTTCTTCTTTCTCCTTCCTCTTTCTACTTGTTCTTGTATTAACCCCAGTAGTTGAAAATAATAAACTATTTGTTGTTAATTTAAAATTGTCACTACTTTCTCTTTTGGTATGTTAAGTTGTAAGATTTATCAAATGGGACACTTTTTTGCTCTTCGCCGCCTTAATCCAACTACACTCTATCATCCTGCCCTCTTTTAACTTTCTTCTTCTTCTTCTTCGTTCTCCTTGTTGGTGCTTAGAACCCAATCCACCCTGTTATGGCCCCACCTCTGAAGAATTCTTAACTTTATATACCTAAACACATACACGTTTAGTTTATATAAGCTGGAGCAGGCTGTGAACGCGTTACTTCCAGACATAACACGGCAAACAATGGTGAGGCATTGTGGCCTTTTACCCTCAGGTAAGTCATCAATATTCGTCACAACTAAAAACAGAAACCCATTTGTCATGAAGGGTAAGCCAATAATTGAACTTTGATCTATATCCACAAGTGAACATTCTTCCACATCAAATCTATTAATCTACAAAAAATAAAACAGAAATTAAGAAAGGAACAAAGTAATATTTTTGGTTTAAAAAATGAAGGCAAAAATAGAACCGAAAATAGATTTTGAGTTGCTTTTTTCCCTCTCAAAACAGATTTGAAAATTTGAACTGATGTAAAAAACAAAAGCATTAAATGGAATTTCAGGATTGTCGTAGCTTTTTATTTGAAATAATCATATATATATATATATATATATATATATATATATATATATATATGTGTGTGTGTGTGTGTGTGTATTCATTTATGGTAATTTCAAATAAAAATATGTATATGTGTGCAGGTATATACATATATAAATGTATGCATATGTATTTTTTTTTCTTTTTAGAAAGATATATACAATCTTTTTAGCTTTTATTTGAAATTTTTGTTTGAAATAGAATTGTTTGTATATATATACATATATATATATATATATATATATATATATATATATATATATATGTATATATATATAATTATATATATAATTTTCTATATGTATATATATAATCATCTTCGCTTTAATATATATATCATATTCATCATATATATATATATACACAAATATATATATATCATATATTTGCTTTTTATATGCTGCCATACATATGTATATATATATATATATACAGGGTGGGCCAAAATAAGGGTCCTATCTTTAAATTTGAATAACTTGAATTTGAATAACTTCCACAAAATAAAAGTTAAACTCACCAAACTATATGTGTGTGTAGACTGACCCTTCCGAGATTTTTTGAAATAAACAAAACAAATTTTAGCCGAAAAACACTTCTTAAAACTTACAAAAACTAAAGTATTGTTTTTTACACTGTTTTGAGTTTTTTAAGCAAAAATAATGTTTTCTAAATGAGGGTACGTTCCTTAGGGCTAATACGGCTCATGCTTTCTTCGGAAGGGGTCCTTTACTTATTCTAAAAAAAAAATTTTTTTAAATCAATAAATAAAAAAGTTATGAATTTTTAAAAATAGGACCCTTATTTTTGCCCACCCTGTATATATATATATTATACTTTTTATTTAGGATTCAAATTATTTTTTCAAGAATAAACACACTCTTTTTTCCATTTCCTTCTTTTGCTTCTACACATGTGCATATGTCCAATGAGAGAGAGAGAGAGAGATAGAGAGAGAGAGAGAGGGGATGGGGAAGAGAGATAGAAACAAAGAAACAATAGTAATCAGAAATTGATAGATGGTTTATTGTTACCACATCTGAGCTGATGCACCAACCACTAGCCTCTCCCTCTTGGACAGGGTGCAGAAAAGAATTTCTAACCTAGTAGGTCCCGCACTGTGTGCCAAACTCTAGCCTCTGTTTCATCACTGCAGTGTCACATCCCTGTGCTTGTTTTACAAGTACTTCCACAGAATGTTCTCCGATTAATTTACTGTACTTGTACCCCCTCAACGAAAATATCCAGAATCCACCCGACTAGCAGAAAAAAATCCACTTCGTCACTGTAGAGATCCCTAGATGCTGGAAGATTTTCGAATCTGATACCTTTTATCCTTGCTTTTGAAATTCCCTTCCTGCTCACTGTTACTCCGATCGTACCAACACGCATAATTTATAATGTAATGTGAATAAACATCTGGCTGCCCAACTCTCCACCCTTGTTGCCCTCTAGAAATCTAGCCCCTATCACAGTAACCCCTACTGACACCACAATCAAGTGACACTGAAAGCAAGTAAGATTTGTAATTAAAAAAAATAAAAATAAAATAAAATAATAATAATAAAAGAGAAAAGCCAAAAAAACTTATTTCACTTTTGCATTCGTCTTGTCTTTCTTTTCAATTCCACTTATATCCAATAGATCCTTACATTGTAATCGCCTCCTAAGAATAATCTCTTTATATTTACTGCACACAATGCTTCAAGCAAACTATATAAAACTCTTAAAAATATTTTTGCAACAACTGAAATCTAACTTCAAATCTTTTTTATGTCATATGATTAGGCCAGCCAACCAGATATCTACTTTCTATTTTAGACTGTACAACCATACAAGACAAGATTGCCATTGTCGGATAAAACGGATCGCCCAAATACAGATGAATGTTTATTCTGGCTGTCCATTCCTGGATTTTTTTGAGACATGATGAAGGGATTACTTTAAATCTTTCATTGTCATAAAGATAGTATCATTCTTATTCGTTCTAGATTCAAGATTCGGAAAGATCACAACTTTATAGTTTTTTGAGCTCAGACTCAATATCACCAATAACAGTATTGATTGATTTTCTGTAATTTTCCAACTCAGTGAACCCAACCCTTGATCCATTCTTAAGTTAATTTGTCAGAAACCTTCTTGGTATAAGGTTGTTTTTTATTTGAAATTTTTGCTTTGTTTGCGTAAAGAACGAGTTGAGAAGAAAAGCTATTTCGATGGTATTGACATAGATTGTTTTTTTTTTCTTTAGGTGTGCAAATAATAATTGCTCATTAGATTTCTCAGCTTATTGTTGCAACTTTTTGCAAAATTAGGGATTTTCTTCGGAGAAGCACTGTAATTTTATTTTATTTATTGTTGTAATAAGACATAGTGTCATCAGACAATGAATAGTAAATCTGACTTTATTATTATTATTATTATTATTATTATTATTATTATTATTATTATAATCTATATACTATTAAACTAGTGTGTTTTTTGAGTTTGTACACAAATAGATGCATGTGATTGGTTGACAAAAAGGAATAGGCAGAGTACACATTACTAACGCTTTAGTTTTTATGATGTCACGTAAGTTTTAAAGGATTTTTTTAAAACTAGATATGTGTTTTACAAACTTAAAGAAATTAACATAACAAAATAATATTAAAAACATTGCATGAAATCTTTTTTTTAAACTAAGTGATCCCTTTTGGTATAATCAGCAAAAAAAGTAGACATAAAGTTTTGGCAGTAGTTCAAAACGAATTATTTTTTTCCCTTAAAAACATAATTTATGATGTTTTTTGCAAATACATGAATATATTCATCCTAGTTACTTACTCTCTCATACCATACTAAGTAGCATATTTTTTTCCACAAAAGTTCACAAATATTTTTCTTCATGCGAGCTATAAAGCGGTAGGAGCAAGGTAAAAATGGAAATTAACATAACCAGGTACTGTATCAATACTGCTCGAAGAGCAAGTATAAACAAGTAATAATTATAATAATAATAATACAAAAACAGACACAACTGTAGTATTATTATACTAAAAGTGAATCGATGAATGTTTGCTTCCCTGAGGCTTTCTTCCTATATACTGTAATAGCAATCAGAACACATGCTTGGCCAATCAAAAAAAATTATTATTTTTTAAATTACAATTTAAAAAAAAAATTTTTATGAAATAAATTTATTCAATTAATAACAAATAATAGTTAATTAATAAAACGTCATTTGTCAAAACGAATATGCAAATATTAGGAAGTTTTATCGAGTGTCCTGCTAGCTTCGCAGAGCGAGATCAGGATCAAGGCGTTTCCAAGAATAATGGTGATGGAGAGGCACTCATACAGCTAAGACAATTCACAGTGATCCCTGGCGGTTGTGGAAGTCACGTGTGGCGGGGCCTATCGCTCCACTTGTCTCCACGGCGCTCGGTTGGAACACAAATCTGTCGAGACACCGGCATATTTTAATTGTTTGTGGTCTTCTGCTGATGCTGTGCAATGTCCACAGTTTGTTGTCGATTTTATTACTGATGAGTGCGCAAAAATATCGAGACAAGTCGCATCCCATATAAGGGAAACATCATTAGTGAATAAAAGCTGTTGTTTTTATTAACGAGGAAGATTTTGTTTTTGTGTTTAGTGAGTGAAAGTTTGTTTTCTATGCAAGTAGAATGTTGCATTTTGGATGCCCTTTTTAGTTTTGGTATTATCATCTTTTACTCCTGCATTATTTATGTCTATAACCACGTTGATACAACGGTTCTTATTAGATCATCAAAGTTAAGCGACGTTGAGCCTAGTCAGTACCAGATGGGTGACTATTTGGGAATACCAAGTGCTGCATGCTGCTCCCCTCTGGTTACTACAAGAGTCCCAGATGTTCTCAACTGCCGACGGTTACATGTAACAGCTTATGAATATCGGCAGGAACTATTTTTCCTACAACACATGATGTAATCCTCTACATGTATAAGTCAGATACCTCCTAAGATTGAGTACTTCTCCCAGGTTTGGGGAGGTACCGATCAGAGCAATCTTTCTTCCCTTAACCAAGTACAAAATCGACTTCGCAATTCAGTAGGGGAGGGGGGTGCTCTATTCTCTTCACGGCAGTCCCATTCTAATAGAAGAACCGTTGCTAGTCTTTCTCTACTATATCGTTACTTCAATTAAAGGTGCTTGACTGAGCTCCAATTTAGTTCCTCCCTGCAAAAAACATTTACAACAAGAATGCGTCTTCCTACCATCACTGCAAAGAATTTTCCTTTCTTCCTATGTGTAACTAAAACCAAACGGAATTTCCATGAACAGAGTTTCTTTCAAAGAACTTCCTATCTTTGGAAGACATTGCCATGGGACTGCATCACTGCAATCTACTACATAGTCGTCTTCAAGTCCAATGCCAACAAATACTTGGCGAGTCGTTTTCTTAAGTAATCAAATTTTGTCCATTGCATTTTCAAGTTTCTCAGAGTATTTTTCATCATCCAACTAACAATCTAGTTAACCTTTATCCTTGAGTCGCTTTTGGCCTTGATAAGTGGGGTCATAAGTATAAAAAAAGACACCTCCAATGAAGTTGAGACTGCAAATTCACTTGGAGCAGGCTAAAGCTAACCCGAGTAAATGCTGTCACAAATCAGATAAGATCACAGATCATTGTTTCTGATCACTTTGCCTTTTTGGATTCGTGATTGAACTTATACTTGGCACACACAAATTTGTGTACTGACTCTTAGGTTAATATCTTACCAAATGTATCGAAACTACAGGAACCGAAGAACATTCATAATCCCCATTAAAGGACCACATCAAACATCGAAAAGTGTTTTGCTCAGACTTTCGTTTTTTATAGATGCTACAGATCACTAATTCTTGTTCTATTTGCAATTTGGAGATATTTTCTCAATTAATCAAAATAGTTATCTCCCTTGTTTTGATCGGCCCTATTTTCTTTCTTTTTTAATCTTATTTTAATGTTTACTCATGAGTCACTCTGTAATAAGAGTCAATGACTAATGAGGGCGATTTATAACACATAATTGTTGACATTAGATTTGAAGAGGACCATGTTGTAGCTCATAGGGAAGTCATCCTGTGGCAACATGTTCTACAAATAGGAAATTTTGGGAAATTCACATGTCTAATGTCTAAGGAACTAGAAAAATACCCGTCATAGGTAGGGTAAATTTAATTCTTCAAACAAAACAGTTTTGCACTATTATTATTTCCCGTTAGAGAGATTAAAATCAAGATGTGATGCTACTAAACGTTATGCGTTGAATCCTTATTCCAATTTTGATCAAAATCCATTACATGATTTTTATAGGGCTGAAGCTTAAGGGATCTGAAACAGAAATAAGCTTAAGGGGTGTGGAACAGAAATTGAAATTCAGGAAATCTAGCTTAATTGGTGTCTAATGGATATGCATAAAATTTAATTTAAATCTGAAATCTCTGAATTTTTAAATGGGAGGTTATGCTTATATTATATCCCTCATAACCCTTTAAAATACTGCATACATATTGTTAAAATTTCACAAAAATCGGAGGTATCTAAATTTTCACAAAGGGCTTCCATCCTTTTTGCCCCTTCCCCCTGTGCATAAAACAAAATGAGACTAAATACAACCCATATTCCCCCCTTACGCCTAGTAGCTGTGTTTTAAAATTTATAATGATCGGTTAAATAGTTTAGGGGTGAATCCTGTACATATATATATATAAACATACTTAACTGTATATAAATAGAGATAAAAGTTTTCAAAATTAACATCATAGTAATTTTCATAAAATTGGAAATTTGATAGAATTTCAGTTTATACCTTGTTAAAAGTGACTTTGAGATAATTTTTTTACAACAAAATTTTATGTACAGGAACCAAAAATCACAGCAAATAGGCCTCTAGAGGACTGATAGGGCTGAAGAATTTATGGTTTCATTGTGATTGTAAACAAATATAAACAATATAATTCTAGTGAGCGTTATAGAATAAGGGTATGATGTTCCGACTGCTGACTAAACAATCGGGTTTTAAATCTCAGCATGAAACACTGAAGAGATGGGATATAACGAAACAGCTGTCTCTGGATAGCTACTATTTTTTCTCATCAACCCATCATGTCAACCCAATATTTCGATGTACTTGCATGACATTTTTCTTAAAATGATCATTCTTAGGAAGTCTTACAATAAAGACGAAACTTGATGAATATATAAAAAAATATCTCTTGGTTTTTCCTTTTTCATTTCCCATATATATATATATATATATATATATATATATATATATATATATATATATATATATATATATATATGCACGGATTGGACCCTGCTACATTACCTCAAATACTTTTTTATAACTGGCCTGAAGAGGTGATTTGCCCAGTGTCTCCTATGTTAAGGTTTATTATTCTTGTGGTCTTTTGTCAGTCTTGCCAGATTCCAGGACAAGAATTCTATCAGAACTGATGGAGTATCCATCTTCATGCTATACTTAACTATGAGAAGGGGCAACATTCCTCGTATAAGCCAGCATGTAGCCATACTGAGGGGATTTTATTTTGGCATTCAATGCTATGTTATTTCGAATATTTGGTAAGGGTTTACTTGTAGGGCAAAATATCCTCATGCCACTGTGTCCTGACAACCTCCTGTACAGAGAAACCGAAGACACTCAAGGATGGTGTCTAGTAGGTATTCAAACTCTCTCTTAATTTTTTTTTCAATTTTCTTATTTTTTTGTTTTTGCTGGGGCTTCCTACCGGATGCCAGACATTTCAGAGACTTTAACCGAGAGATCTTTTTTAAGATCTGAACCGTCCCTTTAAGGGCAATTGTTTGGATCTCTCTTGCACTTGGTTCACTGGGTATATTCACCATGTTGTTGTTGAAATTCTTTTTCATCGGTCGGGTTGCACCTATAATTACTTGAATTATGAAGATCTTCGTAAGGTTCCAGTTTCTTTTCATATCGTACATAAGATCTTGCTGTTACGTTATCTTCTCCCTCTTAGCTCTGTTTAAGCCGGCATCATTAGGGACACTGACTTCAACTAGGGTTGCTACTTTCTCCCTCTTGTCCTTTAACAGCTATGTCACAGTTTATGAATTTTCTAATGAAATCAAAGTAAAATGAATAGCGGTAGTGATTGTTACCCAACGGCTCATGGGTACGTCTAGTATGTATATATGAATGTGTTATAAATAATTATTTCGTTTATTAGAGCCAACTTAAGCATATGAATATCATTCATTTAGATCCAGCCGAGGAATAGGCTCATTAAGTTTGATTTATGAGATTTCATTATAAAAAAAAACAAACAAAAATGGAATAACTGTTCTAACATTTCAGAAGGGACTTTGAGGTCTCCAAGGTATTGGCTGGATGGGGGGTTGGGGTCTTTTCCTTAAACTCCTAACACACACCCTTACTTGCAGGTGCTGCAGAGGGAGCCAGTTAAGGTTACAGTCATGATTTATAGTATGAGGCTTATGTGTAAATGAACCAGCCATTGTTTTAAACCAATCACAACGCACCTCTTTGAAGCTTGACTGAGTGTAACATTACACTCGCCGAGTAGTTGTTTTTAATGGTATCAGTCTCGGCTTTATTTATTTTATCTTTGTTTATCTCTTTCTTTATTTTTTTCTTGGCAATCCCAAAAATATATCCGATATTGTTTGACTCACTGATCAGCTGCAACGTGAAGGATCTGTTAATGTTTACTAAATGTTGCAATACAAAACTTAAAACCCCATATCCAACATAAAAAAGAAATGTATATGTATATATATATATATATATATATATATATATATATATATATATATATTAAAAAGAATAAAAATAAAAACTAAGTTATAAATTTTACATTACCGAATCTGACAGTGTGTGGACATGATTGATGCTCCTGTAAAGAGAGAGAGAGAGAGAGAGAGAGAGAGAGAGAGAAGGGGGGGGGGGAGAATATAACCCTGAAACTGAAAACGAGAGCTTTTTACGGTCTATAGACATTAGAAGTGTGCATAAGAAAGAGAGGAAAATAAAAACGCGGCAATAAAACAAGGGAGTTAACTCCTCTGATAAATTTGGCAAACATTTCCAAATTGCAAATAGATAAATACGATAAGACTTTGTGTTCTGTGGCTTCTATCAATATGAAAACATAAAAAAAAACGGTTCGAACAATGATGTGATGGACCTGTGATTTTAATAAACACAAATGGATATAAAAGAAAGGAGATAACTCTTCTGGTAAATTTGGTAAATATCTGCAAATTGCAAATAGATAGATAAGACAATATAATTGATTTACATGATTTACAGACTAATTAGTGCGACCTATATCCGAAATCCCCCGATTTAGCTGATCCATCTAGCCTCTTTAGGGGGGAATATGATAACGATGATGATAGTCTTATGATGTAGAATCCTGCCTCCTTGTAAATTCTCAAGATATTCTCGTCTAACTTTTAAACCTCATCTATTTTTTTTTGGTTAAGCCAGGATACCTCCCACTCTGTGGTAAAGTGAAGAGATTAATATTTCTTCTGTCCGGTTCATTTGATCTTCTCTGGGTGGATTGTTGTTAATTACTAATAATTAACTCAAGTCATTTCTATCAAAAATATATAGTTCTTTATTTATTATCTGGAGTACATTATTCTGGCAGAGAAATAGATAGAGTCTACTACTGGCTATTTTTAAGAGGTCAAATTTTTACACCTGCATTCTGCTTTGATTGTAAATGAATTCTCCAGCCCTCAACATGTTAATTGATACTAATCCTTTGTCTTTTCCTATTATGTGTTCCCATTCCTATCAATTTTGACCTTTTGAACACAATGACAACTTTAATCCTGTCTTAATCTTCTCCCAAGCCGCTTTAATATAAAAATATGCAACTAAGCCCCTATTATTTTAAAAGGATCAAAATTGGCTCCAATTTAGGTATCCATATAATTTTGTGTCTTAAAAGGTTTTACAATAACAAAGATTTTGTATTATTTTGATTATTCGGCATTCCTGTTCTCATTTTGGATGTTATTCTTACAATGTCTCAGACGATGTAACCTCCGACCTTTTTTAAGTGTGTCTTGTTGAATTCAGGAACCTTTATGTCTAACTCGGGAATCTGTACGGAACCTTTCATTTAATCTATGCGGTAGCTTCTTCTTAGTACTGATGAATGAACCAATTTGCAGAAGACTGTCACTTAGAATCGATTATTGCTTAGCACGTTATCTGTGCTGTGAGAATAACATTCAAGATGAGAACAGTAGTCCAAATAATACAAATAATACACATTATGAATCCTCATCTAAAAAATTTCAAAACACAACTGAGATTTTTAAAGATTTTTAGAACCGAAAATCTAATTTTTTTAAATTCATTGTTCAAAATGTGCGAACGGTCAGCATCCCCCCCCCCCAATTACAAACATACTACTTCAGACTATATGACATGTGAATATACAGATTACATAACTAAAATTATGGGCGTAGGAAGGTGATAATGTTGTGCCAATTAAAGGGTCTTAAAATGATCCATCTTTTTTCACGGACTTTGTTTTATGGCATATCAACTCTTTTTCTGCTATTTAATGCCGAATCCAGTCATGTTGGTATAAAATGTTATACTTCAAATTCTTAATATCATCAAAAAGGAATCCATAGTGTTTTCTTTTGTTGTATACTGTCACGTTTCTTTGTGGTCGATGTGAGTTGATGATCATCATCAGAAGACACTTGGCCGGTCATTTTTTCTGCTCTCTTAGATGGAGCACTATCTGGTGGCAATTCTACATGAGGTCGTCTAGCTGGATCATTGGTTTTCAATAAAATAACATAAAGATTCAAATTCCTTCTAATATTTTTCATGTTTTTCGGTACTATTTCCATAGCACCTACAATTCTTAGTATTATGGGAATATTCATGTTCCATGGCCCCTCCAGCCAAGATTTACAGTACTTTCTGTTTCTTCTGATAACCATTGCAAATCATTTTGCTTTCTCACAACAAAAGTTTACCATTTATTTCTTGCTGAAATATAAATATATCGAATTAATCTCAACTCAGTTGTTGTTTTTTTATTGATGGGTCATCACTTATCACTGGAATATGAGTGACAATAAACCTCCCAGGATTCCAGTACTCTCCATGCTTTTTCATTAGAGGTCTGAAAGGTGCTCTCCCTCATGGGTCTTTCTATCCTGCTTGACCCTTCACAACCCTTTTCTGTGGTTTCAACCAATGCTGGTGCTACTGCATGTGTTATTTTTGGTGGAGCAGGTCATTAGATTTGTCATATCTACATAGTTTCGGTTTCCTTGGTTGTGTGTTATGTTCCTTCTGTGTTTCTAGTCGTGTATACACAGTGTTATTCTATTTCAATTCATCAGTTTATCTGTGGTTATCTGATTATGCGAGTTGGTTTCCGCACTTGAGGGTTTTTCTTGATATTTCAATTATTTACATAAATTCCATGCTTCATCTTCTCTTTGATTCTGATTTGTTTAGTCTTTTTTCCTGGGGTTTTGGAACTGTTCCTAATGCTCTAACTATTATTAGTATTACAGTGGTTTCTTTTGTGTCATACTCTCTTCAGCTCTCTGGCCAGTTCCATCTATTTGCTTAGTTTTTATGCCCCTTTGATCTCTGTTTGTATGGCGAAATCTATTATATGTTTTTTGTCTTATTGACTATTTTCAAGACTAGTATTCCTACTTGTTTTTATTTCCATGTCCCATAGAATTTTATGTATTTAATTTTCAATTACTGGCTCCGTTTTATGGGGTTTACCGTTTCTTCTCTTTGTCAACAGAGTCTACATTTACTGTTTGCCTGGGTTTTGTCTATTTTGGCTTTTAGGTAATTCATTCTGATTGTATTGTTTTGTGTGGTTTTTAATTGTAATTCTATTTCTCTGTTTATTATTATTATTATTATTATTATTATTATTATTATTATTATTATTATTATTATTATTATTATTATCATTATTATTATTATTATATTTATTATTATTATTATTATTATTATTATTACTCACGAGGAGTACTCACATAGGTAATCATCATTGAATAATCACTGATAATAACGGGTGGTGTTCCCTGGAGTCTGAGTGACAACAAGTCTCTCTAAATTTCCAGTACTCTCCACCTCTTTCGATAACCTTTGCAAATGACTTTCTGTTATCCCAACAGCCGCTTACCATTGAAGTCTCCCGCTGGTAACGACCATTGGTATTCTCTGTCATTTGAGTGGCAATAAGCTTCCCCAATTCCACAGTACCAACCTTCATGAGCCTTCACAATTATTTTGTGTGGTATCAGCCGAGGCTGATGCTCTCTTTTTTGTGGTGGTAGACATAGTTTATAACATTTTCCCCTTCATTTCATGTGGTGTTCCTTCCATGTTATTTTTTTTTTTACTTCTGTTGCAATTTCCATATGGCTGGTCAGTGTTCGTAGTTTATATGGTTTGGTTTCCGCATTTGAGGACCTTCCTTAATATTTTAGCTGTTTTCATCATTACTGTATGCTGTATAGTCTCAGCCTTCCCTTTGATTCCAATTTCTCATAGTCTTTTTCTAGATTTTTCGGGACTGTTCCTACTGCTTCTGCGATTATTGGTATTATATTGACTTTCTTCATGTTCCATATTCCTTTCAGGTCTCTGGCAAGTTCTGTGTATTTGCTTCGTTTTACTGTCTCTTTGATTTTCATCCTGTGAGATGGCAAAATTTACAATTTGGCAGTTTCTTTTCTTCTTGTTAACTATTATCACGTCCAGTCTCTTTGCTTGGATGAGGTTATCTGTTTGAACCTCCATGTTCTAGAGTATTTTGGTGTGTTACTGTATTCGGTTTGTGTCTATACCATTTGTCTGAATGTTCACACTGCAGTTGTTTGCATAGTTCCCAGTGTGCTGTTTTCTCCATGCTGTCGTGTCTATTCTTTTTCGGCTAGTTAGCTGCATGGACTTATTATGTGGTTTACTGTTTCGTCTCTTCGTCCACAGAGTCTACATTTACTATTTTAGCTTTAATGTAGTTAGTTCTAATCGCATTGTTCTCTACAGTTGTCAGTAGTGCTTCCGTTTCTTTGTTCAAGTGTCCTTTTATTGTTCATGTCCATGTGTTTTCATGATTCTCTTTTGTCATTCTTATGAATCGTCCATTTAGCTTTTTCTCTTCCTACTTTTCTTTTCTTGTCTTTTTGTTTCTGGTTCTGCTGCTTTCTAGATTGTTCATTTTGATGGTGTCTCTCACTGCAGTGATTAGTCTTTCTGTGTTCTGGGTTATGTATTTTTCCAAGTCGTTTTTTGTGTCTTCCACACAGTCTTCTATACTTACCAGTCCTTTTCTCCTTTCGTTCCTTTTCACATAAAGTCAGTTAGTACCATTTTTTTGGTGTAGTGCATTGTGCATGGTCATAAGTTTTCTCATCTTCTGTTCGAGATGCCTAGTTCTTCTTTGGTCCAGCCTATGAAGCTCCAGAGTATCTTATTAGTGATACTGCGCAGATGTTTATTCCTGTAACTGGATTTCTACTATATGGTTTTGTTTCTAAGAGTTTCCTTGTTCTTCTCATGTATTTTTTCCAATCTTCTCTTTCATTTCTGTAGATTTGATGGTGTCTACTTCCAGATTTCCCAAATATTTATAGCTGTCGTGTTTGCAAAGCGCTCTCATCTCCTCTTGGTAGGGCAGTTCATTGTCCTCTCTGTCTCCAGTTTTCTCCTTTTCATCTCTAGACGTGCACACTTTTCCATTCCGAATTCCATTTGAATGCCCTGCCTGAAGATTCTGGTCGTGTTTATCAACTTTTCCAGTTCCTGTTTGCTTTTTGCAAATAGCTTCAAGTCATCCATGTACATGGGATGGTTCATTCTTTTTTCTGTGTCTGCAAACTTGCATTCAGCATCACACTTTGTAAGTATGTAGTTGAGTGGCATCGTGGCTATGATAAAAAGCAGTGGTAATAGAGAGTCTCCTTGGAAGATGCCTCTCTGTATTCTTATCTCAGGCAGGTGTTGTCCTCTAGCTTCAGTTCTAGTCTCCATGTTCCCATTGCTTTTTTATTAAAAGTTATATTACAAAACCATCAGAAATTTATTTCTCAAGTACATTATATACATTTTTTTAATGCACAATTAATAGTAATTTACAAGAGGATATATTGAGAAAACATGGATGTTTAATGTGAGTGTTAAAGACAGGCTTAGCTTTAATGATCTCAGAAGATGGGGATTATGATGGTGTGGCCATTTTGAAAGAATGGATGAGATTTCTTGGGTAAGTAGATGTAGAACAGTTTATGTTGAAGGGTCAGTTGGCAGGGGAAGCTCAAGGAAAACATAGGAGGAAGTGATGAGAATGGACTTGATAGAACGAGGGGATAAATAAAGACCTGGGCAGAGATAGGTTAGTTTTGGAAGTTTATTTTTGAAAGCATGAAAGTTTGTAAAACAGACGTTAAACCGATGATGATGATGATGATGATGATGATGATGATGATGATGATGACGACGATGATGACGATGATGATGACGATGATGATGATGATGATGAAGGTGATGATGACGATGATCATCATGAAGGTGATGATGACGATGATGACGATGATGATGATGATTCTTCATGTTTACCAAATCTATTACGCTTTTAAACATTAATTATACTTTATGGTGTGTCATGTTAAAAATATTGATGATAACTTCTGAGGAATAATCTTCAAAAATCACTCTCTCCATTATTCAAAGGTAGGTCTTAGTCAGCGTGTAAGCAACATCGGTCTTAAGGGTCTGTGCCTTTAGAAATCTGCAAAGAATTGAAAAACAGATGACAAACAACACAGCGGCATTATGAGACTTTCTGAAAAGAAGAGAAAAAGAATATATCTAAAAGGCGTGTGTGTGGGGGAGGGGGGTAGTGTAATCATGGGGCACAACCGGGAATACAATAAGATAATTCCCCAAAAGAGAAGGAGATATTCTTGGTTCCCGATGCTTGCGTCAGTGCCATGAACATGTCCCTCCTCCTCTATGACAAAAAGGATTCAAGTTTTGAAAACGGTTTGATTATTCTGGCTTTTTGGTTTTGTCTTGCTGAGTTTGAGAAAATCCTTCATGCCTCTTTTAGCAGGAATCGGAATAACAACAACAACAAAAAAATTAAGCAAAAGAAGATAAATAAAATAAATGGTTAAAGAAAAAAGTGAAATAAATAAAACGGAATGAAACTTGAAATACGAAAAAGAAAGAAAGCTTAATCGATAATTTTTCTGGGTCTTTATTTTTGAATCATAACAAATGAATTCAGTTTTCGAAAGCTGAGTAGAAGTCAAATGAAGTCAAGTTTAAAGACTTAAACACATAACAAAATAAAACATGAATAAAATGTAGATAATAAGTAGATAAATACGAAAGGTTTTATTTCATAGAATTTTTGTAATTTTTATTATTGTGCTTTTAAATCAATTGTCATTTTAAAACCCTTACCCAATATATCCACAGTTACCACAATCAAATCTCTTATACAGACATTTAACTGCACAGACGTCAATAAATAAATAAACATAAACATAAATGATATATATTTTTTAATATTTTTACAATATATATATATATATATATATATATATATATATATATATATATATATATATATATATATGTTCTTAAATCCGTGTTTAGACTATATATGGTTCTTTGTTACATTAGGACCAAAGCTAACTTTGACACCGTCGTTAGGGTTAGGGTACAAAGTAGGGGTTATGGTTAGCGTTTAATTAGGGTTTAGGGTTATGGTAAGGGTTATGGTCAAAGTTAGTGCGGGTCCTAATGTTATTAAAATTCAGAGTTTAATTCACTAACGATTTTTTTTTCAATTTAAATTTAACGTAATTTTTTTTCTTTCGAGAAAGGGGAACAATTCTTGTAAAATAATAATGACTTCTCTCCCTTATAACAATGTGTACCAACAGATACACACATACATGTACACAAACACACACACTATATATATATATATATATATATATATATATATATATATATATATACTACATACACACACATCCACATACACCCATACATACAAATATAACACTAAATTTTAAATCTCCAATATATAATTATTATTTTTTTTTTTTTAATTTTATAAATATATATTTTTTCCCTTTTAAGATTATTATTTTCTCTTTTTTTATTTATAAAATTTATTTGAGGGTACTTTGATATTTTGTAGAGGAAGAAGATGAAATGTGTATCTATATACTAAGTGTGTTATTCTATTAATATAAGAATATTAATTTACTTATTACATAATTTTTCTATTTTAACAGAAATGCTGTAATATTGCATACAACAGTGAAAGTGAATGTGGCATGCAGTATGCATATTAAATGCATGGTTATTTTTTTAACTATTATTTTTTATTAATACTTTTGTTTTATAATAGATTATTTAATTAATTTTCTTCCCCTGTATTCTTTTATTGTGGGAGGGAGTAATTGTAAATCCATATACCAAGTGTGATGTTTTACTGATGATTTTTTAATCTATATATTTTAAACTGATTCAAGTTTACTTAGAATTGTGTTAATACGATGTGTGTGGGCTGAGGTTAAATACGATATATAGTATACTATATATTATATTATAAATGATGAATTCGGTTATAGCCTGCTATTAAGTTCAGATCGTAACCTAGTGATGAATAGAGCTTCTTTAATTTAAAGATTTCCAATGTCCCTCTCCGTGGCCAAGATGTTAACTTTGATAAGTTAATGTTTTTGCATGTCTTAAGGTGCTTTAAGAATGATGATGCTTGTGTCTGTGTATGTTCCTTAATCCTGATATGTAGGGGTCCGA
The DNA here is from genome assembly GCA_963556195.1 of Sepiola atlantica. Classification (NCBI taxonomy): domain Eukaryota; kingdom Metazoa; phylum Mollusca; class Cephalopoda; order Sepiida; family Sepiolidae; genus Sepiola; species Sepiola atlantica. Next base: position 49,585,796 of record OY744515.1, on the reverse strand, counting down.
TGGTACTACCTATGTAAAATTTGTTGCAGATGGTGCATTCTAATCTGTACACCGTATACATGCGGTGACAAATGTCCGTTGTATTCATTGGACAGTTAGTCAGGGTGCACTGTGTTGGGTTATATTGGTGTTTGAGTATAGCTAGCTGCTTCCTTAGTGATAGACTTGAATGGGCAAGCTGTATGTTCAAGCCCTCTCTTCTAATGGCCTTGCGGATTGCTGTTGTGATTTTATCACTGAGATGAGGCAGTTTAAAGATGTTGGGTGTAAAGCGTCTCATCTGTTTTTTAGGGTTCTCCAGGTGCCTGATGATTGTGTTGGCGTATCCATTCAAGTCCAGCACCTGATTGACTTGCCTGGTTTTGTCTGCTAATACACTACACTTGTCCTGGATGCATGTTATTTCATTCGTCGCATATCCTAATTTGGCTTTTAGAGGGAGGGCCGACTTGTAATGCACAAAATGTTTCTGGTAGCTGCCTTCCTGTAGAATTTTGTTATAAGAGCTCCCTCATCAGAAATCTTAAGGTTAAAATCCAGAAGAGATAGGGATCAAGAAGCATCAGGGTGTTCAACAGTTAACCGTATATATGGGTCTGCATTAGAGAATGTGGTGTAGATATTCTCAGCTTCCTCCCGTGACAATGTTAGGATCAGAATGTCTCGACGTATCTCAAAAGGAATATAGCTGAGTAGCACGTGTTATGGGTTTGACGCACCAATCTATCCATGTACGAGATGTCAAGAAATCCTGAGAGACTGGATCCCATTGGAAGTCCTGTTGTTTGCCTGTAAGTAAGTATATATATATATATATATATATATATATATATATATAAACTGGCGTATGTAGGTAAAAATAATTAATATTATTTACTTAAAATTAATATTTTTATAAGCCCCTTTAATAAGATTAACGTTCAGCCCTGTTCGGGGAAGTTAAAAATAGACTGACACGTAGCTATAAAACATATTCCGACAACGTTCGTAGAATTTTTAGTCAGTCTTTCTAGATATGCCGTCCTTCGCATTAATATAATTTAATGTTCCTTCTTGAATGTGGTAATGTCTCGTGTCCTAATGGTTACAGCGCTTGCTTACGGGGTCTAGGTTTATTCTGTGGCAGGGGTTCGAAATGTGCGACCGTCTAAAATTATCATTCCTTCACTGTTAGGAGTGAAAGCTTAAAACGCTGGCGTATGTAGGTAAAAATAATTAATATTATTTACTTAAAATTAATATTGTTGGTATATATATATATATATATATATATATATATATATATATATATATATATATATATATACTAGAAAAAATTTGACCTTGAGTTATTCGGTCCCAAAACTAAGCAATATTTTAGCATATAGTTGAAATAAATTGTACAAAGCCTTAGGGAAACAAAACAAATGTTGATTAACTCAGCTTGAGCATATATATATATATATATATATATATATATATATATATATATATATATATATATATATATATAATGAATAGTGATAACTAAATCAATCAAAATATTTATAACATTATTTATTAGTTCTAAGAATTCAATGTCACCAATGATATGACGTACGATCGTTTCAGAGATGTTTGTGAATCATTGAAATCATATATTAAAAAAATAAGAAAATTAAATATAATTCCTAAACGCTTCTGAAACGATCGTACGCCAGACCATTGTTGACATTGAGTTTTTTAGAACTGTAATAAATAATGTTATAAATCTTTTGATTTATTTATTCATCACTATTCGTCCTAACATAGCTCTGTTGGATCTTAGAATCTAATTATTGAGCTGATACCAATACCTGCTGTGTCAGAGTTCAAAGGTGTATATTTTCGTCCGCATATACTCCATTCAAGTCTTTTTGACTTTCACTTATATACATATGTATGTATATGTAAAGATTTATATATATATATATATATATATACATATATATATATATATATATATATATATATATATATATATATATAATGCACATATATTAAAGTATCAGTACACATTTAACAGATTTATATGCATTCATCGATATGTGCATGTGTATATATAAATGTATATGTATTTCCAATGATAGATATTGATAATAAAATATAAAAATATTTTTGAGTTTTATGAAGGGGAAGAAATTTCCTGAAATCTCTGAAGGGACGGATCAAAACACGCCTCTAAATTTGGGGAAAAGAGGGCCTTCCTTATTTTATTACTCCCTTACTTTATTTTTTTTTATATAATTTTATTCTAAATGTCTTATCTCTTTACTAGATTTGTTTTTAGGGGTCTTTTTTCTTTTAAATTTGTCCTCTACTCAAGTGGAAGGATAGACAAGAGTTAGTGGTGTGGTGTATTGATGGGAGGGGGCAGATTAAATCAGCCTTGGAAGCCTCAAGAAGACAACAGACATAGTGGCTTCTATCAGTGTAGAACTGTTTATTTATTTATATGAAACGTTTTTTTTAAATATAATTCTTTCTTTAATGTTTTAAACTTGGAATGTCTCTGATTGTTTGGTCAATGTTTTTTTTTCCTTTTTCAATTTCATGGTGTTTATATATTTGTCATATATGACAAAGATGTTGTTTTGTTTTACTTTAGTGGATGTATGTATATATATATATATATATATATATATATATATATATATATATATATATATAAGTCAGTCGGGATTTCGAAGTTAGATCTAAATAAAAATACATATGATAAATCGATATTTGATTCTATCTAGCAATTTATTCCTTTTGCTAATCAATGGTGTTATTTCGCTTTAGTTTCTTTCCGAGATTACCCATTCTGGCTAAGGATGCTGTTAGAGTGAAGGCATGTTCTAATACTCACCTAAACAGAAGTGTGAGCTTATTCCCTTAATAACAAAATAATGTTTCAGCATTTCTCTTTCCATTTCGGCTATTCAGCTACTTTTTCTTAAAATTAATTGTTTATCACAATACCAGGTAAAATAATTTCCTTTCTAACTTCGACTTACACGTGTGTTTATGCTACATCTTATAAAGGGTAGATTATTAATGATACAACACTTTTTTACGATTAACGTATCACTGTCGCTATCTTGAACTTGAACAAATACGACCATACAATTTTACTAATCATTTTTTTAAATTTACAACCTACACACTGATTTGTTCTTTTACATGTTTAAATACTTTGGAAAACTTGGTAAAAAAAAGAAGAGATTACCATGTTCGCTGGAGGACAACATGAAGAAAATATATAAGTCAGCTTTATAATTAATGATACTGTGTTTATTACCGCTTTCGAAATGTCCATAAGCATACATTTATATAGATAGACTATCGCGATATAAAATGATCAAAATAATCTTTCATTTTAATGTGTACTAAATAAAATACGAAGATTAAAACATATGATTGACAAAAACAAAATATCGTACATTTTTACTGACTCTGAAATAAACCAGCATCCCCGTCACATGCTACATTATACTTACGTGTTTACTTACGCAGATGATGAAATTTACTTTTTACAACATTTTCATTTGCTGACTATTTTAAACATAAATTTCAAACATACGAGTGAACTCTTTTTTATTTTTTATTCAAATTATCCTTTACGATGAACGAATAATTATGTCTAAAAAACGGTCATGTATTTGATTGGAAAACAGTACATTGCCGACTTAAACAAAAAAAAAACAATACTTTCAACGACAAAAAATATAATCTTCGAACGCAAACGCTTTTTACAACTAACGTGTTTACTAACTGATGGTCAAATTAAAATGTTAAAACATTTTAATTTGCTTAACATTGAATACATAAAGGTAAAGGTAAAGCTCGCATAGCCTGGACGCGCACGAGTGTCGTTGCCAACATCGCACACTGCCCATGGCCGTAGCGGCGGTGATTTGTTAAGAATCACCGTGTCTAGGACACAGCCTATGGAAGGCGGAGCCCATCCCTCTCTTTCCGCTGCCTTGAACCTTCCCTGAGTTTTCGACAGGTACCCATTTACTGCTGGGTGGACAGAGGGAGTTTCCCGACCCGAAAATTCGCATGCCGTGAGTGGGATCGAACCCGGATCAAGTGCTATAAGCACTCGTCCACAGACCCTCCCTATTTAATGCATAACTTCGATAAACACACATTAAATTATTCTTTTTGTTTATAATAGGATTTTTCAAGTTACATTTAAATATTCCTGGATCTGGATCGTTGGATTATTTAATTAAATTAAATCTAATCACTTTGTTATCAACTGATAGCTAGTTATCGTTGATGTTACCTTAATCTTTGCATAATTAATAAACCGGTATTGTCCGGGCCTTTGGGTGTGGATTTACACAGGTCTATTGGGAGCAGTAGCGTGGTGGCAGGGGGGGGGCGGGGGGGCCGGGGGAGGGGTGACAGCTCCCCTCCCCAGCCAAGGTTTCTGGGGGGGCGCCAAAATGGGGTTTTAGGGGGCGCACCCTTTGTAGGAGACCCAAGAAAATTTAAAATAAAGACCTTAATAAACACATGCTAAAAAATGCATCAACGGGGGCATCTGGAAGCTTTAAAATGGCAAAATTTTCCGGGGCTCCGCCCCGTACCCCGCTAGGATGCTTCCAGCGCCCCCAGACCCCCAGCTGCATTTTTTCGTGACTTCGTCGCTCATATCCGGGGGGGGGGGGCGCCAAATCAGTGATTGGCCCCTGCAGCCATCAACCTCCCACCACGCTACTGATTAGGAGTTGCCGGTCCTGTGCAGTTCTCGGAGGTGCACCCTCCCAGGCTTTGCCTCCCCTCTTTGGGGAGGAGTAAGTTTATTGCTTACTGTCTGAGGCGCCCCTACCGGGGAATGCCGACGGGGCTGCCTAGGCAATTTTTTTTTCTTTTTTTTTTAAATGGCCAGAGTGCTCACCTCTCGAGCGCTGGCTTATCTAATCCCACTTTCCTGACCTTGTGTCACATCTTACCTTGTGGGAGGTAGATAAATAAAAACTTTGAAACTGTTATGATCGAGAGGGTGATGTTCCCGGACTATAAGCGTGTTCAGTAAATCAAGCAATGTTGCATGCAAAGACAGAGTAATAATTAACAAACAAAAATGAAGTAGTTCAAATAAGGTTTATTGAACGTGTGTGTACGTGGAATGATGAAGTGTGTGATGTATGCATGTGTGTCGATGGAAAAACAGTTCTTGAAAAGGTATAAGAAGAAATGAATCCGGCGTACACAAAAAAAAATGAGTTGTTAACTCTTACCGTTGTTTGAGCACGTGTGTTGGTAGTTCTTATGCCGATGCCATTTGAAGAGAAAAGCGTTAGACGAAGCGCTAGTGTATTAGCGTCGTTCTGTCGACCAGAGAAGAGAGAGAGAGAGAGAGAGAGAGAGATGGAGCGCTGGTGCCAGCGTTGTTCTGCCGATGCTGGTCGGTGAAAAAGAGATGGATTTTCCGTTTGCAACGGTTTTTATAGTCAGAAGGGCAGATAACTCTGGTGTCGCTTTACAGTGCCACCTGTCGGTGAAAAAAGCGACACCTACCGGCAAACCGGTGTAGTTATGTTTTGAAAGGAGGAGGTAACTGCTACAAAACCATTCAGTCTTTTTTATACATGAGAATTTTAATGCGTATTTTTTAAACTATAAAAATGATAGGCTATTTTCTTTTTCAGTTACATAAATTAATTCGAGTGAAATGTGCTTCGGATTAATTAAATAAATAATAATGTTCTTTTATGTCGTTAGTGGAAACGTCACATCGTTTAGTAAATTGACTTGTTCACCAAATCAATCGTGGATGGTGAATTTAAAGTTTAAATTTTTTTATTTCTTCATTCCATTACCTTTTCTTTTAATGACAAAGTATTTTACGATTTCAATTTTTAAATTACGTTAACTTTTGGTCAAGTTTAGACGAGAAAAAAATCAATGTGAAACAAAAAATTAAGTAAAAACACTCCCAGGAAACGTCGTGTATGCATATCTAGTACAGTATAAAACATAATTATGGCAAATGAGCTACACAGTAACGTTTGCGTTTGATTCCATCAAAGGAGATCGTCAGGCTAAGTGAAAAATTTGTAATTCTACCAGATTTCTAAGAATTATAAAAATTTGAGAATTATTAATAAAAATAGTGTAATTTAATTATAACAGGATGCAATGATTAGACAAATATTACGTTACGTAGTTTATTTATATTTTCAAAAAAATAATGATAATTTTTTTTAATAATAATTATTTGATTACGTAGTAGGATAAATTAACAGTTTTAAAATAAAAATTTGTAAAAAAATTAGCGATTTAATCAAAATAGTGCGGACGTTATGTAGAACTGCACCGGAAGTGACTCATAATAAGAATTAATGTGGATATGATAGCTCGTTACGCCTTAAGTGAAAATTAAAAATGAAAATAAGGAATGAAAAGCAAGAAAAGTTAGAGAAAAAAGAAAAATAGGTAATAAGGTGTGAATGAAATAATTGTTCTCTAATGTGTGAATATTGCCACGTGTTTCTTTGTAAGTCAAATATGAATAGTCTAACGAAAGTAAAAAAAACAAATGTTGTGGATATAATGTTTTGTGAACTTTTAAATGCAAAAAACAGAGTTTAAGCAACGTTCTCCTTTTGATTGGAGTTAACATTAAAAAGGAATATAAACTTAAATATATTTTTATTAAATTAATATTGGACGCATCTTGTTTTTTCAGCCGGGCTGTGGTGTGTTATGCATTGATGAAGCCTATTGTGAATGTTTGGTAAGTTTTGTATACCATAAATGTGTATATTTACCAAATCTGAAAGAAAGAATTGTTTGTGGATATAACTATTTTTGTATGAACTACGATTACATCATGTTTAATTAAGAGCTCTAGTCGTATTATACACTATTGAGCCAATATATAAATCTTTGTACGGACTTGAAGAAATATATATATATATATATATATATATATATATATAACATATACTCCTGATGTTTTAATAAATTTTGTATTTGTACAACTTTTTAGTTTCATCATTCATCTTCTAACTTTATTGCTCTATTCACTATATTGAGCTTTCTATTATCACGATAGATTATGATTTAAGGATCCATCATATTTAAATTCGTATTTAATGGTATATATATATATATATATATATATATATATATATATATATATATATATATATATATATATATATATCTATTGAAAGATTTTTAATATTTTGAAATCACATTTCAAATAAAGAATACACACAAAGGTATCCAAGTTGTTTACAGCTGCTTCAAAACAATGTTTATTTTCAGTTATACGAATAACACAAAATTTATTTGCAACAGCGGCTTTATTCAATACGTGATTTGAGAGCAGTTCCATTTGTATCCAGGAAAAGCATTGACATTATCCGAGATCCCAGCTGTAAACGACTTCCATACCATCGTGTGTACTCTTCGTTTGAAATATGTTTTGAAAATATTTCTAATCTTTAATATATATATATATATATATATATATATATATATATATATATAGATATAGATATGTTTATATATATGTATATATTTATATATTTAAATGTTGAATTGAATTAAAGATAATTGAATTATCGTTTAATAATAATCTAACTGATAATATAAAGCTCAATATATTGAATAGAGCCATCAATATGAAGCTTCTTGCTCTGAACTTTGATGTTCTAATAAATATCGCATCTTTACAATTTGTTATTCTCATCTTCCATATATATATATATATATATATATATATATATATATATATATATATATATATAATCATATGTATATATATATATATATAATCATATATACATATATATAATCATATATATATATAATCATATGTATATATATATAATCATATATATGTATATAATATATATATATATATATATATATATATAAACTGTGTTTCTCGCTTTATTGCATATCATAATATTGTTATTAACTTCGATGATATAAATCGCACAAACTTGAAATTTTGCACACTGAAGGAGTGCTCCTAAGTAGGTAAGATACCAAAATATTTTGCAAATCTATACTATATTTCTAAAGTTATAGACATTTATGTATTTGTTAGCCATTTTTACTGTTTCTCGCTTTATTGCAGGTTTGTTAAAATACAGTCCATAGGTGATGAAAAAAAGTTGACTTAGCAGAGTTAATTATTTTACTCATTTAAATCATAAGTAACAATATGACTGAAATGTAAGGAAGAAATCACCAGATATGCACCATAAAATTGAATTAATTATCAACAAATCTCCCATTTCTTGAAATTACCCTCTGCAGTCTCCCATCAGCAGATGAAGTCAATCTGTTGATTTGGGAAGGTGTTATGCTACTAGCAACATCAACAATTTTATTCCAGAGGGCATCTTTTGGTGTAAATTGTTGTCCTTCACAAACCTTCCTCTTTATAATTAACCAGATCTGCTCAATCCGGTTTAAGTCAGGAGAACAAGGCGGCCAAGTCATGAGACTTTCTTCCCTTGATGCCCAGAGATGCGAGGAAGGTAGTCGTAGCCTTTGCTGCATGAGATGGAGCATTGTCGTGCATAAAAATCAGTTGACGTAGACGAAGTAAAGGCAGGTCATCCAGCCAAGGTGACAAATGCTCATCTAAGAATCATATGTATGCTTGGCTTGTGAGTTTCACACCCCCTGGCATTCGGAAAGGTCCAATTAATTTATCACCTATGATACCGGCCCAAAACATAACTCCCCCGCCACCTTGTTGGCGACGAACGCAATGTGAGATAGAAGCTCCGGTAGGACTCCAAACTTTAGCCCATCCATCTGGACCATCAAGTGTGGTTCTAGCTTCATCTGTGAATAGAACCTGGTAGAAGTCCGTTTTCATGTATTTTTCTGCCCACGCAATGCGTTTTCCGTTATTGGTTTTGTTCAAGGGAGGCCTAGAAATGAGCTTACGTTCCTGGCCATCTCATTCAAGACACTGCATCTGGTCTTCCTGGACATCGGAACAATGCCAGATTTGCCAAAAATGGAGGCGCTAGTGCCATTTGGTTCCCTAATGATCTGTCGACGTATTTTTCGCATATTGCTAGGGGAAATGCTCCTTCTTGTACACTTATCTTTCCTTGGTGCAGTGTTGGGCGTCTCCACAAAAGAAACCAAGGTTCTCTTATCCTTTCCCAGTTCCTTGGCTAAATCCAGAAGTGTCAGTCCTTCTGCAAGGCCCGCTACAACCCTTTGCCTTTAAGTAACAGTCAAACGTCGATTTTTGGGGCATTTTTACAAACCTGCAATAAAGCGAGAAACAGTGAAAGTGGCTAACAAATGCATAAATGTCTATAACTTTAGAAATATAGTATAGATTTGCAAAATATTTTGGTATCTTACCTACTTAAGAGCACTCTTTCAGTGTGCAAAATTTCAAACTTGTACGATTTATATTATTGATATTAACAATATTATGATCTGCAATAAAGCGAGAAACATAGTTTATATATATATATATATATATATATATATATATATAATCAGCTCTATCTCACTATGCAATGAGAAATCGAGCTGTTATGGATTTTACAAGTTAATGATGAGTTTTTGTAGTTACCTCAAAAAGAGTTTTCTAATTTATCTTAAACTTGAATGTATATGTATGTACGTATGTACGTATTTATGTATGTGTTAGTATCTAATATTTTATAATATATATATATATATATATATATATATATATAGAGAGAGAGAGAGAGAGAGAGAGAGAGAGAGATAGAGAGATAGAGGGGGGTTAAGGCTTATGGATTTGAATAAATATTAAGCGAGTTTAATTGGGCGTGTATATCCCTGTATTTGCACGCATACGTTGAAGCTTGTGACTTAAACTCTAAAATCTGTGCGTGCGTCGTCTCATTTTTATTTACTGGAATAAATCTCTTTTCTAGAATTTAAACAATAATACAATATTTCATGAGAGAGCAGTTAAGAGGTATTTGCTTTTGTCGGCGGCGGGAGGGAGACAGGGGGTAGCTGAGTTACGATTTGAGAAAATCTGTCAGAGACGGAGCACAAATTTTCAAAAGGAAACTATTTGAGCGGCTTAAAAGTTTATTTCCTTTCAATTCTTTCTTACCAACGTCATTTTCTGCCGTTTTATTTTTAGAGATGTTCTTGTATCGCTCTGAGAGAATCGGTCCGTCAGTCGGTCTGTCAGGCTTCAGTTTGAAAAATTAATTTCATTGCAACACACGCGGATTGAATGGACATGTAGCGTGGATTTTGGTCTGGATAGGATATAGACGACGGATGCATCGGTGTCAATGTATCAAGCCTCACGCTGCAATTGATGATGTTACATTTGTTGAAATTGGAATGATAAAATGTTTTAAGTGGCGAATAGAAAAAATGGGCAACACGACAGACCAATCTTATTCTGAATGCGCCCAAGCTTCTCTATAAGTCATGCTTAAGTTTCCATAGAATTTTGTTTGTTCTGTAATGCTGAAGTTTGCAATAGAATGTTCATTTGTCTATCATGTTTAAGTTTAAAATAGGATGTCCTTTAGTCGGACATGATTAGGTTTGAAATATAATTTTTTCTTGTTCTGTCAACTGAAGTTTGCAATAGTATTTTGTTTGGTCTGTAATGCTTAAATTTGGAATAGAATGTTCGCTTGTCTGTGACGTTTAAGTTTGCAATAGTATTTTGTTTGGTCTGTAATGCTTAAATTTGGAATAGAATGTTCGCTTGTCTGTGACGTTTAAGTTTGCAATAGTATTTTGTTTGGTCTGTAATGCTTAAATTTGGAATAGAATGTTCGCTTGTCTGTGACGTTTAAGTTTGCAATAGTATTTTGTTTGGTCTGTAATGCTTAAATTTGGAATAGAATGTTCGCTTGTCTGTGACGTTTAAGTTTGCAATAGTATTTTGTTTGATCTGTAATTCTTAAATTTGGAATAGAATGTTCGCTTGTCTGTGACGTGTAAGTTTGCAATAGTATTTTGTTTGGTCTGTTATTCTTAAATTTGGAATAGAATGTTCGCTTGTCTGTGACGTTTAAGTTTGCAATAGTATTTTGTTTGGTCTGTTATTCTTAAATTTGGAATAGAATGTTCGCTTGTCTGTGACGTTTAAGTTTGCAATAGCATTTTGTTTGGTCTGTTATTCTTAAATTTGGAATAGAATGTTCGCTTGTCTGTGACGTTTAAGTTTGCAATAGTATTTTGTTTGGTCTGTTATTCTTAAATTTGGAATAGAATGTTCGCTTGTCTGTGACGTTTAAGTTTGCAATAGTATTTTGTTTTGTCTGTAATGCTTAAATTTGGAATAGAATGTTCGCTTGTCTGTGACGTTTAAGTTTGCAATAGTATTTTGTTTGATCTGTAATTCTTAAATTTGGAATAGAATGTTCGCTTGTCTGTGACGTGTAAGTTTGCTATAGTATTTTGTTTGGTCTGTTATTCTTAAATTTGGAATAGAATGTTCGCTTGTCTGTGACGTTTAAGTTTGCAATAGTATTTTGTTTGGTCTGTTATTCTTAAATTTGGAATAGAATGTTCGCTTGTCTGTGACGTTTAAGTTTGCAATAGTATTTTGTTTGGTCTGTAATGCTTAAATTTGGAATAGAATTATCGCTTGTCTGTGACGTTTAATTTTGCAATAGTATTTTGTTTGGTCTGTAATTCTTAAATTTGGAATAGAATGTTCGCTTGTCTGTGACGTTTAAGTTTGCAATAGTATTTTGGTTGGTCTGTAATGCTTAAATTTGGAATAGAATGTTCGCTTGTCTGTGACGTTTAAGTTTGCAATAGTATTTTGGTTGGTCTGTAATGCTTAAATTTGGAATAGAATTATCGCTTGTCTGTGACGTTTAAGTTTGCAATAGTATTTTGTTTGGTCTGTAATTCTTAAATTTGGAATAGAATGTTCGCTTGTCTGTGACGTTTAAGTTTGCAATAGTATTTTGGTTGGTCTGTAATGCTTAAATTTGGAATAGAATGTTCGCTTGTCTGTGGCGGTTAAGTTTAAAATAGGATTTTCTTTAGTCTGACATGCTTAAATCTTAAATAGCATCTTCAGAAGATTCTGTCATCTGGTTGTAAATATATCTATTTAATCGTTTCGTTTCCAGTTTGGTCAAAAATATTTCCATTGTTTTTATTTTTATTTTATTTAACTAACGTTTTTCTTCGTCATGCCTCTCCTCTTCTCTCTTCTCCTCTCCCTCTCTCTCTCTCCTCTCTCTCTCTCTCTCTCTCTCTCTCTCTCTATATATATATATATATATATATATATATATATATATATATATAATAGAAGGTATTGCAGTTTTAGTGCATTTCCAACGAGAGAAAAGTATATATGTAAAGGAGTAAGACTACCAACATAGAAAAGAATGTCGTTTCAAATGAAACAACACTCTTTCAAATCGAAAGACATTTCATCAAATGGATTTACATATCTGATGAGAGCGTACCCTGCTTGAAACATGTTATATAAGATTATAAAATGATAAAATAATAAAATAACAAAATAATAAATAAATGTTGAAAAAATCTTTTTACAAATATTGGTAGCCTTACTTCTTTACATATATATATATATATATATATATATATATATATATAACATAACATAGCATAACTTCAGGAATACTTCATACGATATGAATAAGTAAGGCCCAGATAAGACTTTGGCTCAACTTTAGGTAGGCAGTCTCACGACTAACTTATGTTCTTGTTAATAAATATATTTATTTTATTTAGTGTTTTCACTTAGATATTCGTGAATTTTAAATTTAAATAGTTTTATATGGTTGCTGAAATAAATAATATGTAAAGAAAGCAGAAAAGTTGGTTACATTTATATTCAAGATGAGGTTCTGCTCCCTTTGCTTTCCTAAAAAGTAAAACAAACATATCATATTAGGCTCCGTTTTAGATATACTATCTGTATTTAAAATGTCGAGTATTTTTCTTTCCTATATATCTACAGACAGACTCACTTACTCACAGACACACAGACGTTTATTAATATATATATATATATATATATATATATATATATATATATATATTCTTAAAAATAATATTTTAATTTTGAAACTATATATTCTGTTTTGCTCTAATGTGGCAATTGACTCTGGACAGGTTTGGCGGGCTCCTTCCAAAACGGGAAGTTTCTAGGGAATATTAAATCTATAATGGTCCCCAGTCTTATGTATATCCCTGTTAGAAAAGATGGTTTTGACGACGTTATTATTAGCAGGCTTTTATTTTTTCAGGAACATGTCGCTGTCTTCTCACATACAGCACCTAATATTCTCAAATTGTCACCCATCTGGTATTGACCAGGATCAACGTTTCTTAATTTTGGTGCTCTAACGAGAACCATTGAGTCACCGTGATTATGCCAAGATACATATCAAGAAGAAGCGCTGTCCTTTTCTGACACTTCAGTTTGAAATAAAATTTTCGTCAGTTTTTCAGTTAAGTTTCAAATAGAAGTTTAGATGCGTCCACACATCTCTATAACAAGCTCAGTCTGTCAATCGGTTTGCCCTACTTAAGTTTAAAATATCACTAGAGAAAATGTGACTCGTTGAGTCACCCTGCGACTTCTCAGAACACCCTTTCCTGTCTTGACAGAGTACAAAATCGATTTCGAAATCTAGTAGATGATGTCCCCTTCTCTCCTATACAGCCTCTTTCTCACAGAAAACATGTTGCTAGTCTTTCTCTAATCTGTCATTATTTTCATGGTAGGTTCCCGACTGAGCTCCAATCTATGGTTACCCCCTGCAAAACATTTACAACAAGAATGCGTCTAGCTACAAAAACTGTAAATAATTTTCCTTTCTCCCTCTGTGTACCAAAAACTAAACAGAACTTCCATGAGCTAAGTTTCTTTCCAAGAACTGTCCGTCTGTAGAACACCATAGCACGTCGCTGCTTCCCAGCTGACTATAGCATGGTTGTTTTCAAGTCCAATGTAAGCAAATTTTTGTTGAGCCGTCCTCTTAGATAATCTTATTTCTCGCCACTCTCAACCTATGTTACCAATCTTCACATTGTTGTTTCACTGTCTACCTGACAAACTCATTAACACTTATCCTCAAGTGGCTTTTGGGTCTTGATAAGTAGTGACCCGTTAGTACATTAAAAAAATAAAGAGAGGGTGAAAGTGATAGCTAGAAAGTAAGTAAGAAGTGGATTACTTGATGAGTTATTGGTAATCTACAACTAATTATAACAATTAAAATTGAAGTGTTTTTAAATATAACTCAATCCCAAAACTGACGAATACTTTAGCACGTATTTTGTGTGATTAAAATATATATGAAAAAATCCTTAGGGAAACAAATGTTGATTAATTCAGCTTTCGTATAATAATAGATATTTTGAGAAATCCATCTTTTTCTAGTAGAGGCTCTGTCCGTCTGACATTCTTAAATTTTAAATATGAATTTTGAATGTTGAATCTGCAGAAACAAAATATCCATTCCTGTTTATCCAAGTTTGGATTGAAGAAGTTCCAGGTTCAAAGTGTAAAACAAAATTTACTAATAAACATTCTTTTGTTGGGAAAGAAGATAAGATGGCCGCCATGTCTGTTTAATTCTGTTGAGTGGGGAGTGGGAAGGGGTGGCCATCTGGTGGGATTCAAATCTATAACAGTGAAAGACTATATAAAATGATAATATTCTCATGTAAGTGAGGCCACTAAACTGCTGGTGCAAGACCTTCTAGAATATTTTTATTATCCATGACAAAGAAAACTTCAGCAGACGCGGCACATGAAATCTGTCAGCTTTAGCCAATAAGTTAGCATTTAAATCTTTGACTAGAACTGAAGGCTTTAGTGTAAAACAATAAAGCTGCATTACTGGAACATTACAACAATGTTTTTGGTGAAAAACAAACAAAATTAGGACATGCCGCCTTTAAAATAAAAACATTCACAGCAGCACAGACGCACACACACATATATATATATATATATATATATATATATATATATATATATATATCAAATATTGATTATTGTACTGAGATGCTTTGTAAAGTTATAAAACTTGGAGGAGACAGACATTGTTTTAAGGGTTTCCACAACGTGTCTCAACATATGGACATTTTTTGTTGGAGTTTTAGTCTTTGATTTCCCCGACAAAACATTATAAAAGAGAGTTTTATGTAAAACCATAAAAAAAACGAAAAAAGGAAAATGTAACCAAATTATTTTTCCTCTATATTTTTGCTTTTATTTAATTTCGTTTATTTATTTAATTTCTTTTTTTTTGCTAATAAAATATGTAATGAAACACGGAAATTATTTTCTACTGAGATGTGAGACATAAAAAAATTATTGAAGCATGACCAAAATACAAGAAATAAAATGCTTAATACAAACATTTGTGTAGAGTCTGGACGTAAATGAACGATTTAATTTAAATGTATGATAGATTTGTCTTTGGTCAAGGCGAGTTCAAATCCTATCGGATCTAGTTTTTTTTTCCAAACAAGGCATATTGCCACTGAATCATTAGAAGCTACTGTAATATGGGAAATATTTATAGGGAAAAACCTGGGTGGGGAGTTGAGCAGCAAGATCTTTGTTTGCATTACATTTAACTTTCTGCAGGTGGTACGGTTGGGGAAACAGAACGCAAGCAGGGAATTCCAAAGTAAATATGTTACCTTTTGCAATAATAATGATGATAATAATAATAATAATAATAATAATAATAATAATAATAATAATAATAATAATAATAATGACATGGCTAAAAAAGAAGAAAAACTAAGGAAGAAACATGAATAACTAAAAAACGAATCTAGCAAACGAGGGAAGCTAAATAGTACAAACAAAATAGGAATTTTGAAAACAATGAAAGCTAGTTTTATCAAAACGTAAACGGGGAAGAACAAAAACAGAACAATCGGACTTGACGGAAACAAAACAATTCTGAGGGCAATATATGGGAAAAGTGACAAGGCCATAACAGAAATTCCAAATGGCAGAAAGGAGACCTTCATAAAATTGAAAAAGAAGCAGAAACCGAAATTGATGAAGAAACATTTCTAATAACCTTAAGAAAAAATGACAAACTTGAAATTATCAGGCCATGACAGAATACATGCAGTCTGATTTTTTAAATTCAAAACCTTGCATGAAAGACTAAAGTAAAACCTAAAAAGATGTATACCCGAAATGGACATACCAGACTGGATGACTAAATACAAGAAGACAATGAGAAGGGAACGATCCCAAGCAAGTACAGACTGATAACCTGCCTAGCAACCATTTGGACAATTGTTACAACACATGTGAGCGAACAAATCTACCACTTCTCTAATAATCATGCACTATTCCAAGACGAATAGAAAGGATGCTTGAAAGCGATAAAATGGATATATAATCTGCTTTACATTGACCAAAAGATCATGAAGGAGGTAAAAAACAGAAAAAAGAAGATAACATTGCTAGAGATGAAAGAAAGGTGACAAAAGACAGTACAGGACAGGTAAGTCGAGACATGGAATTGCCCAACCGAGAAGAGATGTAGGCACTTGGCAAACACGTAAATTATAAATATCTGGGTATCTTGGAAATGGACGCCATCAAATCAACAGAAAGGAAAGAGAA
This sequence comes from Sepiola atlantica, assembly GCA_963556195.1. Lineage (NCBI taxonomy): Eukaryota > Metazoa > Mollusca > Cephalopoda > Sepiida > Sepiolidae > Sepiola > Sepiola atlantica. The sequence goes on along the minus strand of OY744515.1, from coordinate 49,569,202 downwards.
GATTGGAAGAGAATACCTGAGAAGAACAAGAACACTCTTATAAACCAAATTATATAGTTGAAACATAATAAAAAGAATAAATACTTGGGCAGTTTCCTTAATAAGATATTCTGGACCATTCATGGGGTGGACAAAAGAAGAACCCAAGAACCTGTACCAAAGAACAAGGAAACTAATGGCTACAGGCAACTCATAACACCCAAAGGATTATATTGAGTGAGTCTATATAAATAGGAGAGGTGAAGAAAGAGGACTGATAAGTATGGAAGACTGCATGGATGATACCATAAAAAATTTAAAAATACATAATTACACAATATACAGAAAGGCTGATAACAGCTGCAAAATGAACTGCCAAAATGAACAATACAAAACGCACTAAAACTGGAAACAAAAAAACGAGAAAAAAAAAATTAGAAGAGAAGCAGCTACATGGGCAATCTATAAGAGTGACCAAAGAAGATATACACGAACACACATAGAGATGGCTACAAAAAAATACTTCAACAGAGAAACGGAATCGCTACTGACAGCCACACAAAACAATACAATCAGAACAAACTATAAAAAATCCTAGATAGACAAAAGCCAAGAAAATAATAAATATACACTGAGCGTTCAAAGAGACGAAACAGTAAATTACATCATAAGCGAATTCAGCAAACTAGTACAAAATAATACAAAAATAGACAACACTTCATATGGAAGGCAGTCCACTGGGAACTATGCAAGCATCTTCACTGTGCACATGCAGACAAATAGCACAGAGATAAATAGAACACGCTAGTAGAACATGAAAATCATAAAATGCTCTGAGACATACAAACAAACACACCCAAGCAAGAAGACATGATGATAGTCAACAATAATGAAAAAGAACCTGCCAAATCATAGATTTTGCTGTCCCAGCAATTCACAGGGTGAAGATCAATGAGGCAGAAAAACTAAGCAAATACATGGAACTTAAATAGAGAGCTGAAAAGAATATGGAAGATGAAGAAAGTTACTGTAATACCAATAATTGCAGGAACACTAGGAATAGTTTTTTAAAAATCCTTGAGAAATTGGAGTCAAAGGGAGGATTGACACCATAGAAACCATGCCACTGATGCAAACAGTTAAATTATTAAGGAAGATCCTTGAATGTGGAAACCAACCCACATAACCAGGTGACGTCAACCAACCACTGGTAAGTTGAAAGAGAAATAGAACAAAATCTATAGAAAGAACATCACATGAGCCCAAAGAGGACTGAAACTACGAGAAATCTCATAATCTGACATCCACCACAAAAACACACACACATACAGACACATGTGATATCATGCAAAATGGTTGTCAAGAGTTGGGCGAGCACCATCCAGACCTCCACTGAAAGGGTGCAGAGAGTACTGGAATTTTGGGGAGGGTTATTGCCACTGAAATTCTAAAGGAAGACAATGGTCGTTATCAGCGAGAAATCAATGATAAACAGTTGTTGCAATAACACAATCTGACTTGCAACGGTTATCAAAAAAGACAGAGAGTGCTGGAAATCTGGGGAGAGTTGTTGTCACTCAGACTCCAGGGAATGCTACTTGTTATTGCCAATGAGAAATCATCGATAATGGCTCATATGAAAATTCCTAGTGAGTAAATAATAATAATAATATATATATATATTATTAAGTATATACATTTATAAGTATATACGGCACAATCACGTTGACATACCGATTCTCGTTAGATCACCGAAGTTAAGCAATATTGAGCTTGGTCAGTACTAAAATGGGTGACCATTTGGGAATACCAGGTGCTGTATGTGCTCTCTGCTTATGTTGGCATTGTTACCAGCCGTCTTAGACTCCTCTTTGCCACGGGAATCAAGCAATGCCGACTCAGAAGAGGTGTGGTTGGAGATTGCGCAACCCTTCTTTCACAATTACATGAGCAGCCACTCTTACAGGGGGTATCCATTGTCTTTCGAGACTGAACAGAGCCTTTTTCATATATTTATTAACTTTCATGAATAAAGGCTTTGCATTTTGGGTGAAAATAGTCTTTCTGATCCTTTCCGGTCGATTTTTTTCTGTTTTTTTTTTGCGATTCTTGGGTTTCCTGAATTTTGTCAGGTACCGCCTTGACACAGGTCCCACTAGTGTATAAATAAATGTATATTTAAGCTATTTGATACTCGGCCAACATCGGGGAGATCAGCTTGTATATGCACTGTATATCTTTTATGTTTAATATCAAAGGCAAATCATAATTTGATATGAAGAATGGGAAGATAATATTGTACATTTTATACGGATAAATCACGTTTATGAATTAATATCTGACCAGTTATTAAAAAGTTGTAAACATATTCCATCAATAATGACAGTGTTTTCTAAATAGAACTAAAGAAAAATCTAAATAAAACTCGGTTTTAAATAAACATGCTTATCTGTTGCCAAAATATGGTCATTATCTGTTTGAAACTATGAAAATAAAAACATAAAAAGAATATATATGTTGTGACCCTGTTTAGGGGCTCGAAATGAAGACACGGAACACAGGGTTAGGTGAACATTATATATTGAACAAAAGATATGTACAGAGAAAAAGAGAAGTTGTATATCAGTCTTGACTGCCAGAGTAGACTGGAGTTCAATCCAATTACGAATGCTTCCAGTATTTTATTAGAAATGGACGAGTCCAACTGTTCGTCATATAGGTACGGCACGATAACAATATACATATACAAAAATAAAAAATGTGGGTTATTTTCATACTTTGCTGAAGTTTTATTGAACATGCGATCATTAGAAGTGTATTGATAAAATCCTTAACGTCTTTATTTGATATGAATTGGAACAAATACATAGAAGACGTTGCCAAGGCTGCTGCAAAGAAAGTGAGCTTCCTCTACCGTGTTAGAAAACTTCTCACACCTGACTGTATCTTATATTCCTACAAAGCCGCAATCCACCCATGCATGGAGTATTGTTGTCACATAAGGGCTAGTGCACCATCCACCAGTCTCTCCCTCTTAGACAAGGTCCAAAAAAGAGTGTCTAATCTAATAAGTTCCTCACTATCAACCAAGCTCCAGCCCCTGTCCCATCTCCGCAATGTGGCATCCTTTTGCTTGTTTTACAAGTACTTCAATAGAATGTGTTCCGATGAACTTAATGCTCTGGTGCCTCCTTGACGTAAATACACTCGACCAACCCGACAATCAGCTAAATCCCATCCATTAACTGTGGAGGTCACCAGATGTGTCTTTCTTTTCTTTAAGTAGAAATTAAAACTAAGCACAAAAGCGAATTCTGACAATCGAATGTTCTGTGAAACTGCAATGAAGTGTTAAGTCACATTTATTATTTGTTATTGTTATAAAGCTCAGTCTGAAAGAATAATGAGCCCTTTATGGATGTAATATCTATTGTCTTTATTAGGTTCTGTTCCGATTTTGCAGAGTTGATTTTCGGATTTTTTAATTTTTGTTTTTACTATCCCTCACCACTCTGGTTCTCTGCATTGCCTTCAGCCTTCTAAATACCTATGACTTATTATTTTCCAGCAATGTTTCAAGCAAACTATCTTTCTCTTTTAGCACTTGGTCTAGACCAGATACAGTTTGCGTATACCAAAAGGTTGTTCCAACCTTCGGAGAGACGTGTCAGAATCAGCTGTCAGATCCATTTCCTGAAGAGGTGCTGCAAACACAACAGTATACCCAACACCATACGGAGCATCCACCTACCAGTATGTCTCCACCTTCCTAGACTTTATCCAGCTCGTAACTTCATACATATTTATTGCGTCAAAAAGATTATCCATTGTGAACTTCATCAACTTATCAACACGATCACGGATATAAAATCTTCCCTCACCACAGAACAGTCGACACAGTATATCTACAGTTGTCGATCAAACCCGAATTAAGCAGAGGTTTATTTGGCTTTTACAAGAAAAGCTCTCAATCGCACATCACCAGGAGAACTGATACTACCTATACCCACAACCCACCCCCTCGTCACTGACCTCACCGACTATCTCTCTCTACTGATGAAACTGATCTCCTCAGCCTTAGCCCCAAATTCATTACCACCCAAAAGCTGAATGGATCGACAAAACATCGAGACTCAGTTCTGTAGAACAGCCTACTATCTTAAATGGCCCTCAGCATTTAACCAACCTACCCAAAAAAATCACTAATAATACAACCAACCCTAACAATTCCTTTCCCATTTACCAACTTGACTACCCACTGCACCCACCACCCAGCAACCACATACTTGACCAAAAACTTTCTAAATTAAAACAGAGGATTTTTGATGTACTCCAACATGAACAACCCTATATCAACCCTAACATCACCAAATATCAACGCCTTACCTTAAAGTATCTGAAGGAGGAAAACCTAGTATCCTTATGCTCTGATAAAGGCAAAGAATTCTGCATCATCCTCCAAGACTCTCGCCCTTGAACATCTTAGCAACAACATCCTATATACTCTTGCCACTAAAATGTCAGCCACACTGATATAAGATACTATCGACAATACATTATCCCAAATCTGCACCAGACACTACCTTCCCCCAAAATACGAGCTTAACTTCTCTACCAGAAATAACAAACTCCCCACCGTTTACCACATCATCAAAACGCACAAACCAGCATTCACACACAAATTAGACCAATAGTTTCCAGTATCGAAGAACCCCTTTATAAAATTTCCTGGTTACTTTCGCAGTTACTTAAACCACTATTTCTCACTTCAGCAGCTATGATCAAGTCATTAGCAGACTAAACTTACTTCAACATCAGCAACTACGCTCAAATAAATATATCTTTTGCCTTGCCGTCGTCTCCTTCTACACTTCTATACCTGCACACCCAGCTATCAATCTCATCACTGACCACATATCCTTCTCCGATAACCTAGATTGTTTCAGATAAACACCTGCTGACATACACCAACTTCTATACATCATCATCGACAACACCTACTTAACTTTCCAGCAACACACATTTAAGAAAATCACAGGACTCCCCATGGGCTCCAGCCTTTCTAGTCTCCTAGCCATTACATACATGGATCGACTTGAGCGACTCTCATATATTTTTCACTAGATATATAGATGACATCCTTATCCTCACATCCTCTTGAAATGAAGCCATTCAAATATTCAACAATTTACACCACACTGACCCCACTTACAGTTCACTATCGAACACCCCAACGCTTTTGGCTCACTCTCACTCCTTGATTTCAACCTCAACATAACTAAGGATGAATCCATACGCATCGACTTCTATAGGAAACCAGCCAGCCTGCAGAAAACTATTCATACATTTTAAATCTGCCTTGCCCCTTAAAACTAAATTAGGTTATGCCCACACTAAGATTATTCACATACAAAATAAATGCTCCACAACTGCTAACAAAATAGCACACACTATCAAGAAACCTACTAATTAATGGATACGCCGCCTCCCCCATAGCCCACCTCAATAAGGTCAACAGATGCAGACACCACACCCTAACCCTTACTCTCTCCAATACCTGCTTCTTAAAACTCCCTTTCCTTATTGATAAAATCACTACTGCCATTCACAAGGCCATACACAAAGTAAACTTTGATATTCAACTCACTCACACTGGTACCTCTTTTCATTATCATCTATCAAAAAGACACACAATCCATACCCCGGAACCCTTCTCCCTTGCCATTGCCCGATTCGTAACACAGAGTTGTGTCACTGCACTAATATAGTATACAACTTACAATACTCCAAGTGCAATAGCTTCTATATAAGAAGCATGATAAGACCGTTGCACCAACGCATCAAAAGACACATGAATACTCGCATATCCTCCTTCTACAAGCACACCATCTCATATAACACAACGTTATATCCGCAGTTCTATCCTTGCCTCTGTCAGAAACATTAGCGGCTTAAGAATTACGGGAGCGTTCTTTATTTCCAGACTCAAACCATCAATCACTCATGAAACCTACTAATTAATGGATACGCCGCCTCCCCCATAGCCCACCTCAATATGAACTGAATCCATGATACAACCCACCCTTACACTCACTGACTAACTTTCATATTCAACATCTTGTATTCTGATTTCACTTTTCAGAATTTCTCTTTAATACTTTGCTGCTGATCCTCAATACAGGGCACTTATTTCTACTAATACCTTTCACCTTCTTCATTTACACTATGCATATATTATTCAACCTTAACAGCACACTATGCTGACTATATTGTACAGATAATTAAATAGTATATTAATATAGATATCAATAACTTATAATGACAATATCTATACACACACTATTAATTTAGATATATTATTATAGTTCTATGTATGTATACTTATATATATATATATGTATATATATATATATATATATATATATATATATATATATATATATATATATATATATATATATATATATTACAATTGAAGTTGGAGTCATTTAACTTTTCTAGACCTGACAGCAACATAATTTAATGACTACTTTAATCTCAGTCTATCCTCTGTCACAGGAGGTGAAATTACCCCCTTATGGCGAGGTGACTCCTACTTTTCTCTTCCCTTTACATATTTGTCCCATCACAGTGTTCTCCCTCCATGCCCGATCCCTTATTTAATTACCCTCCCCATCAAATTTCTACACTTATCTGTGTCCGACTTATCTTTGCCCCATGAGTGTACGTTCGATGGAACATATATGTCTGGATTTTGACTTGGTTGATGAGACTAAGTCATGTATTTGTACATTTATCTTCTCTTGAACGTATATTTCCGCATTTCAAGATCTGATATTAAAATTAATTACTTCTCCTTCATTCGTTCTACCGACGTGTGACACGGATTAAATTTAGATGTGATTTAATTTATGGTTTCTATTTCAACCACTTTAAGAAATTTAATATAATCAATACATGTCTATTTATTTGGTTTGTACATCGAAATAGAAACAGAATTACACAAATTAATCTAAAGAAAATCAATGAACAATAATTTTAAGAATGTAAAAATACAATAAAAAACAAACAAAATTTTAAAAAGAAACTATCAAATTATGAAAGTAAACAATTAATTACTAACTATATAATGCCCAGTTATTTAAGTAAACAATTAATTACTAACTATATAATGCCCAGTTAATTAATTTAATATTATATACTAATTTTTGAGCACATAATTTATGTTTAGGGTAAGATATTAAAATCGATTTATTTATTTGTCTCCTCCATCTGTTAATCGCCATCATTCCTATACGGCGGTCATCTTGACTGGATTTTTGATAGTCGGACATTTCTTTTGTGTTTATTTTTGACAAGGGGAAAGCTCACTCCCGAAATATCAATGGTATCCTATCATTCCAGACACGATGTACATTAAATACCATACTTGCTGTTATATATATGTGAACGATTGAAAAGTAAATAGATGATTGTAAGATATCACCTTTATCCTGCCTTCGGTTGTTTTTTTTTTTTTTTACTATCTTTCACCACTCCAGTTCTCTGCATTGCCCTAATATATATATATATATATATATATATATATATATATATATATATATATATGTATGTATACAGGGTGGGACAGAGAGGGCGGACGGTTTTTTAAATATCATAAATCGTTAATTTTTTATTAAAAAAAAATGTTCATGAAGTCTTAGCATTTTAGTTTTCTCTTTTCATTTGGAGCCATGGAGCCATGGACGATAAAACACAGCGTTTTTGCGTATGACAGTTTCGGAAGAATAACGAGTCTATCACGGTAGTTTAGTGTGATTTTCGTCGCCATTTCAATATCCACCGAAATCAAGCTGTTCCCACTCGCAACACTATCCTACGTTGGGTTACTGCACTTCGTACACAAGGTACACTGATGAACAAAAAACTACCAGGGGCTAGACGATCAGTACGTACCCCTGAAAATGTGGAACGCATCAGACAATCCGTGCTGCACAGTCCGACTCGTTCTGCTCGGAAACATTCTTCTGAGTAATCGTTCGGTAAGGCATGGTTTGCATTATGAACTGCAATTCCATCCTTACAAATTGGGCGTTATGCAAGAGCTGAAGCACATGAGATGCAGGTAATTTTTTAGCAAAACGACAACCTCATATTGTGCATGAGTGATGAAGCTCATTTTCATATCAATGGCATGGTGAATCAACAGAATTGCCATTACTGGGCTTCTGAAAATCCAAAACAAGTACACAAAAGACCGCTGCATAGCTCTAAAGTGACGGTTTGGTGGGCTATAGTAAAAACTGGCATCATTAGTCCTTACTTTTTCGCAGAGGATAATGGGAATGCTGTTACCGTTAACTCGGAGCGCTATATCGAGATGATAACGTCTTTTTACCTGAGTTACGACGAAAGCATATTCCCATTCGACGTGTGTAGTTTCAACAGGATGGGGCGATAGCTCACACAACTAGAGCATCAATGGACATTATTCGCCCTCTCTTCCCTGGTCGCCTCATTTCAAAATTTGGCGACATTCATTGGCCTCCTCGATCCCCTGATTTATCCATGTGCGATTATTTCTTATGAGGTCATCTCAAGGCACGTGTATACGAGCATAAGCCACGTACATTGGAAGAACTTAAAGAAGTTATTTGCGAGGAAGTCACCCAAATTGACAGAGTGATGATTGACAAATTTCATGAAAACTTCCAAGAATGCCTTCAAAAATGTATCACTGATAACGGACGCCACATGAGTGATGTTGTTTTCCATACTTGATTTTGTAAAATGCTATTTCAATACGAACTCAAATCTGGGAATAAATTTATTTTCAATAAAAAATTAACGATTTTGTGATTATTTGAAAAACGTCCACCCTCTCTGACCCACCCTGTGTATATATATATATATATATATATATATATATATATATATATATATAGGCAGCATCTTCTCTTTCAGGCAGGTATTGTTGAATATAAGAGACAACTCACTTCTAGATATCCTTTGGTAGATCCTGTCACTAGTTCGAATTAGGATCTTAGTTTCGGAGGGGAATTGGCTGATGAAATACTAACACATGGTCTATACCTGATTAGCCTCATTCCCCCGAAGATAGACCCAGATGGGTCCGAAAGTACTTGGAAGACAAATCCAAACTATGGCAAATTCATCAGCCAATTCCCCTCCGAAACTAAGATCCTAATTCGAACTATAGAAAGGATCTACCAAAGGATATTTAGATTTGAGTTGTCCCTTATATTCAACAATATATATATATATATATATATATATATATATATATATATATATATTAATGAATTTACGTACATAAAAAAAATCCATGGACATGCGTTTCTGGCTATCAGCCGTCATCAGCATGGCTACCCTGGGTAAGGATCGAAGCCTCGATATAAATGTCTATAGTCTGGTGCTTTACCATCCATCTATGACGCCTTGCCCAAGTATGTACGATTTTTATCGCCTATTAAATAAAATATTTTCTTTTATTGTTTTACTGGCGATAGAACAGTGTTGTTTTTTTAGTATTTTGTCACTTCTCAAGCGGTTAATAATATGCAGAATATTGCATTAAGTCACCTTTATACAGACGTGTCATTATTTTCATTTTATATATATATTTATTAATTAATTTATGTACATAAAAGAAATGCATAGCCACGTATTTCTGGATATCAGCCGTCATCAGCATGGCTACCCTGGGTAAGGATCGAACCCTCAATGTAAATGTCTATAGTCTGATGCTTTACCGTAGACATAGTATTTTCCACTCCCGAAGCGGTTAAGAATATGCAGAATATTGCATTCAGTCGCCCTTAATCAGACATGTCATTATTTTAATTATATATATATATATATATATATATATATATATATATATATATATATATATATATATATATATAATTATCTATATAAATATTATTATATATTAGTAGTATGTTTTTAAAAGGCTGTGGGCAATGCAAATTCCGGGTAAGATGTAAGATGTAAGCTGGAAGGAACAAAAATAATAAATCGAATATGAAATGCGACTTACTATTAATCTTTTCTTAAAATCTTACATAACAGCAAGTGTGGTGTTAGCTGTTTGTGTGATGTCCGGATGATTATAAAAATCATTTATTTAATATTTCGGTAAAAGAAACTTGCCTTTGTCAAAAATAATATACACGAGAGGAGAATTCCGCCCGTGCAGAGAATCTGCCAAAATGGATGGCAGAAGACATATATATATATATATATATATATATATATATATATATATATATATATATATATATATATATATATATACAATGATATTTTTATAAATAAATATTAATTATTTAAATACCTAGAGACATCGATGTTTCATGCTAACGCAATCTTCAGTCTAGGAACTAATTCTCAACGGTCGGTAGGCGCGAACCCCGATCACAAATCGCCACTGATTCGTAGTCGGGGATCTTATCCATCGGCCATAGCCAATTAGTTAGTAAATATAGAGGAACTTTAAATGTAAATAGCGAAATCGGCGGCTATTTACCAGGCAGTTAGAGTGATCTACGAAACGGCGTTCGGATCGTGCATATAGCTATTTGTACTGTTTGTTATTAAAGCTACTCGAGAGTGTTATATATATATATATATAGAGAGAGAGAGAGAGAGAGAGAAAGAGAGAGAGACAGACAGACAGACAGAAAATTATTGTACAACTAACTTAAAAATGTTGGTTTGAGCAAATCGATGCTGGCTAGAAAAATGTATTACATTTAAAATCAAATTCCCTTTTTTCTCTTCTCCTGTCCCCCCCCCTCCTCACCCGAGCAGGACAACATTTTAACATTTTATGGTTCTCTATCTACTTAAGTATTGGAAAAGACACCCCCTACGTAGCTGACCACTTTATGTGTGAAGATTCAAGGGGAGGTCAGATATATGTGGATGGTCACACACTGGATATACTTTTTTTCTCTGCTACTACCACTCACCGCACACACACACATACACACACACATACACACACACACCTATCATTACACTGAAGAAGGTCGTAGGAAGCGTCTGAAAATTTGTTTATTTTTTAGATATTTTGTATTCCTAAGACTTTAACCAAATATTTTATTTTAATTTTATTTTCGCATGGCAGAATTGCTTGTGGTCTTACAATTGTTTCTCAATGGGTAAAATACAGTCATTAATCACATTCACTCGCTTTTCATTGGAGACCGAAATGAAAGGCATATATAAAGTGTCACATTAAGCACATCGTTCGTGGAGAAAAAACAAACAAACGGCAGAAAGCAGGAAACACTCACAAGGTATCCCCACCAATAGGATGATAGAATATATTATATAGACAATATTAGTCTAAATTTCAGTGACCAGTGTTATATTAATTTTACCGTTCATTTTTTTTTCAATTCAAAACATCGATATATATTAAGGAAAAAATGAACTGTAAAATGAATAAAATCTTAGTCACTTCAATTTAGTTTAATATTGTCTATTTATATGTTCTGTTGTTATATGTTAGGAATTATCGAGCTTTTACCTTGAAAATGTTGGTTTATGAAAAAATGGAAAGTATATACACAAGCCTATACTTTTTCCAACATCTGTGTGTCTCTCTCTCTCTATATATATATATAGAGAGAGAGAGTTAATTTCATAATTATTACCTTGTAGATATATACTTTGATGTATCTTTTAAAAGATCTAATATTTTTTGACAAATTTAAAAGCTGATGATTGTATCATCCAAAGTCCATACGGGTTCTTCATAGTTGACAATCATTGTTATCGCTTTTAGATGTCCGGATAAAACAAAGAGATAATGGACACGCCAGGAACCAAAACCAAAGGCTAAAACTGTGAACGACTTTGAAAGCTTGCACAGCATATCGCTCGGGACAACTATTTATTTGCAAAAGCATCAAGATGTTATTGATAATAAGTTGATGGCAGATAATCAGATTATTCACTGATGATAGTGTTTCTTTTTTTGAATTTTTATTATTTATGTTAGTTTTCTTCTTTTTTGTGAGAGTTCGAATTTATAACAGAATGAATATTAAATTTTCTGCTTTGTCAAACAGCTCAAAGGTCAAGCTGACATCATTGGGCTGTGTTTGCCTCTGCGACAGACAATGGATCAGTTTATTTATTCACTAGCGGTATTCACCCGGCATTGCCCAACGCCCGTGTGGATATATATATATATATTGTTGATCAAAATAATTTCAAATATAGTCATGTTTAAAATGTTAACCTCGAAAGAAGAGTTAAAAATAACATTTGTAATATGTGGTCAAGTAATAAAACCAAAACTATTACTGCTGCAGTGTTTTCTTTGTCAAAAAAACTGACAGCTGTAAAGCGGCGAATTGCTTTATCGAATCGAAACGAATTTATTCAGTTTTAGCAATTTAATTATTTTTAAAACAATTAGTATTCTTCTTACTGTAAAAATAATTCTCAGCTAAATATTCTTCAAATCAATAAAAGAAATGTCCATTTTTGAAATCGATTTATTCAAAATGATATTGTTTCAGTCGACGGGGCGACATAATTTGAGTTTGGAACAATTCATTTTAAAATGAGTAAAGTCGGAATTGTTTATCTTAACGACATCAGATTAATCACCAATAACGATTGGACGATCTCATTTTTAGATGTGTGTGAAATGTGATAAGTTCGTACATACGAACATGAAATGCCTTAGTGTAGTATTATATAGATTTTACCTTATTTTTTTCATCTTTTTATTTTTCTTGGTCTCCTGGTCTTACCGTATTCCAGGACAAGAATCCATCTAGTCTGGTGGAGTGTCCAGTTTAGTGCTGTTACTTGGATAAGGTGCACTATTTCTCGTATAATCTAGTGTCGGGTAAATATACAGATAGGCTCTTAGTTGGGCTTCGAATACTATCTAATTTTGAATATTTTGTCAGGGTTTACTAATAGAGGGAAATACAAAAGTCAATTTTTGTTTATGTGTATACGTCTATATGTAATTCTGTGACTGTATAGCACTTTATTATTAAATTTGTACCGCATATTCTGTTTTTTATTTAGTATGTATGTGTGCATTATTTTATAGTTTTCAATATGCTTATTTCTCAATTACAGCTGTCTGTAAATAATCAAAAAACAGAATCAAAACAATGAATGTCGAGAACAGTGCATAGAAAACGAATGCTTATTATGAAAAACTGGAATATATATATATATATATATATATATATATATATATATATATATATACTTATTTGTAAATGGATGACGTCATGAAGGTATCACTGGTAGCTTTTGGCAACTTTATAAAAAGACCACAATTTAGCTCTAGACTAGAATAACCTGCTACATTTTATGCTCGATTTTTGATCGCCTATAAAAACAATAAAAAGAAAGTCGGTCTAGAGGTAAAGCGCTAGACTATGAGTATTTACATCGAGGGTTCGATCTTTACCCGGAGTGGTCATGTCCATGTCTTACTTTTATGCACGCAAAAGAATTAATTAATTAATTTAATTAAATAAATCAATTATATATATATATATATATATATATATATATATATATATATATATATATATATATTTCTCAAGAGACATCAACATGTGATGTCATAAAAGGCGCTGATGAAGAATGTTTCGGAATCATCAAAAATAATGAAAAATAAAATATTTCCAAAAAGTGTTGGAAACGATCGTATGCCTAATAATAGCTCCTTTTGAATTCTTGGAACAATGTTCAAATCTTATTGATTTCAACTAACTTTATTAATATCTATATATATATAGATATAGATATATATATATATATAGATATAGATATATATATATATATATATATATATATATATATATATATATATATATATATATATATATATATATATATATATATATATATATATATATATATATATATATATATATATATATATATATTTGCTCTGAATCCCTGATTGATTCGGAGATTGAATTTATCAAAGAGGTGCTCGTTGAAAATGGTTACGCTCTCGATATTTTTAATTCTAATATCGTCACTAAGATCGCTCACTTTAACAAGCCTAAACTTTTTGGTCCTCCAAAATGCCCGGCGTACCTCAGATTACCTTGGTTGGGTAATATTAGCATACAATTTGCTAATCAAATTTCTGTAGCTGTGCGTCGGTGTTACCAGGCATCTACTCCTAGAATTGTTTTTTTCTGCTCGACCTTTGCTCAAATCTATTCATAAGGATGTTCTCCCACCCCAACATATCAGTAACATTATTTATCAATTTAAATGTCGGTACGATGCCGTATACGTGGGAAGGACAGTGCAAAGGTTCGAATCCAGAATAAAGCAACACATCCCCCCCTGCCATACGCCGGGGCCGACTAAATAATTTAAACAACTATTGCTGACCATCTTATAACGTACACTAGTGACTGGTTTTCTGTCATAAGTAGATCGCATTCTCTATTCCACCTCAAAGTCCTGGAAGCCATATATATCAAGTCAATCAAAATCTCCCTTTGTAAACAAAAAGAGTGGCTTTTAGAACTTAATGTGATCAACTTGTGACCCTCCTCCTCATATTTTTGTTTCTCCCAAACTTGTCACTAGTTTTCATTATAACTTTCTTTTAAGTTTTTAGTCGTATTTAATTACTTCCACGTTAATACTCTGATGAGTGTGGACGGAAGTTTAGTACATTCATTAATTTTTTAAATTTTCTCTCGTTTTTATACTTGTTCAATTTAATTCTACCCCCCCCCTCAAAAAAAAATGTCCCAAACGTCGGCATTCCTCGCCGTTATTAAATGTTGTACCACGAAAAATTTATTTATATATATATATATATATACATATCTATATATAATTATTATTTCATGTATCCACATAACATGTTATAAGAAGGCATAATATATTATGTATCGATTTTCAATATTAACTTCAACAGTGCTCAATACGTGAGTAGAGTTAGGTAGTAAGTTATGAAAATATATTTATATACGAGGATGAAACGCGGAAGCCTCTCTATAGCTTAATTGTCATAAATATATTTTCATAACTTACTATATATTTAGTCCCAAGTCCTTCGTTAGAACACTACTTTGCTTGTAAGTCAATTAACTTTTTACATTCACTTTATTCGTTTGCGTCCAAGAATTTATGCTAGTCTTAACATTATTTAAGGGTTAATCAGTTGTTTATCATGAAAAACTGTTTCGGGAATTTATATATATATATATATATATATATATATATATATATATATATATATATATATAATAATAAAATTGGCAGACACCATATCATCTGTCTGTGGCTATTTAAGTGTAAAACATAACTTTTTAGATAAACTGTTTAAAGTATGTCAAAATTTAAAACAATTTAATCCAATTAATGAAAAAATAATATGATTTTAAAATAAGGGAAAAAGAGCCGACGTGCAACAGCTGTGTTTAATAAAGGTATTATTTCGTACCATGTCTATTTCGTCGTTAAAAGAAGAAAAAAACAGCGTCGAAAGTATTTATGAGATTTAAATTTCAACATTTCCAAAGACGTTCTAACCATTTTATTGCAAAAATATTTTTTTAATACCATATATTCTTGCAAGAAATGAATTAACAAAAAAGGTAATCAGTAAGACAAAAATGAAAGTAAAAAGATTCCCGAGTAACGCCAGGTATATACAACTAGTATAAATCAAATCAAATCTAATCAAATCATATATTTATTTTGCAAAAAATAGAAAAGTGCAACAAGCCATGTAAAGAGAAGGTAGAAGATATTTACATCCACATACATTATGAATGTTTGTCCAAAGGCGCTTTAAAGCTGGATATAGTAGGTATCATCATGATATCCTCTGTCAGCTTGTTCCACAGAGCAGAAACACGAACAGAGAATGCCTGCGGAGACCATTACTTGGCGCTGGGGTGAAAAACTCCTCAAAACGTAGATTTAAATTCTTATTAATGAGTTGTAGATCAGAATCAAGTCTCTTCCTATCTTCCACTGCTCAAGTGAATACAGATTTAGTCTTTGGGGCCGTTCTTTGTATGTAAGTGTTGTGAAGTAGTCCAACAGTAAAAAGAAGAAGTCAAGTCGAGGTAGGGTTAAGATAACAATTGTATTAACATAAAAGGTACAAAGGTAAGGAAACTGACTGGCACTCGGCTAGACAGTTACAATACTGTCCTTTTTCTGCCTGGTGATTGTCTACTCGCACTATTTATAGTGAGAACCGGTGTAGTTTCTCTTCTGTTAGAACGGTCGGTGTAACAGTAAGTATGGAGAGTCCTGTCACTATCCTGGTTATCAACCATTGAACACACTCAAGGTGTACGATATCTTTTTGTAGATAAGGATTTGCGGCTTGGAAGGCATACTCAAGACTGGACCATACCAGGGTTATGTATAAGGGACGGAAAGTGTTTGCCATAAGATTGAGAAAGAATCTCTAGGTCAGGTAAAGAGCCCATCTGACTTTGTTTAATATATTATAGATATAAGTGGATTGAAATAAGTGATGCCAAGACAAGCGTCTGTAAATTCTTTAGATCAAACACATTAGAAGATAAAACAGTGAGTATAGAGAAGTCGACAGAAGAATGAATAAAGAGAAAAACAGTGTGAAAATGACAGAACATTGAGAATACATTTGTAAATAAAAAATATTTTTAATGAAAATAAATATTATAAAACTGAAATGAAATATTTCAAAGAAAAAAGAAATAGTTTTTATTATTTTTTTAACTAAGAAGTCACCACTTATCAAGGCCCAAATGGCCACTCGAGGATAAGTGTTACTGAGTTTGTCAGGTGGGCGGTGAAACAACATCGCGATGATTGATAACGATGGTTGCAATTCGGTAGAATATGATGATTCAATAGGAGGGCTAAACAAAATATTGTTTATATTGGAGTTGAAAACGATTATGCTGTATTCAGCTTGGAAGCAACCTCACTGTATTGTGTTCCACCCACGGGTAGTTCTAGGAAAGAAACATTGCTCATGGAAGCTCTGTTTAGCATTAGGTACACAGAGGGAGAAAAGGAAATTGGTGATAGTGTTTGTAGCTAGACGAGTTTTCTTTTGTGAATTTTTTTACAGGAGGGGGGGACCATAGATTGGAGCTCAATCGAGCACTTACAATTAAAATAACGATAGAGCAGAGAAAGACTAGCAACATTTTATCTGTGAGAAAGCAGTTGTAGAGAAAAGAAGGGGACATCTCCCACTAGATGATTTCGAAGTCTGTTTTGTACTCTTTCAAGGAAGGTAAGGGTGCTCTGAGTGCCCCCCCCCCTAGATGTGACAACAGTACTCCATTTTAGGACGTACTTGACTCTTATACAGGTAAAGAATTGTGTCAGGCATGAGATAACTTCTGGAGTCATAAAATCATCAAACCATTTTTTAAGTGACCTTGGCAACGGATTTAATGTAAGTTTTCAATTTTAAGTCTGAAGTGAAGGGCAGTACCAGGAGCTTATCAAAGCAGGGGGCTTCATCAAGGGTAGAGCCATTCATATCATTTAGAGTAAAGTGAGGATCCGAGCGTTTGTGGTGAAAGGAGAGAGGCTTGGTTTTAGATACATTAAAAGCAACCAGCCACCCTTTTCCCCATTGCACTATGTGCTCCAGGTTGGAAGATAGAGAATCAGATAGATCATTAGTGTTCTTCGAAGTGTTGCCATAGATGGTTGTGTCATCTGCATAAATGTCAACACATGATTAGAATGTGTTTAGGGAGGTCATTGATGAATATCAGGAAGAGGGTTGGGCCCAGAATGGATCCCTGAGGCACGCCGGCATTAATACTGTGTGCTTCAAACTTTTGCCCATCAACGACTACTTTTATAAACCTATCAGAGAGAAAGAATTTGATAGTTTAGAGGGCATTTCTAGATATTCCATAGCTAAGAAGCTTGTGAAGTAGACCTTTGTGTTAAACCCTATAATTTTGCTCTAGAAGTGAATCCCCTGTCTATATATTCACTGATCCTGTGTGATATTACAGTCAGCACATTTACTGTTGATCTTGCAGGACGAAATCCATATTGCTTGTCACAGAGTAGACTGTTTCTGCTGAGATGATTAACACCTTGATTTATCACAGATTCGAGCAACTTACTCATGGTGCACAGGAGACTGATTGGTCTGTACGGAGATGCAGAAAACCAATTTCCAGTATTTTTACATACTGGTCAGACTGACAAAGTTTTCCTATAATTGAGATACATATTGTAAAAAGGAAAGAAATATTTGAAAAATGCAAAGAAATATTTTAAAATAAAAATAAATATTTACAAAATGAGTAAAAATGTTTTTAAATTTCAAGTAAATGTTTTAAAATTATTTAAAATGAAAATAAATATCTTTTAAATGAAAATAAATATTTTAAAAATGTTTTAGAACAGAAATGCACAACCATTTAAAAATGCAAAGCAATGGTTTGAAAACGAAAATAAATATTTGAAAAATAAATAGAAATATTTTTTAATTGAAAATAAATGTTGTAAACCTGAAATGAACGATTTTCAAATGCAAATAAATATTTCAAAAATAAAATAAATATTTTTTAAATGAAAATAAATATTTAAAAACTGAATAGAAATATTTTAAAACTGAAAATAAACGTTTTAAAACAGAAATGCATAACCATTTAAAAATGCAAAACAATGGTATGAAAATGAAAATAAATATTTGAAAAATAAATAGAAATATTTTTAAATTGAAAATAAATGTTGTAAAACTGAAATGAACAATTTTCAAATGCAAGTGAATATATAAAAAATAAAATAAATATGTTTTAAATGAATAGAAATGTTGTTAAAACGGAAAATAAATATTTGAAAAATGCAAAGAAGTATTTTTAAAATACAAAGAAATATTTTTTAAGTTATTTATCAATTATTTTTTATATATATTTTTTATGTATCTATTTTTCCCTCTTTTTATCTCCTGCATTTGAATTATATACATCTTTCGGAATAGAATATTAAAAAAAAATGAGTGAGCCTTTTGTCTGCCTAAATATTTGGGTAAGTAAATTCACAAAATGTTTTTAAGGCTTTAAAAAACATACTGTTTTTTGGGGCTTATTATTCCTCTGGGTGCTTGGAGCACCTCACAAAATGAAATACAAAAAAAAGTGTTCCAACAATGTCTATCTTTAAAGAAACAAAGCATTTTTTTCTCATTTCTGCTCCCAAATTTATCAGACGAAAAAGAAATCCACTACAACTAGCCCCACTGACATGATTAAATTCGACTTATATACATATATGGGCTAGAAAAAAAAATTGACAAAATATTAAAAAACAGCATTTTATAACCATGTTAAAGATTTAAGTCTTTATATATATATATATATATATATATATATATATATATATATATATATTGTCTTATATATATGTGTGTGTGTGTGTGTGTCTGGTATGAAATTGATAAAGCAATTTATTTTACGTAAATATTTATTTTCTATATAATCTCTTTTTGCATCAATGCCCTTAATTCAGATGTAATAATTAATCTCATGGATCAAATATTATGCTGCAAATATTTCAAATAAAAATTCAGCTATAGAAGTATCTATTATAAACTAGCAGGGCTACCCGGCGTCACCCGGAGTTCTAATTTCCATAAATGATATAGATGACAGAAAAAAATAAAAGCAAAAATAAACCATCTCCTTAATAGTGTTATTTGAAATGTCTAAGTTTATCATGGCATCGTTTCCAACTAATTATGGAGAAGGTAAATAACATCAGCCCATTGTTCCCAGTCGTCCTAGACTTCTTCCTGCCACTGGACTCAGATGCAGGTTCAGGAGAGGTGGTGTTTGGGATTGCACAACCCTTGCTTCACAATAGACTCCTCGCGCAGGCACCCTTACAAGGAGTATCCATTGTCTCTCAAAACTGAATGGAGACCTCCTCTCCAAGAGAGCTTGATGAAAATTAATATATGTGTGCATATTTCTAATTAGGTATTTGGGGAAGCTGGATTTTTCTCCCACATTAAAAAACAACCTTGTGTCTAACTTTGCCCTCGAGGTGAGACAAGTAGATAGAGACATAGATTGATACATTAAAAAAATAAAAATAGAAATATATTTGAAACAAGGAATAAAGGAAACTTACAAAATTCTTATTGTATTAGTTAATTCGTTGCCAAGCTTCCGTCTTCCTACAGTAATTATCAGGGTTAAGAGTATATCTTGTTGTAATAGAATATCCTAACCTCGTTCTTTCTTATGTGAACCTACTAATACAGAGAACTATATATAGTGATCGCCGCATTCACTGCTATCTGGCTTAATAATTCATAATTAATAATTCATAATTAATAATGTCTTACTAACTTCTGTCTATCCAAGAGAAATTGCTCGGCTTTCTCTTGTAATATATAGACTTACATTAGTGTTTACAACAGAGATGGTGATATTTAATTCCCATAAAGATTTGTAATTATATTAATATGCAAATACTGCTTCACAATAGACTCCTCGCGTAAGCACCTTTACAGGGTTTATCCATTGTCTCTCAAGACTGAACGGAGACCTCCCCTTCAAAAGAGCTTGATGAAAATTAATTTGTGCCTATTTCTAATTATGTATGTGAATAAAGACTTACATATTAGTGTGTGAAAAAGAGAAAAAGAAAAAAAAGAAGTAAAAAGAGTAAAAGAAAGATGGAGACGTACAAATGAAATATTATTATCGATTATTTATTGAAATCAAAAATGCAATAGTGTTTTTTATGATTCCTATCAAAAAAAAACTTTAATTATGAAATTAAACAAACCACAATACATTTCTGTTTCTTCGTTAAAAAGTCAGCCATTTTAATCTTTTGTTAATTGTTGAAACATTACTTGTTACTAAAAATACAGATTTCCATTTTACAACCCTTAAATGCATAAACCCACTAATCTGCATGTATATTAATATGCAGATACTGTACATCTACCTACTTACATTTGTGTCACCCTCTGCATTATTGAAACAGCTGAAGCTACTAATGAATTCTTCTGCAGTTTTATAATGTCAACAATTTAGAACATTAAGACACAATGGACTTGTAAAATTTAAATATTATGTTAACATTTTTGGAGTTAGTGTTTAATATTATAAAGAAAGTCTGTGGTTGATAGCGACCACGTGTTTGGATTTCTTTCTAAACAGGCGGTCCTCATTTTGTATGTTGTGCTTTCATGAATAACACGTGATACAAAGAGGTTAATGATGGATAAACAGTTTAATTTATATATGTATACAATGATTATCACAGATCCGTTTATTAAGAACATGTGTAAGGATATAGTACACATGATACATGAAGGAGGTGAAAATCACAGATTTAATTACTAGTGTTGGGACAATTAATCGGAATCGGGAATTGGAAAAATGTTATTCTAATTTACGATTCCAAAAACGATTCTTTTATTTTTTTTTTGTTGAAAACTTAATTTCCCATTGTTGGTACTAATAATGAAATGATAAATATTTATTGATTTTAAACTACCAGAAAAACTAAAATTTATAAATCATAATAACGAACTTAGATCAAAATGGTACGTAAAAATGGCACAAGTGGATAAATAGGAAAAAATGGCACAAGTGAAAAATATAGATAAAAAACCTACAATGAGTTTATCAAAATTTTGGATACAATGCATAAAGGGAAAACATTGAGAAGTTTGTCAAATTAAAAAGAAAATTATATCTACATTTAAATGTAGATGAAGACTCTCCACTAAATCACCCCCACCCAAACATAATGATGAAATTTTAGAATCGGAATCGGAAATTGTATCAGAATCTTGAGGTTAGAACAGAATCGGTAATTGTATCGTCTCCGGTAAGAGCTTACATGGACGACTTAATCGTGACAACAACATCAGTCATGGGTGGTAGATGGCTTTTGAATGGGCTTGAATAGAATATGACATGGGCCAGAATGAATTTCAAGCCGACAAAGTCGAGGTCACTAGTACTAGCAAGGTCGTGGAGTAAGTCCTATTTACGATCGTAGGGGCAACAATATCGACCCTAAATGAAAAGCCTGTTAAGAGTTTGGGCAAGACTTTCAACAGTAGCCTTAAGGATACAGCCGTAATCCAGCAGACTATTAAAGACCTTGATGAGTGGCTGACTAAAATAGATAAATCGGGATTGCCAGGCTGTTTTAAGGCATGGCTCTTGCAACACAGAGTGTTGCCCCGGATATTGGTGGGCATTGCTCCTCTATGATTTTTCTCATTACCATCGTGGAAATGTTGGAGAGAACAATCTGTAATCGGCTGAGAAGATGGCTCAAAGTACCAAAATGCTTAAGCAGTGCGGCCCTCTATGGTAACAGCAACGTGTTGTGGCTTCCCTCACGCTGCCTCACAGAAGAATTAAAAATAACGAACAAGAGAAAAGCTGCAGTATATTGAATCCAAGGATCTGGAAATGGCAGCAGCTGGAATTCAGACAAGATCAGGCAGGACATTAAGTGCTGAGGGTTAATTGTAAGTGGCGGAAGAGAGGCTTAGGCATAAAGCTATATTAGGGTCAGTAGCTAAAGGGGAAACAGGATTGGATTACGTCCCCCTTTTCCAAATCAACAATGCCAAAAGGGAAGGAAAGACGCCGACTCATCCACAATTAAGTGTGTTCAGGCGCAGAAGAAACGTTTTACTGTAAAATGGTCAGTCTTAGTCAGCAATGAGCCTGGACAAAATAGGTGAACGTCGAAAGGAAAAGAATTACCATGCTAGAGTGGTGGCGGTCAGACTTCAACGAGGTTCGCTTCCTCATTCAGTAAGTGTATGATGTCCTTCCGAGCCCAATGAACAAGCGTGGGGGAAGAGCGAGAACCCTAATTGCAAACTACGTGCAAAGAAAGGATCCTTACAGCACATCCTAATCGGTTGCCCCAAAGTTTTAGATGATGGTCAGTACTGTTGGTGGCATGATCAGGTCCTAGAAGCATTCACCAAAAGAGAGAGAGAGAGAGAGAGAGAGAGAGAGAAAGCAAGCTAGTTATCTTCCGCCGATGACTGGAATTTGATAGTGGACCTGAAAACCCAACTAAAATTCCCTAAGCACATAGCAATAACAACGCTAAGACCCGACCTGATATTGCATTCAGAAAGAACAAAGCAATGCATAATCTGGAAACTGTCGGTGTCATGGGAGGAATCCATCACATCAGCTAACAAGATGAAAAGGACAAAATACCAGGAACTGGTCGAAAAATGTTGAGAAAATGGATGGAATATCCACTATTACTCTATAGAAGTTGGTTGTAGGATTTTTACGGGGCAGTCACTATGCATAAGACTGACAAAAATAGGTATATTAGCTTCAAAGGACGTAACGAATAAAATGGTAGCTGCGTCCAAATGGATTTGGTTAAAAAGATTAGAGTCCTGGAAAAGAATTGAGTAGGGAATGGTGCGAAAGACGAACACAAATATAACTTTGAAGTTTTTTTCTTTTTGTATTCATCACGATTACATGTTTACTTATTCATTTATTATTTATTAATTTATTTTGAGTAGCACGTCGAACTGTTCATTT
Organism: Sepiola atlantica; assembly: GCA_963556195.1. Lineage (NCBI taxonomy): Eukaryota > Metazoa > Mollusca > Cephalopoda > Sepiida > Sepiolidae > Sepiola > Sepiola atlantica. Next base: position 49,545,632 of record OY744515.1, on the reverse strand, counting down.
GGAGTGTGCGTTTAATCAAATACCCAGATTTAAGTTGTATTAATGAAAAAAAGATGGTCGAAACAAGAAGAGATAGGGAAAACATTATATAGGAGTAGGAGGAGTGGGGACAGTTATTATTGGCTGATGTCTGCTTACTAGTCTTTAAAAAAAGTTCAAAGATTGTCAAAAAAGAAGCGAAACGTTTTCAAGGAGGCGACCTGGTGCGTCTGGAGTCAGATCGGGGTTGCTCTCTGAGCCGATATGATGAAGAACCCGGAACCGGCAATGACGACAGTGTATCACTGAAGAGCACCCTTGATGCATCTAAAAACTGTATTTTACGATTGTTAATTTTTATTATTGTTATTATTTATTATAGTTATTAAAGCTCTATCCAAAAGGGTATCAAAACTTTTGTGTATGCAAGTTCTGGTTTCATATTCTCAGTGTTAATACATTTTGAACACTACTCATATTGTTCTATTCTGCCTTGGTAAATACAACTTCGGTATAAATACTTTTTTATCACAGCTTTATTTTTTAGGAAAATTATTTTTTTATTTCTTTTTAAGCTCTATCGTGGTAAAAAACAGTGTTGGTCTCAATACTTTTTGAACGCTTTTTCGAAAGCTTCGGCCAACATATCGGAAATCAATTATATTCAATAAGACAATATTACATTTCTCCACATGATTCTAACTATGACAAAAAAAGGCCCACTCAAAGCGAGAGCCATAATAAACTTTGAAATGTTGGCGTTAGCTTTATCTTCTCAAGGTCTTCCGAATAATGAAATGTCTAAAATGTTTAAGACTGGTTCAGGGGCTTTTTGGCAGCAAAAGACATAAGTTGAAGTTATTATTGAATATAATGCAATACTGTATTACATTAGGCTTTATTATATTATTGTAATCTGCCTGCGAGATGTCAAGAATGTGGCTTGAGAGATCTCAGGAAATGAAGAGGGTGAAACAAGATCTCATTTAAAGACTTCAAAATAATGAAGAGGCGACAGCGCAGCACTACAGTCACTTTTATATTGGGTATTAATCAAGATAACATATAAAGGCCTCCATTGAAGTTATATCAAATTATATCCTATTGCCAATGCTACAGCAAACAAAAGGTTCTGTGCAGGTTTAGACGGAGTACCATCAGAACTGAAAGAGGAGTTTTACAAAGATATCATCCGCAATATCTCCAAAATAAATGAATAGCAAATTAAATTAAGTAATTATCAGAATGTCAAAGTAACATGAAAATTTAACTGTTGACATTGATACACACACACACACACATATCTCCCTCTCTCTCTCTCTCTCTCTCTCTCTCTATATATATATATATATATATATATATATATATATATATATATATATTTAAAGAAGGAAAGATTAAGATAAAAAAATGCATAAAATTACCTAAAATTGATACAAATTTTATTACATCGAAAGTTCAGATGCAAGGAGTTACACTAATCCTTAATCCATGGATTTTCAAAGATAAAACACTTCTTGTCAGAGGATAAAATTCGGTAATGTGATATTTATAATAAATAAATAATACCTGTTCCATTTCACTTTGAAAATTGAAGAAGAAATAACAGGAAAGGTTGGGGGTAAAGAAATATATGGCCGAGAGGGAGAATGAGTAGCCATTGTCGAAGACAAAAGGGGACGCTATGGTGCAGATAGCAAAATAGGAAGAGTGGGTAGATTTGGAGAAATGTTTGTAGATTTGGAGAAAGTTTTTAAAAATTTTTTTACAGGATTTAAAATAAAGGCGAAGGGTTAAAAAATATCTCACTTGGTCTGTAGGGATTCGTGTCTCCGTTTTTTGTATAATTCTGTAAGGATTCGTGTCTCCATTTTGTGTATAATTTCGTAGAAATACAAGTAAAAGTCAGTGGAGTAATATTGTAAGTATCCAATTCGGCAGATCCGAAGCGAAGATTATCTGTTAAAAGACGCTATGTAATAAAATTTGTATCAATTTTATGTAATTTTATGTAATTTTATGCAATTTTTTATCTTCATCTTTCCTTCTTTAAATTGATTGCTCTACTCAACGTATTGAGCTTTACCTTATCACGATAGATCACTTTAACGATACTTCACTTATTGTTAATTCTATTATAATATATATATATATATATATATATATATATATATATATATATATATATATGCTAGCTGTACCTTCCCAGCGCATCCTGGGATGCAGTGAAATCATCGTTAGTTTTTAAAAAGTTTTATCTGTTTCCACATTTTTAAACATATATGGAAAAAGAAATCAAATTTTAGTTTCAAGGGTAACAACTTATTTTATATTATTCAATTTAAAATATGAATTATTCCTCTTCCTGATTTTGATTTTAGGTAATAATTGAAACATGTTTCCATTTTACCAGTTGTATGTGTGGGACTACATCATTTTAAAACTAAACTGTAGCAAAGTATTTCAGTATAGTGCCAATAACATGATACAACAATAATAAATGAAAATCAGCTATTCAGAATCAAAGTTTGATATATTACTTTGAATGCTATTTAGGTTCAACTTCACATGATAACTTCATATATACAAGGTAATTTGAAAGTAGCCTCCTATTATTAAGTGCTAGTAATTTGTTACTGAATTATAATTTTTACAAGAAACAAATATAATAAGTAAGTATATAGCATGGGGTTTTATTTAGAACTAATATGGACGCCAGCATTCGCCACTAGTTTTCTAACCTGCTTAGGAAGCTGATTCTTTAGAGTCACCATTTATCAAGGCTAAAAATCACTCGGGGATAAGGATTACTGAGATGGATAGATTAGCAGTTGAATCGTGAGAAAATTTAAATCTCCACATATCAACCATTTGACAACCAACACAGTAAACAGCAATTCTTCCCCCTTTGTCAGTAACATTGCTCATGTAATGCGAGGATTAAAACACAAAATACAGGGAAAACGAGATTTATGAAGCTGCCCAACCCCTTATTTTGCCCTTTAGTCCTCACATTCCATGGGTGATGTTTCTTACAAAGGGGGAAGAATTGCTGTTTTCTAGTTCGGCTGCTGTTTTGAGTGGTTGGTATGAAGAAGTTTCAATCCTCTCATAGTATTACTCATCATTTAACTATTCATCTTATTAACCCTTATCCTAGAGTGTTTCTCCTTAATAAGTAGTGAATTATTAATAATAAAAATGTGAAATCAGTTTATGTGGTTCCTATGTGGCTTGAGAAGCTGGTGACGAATGCTGGTGCCCATGTTGAATTCTACATAAAACTATGAAACTATGCTGTACACTTGTTTATATTCATCTCTTGTAAGCATTATATTTCAGTAGTAAATTATGTTCACTTAATAAGAGGAAGTTATTTTCCAATCACCCGTAAACTGTTCCATTAAAAATAATGTATGAGCATCTGATTATCAGAGGCCGTAGATGAATTTTATTATAGTTGATAATGTGGAAAATACGACACCCTCTATCCACCAAGCAAGTAATGTTTGTATAGGTGAATGGTGTGCTGAGGTTATTTGGGGGATTTCCTTGTCTGAGACAAGCTGAAATAACCAATGCTTATAAAAGTGCAGGTAATACCATGATTACTAGCACTGGACACCCCACGTTTGAGTTTTGTCATGCCTATTGCACAGCTATCACGAATAGCCTCGTCTAACTATGAGTGAAATAGTAGGGTAGACTATATATATATAGTCATCCACAGACAGCTGTTTCTCTGCTTCACAGATCTTCAATGTGGCTAAAATAAAGCAAGTGTTTCAAGCTGAGATTTGAAAATCCGAAGATCTTACCTTTATGTTATCATGCTTATCACAAAATAAAAGAAATTGTAATGTTCATTTTTGTTTACATTACCGATTGCCTAGAGAGCTCAATTCGTTTACAAAGAGCAATGATTTATGCTTAGTGGCAACTGTGAAAAAAGTCTGAACACATAGACAATAAGTGTTCGAATTGATATCCACTTTCTTGTAAAAACTTTTTCACTCAAGAGACACATGAATTTTACATATTTCCTTTTATGGTTTCACTTTCTTGTTTGAGGTTGTCTTTTAGAGTGTTTACAGTTCTTGGGTTGCTAACACAAACCACTGATTTACAATCTCCCTCATTAGACGAAGGACTCAAATCTCCTTGGCTTCGGGGTTAGTTCATACCAAAATCAAACCGGCATAGTCTATGCCATTTTTGAGGATTGCTTCTTCTCTGTCTATTTGATGTATGGTCCTGTGCAGTTCTATGAAGTTCACCTTTTAGGGCTTTGCCTTCTAACCCTTTGAGAAGGGGTTAGTCAATTGCTAATCTCCTGAGGCGCCCTTACCGGAAGAATGCCAACGGGGCTGCCCAGACAATTTTTGTTCAACCAGAGTGCTCTTTCGCTAGAGCGCTGGCTTTTCAAATCCCACTTTCCTGACCTTGTGTCTAATCTTCACGCCGTTGTAGGGAGATAAATAAGTCAAATTTCCTTGGCCTTTTGGCTAGGAGCAAAGTGTAGTATCAGTTCAGACACTATACTTCATCTTTTATGTCTACGGTCAGGTTTTAGTCCAATCCAGAGTGCCGATTTTTTGAAGCTGGATTTTCCCCACATTAAAAAACGACCTTGGGTCTCACTCTGCCCTCGTGGGGAGGCAAGTAAATAAGAACTCAAATTTGGAGATCTTCTTGCCATTCAAGCTATCCTCGAGGTCCCATCCATTTTCATGCAAATATCTTATCCAAAATTCTGTGCAAATCATTTGCAAATGTGGTGGAGCCTTATTTTGCTAAAAGTACATATCTCGCAGAAATGTTAACAGTGCATCATCTAGGTGAGGTATTACGAATGCTGTTACAAATTAAAACATGATTCACCTGTTACCTTGTCTGAGGAGAAATAAAGACAAATCATTGTAGTTCCCTATATAGCTATTTACACAATAATCTTTGGACAGTATTGGACGTGCACGTCTTCAATCTATTCATAATTTTATTTTGTACTAATACTGTGAATTCTGTCTGTTACCTGAACTGTTTACGTGAAATGTAACAAAATCACCCTGGATGATCAGAGAAGCAAGATACAGAATTAGAATTATAATCTAGACGGTATGAGATGTAGGTCAGTAGTAGTGTGTGAGTAAATGTCACATTTGAAATTTGACTGTGTTTGTTTTGATAATTTCAAAATTGGGATGAAAATGGATATGTGAACATGTATTGTTTGTCTGTTGCATTATGTTGGGTTGAGGAATATGTAAGTAAACAAGTTTCAGAATTATGATCACTGATCAAGAAAGAATTGGGGAATAGAGCAAGACTTAAGATCGAGGTAGGGGGACGTTCCGTCTGTTGCTCCATCCAGCAGGAGCTGGGGATCTGACTGTATATGTAAAATTGGGTGTACCAAGAGAATGTTGGCATTCCAGTATGATAAATTGTAATCTATGAAAAACTTTTCTTGTTCCGACTCTTCATTTTTGCTGCAATAACTTTTGCATTGTGGGACCAGTAAAATAACAGGGCATGATATCATTTCGTCACTGAATAAGACATACTCTTCCATCTGTATCATACTCATGCAGCTCTTGTACTAAATACATTTTATATCGACGAGAATTATTGTGAGACACAATACACCCAATAAAACACCTTGAAAATAACGTTTCTTGTGGCAGTTTTTCATAATGATTTACTTGGGTTAATTCCACATGTCTCCATACCTTTCTGCAGATGTGTCAGGACCAGTGCTATTCTTTCTACTTTCATTACAGGATCGATCATGAAGGCTTCCTGTTTCTTTAAAATAAATGAAAGTTTTGCTAGCCGGTCTCTGTGTAATTGGTTGCTTATTCGAGTAACATAAAAAAATTGACGTGAGCTGGTGCTGTCCTTGGCATACAAAATCATACGTTCTACACTTTCTGGACTTGTTAGTTTGTCTGCCATGCTAACAATCTGAAAGTAATAAATAGAATTATAAGTGTATCTTTTTTATATACTAATGAGTCACCACTTACTAAGGCCAAAAGCTATTCGAATAAGGCTTAATGAGATTGTTAGTTTGATGTTGAACTATGCTATGAGGGGGTTGCTTAAGCAAAACATGGACATACATCTAAGTTATATTTTTGGCCAACTCTCACAAGTTTCAATTTTTTGTAATCATATTTGATTTATATTATGTTAAAAACAAAAGCAAATCACTACAGTAACTTGCTTATGGGTCCAGACTTTTTCACCATGATATATATATATATATATATATATATATATATATATATATATATATATATATATATATATATATATATATATATATATATATATATATAAAGCCGATTGACCAAAGAATGCAATCAAAGAACTGGCAAGATATTTTATATTTCCTTTTTATTATTAGACTAAATGTACCTACCCGGTGCTACCCGGAACTAAAATAAACAAAAAATCTGATTTGTTTACAAAGAAACGGAAATTCATTTTGGTGACTTTAATTTTCTAATCAAATTATTTTGTGAAATCTTTAAAAGTTCGTTTAATATTAATAGTAAAGAACAAATACTAATGTGTAATAATGTGGAGGCGATAAACACACACACAAGTTGCATAATTTAATATATATACATCCATTTTTGAAAAGCTCAAGAGAGAGACTCAGTATAATTGCACATAATATCTTCTCTTTAATCTGTTTTGGTGAGTGAGGGAAAATGTCTCCACTCTAAAGATTTTCTCAGCTGGAATAAGTATTTTCAGAAAAGAACTAAAGCGAAATCAAATATATTTATGTCAATAACATATTGGAAAGTAACAAACGAAAAAAAAAAGACTATCCTGAAGAACGTATCAATATGTCAGATTGCTATTCAGGTCTGACTTTGAAAATCTGACAAAGTAATTTTATATGGTAGAAAACTTCAGAAATGAGGAAAGAAACATTATTTACAATTTTTGTACAAAAATGACTTAAGCATGAAAGAGAAGTTGGAAAGCAGGGAAAGGGAAGAGAAAGAAGACAGAGGAAAAAGATAAAGCAAGGGGGGATCTCATGCTATGTTTAAATTTTCAAAGTGACATGGGTATTTTTAGAAAAAAACAGAAGAACAATTCAGAGAGAGAGAGAGAGAGGGAGAGGGAGGGAGAAATAGAAAAAGAGTAAAAAGAATAGAAAATGGGTGATATCAGAAAAATGTTATCATTTTGAAATGATCAGCTTCCATTTGAGTTCTTTCAAAATTTGTTAAAAGAGACTCAGCATGATTTGATATCTTTTAACAATGGTTTAAACATTTCAAGAGCTTGAACCTCGAAATATTTCACATCAATCTAAAACATACAGCTAGCATAAAAACGGTGTGAAAATACAACTTACTTGATTTATGTTATTAGAAAAGGGGAAATTTTTTTTTGGGGGGGGGAATTTTATGAAGTAAATTTCCAATTTATAAAGTAAAAGTAGTTAGAGGACACACAAAGAAAACAAAAAAATATATATTCAAAATAAGGTTTGAGTCATTTATACATGTGAAAAAAAAAGAATAAACACACATATATTCAACATTAATAACACAATGCAAGCCTCAACCCCTCTCAAAAAAATTATATAGGCCATCTACAAAAAACGCAATCCACAGAAATATCCTCCACTGCTAACGATACAGAAATAGTTCGTCCCCTCCTCTTTTGTATTCCTAGTGAGAACATTAATATAATGCCCCAAGGGAGTTAAACCTTTGTGATACTAAATTCCCATATTTCAGACTTAGAACCTGTATAAGCCGATATATATATATATATATATATATATATATATATATATATATATATATATTGTGTAATTAGGCAGCATTCCTTCTCTTATGCATGTTTGGTTGAACAATTGCGACAGCTTCCGTTTATTTATTTTTTGATTCGTTTTTTCGATTCGTCACACGACCGATTTGGTATTGTCGTCCATGTTGTATAAAAAATCGCCATATTTTCGCGAACGTTTTCGACCGACGTCGGTCATCTTCAGGCGGATTAATGAGTATGCAAAATAAAAGATTGGTGAATTTATTAAGAAGACGTTTTTTAAAATCATTTCAATACCACTTCAACAACACTTCAACATACCTTTGCCCCTCCTCATAACGAGCATGGTTGATATGGCGATTTTTTATACAACATGGACGACAATACCAAATCGGTCGTGCGCCGAATCGAAAAAAAACGAATAAAAAAAATGAATAAACAGGAGCTGTCGCTACTGTTCAACAAAACATGAATATATATATATATATATATATATATATATATATATATATATATATATATATATATATATATGTATATATATATTACAAAAAATATGACTCGTTGGGTCACCCATTCAGCTCGAATTATATTGTTTGAATCAGGAAAACATGAATTTTCAAATCCAGTTAAATGAAAGGACAAGGTTCAAAGTTAGTCTCTTTCTCTCTACAGCTATGGGTTAAATAATATTACTACCACTGGTGATATTTCATTTAGCTTATAATGGACTATTCTAATCTTTTATTTTTTTGCCTTTCCTTATTACCTTCGACTGTTCATAAACAAAAAGAAACAGAGAGTGACGGAAGCGAGAGAGATAGATATTGTATAAAATAAGAGCGGGTTGGGATCACATATACAGTGAAAGAGGGTAAGATAAATAAACTGAAACTTTGTAAGAGATGTGTTACTTGATGAGTTAATGGCCAATTACAACTAATTAGAACAATTAAAATGGAAGTTTGTTCCAACTTAACTCAATCCTAAAACTGAGGAACATTTTAGTGTGTATTTTGTGTAATAAAAAGGAAAGAAACTTCAAGAAAAAAAGAACGTTCAAATACTGAGCCTTAAATAATAGATATAAATATTAGTGACATCGGCCTGTCTGTATGTTTGTATGTCCTCTAACAAATTTTAGACTATTAGACGTACGAATTTTAAATTTGGTAGAAAGCGTACAACACGTTTACAGATTGTTATAAAAGGTTTGTTTTTCTTTTTTATACTGAGATCTCCTAGAGGAAGCATGAAACTCTTTCACTGAAATTTATTTATATTAGTTGCAAATAATAGTTACATCATCATCATCATCATCATCATCATCATCATCATCATCATCATCATCATCATCATCATCATCAGCATCAGCATCATCATCATCACATCATTATCATCATCATCCCTCTTTCTCTCAAGTCTATTCTCATCATTTCCGCCCACATTTTTCTTGCCCTTCTAGCTGATTCTGCTACCTCAATTGTTCTACATCTACTAACCCAAGAACTCTCATCCATTCTTTCAATATGACCAAACCAACAAAGTCTCCTGTTCTGCACAGATCTACCTATATTGTCCAGATTTAGTATTCCTCTAAGATTATCAGATCTAAGCCTGTCTGTAAAACTCACATTACACATCCATCGTGTCATTTTCATATCATTTCTCTCCATGCCACACATGTCCTTAACCCTCACATGTCAGGTTTTACTTCCATACATCATCGCACTTCATACATATGCCTGCTAGAGTCTTCCATTGGTTGACAGTGGTAACGCTCTGCTGGTTAATAATGGCAGAAGTTCCCCGAAGTTATTCCATCCACTCCTTACTCTTGTAATCACTTTAGAACGAGGTCCTTACTGTGATTCAATGGTATCACCAAGGGAACAAAAATTTTGAATAACCTCAATAGCTTTTCCATCCAAATATACTCTCTCCACATCTGAATTCTTATCCGTCTCCATTGTCGTATACCTTTTACATACAAACTAGTTATCATATTTCAACCTACCACTGCACTCCTTATGTACCCAATGCTTACAAGTACGACAAAAAATTGAGTTGCTCCCGACTCCCTGTCCACAAATGGATCATGAGAACATTCCTCATTCTGAAGGCTTTCCAACACTACAACCACTGATTATCATTTTGGTCCTGGTAGCATTCACTCACAGACTTTTACTTTCCACAGCATTCCTCACAAAAGTGCACAAAATTAAACAGATTCTCAGAATTTGAACAAATTTTGCATCATTTTAATAATAATTCCACAAAAAAAACATTTTTCTAACCCTATAACTTTAGTCATGTAAGTTTTTTTTTACCAGTTTCAGGTATAACGGTAATCTCTTGATGAATTTGTAATATTTTAAGGTCTGACTGACTTCTCAGCTGTCAGACTAGGATCAGTTAGTTGTCAGTGAAAGAGAAATCCTACTAGACCGAAGCAATATTTATTTTTGTTCCAATCCAGAGTGACCCTTCGTGGGGAGCTGGATTTTCCCAACATTAAAATCGACCTTGCGTTATACTCTGTCCTCATAGGGAAGCAAGTAAATAGGGACTAATCTCTTTCCCTTTATGAAGTGGTTTTCGGGGAACATGACCCCCCCCCTTCCCATTGAATTTTGGATTAACTTTAGCTTTAATAAGATTGAAACCATAAACTGTAAACCGTCCGCATAGGTCATCAAATTTTACTCATTCTGTTAATTATTTTCAATCCCCTCATCGTATTCATCATCATTCAACTGACAATCTATCCATCTTATTAATCCTTATCCTCGTGTGGCTTTTCGCCTTTATAAGTAGTGACTCATTAGTATAAACAAAATAAAAGGCTCACACTTACCATCAAATTAAGAAAATTTCTATGATTACAAAACATGCTAATGCTAGCTGAAGTGGAAGCTTTAAGGCTTCAAAATTATATTCGACTTCTGAAGCGTCCTGATAGTAAACACATGTCGGACATATTGTTATCGTTTACTAATAGATTTAGAAAATGCTGACATATGTTTACTGTCGTGACCTTTTCAAATTCGGAAGTAATTCTGAAGCCTTTACACTGACAAGTACAAAGTAATGTCTGGCTTCAGTTATTGTTTAAAGACAAAATTCGAGTATTATAGCTCATGTTTGCCCTCAAACCCAAGGAAAACATTAGTTTTTCGAACGTGCCCCTGTCGTATCAAGGAACTATAAAAAAAACTGACATATTTACTATTGTGCCACTTCGAAACTCGAACGTAATTTTGAAACCTTTTACTGTTGAATAGAAAATAATTTATGGCTTAAAGTTTAAATGTAATAGTCAATTATTATGGTTCATTTGTGCCCCTAACAACAATTTTCGCAGGTGCTCCTGTCATATCCAAGAACCAATATTTTAATAATAGATGTGACTATGTTTAACAAAAGACCTGAATATTAAAATCTAAAATAATGTAAAAATTAAAGAAAGTTTTTAGAACATCTATTGTGAGTCATTATTGAAAAACTTCAATTAATCAAATCACTCAGGTCGAGAATTCTTTTTGGATTCTCTTGACTCGTTTCTACAAAGATCTGTCATTTAAACATTTCGATGGTTGATAATATCTATACTATAGGTGTATTACTGTTTTCTCTATACGATTTAGGGCAAACCAGAAGAGTACCCAGCTCAGTCAGCAGCAAACGGTGTTCAGTCAGATTTAGTTCCTGATATTAAACTTCATCTGTAATATAACTTCCGGTGAGAGTTTCTATTTCCCAAATGTATTGATTTATTCATTAAATTGTTAGGTGAAAGTACAGAATAGTTAACAAAGCTCCCCCTTCACCATGTTAAGGATGGCTTTCTAAATAATAACGTTATTATTTCAACACGGTTTGTAAACGTAAACTGCAGAAGATTTTTTAGAAAGCCATTCTTAACATGGGGAGGGAGGCTTTGTTGACTATTCTGTACTTCCAACAAACAATTCAATAATAAATTAATAAAAAAAAATTAGTACAAAACTTGACAAATCAGAAGAGTAAGTGACCCAAAACAGGAAGTCTTTAATATCAGGAACTAAATCTGACCGAACACCATTTGTTGCTAACTTTGAGTCGGGTACTCTTATGGTTTGCCGGATATAATATATAGGAAAAAGTCCTTAGAGAAACCAATGTTGATTAACTCAGCTTTAGTATAATAATAGATTACTTTCCAAACACAAATATTTGAATTAAACTTAGCAAATGTAAATATAAAAATGTTAAATTAAGAAGAGAAAAGTATTAATTTCACTTTTTTGTAATTTTGCTTCTAGCACAAAAAAATTATGTGACCCAGCATTTCTTATTTTCTCTCTTTCTATTTCATATGCTATAATAGAATATTTTTAATATGATCAATAAAAAGCTGAAATTTTAGAAACAGACACACGATAAGTATTATATCAATAGATAACTAGTGGGGCCGGTGGAAATTCCACAGTTATATCTTCATCTATTGTATATTGTTGCCGTGCTTAAAAATATTTCCATTCTATAGACATCTGGTGTGAATACAGACCCAACGATAGTATTGTACCACCATTGCTCAAACTATAACATGTTTATCTAAGTACTCTGGTTAATGCAGTTTCAGAATATATCTGGTTATGGGGGTCTAACTCAAAAACCCTTGTCAGAGTTTGTGACATATTTCTATTCTGATGCGAATATTATTGTGCCATCTTTGGACAGAACAGATGCTTTTCGGAAGGCCAAGAAAGTATATTTTAGTTCGGGTTTTATGTTCGATACAACAGCTGTTACAGATATTACATCATCTAGTGTTAATTTTGACATAAACAGGTCGAAGTGACACAGATTTTTAAAAATAAATCAGTTCCCACAAAAATAACAGGAAGAGATGACCTTATGGTTAGGTGAGGGTAAATAGGTAAAAATAGAGTAAAAAACAAAGGGATATCCGTCAATACGACGCATGACGTCATGAATATCAAGGTTGAGAAAGAAGAGAAGGTTTCAAGTTAGTTCTGTGTGGAAACCAACGCGAGGCGGACGTGTGACAATAATGTGATAACACATTAAGTTAAGATCGCCAAGGCCGAAAATTCCCCCTCCCTTGGTGTCTGTTCGTTGTTCACCCATTTGTCCTTAATAAGATAATTAACTAATTAGTTAAGAGAATACTAGTCTAGTCTCTCTCATGTCTGAGTTATATATCTCTCTCCAATTCATTTACTCTCTTTCTCTCACCTTCTCTCTCTCTCCCTCTTAATCTTACACACGATTTTTCAGTTTCTGTCGTTCATTCTTTGTTAAATAAAACTCTTAAAAACAAACCGTCGTCCACGAGGTTATCGATCAACTGCCGAAAAACCGCCGAAACCGAGGTTGAAACTGAAGATGAACAGGTGTATAATGTTTGTGCACCCATGACAGTAAAAAAAGTATACTATTTAATATAATGACATCAGATGAAATTTTACTAAGTTACTTTTTTTCAGCAATCGAGCGATCCCATCTTTAAAAACGGGGGGGGGGGGTGATAAGGTATTATAATCATGAAATTACCTTAGCCTATTATTATATAGATAGACAAAATTATAAGTTTAATAAAACAGATGACTATTGAAATTAGAAAGACAGGATAGAAAAAAATGAAAATGGAGAAGCAATATATTTGCTTTCCTGCCTAGGTTTTGGCAACTGTAGGTCATTACCGAAGAAATCACTTATAGGAGAAATTTAGGAAAAGTCTCATTTTCTGATAATAAGGAATCAATCTGTTGATAAAGGTGATTCCTATTTTGACCCCCCAGCAGAAGAAATCAGAAAAAGGAAGAGTCTTTAAGATTCTTCTGATTACAGACAATTTGGAATCAGATACCATTCTAATATAAAAACCTTTAGCCAATAACCTTCAAAGTCATGTATTATCCTGTCGTGTTATTAGATTACCTTTTAAAATTGGCCAACATAAATCATTATATATTTCAGATATTTTAAAATTAGTTTTGAAATTTATAGTGAGAGGAAGAGAACAGGAAGGACAGGACCATAAACAAAGTCGTCGTCGTCGTCGTCTTCACGCGATTCATAATTTCATTAATCAGCCTTTATTCGCCAATATCCTCACTTTTTGTCATTTTTATATACTTTATTTATGTGTTTTTGGTTTTTAATCTTCAGTTGAATTATTATTATCAGTAGTAGTAGTATTATTATTATTAGTAGTAGTAGTAGCAATAGTAGTAGAAGGAGGAGGAGGAAAATGAGGAGGAGGATCATAAACAAACGAAGTCAAGAGGTTATACAAGAAACAATAAATGACTCAGGAGTTTTATTAAAATGAAAAAATAAATAATAAATAAAGTTCCGAAAGAAATGTAATAATGGTAGGCTTCTTCTGTAGATAATTTCGACATAGGTTAACCTAGATATATAGACATTTTCGTATTGCCCCAATAAAATAAGCTAAGTATTAATTACTTCCTTTTGTTTTATTTTGAATCTAGCTATTAATAAAATTGTCTTTTTGTTTATTTTGTTTTGTTTTTGTTTTTACTAACGAGTCACTCAGGAAGAGATAGGAGTTAATGACTTTGTGTCAGGTGGATGGTGTTACAAACACCTTGAAGATTGCAAACGATGGTTGTATCTGAGCAGAACTTGATTATTTAAGAGGACAGATCAACAAGAACTTGTTAACATTAAACTTGTAAATGACCATGCTGTAGTTAGTTGGGAAGCAGCCTCGTCGTATTGCGTTCTGCAGACAGGCAGTTCTTTCAAAGAAACTCTGCCCATGAAAGTTCCGTTTTGCTCCAGGTACACAAAGTACGAAAATCTTTTTACAGTGTTTGTAGCTAGACGTGCTGTGAATGTTTTACAGGGGGTACCATATATTGGAGCTTAGTCGAACAACTACTATGAAAATAACGATAGAGTAGAGAAAGACTAGATACCTCTTTTCTGTGAGAAAGCGGCTGTAAGAAGAGAAAAGGACACCCCACTAGATTTTGAAGTCAGTTTATTACTATGCAAAGGAAAGAAAAGGTACTCTGAGATGCATCTCCCCAGATGTGGCATCATTCCTCAATCTTAGGACAAGCTGTTGACATTGGATTGTAGCCAGCAGAGAAGCAGTTCCGGGGGATTGTGTCCCACAGATGGGAAGTTCTTATGGAAGTTCTGTTTGGATTTAGGTACACAGAGGAAGAAAGGAAAGCTCTTTGCAGCGGTGGTAGGTAGACGAGTTCTTGCTGTGGATGTTTTACAAGGGGGAACCAGAGATTGAAGGACAATCGAGCATCTACTATGAAAATAACGATAGAGTAGAGAAAGACTAGCAACGTCTCTTCTGTGAGAATAAGAATGTAGGCAAGAGAAGATATCACCCCCACTAGATTGTGAAGTCGATTTTGTACTCTGTCAAGACAGGAAAAAGTGCTCTGGTCAAATATTATGTGTGTATGTGTGTTAATACGAATTATCATGATTTGTAAAATGAAACAACTAAAAATCGATTAATTAATTAATATAAAATAGACAGGCCCCGTCAAATGCGACTTCCTCAGCAGCCTTGATCTGTTAATGACGCACTACACCAACGACCATCATGAATTGACTTGGCTTTACGAGCCCCTCTCAGTCGCCACTATTCGCAAAATGCCTTGAGCCTGCTCTCGGCCTGCCAAGCCAGCAGGGCACACAATGAAACTTCCTGATATTTGCATATTGGTTTTGAAAAAGGACATTTTTATTAATTAACTATGATTTGTAGTTATTTATTGATAAATATTTATTTTGTCATATAAAAATGAAAATATTCACACATTAAAAAAAATTGCGGATAAAAAAATCTAAAAATGTGAACAAAAATTACATAAAAAGAAAAATGTAATAAATAAATTATTTCTACATAAAAATTTGTAATATACAAATTCAAACAACTTCCCGCTGCAATTTAAATTTTATTATTATTTTACTGTCTGATGTGTAGTTGTGACATTTGTGATATATAGGATGAATATAAAGAAAGAATTGAATAAACTCGTCTGTATAAATAAAAAATCAATATTTATTCTCCATTTACGAGTGAAGAAATAATTACTTCTTAGTCTAAAACGTCCTATTTGGAGAGAGGTCTGTGACAAGTGTTAATCCAAGATGTCTACTATCTGAAATGTGCGAGAGATATAACTCTATCTTCCAAATATCTTTACAGCAGATAATCAAGGGAAAAGAGTTACTTCCCTTTTAATATGTTTTCTAGATGAAAAATCTGTTGTATCTAACACCCTCTCCCTTGAGTTATGTGTTATTTGTGTTTAAATTTTATTTTGTTTTAATGTCGTAAGTAAAAAAAGGCAAACTATCCTGCGTCTTCTTTTTCTTCTTCTTTTACTTCTTTTTCATCCTGGGTGGATTAAGCTTGTTTCCGAAGGAGGAAGTTTCTAGGGAATGTTAAATTTACAAGTGGCCCTCAGTCGCATATATATCCCGGGCAGTTTCTTCTTTTTGCATGAAGGTGTCGCCATCATTTTACATACAGCACCTGGTATTCCCAAAATTGTCACCCACTTGGTACTGGTCAGGCTCAACATTGCTTAACTTTGGTGATCTAATGAGAACCGGTATGTCTGTGTGTAAAATTTAAAAAGATAAAAATCGATCAATTAATTGATTATTTATTTAAAAGATTTATTATAATTAAAAAAAATATATAATGTTTCTTCGTCATAAATGTAAATATTTTCTTGTAGAGAAATTATTAAGAGAAAAGACAAAATGAATGTTGGCGGGGAGGGCGGATTGAACAAAACAGAAATCAAAGTAGAAAGACTCCCGGGAAACACTGGGTAGGTACAGCTGGTAAGAAATTAAAATGGAAACAGGTAATGGTTTTTATGTTTCGAAGATTCATTCATAATTTTTTTAAGAACAAAAAAAATTTAAAATGAAAAAATCGTCCTTAAGAAAACTTCCATCAGTTTTAATGGAAAACAATGATTTATGTTACAGACAATAGATATATCTTTTTACTCTTTGGAGGACCCTAGATTCAATCATCATCATCATCATCATCATCATCATCATCATCATCATCATCATCATCATCATCATCGTCATCATCATCGTCATCGTCATCATCATCGTCATCGTCATCATCATCGTCGTCGTCGTCGTCGTCGTCGTCGTCGTCGTCATCAGCAGCAGCAGCAGCAGCAGCGTCACCATCGGTTTAACCATCCCTTTTACATGCTGGCTTTTAGAAATTGACTTCGAAAAGTAGCCAATCTCTGGTCAGCTCTTTATTTATACCCCTTTCTTTCCAATCCATCCTTATCACTTCCTCCCATCTTATCCTTGGCCTACCCTTGCCAACTGACCCTGCTACCTCAACTGTTCTACATCTCCTAAACAAAGAAATCTCATCAATTCTTTTAATGTGACCGTAACAACGAAGTGTTGTGTTCTACACCCATCTCCTTATACTGTCCAGATTTAATCTTTCTGAGGTCATCAGATCTAAGCCTGTCTTTAAGACTCACATTACACAGCTATCGTATCAGTCTCTTATTTTTTCTTACTATGCAGTGCATGTCTTTGTTGTAGACCCGTGTTAGGGGTCACAAAGATAACAACCACAAATTGGGACAGGTTAAAATATACAATGTATTTATTCATAGCAATACAGTAACGCCACTAAATGTGGTAGGAGATGACCGGATTCCTACCATGCGGTAAAACATGAATAGGAATGTCCTATGTTTGAGTCTTTGCAACCATGGTATTTATTATAGATGGTTGCTTCCATTAGTTCTTCAATAGGGGTGATTTGTACCCCACAACAGTCTTCAACCATCACTGGCCAGATTTAACGTCCATACATCATCACATTCCGTATACATGCTTGATGTATTCTTCCCTTGGTCGACAGTGGTGACGCTTTGTTGGTAAGTAATGGCAGAAGTTACTCCATCCACTCCTAATACTAGCACCAACTCCTCCCCGTGCTCCAATGGTATCGCCAAGGTAACAAATTCTAAACGACCTCCAAATTTAGTAAATTATCACTGCTTCATGTTATTAAATTTGCACCTACTAAAAAATTCTTAATAAGTATAATTACTATAATCTATATTAAAGTAGTTTTTTTTAAAATTTTGTATGGAATATCAACCATTTCAGGGTTTTGTAATCCAAAGCCCTAATTCAAATATAAACTAAGATATTGAGGGTAACGTTAACACTTTGGCTTATACTTTTTGCTATAATTTTTATTACCATATGTGGGCTTTCGAGACAGTTGTATTTAGTAGACTTGTTGTCACATAATCCTCAGTGGAGGACCCTAGATTCTACTAGAATAACATTTCTTAAGAATAACACTATTTTATTACTGGTGTTCCCATGCTGTCAAAAATGACAGCATACTTTTTTCATTGCTTCCCAACTTACCCACAACTTTTATAATTAAAGTCACTTGGAAAAAAACAGTTGTTGTCTTATTAAAAACAATACTAATACTTCAATCAGCTGCTGTTGATTGATGATAAAATATACTTTAGTTCTGGGATTGAGTTATATTTGAAAAACAAATCCTGTTTTAATTGTTTTACCTAGCTGTAATTAATAATTAACTAACCCATCTCTCTCTTAGCTATCTATGTATTTCTCTCTCCTTCTCTCATTCTATGTTGATTTATCCACTCTCGAATATTTCATAATGCCTCTGTGAGTATTTAGAGAAAGAGTGACCCTTTATTCAGCGTTGTCATCTAATTTACATACATGTGTCTTTACACACCACAATCAAACACAAATGTACAGTCGATGTCAAAATAATAAATCTCTCTACTTCTATATAATAATAATAATAATAATAATAATAATAATAATAATAATAATAATAATAATAATAATAATAATAATAATAATAATAATAATAAATGGTAACCTACTGTGTGATAATGCAAGATGATTTGCAATGGTTATCGAGGTGAAGAGTGCTGGAAATCTGGGGAGACTTGTTGTCATTCAAACTCCAGGGAGCACCACTGGTTATTGTCAGTGAGCAATCACTGATACTGACTTGTGTGAAAACTCTTAGTGAGTAAATGTTATTAATAATAATAATAATAATAATAATAATAATAATAATAATAATCATAATCATAATCATAATCATAATCATAATCATAATAATAATAATAATAATAATAATAATAATAATAACAATAATCTGGGACCTTGGGGAGACTTATTGCCACCCAAATCACAGAGAAGATCAATGGTCCTTACCAGCAAGAAATCAATGGTAAGCGGCTGTTGCTATAACACAAGGTTATTTGCAGTGGTTATCGAAAAAAGGTGGAGAATACTGGAAATCTGAGGGGACTTGTTGTCACTCATATTCTAGGGAATACTGCCTGTTGTTGTCGGTGAGTAATCATTGATGATGACCTGTATGAGAACGCCTAGTGAGTACAAATAATAATATAGAAGTAAAGAGACTTATTTTTAGCTATGCAAGAAGAATGTCTTAAAAGATATGTCAGAATTTATACATTTTAAAATCAAATCAAGGGTAAAAAAAAAAATTGTGGTTGTGACCCAACGGGTTACGGATACGTTTGGTATATATTAAAGTTGAGACACAACATTATTATAGAGACTAGTGTACCTTTACCATGAAACAATGATGAAGGATTTATTCGCATGGGCAACATCTATACAATTCAGTTACAGGTAATATATATATATATATATATATATATATATATATATATATATATATATATATATATATGTATATATATATATATATAAATATATAGATACTAATAATACGCAGATTACTGCACCTAGTACTAAACTTAACACTAGAGGATCAACAAATCTACCATCCGTAGTAAAAAACACCGGGAAGAAAAACAGACGTAGAAATTCACTATGGTTCAACCCCCCTTATGGATTAAATGTCCTTACTAACATACCTAGACAATTTTACCAAATTATCGAGAGAAATTTTCCTAGAGATAGTAGACTAAGCAAACTTATAAATAAGAATACAGTTAAGCTATCCTTTTCAACTTCGATAAACTTCACATCAACTATAGTAAGTTCAAATAACACGAAAATCAAAAAGAATAGTAACTTAGATACCAGCACAGTTCAAAATCAGAATAATAACTCCCAATGTAACTGTAGAAACATTAGCGAATGCCCTTTAGAGGGGAATTGTTTAACCTCAGATATAGTGTATAAATGTAACGTTATAGAAGAAAACAGAATTAAAACATACATTGGTTCGACAGGCTGTAGTTTTAAGGACAGATACCGAAACCATATACACTCTTTTAAAGAACCTAATACAAATTCAAAAAAGATTCCTACGACTTTAGCTAAGCATGTAAGAGAACTAAATAGCAAAGACATACAATACAACCTAAAATGGTCTATACTAGGTAGAGCAGGGAAATATAGACCTAACAAATCTAAGAGATGCAACCTCTGTATTCTAGAATCCTACAATATAGTTATGTCTAAAGATAATTTATTAAATAAAAGACAGGAGGTGATTCAGAACTGCCTACATAGAACCGCATACCTCCTATCCCACTACAGACCCATATAAAATACCTGGCTGGTAACCCTTTTCATCAACAAGAGTATGTAAGTAACTAATGTATAGGAACAACATAAGAATTTCTTGACAATACAAAAACATAAACCTAATACTAGATAACTGAGTACTAATACATCAATATAACACATTTAGAAATAGAGCACATCACTTATAATCTAAAATAACCGAAGTAATTAAAATTATATCTGACTTATAATAAAAATAGTAAGAAGGCTAGATTATGAGAACATCAATAAGTAATTGAAATAGGTTTTTCATCTTGGTTTTTTCGATCTGTATTAATTAGGTGAGAAATGGTAAATAGTAAGTAAGATATCCCTTTGGTAGGAGTATAAACTAATAACACTAGTATCATCTTAAATATTATGCGAAATAAATGTCCAATAGATAAATGAAGAAATAAAATAAATAAATAAATAGATAAATAAATAATGTGTGTATATATATGTATATATATGGTGTTTGCATGTGTATGTTTGTTTATTCGGATATGTACATATATATTGTGTGTGTATGTATCTATGTGTGCATATATATGTATGTCGGAGGTTTGGATGTTGAGCATAATAGTTCCGATTAACTTATATTGAAACCTTAAGCAATGGAAAGGTACAAACATATTATAACTGAACTTCGATGTTAAGTTTTCCTTTTATAGGAAACGATTTTGATATCACAAATATTTAGAGGCTTGTAATATGTTTAAATACAATCATTTCTGTAGTGGTTGTTTGTGGAGTTTTTGTAGATGTTGATTGTACGTTTTTATTTGCGTTCGGATCTCTTACTGTATGTATGCAGGTAGGCATGTTGATAGATAAGTGTAAGAGTAGGTACAACCTAATATTAGATTTAAAAAAAAAAAAAAGAAGAAGAAGCTTCATCGTAGAAAACTAAACAGGAATGATCTAATTCCTATTTTAGTCACGTTAATTGTTTAGAGTGAATTGTTTTTTTTGACATTATTTTTAGCCTATTTGCACTTATTTTTTTAGTTTTAGAAGTAAAAGAAATACTTGTTTTTTATCGTACATATACTGAAGAAATATTTCGATATGTGTGTGAGCGTATGTGTAGGTGTATACATGCATGTATGTGTGTGTATGTATATATATATATATATATATATATATATATATATATATATGTGTGTATATGTATGTATATATATACTTATGTTGTGTGTGTGTATATATATGTGTGGTTGGTATTAATTTATTGATGTATACTAAGCATATTTGTGAATGTATATTAATAAGCATAATGATACTTAAAAGAAGGGAGAAAAACGACTAACTAATAGATGGAAATATTAATGTAAGACTCTAATTGTTTACATTCGTATATTTGTCTTAGCAATTTACTTGATAGTACGATTTAGAAATAAAACATAGTAAAAATTAATGTTTAAGGTAGAAGTCCACTATGTCGAATTGTAAGAAGTGGACTTCTACCCATCCATATCAGAAGAACTCTTCAATATCGCCCTAGAATTCGCCGAGATATATACCGATATATCCAAGGATTAAATTCACATCATTAAAAAATGTAGGAGATCAGTTTTAATAAACAACGAGGACCAATGGATTAAAACGAATAGGACAAACTCCTTTGATTTGGCCATGGGTGCCCTTGACTCTGCGGAGGCATCTGATCTTGTGGGGTTATTCATTTTATATACACTCACAAATATATTCGATAATACGGACATCGGCCTTTATAGAGATGATGGATTAGCGATAATAAGAGACTCCAACAAAGTCAAGGGAGAAAACTTCAAGAAAATTATACATATGGAAATGAAAAAACTAGGCCTAAAAGTAGAAGTAATGGCTAACACAAAAACAACAAACTTTCTAGACGTCACATTAAACTTAAGTAAAAACACCTACGAACCATACCTAAAAGATAACGCCAACCCAATATACGTACACCCAAAGTCTAATCACCCCCATCAATCATAAAACATATCCCGAATTCGATCGAAAGTAGGCTTATCAACAATTCTAGCAACGAAAGCGTTTTTAAAAAATCAATCAACATTTACAATACAGCTCTAAAAAATAGTGGTTACCATAATACCGAAATTAAATATAAAAAACAGGACACCAATAATTACAACAAAATTAAAAGTAAAAACAAAAGAAAAAGAAATATAATCTACTATACCCCTCCCTATAACCAGATGCTAAAAACTAAACTAGGCAAAAAATTCCTAAATCTGATTGAAAAACACTTCCCCGTAACCAACCCTCTACATAAAATATTCAATAAAAATAATCTAAAACTATCCTACAGCTGCTGTGAAAACCTAGAAATGATAATTAAGGCGCACAACAACAAAATACTAAAAGACAACAACAGAGAACAAAAAATTAAACAAAGTGGAAAATATACACAAAATAACACTACGAAGAACAAAAATATAAAAAATACTAATAGAAATAAACAAAACACTACTAATAACCACCCGAATAGAAACGAAAAAGTTAGCAATGAAGAGAAAAGATGTAACTGCATAAATCGTAAACTTTGTCCACTACAAAATAAATGCCTAACTAAAAGTGTTGTATACCAAGCAACGATATTTGCCAACGAAAGACCAAATAACAAGAAATACTACGTGGGTATGACATCCCTAGACTTTAAGACCAGATACTATGACCACAAAAGCACATTTAAAAACAAAGAACGTCGAACTAAAACAGCACTAGCTAACCATTATTGGGAGCTTAAAGAAAATGGACACTCACCAATAATTGAATGGAAAATAGTAAGACAGGCCAGTACATGTAGAAACTTAGACGACCCGTGTAGATTATGCCTGAATGAAAAATATGAAATCCTAAAGTTTAAAGATCCCCAAAACCTATTAAACTCTAGAAGCGAAATAGCAAACAGCTGTTTACACAGAAATAAATTTACCTTAGGATGATATATAATAAATTAAACTAAAAAAATTAAAAAATTAAATAAACAAATAAATAAATAAATAAATAAAAAACTGAACAAGTTAAAATTTAAAACCTAAAATAGGAATACAAGAAACCATGTGTTAAAATAAATTCGCCTACTGCATTGACAAAACAAAAGAAACAGGATATAGGAAACTCCATTGTTAACAAACAATAGGGTTGACATAGGAGCGTCACCAACAAAGCCTTTGTTCGCAGGAAGCCCAATGATTGGCTGAGGGAACAACAAAGAATCTGATTGGTTAACTAGCAAGCCATGTATATAAAAACACCTGACAAAAATAACTCCATGCATTTAGCCTGACGATTCCCCCCGGGGATGAAACACGGGAGCCTTTGTGTAGCTTGATTGCCATATATATTTTCATTGCTTACTACCTAGCTCTACTTACGTATCAGGCACTGTTGAAGTAAATACTGAAAACTGATACATAAGAAATTATATCCCCTTATAATATTTTATGTGGATACATGAAGTACTAATATATATATATATATATATATATATATATATATATAGTTACATACTTGGCTAAGAGAGAGAGAGAGAGAGAGAGAGAGAAAGAGGCATTAGCCACTGTTTCATTACTCGTCCTGCCCCACCCCAGTGGAACTGACGTCATAGCCTAACTTCCACTATCCTCCGAGGTCACACTTTTGACCTCACAGGGGTCAATCATTCAGCTAGTTTGTTATTTTTAACTAATCTGATATTCTTTCTATTCAAGAATGAGGCCACTATGCTATCACTATATAATAAAGTGACCACAAACAATTCTCACATTTTATTGAGTCAGCTCTTACTGATATCATATACTGAATTACCTCCCTCAGTGTTACCCATTATTTATGGCTATATATATATATATATATATATATATATATATATATATATATATATATTGAAACAGAGACACAACCCATATTATCATATCAGAGTTTACCTATACAAATATGCAGAAAGGATATGTCTTAAGTAGTGTCATAGCTTAATTGAAACGATAACAGCACATAAAATTATTCAAGAATGTAATAATTGTAGTCTTCTGAAGACATCTATTAGTTACTTCCCTTTGTTTCAATACAAGAAATAAAAAGGGAAAAAGGCAATGGCATTTACATTGGAGGTTTCGAAGCTTCATTAATCCATATAATACTACAACTCTGATAATCTTGCTTGTTTGATTGTTTGCATATTGAATATATCAGATGGTGTGAGGAAGGGCGAATGGGATAAGAAGTGGTAAGAGGAAAGTAAAAGAATAACGTAAATGAATGACATAAATAATGGGTCAACATGTAAACGGTTGCCTGTCTGGTAAATCACCATGTCAACAAGGGTTTTGTTTGTAGAACATAAATACAGTTTTATTCAACAGCAGGAGTAGCGTTTGAGACAGTAAAACAGTGTGTTTATTTTTTGTTGTGACTGATATCTCCAATTCTTATTCATGAAATCCTTTAAATAGTAACAATATAAAATTTGACCTTCTGACCGTGCCAGACATCCACTTGCTCCAGCCGTTCCTGAACTTTTTCTGAATATATTTAATATATTACAAACGGGAAATAATTATTTCACACTAGTAGAAATATCCATCCTTCAGAAAACACTGCAAAGACTCGTCTCTACCACCATTGCAAAGACTTTTATTTATTTCTCACCGGCTCTGAATCGTCAATGTATTGTTGTTTTTGATTGACTGTAAGCAAACGCGGCACCAACTTTGAACAGCTTTTCCATTGGCAAATGTTCAGCAATATGGTGAATATACTGCCTTCTGATATGAACAAAGTTTATTTTCAAGAGCTTTCCATCTGTGGAACACAATACAGTGAGACTGCTTCTCTGCTAACTACAATATGATGGTGTTCAAGTCCAATGTCTACAAATACTTGTTGAGCCGTCCTCTTAAATAATCAGATTCTGCTTATCCACACATCGTTTCCAATCCTCTAATTATTCAATAGATAATCTAATAAACAATTATCCTTGAGTGGCTTTTGACCTTTGTAAGTGGAAATGACTCATTAGTACATAAAAAATGTTTATTGGCTGTTCTTGTTTCTGCATGGATTTCAATATTCAAAGTTGTGTAACATTAAATATTAATTTATTCATATTAAAAATTATTGTCTCTCCCACTTTCTTTTTCTTTCTTGTTAATTTTTTTTTGACAAAACTTGTTAATATTTTTGTTTTCTTCGTCCATACTACTCAGCCTTTTTCATCATTCAGCAGCAAATAATGGACAAATGAATATACTGATTAAACATTTAAAAAAACTCTTTGTTATTCCGGCACTCAGACATAGTCTTATCTTTTATTTTAATATTTTTTTGTTTTTTATTTATTCGTTTACTTATTCATTTTTTTTCTGTTTTTTTTTTATATAGTCTTTCTTTCCCCTTCTGATTTAAAATGCAATGGCATAATAGAAAAAAAGGGGGCGAGTAGTAAAAAAAAAGATGGAGGGTGGTGATGGTGTGAGCGAAAAAGGTACCCAACAGTATCCATTAAGGGAAATGGCTATTGTAAATTAACAATGGAAGGGAAATACAAAACAACGGCTTCAATCTACAATACCTGAGCAGTGTACACTTAAAAAATAAAAAAAAGAAAAGACATACTTCATCTACACCTCTCCATTTTATCCAATATTACATTGTGTCAACAATATCTATTGATTTTGGGGATTTTTTTTTTTTTCAAAATAAAAAAAAAGAATTATTACGGTCAATGGGCATTTTAAGTGAGTGTTGGAAAGGGACAGTTATCACAATCATCATCATCACTGTTATAAATTTTTAATGAATTCGTTTTTATTACCTGTAGATTCTATGATTCTCAAATGAGTTTTACCTGTTTTCTAGGGCAAGGGAAGGAGGTAGTTATTCTATTGAAGTAAAAGACGTACATCCGGCTGAAACTCGATTTAGCTCATTTTCTGAACACGATTGATTCTGGAACTTGTTCAATTTGAACACAGAAAACTATTTACTTTCATTGATTGCTAAAACAAAATAAAAGTTGAGCCTAGGGATCTCAACAAAAGCTCAAGTAAAAGGGGTAAAGATAAAGGACACGTTTGAAATTAATATATATATATATATATATTAATTTAAAACGTGTCTTTTATATATATATATATATATATATATATATATATATATATAAATAAATGCGAATGTTTTTTATATTTATAACTTCTACATTACCATCAAAATGGGTTGATGTTATTTAAATCAATAATACAACATATTCTTTTGGAATACTGTATATAACGACAGAGTAAACATCCATCGCTATTCATAGATCTGTCTAATTAGCATAACTAGTTTTTTAAACAGTCTATAATTAATTAATGTTTGGTGGTAGTCATTCTTAATTTTATAGTTCCATTTGTTCCATGTATATGCAATATTTTTGTTGATCATAAATTGTAGTGGTGTGAGAGGAGTCAGTCGAAGATATCAGAAGGCAGTGTATTCACCATATTGCTGAACATTTGCCAATGAGAAAGCTGTGTTCAAAGTTGGTGCCACATTTGTTCACAGTCGATCAAAAACAAAAACACGTCAACGATTCAGAGCAGGTGAATACTGCTAGTATATATAGATCTTTTGCTAATGTACTAATGGATGAAAAATTGATCTACCACGTCACTTCAGAGTCAAATCGTCAGTGAGCTGAGTGGACAACAGCAGGTGAAAGCCGTCTAAAGCGACCAAAGGTGCAAACATAAGCAGGCAAGGTGTTGACCTCCGTATTTTGGGATAAGATATTTTGTTCATCAATTACTTTGAGAAAAGAAGAACCATCAATAGCGAATATTATATAGCATCACTGGTGGGTTTGAAGGAAGAAATCGTCAAAAAACAGTCAAAAATGTAGAAATGAGGTGCTCTTCCACCAAAGCAATGTATTATGCCACAAGTCGATCACAAAAATGGCAAAACTACATGAATTACACTTCAGAATTGCTTCAACACCCATCATATTCTCCTGATCTGGCTCCCCATGACTACTGGCTGTTTGCAAACAAAAGAATGCTCCAGGAAAAGAGATTTGTCTCCAAGGATATCAGAAACTGCGGCATATGTCCAGGCCAAAGACAAATCCTAGAAATAGACCATGTTGATGAGTAAAATCGAATTTTGCCTAAGAGCTGTTATTTATCAGTTAGGCCCGAGACTTATTAAGTGATGTTTTATTTCCACATGTTCAACACCGGGTGAATGCTGCTAGTATATATATATATATATATATATATATATATATATATATATATATATTATACTAATGTACCCCTTTCGTGAGAAATGATGGAAACAAATTATGCTTCGCTGGTGTTTGCACACATAGTAAAACAAAATTATAGGATAAAATTTAATCACAATTAATTTTAGGAATACATTTCCTTAAAAATACTTTTGAATCCTCCTAATACTTTATAAATTAGCAACATTTAATAAGAAAATAATAAACATATAATAGCTCTTTTCGGAAGTTTGACTATTTTGTTAGAGACTGTTTGCTTTTGAAAGGGATTAACTCTGCTCTTAGTTTCGCATTCAACTAGAAACTTACTACTTAAGTAGAAGTAAATCTGGGCAATTAATTTTATCTTAGTGTTAGTTTTAATGGTTTATAAATAAATACTAAGCATCATCCACCAAAACACCGAAGTATAACAATCTTAGCAATGCTTGAATGGGTGGCTAAATCTATCTAACTAGCTTCAAACCGGTGAAGTTGAAAGAGATTAGCGCGTTAACTTAGTTTCGTATTCAAATGAATTAAATAGGCATTTGTAAGCTAAATGATATAACTTTAGGCAAGTAAAATATTACCCTCAAGTGAATTAGTATTTTTATAAATAAATGATAGAATTAATTAACTATATATATATATATATATATATATATATATATATATAGGGGGAGAGCGAGAGACAAAGAGAGATAAAAACTAACTTATTTGAGAACTTGAAGTTTAGTTGATTACAAGCCGTCATTCTGCATAATGAATAATGCATAACTCTAGGCCACATCTATTGAGTTCTCTCTCGACTGCTTGCTGGATAGCCACCGTGTTTGCTTTTTAGATGTTAATTTACTCCCCATTTCTAAACAATGCCTGTTGGAGTATTGCTGCGCTCCTCAGCTACTGAGTAAAAACATGACTTTCGTATCGGGATTCGAACCATGTGACCATGCGGGGATTGTCTCCTCCCATACACCGACAACTGCCGGTTTGACATGAAACACATGTATATATGGGTTTATTTTGAAAATAAGATTTATTTATAAATAATTATATATATAAAGTATATATATACATATATATATATTTCTCTCCATATACATATTTTTTATGTACATGATAATCTTCTAAACTAATGAACGTATTATATTGAATTTTGGAATATATATTCTAAGCAACACGGTGAGTAATATGAGCACATTATTTTTTTGTAAATTTTAACATTTAGGGGTTGCATATATATAAAGTTAGGTAACATATTTCGTTTTACAGAATAACATCATAAACTAATTCTTATTTCTCAATATCTATAATTTTAAAATTTCAGATTCGTAAAATATACCACATCGAAAGAAACAGAATTGCGTTTTGATCTTAGTATAGGGCCAATACATTGGTATTATACACAAAAGTCAGAGCAACATTCGCCGGCTTTTAATTAAGAATATTGGCATTCTTAATGTATCTTTGTGTATTAAAAGATTGAATATATCCAATTAAAAGAACATTTAAAAATTAGCAATAATGTAGGTTTTCACATTCTCAAATGTTTATAATCTATAGATTATAGATAAATGTGTCGTTTCTGTCTTTCTGTCCGGTGATTATTAGAAAACAAAACCTTATACCAACGTCAAACACAACTTTTCTTGAGGATTTTTTTTTTAAGAGGAATCCATTGGTAGTATTAGGTTTGTATTAGGGTGTTTTAAAATAATATTGTGCCGGTCTTTGTCCCTGAAACTGTAAAGACAATGTCGTAATTTAGTTTATTTAAAAACTAGAAAATTCAAATTTAAAGCTAAAATTCAATAAAATGGTAATTTAGGGGGGATGAGAAGAGAAGTGTATAGGGGTCCTCAATCACTATAGCACTGTTAGTGAACCATAAAATATCCAGACTTTAAATGTATTTGTTATTATACTGAAGCTGAGTGCACAAATATTTCTTTTCTAAAGGCTTTTTCCTATATAAATACGACGTACACGCCAGAATATAACTTAGTTCTAGGATTGAGTTATGTTTGAAAAAATTCAATTTTAATTCTTCTAATAAGCCGTAATGTGCAATTAAATGATCAAGTGAGCCATCTCTTACCAAATAACTCTATCACTTTCATCCTCTGTCATGATATGGTGTTTGAACTACTTCTCTTAGTTTATACCCTGTCTATCACTCTCGCTTCCGTCACTATAATTAATAGTATTCAACTCGTAGATGGAGAGAGAGAGAGAAAGAGAGAGAGAGAGAGAGAGAGAGAGAAGGAGAGAGAGAGGGGGAGAGAGAAAGAAAGGAGAACGACAGAGAAAGAGGGAGACGAATTTTAGATGTTATCTTTTTAATATTTTTGTAAGTTAACTGAATTTGCAAACTCATATTTCCCTCATTAAAACAATGTAACAAAGAACTCGAGTTAGATTGTAACTAGAGCTATATGGGTGACCCAACGGGTCTCATGTTTTTTTATATATTTATATATATATATATATATATATATATATATATATATATATATATATAGGTGTGTGTGTGTGCGTAGTCATCTACAGAGAGCTGTTTCGTCGTCTACGTCTTATCATCGTTGATGTATAAATAGAAAGAGAGTGGCACAGGCGTGTGGGATGTGTATGCACATCCATAAGAACAGATATAATACACCCATACATTCATCAACACATAATCCTGTAAAATAAAAGTAAATAGAAATCATTAAAATAAAACAGAATTCGAGGATCAGAATTAAAAGATTTGAACCAACCCAGAAAAAAAGTGAAACAAAAAAAATATTGCTGATCAAAATCAATCCGAGGAGAAAAAAAGCAAAAAAGCAAAAAAGCAAAAAAAAAAAATTAATGGAAATATGAAACACCGTGAAAAGAAATAAAATAAAAATCCATTTTTTTTTTACAAGCTTCTGTCCCACCACCTCGGTGCCCCCTCCTTCAGCCGACGCCCCAACCCGATTCTCGAGATCCTTCATTCGACACCGTTGCCCACTGGGAACGGAACACAAGGGTACAGGTGGGGAGACAGAAATGGAAGGGTTGAATAGAGACTCAGTCATCTGTTGAACAAAAGAAATTACCTGATTAAGTATTATTGATTTTGACGCACAATTATGAAAATAATATATATATATATATATATATATATATATATATATATATATATATATATATATTGGTTCAATAAACACACACACACACACACACACACACACACACACATATATATATATATATATATTGGTTGAGTAAATTATATGAATGAAAGCAAGACAAGAACAAAAGCATGAAGCGAAATAGCAATAAAAAGCAGCAATTAAAAGCAAAATACATCAAGAATAGATATATTTATAATATATATATATATATATATATATATATATATATATATATATAACGTAATTGGGTGTTATAAGAGAAATAACGAGAGTGCTCAATTACATCTGCAACAGCGTATATATAGTTTTTTTAATGGACACTATACATATTTATAATCATCCATTGGTACCTTCGGTTTCACGGAAACACTAGAAACTAAACGTGCAGGCCGATGTAATGATAGTAAGTTACATTGGATACATTTAAACCTTGTGGGTTGAGTTTCCAGTGTTTCCGTGAAACCAAAGGTACCGATGGATGATCATAAATATGTATATTGTTACTTAATATATATATATATATATATATATATATATATATATAATATTTGTTTTTTGTTTATTATCTATGTACGTATACGTTTCGTCCTTTTTAATCGGGACTCATCAGCATATAGATATAACTATTCACTACTAGTTGCGTGATTCGAAACCGGGCTACGAGTATTTTACAACTCAAATTCCGACATCTAGAACCACTGAATAGCTAAATAAACAGTGATAATTTTAACACTTATTTCGGCGGCTTGACGTCGTAAGATCGTTCAACTTAATGAAAGAAACGATGCATTTATAGTTAGCAACGTCATGCTGTGTTAATACTACACTTACAGCGTCCATCTAGAGAGTTTTCTAGGTGCTACAAATAATAAATAATACATACATATATATATATTTATATATATATATATATATATATATATATATATATATATATATATATATATATATATTTGTTGATTTGAGCACTCTCATAAACCCGGTTTCAACTTCCTTCGGATTCATACCCCCTGGATATTTGTATCAAGTTAATTATATATATATATATATATATATATATATATATATATATATATATATATATATATATATATATATATATATCGTTGCTGTGATATTTCGCATCGCCTGTCTCTCTTTTTTTCTATAGTCATCCATACTGTTTCGCTACATCACAGTTTTTCAGTGTGGCTAAACGAGAGCAAAACTCAATCGTCTAGTCGCCAGTCGACGCTTCTAACCATTCGACTGTCAGTCACTTGTCGTAAGTAAGCACAATCTCAATGTTTATATAAACATCATAAATTGCTGAAGAGGGCTTAATTTGTTTACATAAAGGGGTTTGCAATTTGACTGATGGCAATTGGCGATTTAACTTATCTCAGTGCTCAACACAGGAAGGGGGGTCATATGCAGTCATCCACAGACAAATTGTTTCGCTGTATTACAGCTTTTGAGTGTGGCTAGACAGACAAATACCTCGCACCAAGAGTCAAACGCATATATTTCAAACGCAAACAGCTGTTTCGCCGTATGGCTCTTCACTATGGCTAGACGGAGTGAATGTTTTCATGCTGAGATTTGAGACCCGATTATTTGAAAATGTGATCAGCAGTCGATTATTCTACTAAGAGTAACATAATTATCAGTAAATGTAGTTGTCTTAGTAGCTACATTCATGGAGAAAGAGTGCTCAATATCAGTGCTAGAATGTAAGTGCATGGCGACTGGCAGTTTCTTATTCCTGGTTTTACAAGGCGAGAAAAAGGCTAGTCAAAATGTGCTGTTAACTTTGTCTTCAAACCAATATATAAATCTTTCTCTCTCTATATAAGAAAATGCTTAATTATGCGTTATAGAAAATTGATATGTTAACAGTTAGAACATTCAAATAAATGTCAATAAGAGTTAAATTTATCAAGAAATCTAAAGACATCATTGGAATTTTTTTCGATTTTATTTGAGATCACTAGGGCAATTATCGGTTAAGTCCATAAAATAACCGAAATATATTAGAACGTAAAGAAACACAATTCATTTTAAAAAAATGTTCTTCGTTTCATAAAACAAAATAAAATTAAACAAAAAGTATTTTTGAAAGTTTTAAACGTTTAAATAATTATGTTTATTTGTATTGTTAAGATTAAAAAGAAGTAGCTTGTTTAAGAATACTAACACGCTGACAGTTTCTTTTATTACTTGACCTCATGTTGGAAATGTTATTTTTAACTTTTTTTTCAAAGAAAAAAATTGTCAATGATTTTGAAATTATTTTTCCTAAGAAACCTTCAGACCAACAATATATTTCTACACGAGCAACCCCGAGGTGCATGGACGAAAGATCCTGGTCATTATATGTTTATTCTCGGTTGTTTGTTTGTGCACGAAACAATTGGCAAGTTACATTGAATTATTTTGAAATTCGGCAAGAAAAAATGAATAAAGACTTAGTCATTGGAATTTAAAATACCATTGTTTGATTGATCATGTATATATATATATATATATATATATATATATATATATATATATATATATATATATATATATATATATTGTTACAAATAAAGTGTGCCTGAATTAAAATTATCAGAGAAATACAATGTATTTCATAAATATTAT
Organism: Sepiola atlantica; assembly: GCA_963556195.1. Classification (NCBI taxonomy): domain Eukaryota; kingdom Metazoa; phylum Mollusca; class Cephalopoda; order Sepiida; family Sepiolidae; genus Sepiola; species Sepiola atlantica. The sequence continues at coordinate 49,512,179 of OY744515.1, read as the reverse complement.
TTCAAAGCGAGCCAAATCTATATTATCCTGTGTCGTTTCTATTTGTCCTTGGTACCCAAACGAGTCATCAGGGAAGAAATGTTATTCCTGTTGGACCGTCAATCCACCCCCTAACCTTGCACTCAAGAGAAGCAAATCTTGTTGTGGCACATGTTCGTCTTTTCTCACAGTCCGTTTTTCACAACTTTTTAATGACCAGTTTTTTTTTCTTTTTTCGGTGTACACTTACCTATCAGGCTGCTAGAGAATTCCGGGGTTTTGGGAAAAAAATTTCAAATATTTTACACTTTAGGAGCGGGGATCAGTTTCCAATGTTAATTCAACGTAGACTGATCCCCCACTTTTTGACCATCTCAATTTTTTTAAAAGTCTTTTTCGGTGTACAATTACCTATCATGTCAGTAGAGAATTCCGGAGTTTTTGGAAAGAAATTTCAGAAAATTTAGATTTTAAGACGAGGGATCAGTTTTCAATGAAATTAGGACCTTTTGCGACACCGACTTTCCCGGCATATATATATATATATATATATATATATATATATATATATATATATATAGTAAGTTATGAAAATATATCTATGACAATTAAGCTACACAGAGGCTTCTGTGTTTCATCTCCGAAGGGAATCGTTAGGCTAAAATGCATGGAATTCGTGTTACCGATTGTTTTTATGTATACACGTTGTGTTTAGCCTTATTAAATATTGCTAAAATGGTGGAGGACCCTAAATCAAACTCCCGGTCGTGGGATTAGTGAGTAGTATATGTCAGCCCTACACACACGCGCACATACATATATATATATATATATATATATATATATATATATATATATATATATATATATATATATATATATATATATATATATATATATGTGCGCGTGTGTGTAGGGCTGACATATACTACTCACTAATCCCACGACCGGGAGTTTGATTTAGGGTCCTCCACTATTTTAGCAATATTTAATAATTTTCTACCTACGTTTCAATGTCAACCATGAATTATAATACAACTATGTATACATTGTGTATCTGCAGGATCAGGGCATCTACTTCAATCTGATGCGCAGTGGCGACTTTGAGCAAAGATGTGTGCCCCCTGCCATTTCATCAACATTTTTGTCTATCTATCCATGTTATATTGTCAATCATCGGCTATAATAATATACAGTGTGTATCCACAGGACAGGGATATTCTATACCCGAATTCAACGAATAAGTGAAGTACAAAACTTGTTTTCGGGCCCCCTTGTATCTGCTCATAGTCACACACTGCGAAACAGCTTCAAGTAAGTCATTTCCCCATTGAGGAATGCAAAGAACCTTTTTCTATCTTAACATATTCGAGAAAAATCAATTTGGGCACTTCTCCACAATTGTTCATCTCTTATAATAATCTGTTCGTATAGCTATAAAGTTGATCAACCTTTGAAAACGTGTAGTATCTGTTTCAAGCTAAAAGCGTTTTCTTTTTCTGGAGAAATCCCTTTATTCATCTTTTTTCCCCTCATCTCATGATGTCATCTCTCTTTTTGACGTCATGCACCGTGCAGGGATACAACTGAACAAGCGAGCAAGTTCATCATTCATCATCTAGGACGTCATCAAGAATCTCCCCCCTCCCCTCTCTCTCTCACTTACTCTTTCTCTCTCTTATCGGATGCTTTCTTGGCGTCATCAGGTGTGCAGGATAACAAACAAACAAAAACAAGCAAGATCTACAGAGTTTTTGAAGTCTATAGATAATCAATAAAAGCACCAATTAAAATACACGCTATATATATATATATATATATATATATATATATATATATATATATATATATAAATACAGAGAGAGAGAGAGAGAGCGAGAGAGAGAGAGAGAGAGAGAGAGAGAGAGAGATGAAGGTAAAATACACGCGCCAATCAACAGTCCATCGCCCACAGTTGCCATAAAAATAAATCTATTTTTCCTGACAAGGGTTGCTAGGATATACCAGCTTAAATAAATATTTTGATAAGTTTCAACTTCATGATTCACTAGAAAGGCCTAAGTTTTTTATTATTTTTTTATGTTTTATTCGTTATTTCTTTTATTCATTGCATTCATTATTAATTCATTTTTGTTTTTGTGTTGCATTTCTTTTTTGTTTTTGTCCATTGTTTATTCCCATTACGTTGCCTTACACTCTCACCTGCAAACTTAATCTACCTACCTGTCGGCCAGGTATATGGCCGAAAGGATATTGATTTTTTTTTTTTACATTTTATTTTACCTGGACTGTTTTCAGATAAATTTTATGAAATTTTTTGTTGTTGTTGATTGATATCTTATATGAGGACTGATTGGATCAATTCAGTATCGGGTATGTAACTGAGGAAGAAGTGGGTTGGTCAATTTTATGTTTTTTTGTTTATTATTTTGTTTTGTTTTGTTTTTTTTTATTTTTCGTTTCATTGTTGGTCAGGTGAGTAGCAATGAAATCCGAGCAGAGTTTAGTTTAAACATTGAATATAAGAAGCGAAATTAGAGAAGATAACAGGTTAGAAATTATAATGAAAATAAAGGTAAATATGGAGGTAAGAAGAGAGTTGAATGAGGCTTGATCAAGGGAGATAACAATTGTAGAGATGGGCGTAAGGGATAGGACGACGGAATTGGAGAGGGAGAGATGGATAGAACGAGAGAGAGAGAGAGAGAGAGAGAGATATAAAGAAATGAAGAAATGAAGAAGCAGAAAGATAGAGAATGAGAGGGAGGGAGATTAAGAGACAAAACAATAGAAAAAGACGAGGAGACAGAACAATAGAGAGAGATAGAGACGAAGAGGCGGAACGATAGAAAGAGACGAAGAGACAAGATAATAAAGACAGACAGAGAGAGATAGGGGGGAGATGAAGGGACATAACAATAAAGAAAGATAGAGTAATGGAGAGATAGAACAATAGAGAGAGACGAGTAGACAGACCGATAAAGTAAGAGAGAGAGAGAGAGAGACGAAGAGACAGATAAATAGAGAGAGACGATGCGATAGCACAATAAAGAGAGAGAAATAGATGAGAAGATAGAACGAGAAAGAGAGAGAGAGAGACGTAGAGACAGAACGATAGAGATAGAGAGGAGTATAATGATAATAGGTTTATAAAGAATAAGAAAGTCTTGTTTGATTTGTCTGTTTTACGACATAGAAAGCCGTTTGAATTTATTTAAATCCAAATCACAATGCATATTACTATAAACGATTCATCTTATATGATTAGTTGAACACAAGTTGCTAATTTATAGCTTCATAAATCCTCAAACAGTAAAAAAAACGTAATTCCTATGAATCAGCCTGTTACGACTTTTTTATTCGCTTCATTCTGTTGTTAGTTTTGGTTCCCCTTCTTATTCTTTTTTAGAATTAAATACTCACAGGGGGGATCACGCTAAAGTTTCTCACATTCACTGTGAAAGTGGTTCCATGAAATAAGCAGGCGAGTTATCAATCTGCACGCGTACCTATGTTATCAGTGTCATCGTCCTTTCCCACCAAAAGTCTTATTGTGTAAATGACAGTAATCGATAACAAAAGATAAGATTTCAATTCGTCATAGCCGATTTCATAGACTATGACAATATCCATTAGGCTAATAATGCACACCACGAAAGAAGAGCGAGATGAAAAAGAAATTAAAAAGAAAATAAATTACTGCATGGAAATTTAAAGAGGAAAAAGATGCCGAAAGAAGGAGAGACGGATAGAGAGAAAGTTTGAGAGAGAGAGAGAGAGAGAAAGAAGCAGAACAAGAGAAATGAAGAAAAGAGCATGACATTGAAGAAGAAAAGAGAGAGAAAGAGAGAGAGAGAGAGAGAGAGAAAGAGAGAAAGAGAAAAAGAAATAGAATAGAAATCAAGAAGGAAAGAGAATGAAAGTGTAATTCTGTATATATACAAACACACATACGCACGTACACACACACCACACACACACACACACACACACATATATATATATATATATATATATATATATATATATATATATATATATATATATATATGTGTGTGTGTGTGTGTGTGTGTGTGTGTGTGTGTGTGTGAAAAAGGGAAAATTGTTTTTTGTTCATCAACGTTTCATCTTTTCTGTTAAAAAAGCTTTTCAAGATGGCTAACGCAAAGAAAAACATAGGAGTTAAAATCCGAAATACATGATGTATCCTTAAAGTGTAATGAATGGACGCATCACATATTTCACATCTGTTTTTTTTCTTTGCCTCAGCCATCTTGAAAACGTCTTTTAACAGAAAAGGCGAAACGTCGATAACCAAATAAAAAACATTCGGTTTTTTTTTTTCATTTTCATTATGATGGGTTATTCATTCCATAACCAGCAGGCCTACTCGGCGTCGTCCGAAGTTCTAATTTCCGTAAATTACGTAGATTATAGGAAAAAAAGTAAAACTACACAATCTGATTAACGCTAATGTTTACATAGGCTAACAGGACTCTCTAAGCCCAGTCGAGTCGTTTTCCTTTAAATCCTATTTCAGTCTCTTAAATTATTTATAGCGAAATTTGTTTCGGTATTACTCCCATACACTTTAATTTTACGTAAATCATCTTCTGTGAAATTATAATATGTAGTAATGAATTTGAAAAATAAAGTTTATTTTATAAACATTAAACTACTAAGTCATTGCAAGTTTCATCGCACACGTGAACTCGCCAAACAACCGTCTCCAAAAATAAAGTATGGTTAATTCGTATAACAAACAATAAACGTCTCTCCTTTTTTTAACTAAGGTTTTTCTTTCTATTCCACTTCCAAGAAAATTCATTTACGAAGAACTGTTTTGAAAATGAATTCATCTTTAGTACTTTACGCTATTTCATTTTTGATTCCAATAAAGAATGTATTAATAGTAAAAAATGGATTTCCTACAGAAAAGAAAAGAAAATCGGACGTCGAGACCCATAATTAAGAATGCAAACCTTTAGATCCTCCAACTGAGCTATTTCGTTTTGCGATATATTTTATAATCTTATGCAGTCTTATTTTGTACTCGCTGTCATTGCTGCTGATGTTATTACTATTATTGAAAAATTAATCCATTTAAAAAATCTTCCTATGTAGATTAATCATTTCTTCAAAGAAACTGTATCGAAATACATTTCTTCTTGCTAAGAACATTGGCAACGTTTCACAAAAAAACTAACAAAGCAGATTCAAGCACATTAATTTTGTAAGAAGAACGCTATTAATCACAAAGAAACGGTTAATAGACTGACTTTACCTTATATATATATATATATATATATATATATATATATATATATATATATATATATATAAATGTTTAAACAAAAGCATTGTATACTAAGACACAATACTTGCTAACGAAAGACCGAATAACAAGAAGTACAACCAGATATTATGACGACAAAAGCACATTTAATAACAAAAAATGACAAATAAAAACAGGACTAGCGACCCATTACTGGGAACTCAACGAAAGCGGACGCTCGCCAATGATCGAATGGAAAATAGTACGACAATTCAGTACATGTAGAAATTTAGACGACCCATGTAGATTATGTCTGAATGAGAAATTTGAAATTCTAAACTTTAAAAAAACCCAAAAAACTATTAAACTGTAGAAGTGAAATAGAAAACAATTATTTACACAAAATAAACTTAACTTTAGGATAATAATACATAAAAATAGAACAAAATTAATAAGTAAAAAACTAAACTTAACCAACACTTAAAAATAAGTGTAAAAATAAGGTCACCTATTAATTCGATACATTTACAAGAAAAAGGATTAGTCACCCGTATACAAAGAAAGATAAATGAATAGGAAGTAAAAGTTAGCCGAACCTTTGTTTCTGAGAACCTCTACCATTGGCTAATGGAAACATTAACCCGTTGGAGGTAATAACCAAGTATCTGATTGGTTAGCTAGCTAGACTAAACACCACATGTATACATAAAAACAACCGGTAACACGAATTCCATGCATTTTAGCCTGACGATTCACTACGGAGATGAAACGCGTAAGCCTCTGTGTAGCTTAATTGCCATAAATATATTTTCATAACTTACTGTATATATATATATATATATATATATATATATATATATATATATATATATATATATATATATATATATATATATATATAAATGCAGGGAAAGTCGGTGTCGCAAAAGGTCCTAATTTCATAAATTACGTAGTTTATAAGATAAAAGTAAAACTAATTAAACTGCTTAAAAGGCGACGGTAATATTTACATACAATAACAGCTCACCTTCAGTCAAATCGTTTATAGCACATTTTTCCGTTAAATCCTATTTCAGTCACGTAAATTATTTACAGCGAAATGGGTTTTGGCATTACTTCCGAACAACTTATGTTTACGTAAACGATTTTCTGTAAAAGCAAAACAAGCAGTACTTAATTCGAAAAATTAAGTGTTTTCGAAAAACAAACCTTAAAAACACTAAGTATGTAATAAATACTTTTGTTCCATTTGCTAGATCAGCACTTTCCACCATAAACTAAGCTCCATAAACTTTTAACAGACACACACGTAAAACTAGTTACAGCTGCTATTCCTCAGTGGGTTCTCTGATAACCTCAAAAAACACAACGCTTATAATCCGCCTACCCCAACTGCTGTGCAGAACGGGTGAAAATTGCAATTTGGGAGGAGGGTGCACAATTAAATCCGTTATCTGTGAAGCAAAATTTACCTCAGGAACAAACACCAGAAAAAGCAAAATCTATATTGGGAGGACACAAGGAACCTACAAACAGAGAGTCTACGCTCATAATAACACTTTTAATTACTCGTGCAAACGAGGTATTACTTCCATAGCAACTACTATATGCAACCTCAAAGACTCAAACAAGCCATACACAATCTAATGGAAGATTATTGAACAATAAAAACCCTACCACTCCATAGCCAGGAGATCCATACTACGACCTAGAGAGAAACTAAGAATACTCCAAGCTAACGAAAACCCATCTATAAATTGCATCACTATCAAATCGGAGATTTTCAAAATGTGTCCTCACAGGAAAAAATTTCTCCTTGCTAAATGGCCTAAAATAAAAAAAAGTATTTAACACACAGAAAACCATCAGAATATTTCTACTTCACACTACCACCAAGTTAACTATGCTATACCCTGAGGTACGTAAAATATAAGCCCTATCCATACTTCCTAGACTTCACCATTTCAAAAAATTATATCTCTCTCACGAAATCTATCCCTCTACATCCACTATCACAAATACAACCACAATACCGCCATACATTTTCACCAACCAAGTCCCAAAACATGCAACATTCTAACACACACCCACGCTTAAAAATATATTAATTATATGAATAAAATACAAAAAATAAATATATATAAATGAACAAACAAAACAAAATAAAATAATACGATACAGATAAAAAATAAAACTTTATATTAAAACCGAGATATGGCCCGAGTATATGGCCCGAGTCGATATTTTAGAGACGGTCAATTGTCAGAAAACACCGATGTGTAGCAGCATGCACTCGAGTTTGATCGCAGATATCGGTAATGTTGAGAAAAAGAGAGGCAACACGTATGAAAAACTTTTCTAAGCAATCATACCTAAACAAACAATAAAAACTAATAAAGACACCTTTTAAATAAAATAAATAAATAAAACATTAAATCACGTTGGTAATAATCTCCAATTAACAAACAATAACAACAGACAACTTTTTACGAATACGGAATATATGTTATGGGGAACACAAGAAAGTGAGTACCGCATGGCTTTAACCGGTGATTCGTGCATTTCTGCCTCTTTTCTTTAAATCTTTGCCTGTTGAACTGTGGTGAAGAGTTAATCTGTTTATGCAAGTATGTTTTTACTCCAAATCCGGCATGACCAGGTCGATGACACCTGGGTACACTCAAACAGACACTGACATCTATAGTTTTAAATAGAATAAACTTTATATTAGCTCTTGTAGAACCTACGATCGAGCACTTTCTTTATATTTAAAAAACTTGTGATACATGCTATATATATATATATATATATATATATATATATATATATATATATATATATATATATATATAAAGTGGTGTACTAAAAGCGAACTCTTAGGAAAGGTAAAACCTATTGTGAAGAGTATACAGTTCAATATCCAGGATAGAGCAGGTAGATATGAAGAAGAATGGAAAGGAATTAGAGAAGCAAAAGCCAAATCAAAATTCAATTCAATTGTTCAGAGCAAGGCCTTTAACGACCTACCTATCTACATCTCATTCTCTCCGCTGGACTTTTCGACACAGGACTTTTTAGCAATCGGACATTTGCTTGCATTCGGGCAGAGTTTTGCCCTGTGTTTCTTTAACTTGAATAAATTGCCTTTTTGCGGAATTTACCTTGCTCTGAGCAATTGAATTGAATTTTGATTTGGCTTTTGCTTCTCTACTTCCTTTCCATTCTTCTTCATATATATATATATATATATATATATATATATATATATATATATATATATATATATATATATTGCGTTAGCATGAAACATCGATGTCTGTAGGTATTTAAATAATTAATATTTATTTATAAAAATATTATTGTATATATATATATATAGATAAATATATATATATATATATATATATATATATATATATATATATAATAGAATAAATAATGAGAATAAAAATAAGATAAAATACAATATTTAATATATAATCAGTTAGTTCGAACGAGGGATATAAAAAAATGTATTTCCTTAATCTATGGATTTTTAAAAAGTATGCTCTTTTCATGAGAGGATAATCAAAAGGATGTTATATTTCTTACCTGAAAATTGGACGCTTTGCTCAAAAGAATCTGTTATATTTTATATTCTCATATTTTCAATTGGTTGCCTATTCAGTAATATAATCTTTAATGAGGTATTCCTCTGATTTTTCATCTGATGATAAGAGCATACTTTTGAATGAAAATCCAATTTTTATTCTCATCATTCATTTTCTTATATTACTGCTCCATCTTGTATATCGAGCACATACTTATCAAGATAGGATATAATTTAAAAATTAAATGTTATCTTTATTTATCATCTTGTATATAGATACTTAGGCTTTTTATGCATCTTTTATTCCTATATAATTTTATATGCTAACTACAATATCGCAGAATGGTTCTAAAATGTAATGTTTTAGTAGTATTATCATCATTATTATTATTATTATTATTATTATTATTATTATTATTATTTTAATAATTAGTATTATTATTTGATATACAACTTAGCATATCCCATTGTAGTATTAATGGTAATGTTTTATTATTTTTATTTATTTACTTATATATATATATATATATATATATATATATATATATATATATATATATATATATATATATATATATTAGTGAAATAGAAACTGAATTGTTTCTACATTTGGTTTTTGGGGAAGTGGTCATTTCATTAGTATCACTGGAGAGCCATAAATTTTATAACTGTTCTGTTTTTAAATTTCCGAAACAGTTATATGGTAAACAGCTGATGATCACCGTTTAATATTTCACAATTTAAATTACGGTTCCCTGTTTTTGTTTCACTGTTATATACTTGAATCCCCTTTTGTACTTGTACATTTTCCAGCAGTAATTTATACAAATTCTAAGTCTGCGATATTTTTGATTTAGTTAGTATTCCTGGGAATTTAAACTGCATTTTCTGTTTTTTGCTTAAAATGACTCAAAGCTTCTTTAGATTATATATATATATATATATATATATATATATATATATATATATATATATATATATATATATATATAAATCTGGGAAAGTTCATTTTTTAAGCATCTTTAGAATTTTTAGCATAAAGATAGAGGCAAAATGCCTTCATGAAAACCATGTGTATGATGCAGATATTTTTTTATTAAATTTTTATTATCTAATATTTCACTTGATATAACAAGCCTCGACAGAGCTTTAGACAAATGAAAGGTGTTACGAAAAAAAAAGGTTAATACCTTTTATTTGTCTAAAGCTCTGTCGAGGCTTGTTATATAAAGCGAAATATTAGATTTTAAAAAGTCAAGATGAAGAAGAAATAAAATGTTTTGATTTTTTATTTTGATTTTAATTTTTAAAATATCTGCATCTAACACATATTTTTTATGAAGGCATTTTGCCTCTATCTTTATGCTTATATATATATATATATATATATATATATATATATATATATATATATATATATATATATATATATATATATATTTGAAGCAGTAAGGCTACCAACATTTGTATATATATATATATATAAATATATATATATATATATATATATATATATATATATATATATATATATATATATATATATATATATATATATATATATATATGTGTGTGTGTGTGTGTGTGTGTGTGTGTATATATGTAATTATAAATATTTCTTTATCTTCATACGTATACGTTTCATTCTTCTGGGATCGTCAGTTTAGAGATAATTATTCAAGCCGGAATAAGAGTCATGTTTATAACTCAAATTCTGACGTCTTAACCCTCGCGGCCATTATGAATAAGTACATAAATTGGTGAGAGTTTTAAACCTATTGTAAACAGCCGACATCAACAGTGTTCAACTTATGAAGGAGCATGCATTAAATCAATGCTTTTTACGGCTGTATTAATACTACTCACTACAGTGTCCAACCTAAATTGGGGAAACAAATAATTATAAATATGTGTTTATCCACATACGTATAAGTTTCATCCTTCCGGAATCGTCAGTGTAGAGATAATTATTCGGAGGATTCGAAACCCCGGAACAAGAGTCATGTTTATGACTAAAAATCAGAAGTACAAAATGGTATATTACAGATAGACTGATCGTCCTTAGTCGTAGGCTACTTTATACATAATGTATAGAAGAGTCCATGTAGTCCCGAAATAGGGTAGATCACCATAATACCCCACCCCCTTAGCCTTGCTCCGTATGGAGTCAATATTATTTCCTGATAGGGTTTATTGTAATAAAGTCCGCAATCTTAAGCTTCCTTTCTGATCTTCGCTGTTCAGAACCTGTTTGCGGGATCGGTATCTCAAATGTGTCGAACACGACATCGATTAGTCCGTCCTCTGGAGTATTATTCTCGACAGCACCTGAATATCATTTCCTCATTTGGTTCAGATGTTCTTTCTGGATAAACGTGTGTCCCTTTACCATGTAAATCATGTGCTCAGTCCGTTTATTCACTATCCCTATTTTGCAGTAAGATTTATTGCTTTTGAACATCCGAAAGAAAACTTTTTCTCCAAATTTGTAGCGCTCCTTAATTACATTTTTTCACGTCCTGGTTTCGTATGGGTTGACAATAATCTATCAAACACTGTTTTCATCTTCCTAGCAAACATTGCTTGTGCTGGCGTTATGGAAGACGGAACACTGTTACTTGGAGTTCATCCTATATACCTGCAAAAATGATTAAACATCCTTTTCAGTAGGTGTATCTCTCGTTTTCTAAAGCGCTGTTTTGAACGTGACCACAAACCGTTTTGTCTGACCATTGCTTCTGGAATGGTACGGCACAACTGTGATATGATCCACTACACATCTTTTACAGATTAGTTTAAATTCACTATACATGAATCGCGTTCAGTTATCTGATGAACTTCAGTCAACGACCACGAACCGGGCGAATAATTCATGGGAAAAATAATGATTACTTCCGTGGTTCGAATTTTACATTTTTATTTCCCCGGCTATTTCGAGCAACTGTCGACAACTATAAAGTAATAGAAAACATCCAGTGGGCCAGAAAAATCTAGGTGGATCCTAAACCACAGTCGATGAGTTTTCGGCCAGGGTCCGAACTTTATAGGAGGTATCTTCGCTGCCAGAGCACAAGCTTTGCATAGTTTCACCGTATTTTCAATGTTTTTGTCCATACTTGTCAAAGACATATAGCTTCTCATGAGACTTTTAATTCTCGAAATTCCCGGGTAACCGGCATGAAATTCGTTTAGTATTATTTTCTGTAATGCTGCAGGAATAACCACTCGATCGCCGTACATAACTACTTCATTACATATTAAATACACTTCCAAGACTTGTTGTTGTTTTTCTTTTCTTTTCTTTTTAATGTTTTTTTAAATAATCGTCGTCTAACGCCTTTTCTTTTATTCCTTCGAGAAGCTCCCTAATATCGTTATACAGTATATTTTTTACTTCTACTTTAGTTTGTAGGGAGGTAATCACTGTGTATTTAAGGGATTCAGCATATTTTACTATAAGTCTAGATAATCTTTTAGCATGATTAATTTTCGACGATTGAAGAAACTCTATTTCATAATTATAATTGAGGAGAATGGTTACCAGTATCTACAGTTTGTTTGACGTAGGCGTTGGTAATCTCTTTTTTGACCAATAAATCATATGCAGTGGTTTATGGTCGGTTTTTAACACAAAATGTATTCCATGACCAAATCGATGAAAGTTGGTGACTGCCAAAATTATATCCGATGCTTCCTTCTCGATTTGTGAGTAACCTTTTCCTGTAGGTAGTAACGTATTAGATGCGTAGTCGATAGGTTTTTGAGATGCGTCTTCCATTTTGTTTTATATGTAGACTCCAATTCTATACAAGCTAGAATCAGTAGCCACAACGGTTTCGAGATTTGAGTTTTATTGCGTCAAAAAGAAATCTGATGTGTGGATATTTTTTCTTTTTTAAATGCCTCCTGGCATTCTATCGTCAAGACCCAATCTTTCTTTTTTTAATAACTCATTCAGAGATGCTCGAAAATTGTGCATGTTTGGAATAAACACATGGTAATGATTTGAGAAAACAAGAAAACTTTGTAATGACGATGTTTCCCAGAGTCGGCATATTTTTTTTTATCGTACTAGCTCGCTCTGGGTATGATCTTCTGCCATCTTTGTCTATAATTTGACCAAGATATTTTATTTTTCCATGAAAAAATCGCATGTTCCCTCCTTACATTTAAATCCATATTCCTGGATTCGCTTAAATAGTTAGTATACATGTGACTTGTGTTGCTCGGTGCATCTACTGATCAATATAATATCATCTAGGTAGGCTATCGCAAATTCCAGTCCTCCAAGCAATACGTCAATTACTTGTTGAAATATGACTGGTGCAACCTTAATCTAAAATGGTAATCGTTCGAACTTGTACAAACCCCTATGGGTATTTATACAAAGTAGCTTTAAGCCCTCCTCGTCCACAGGTATTTGTAGATAAGCATCACTTAAATGAACCTTTGAAAAAAAATCCTCCTTAGAGTTTAGCGCAAATCTCTTCTGCGCAAGGCAGATGGTTTAATCTTGTGGAGAAGCCTGCACAAACACGGATTTCTTTACTTTCTTTACGTAGAGTGAAAAGGAGACGTTTTAGGGCTTATAAGGTTAGTTAATAATTGTACTACTTCAACAAATGTAAGGTTGCTCGTTTGGAGTGGCAATATATAATTGACGAATTTGGTATGTTCAACTGTACGGAACTTTCTTATTAGCAAACGAACCTTTTTAAAAGTGGTTCTATTCGCAGAGTCTGTATTACAAAGATCTTTGTATCGTCTAAAATACGAAGCAAACGTAATTTCGGTTTCAGGGTCGTATTTAAGATTACCGATAGCGCTCCAAATTGTGTTTTGTGAAAAGGCACTTTCCTCTTTCACATTTTGACCCCTATTTGATTATAGGTATAATTTTTTTTGTTCCTGTTTGATAGGAAGAAACATTTTCCCAAATATTTTCATTTGCTCCAATTGTTTTTCTTTAAATTTCACTTCAAGGCGAAGCTGTTGTTCTTGTTGATGTTTAATATTGTATAACGTGGCACTTTTAAATTCTTGTATTGTCATTTTTTCGTGTTTTTTAGATGATTATAACTTTCCCCACTGGAAGATAATTTTTGCACTTCTTAGCGAGAGATTTTTAAAAATTAACTTGTTCAAACTTATTTACATGTTCTTGATTAAACAATAAAAAAACGAAGAAAAATCGACAGACCTCTTGTTTAGATTTAAAAACCTCGTGTTGGAGAATTACTCGAAATTAAAAAAAATAATAATCTTATTTTCTGACATTGGAGACTTTCCTTTCGCAGATTTTGTACACCTTGTGTGTTAAAAATATAGTATGTGTTTTAACTGCTCGTTGTAACTGTTGTAAATAACAATTATTTAGAGCACACTACCTCAGTGTTTTCGACAGTTCAACATCGTCAGTTGTAGTAATGATGATGTTGTATGAAACATAAGTCGGAATTCTCGTTGCCAGTATTTTCTGTGACATAAGTCCGGGCCATGTTGCGTCCAAAAAGTTCGAGTTTCACATCATTAGTATTGTGACCTTGAAGGGTGGATAATAAATAAAACACCACGGTGGTATATTTACACTAGTATGTATCTACAGAAGTACAGACTGGTATGTTAAAGAAAGACTGTCCGTCCTTCGTCGTAGGCTCCTCTATACATTAGATTTGGAAGAGTCCATATAATCACGAAATAGGGTAGATCACCATCCCACCATAACAAATATTTAATGTATTTTTTAATTATTTTATTTATTATTGACAAGTATCTCGGTTTTATTATTATTTTCTTCCGGTTAATTCTTTTTCATTGTGACACTACATTTTTATCTCATGTCTTCTTAATGATATAATATTAATTGTTTTAATTAATAACATTTCATTAATGCTATTTTGTTAAAAGTTTAAAATGTAGAGTTTTGAATAGTTGTGTGTTACCTTGTGTTTATTAATGATATTTTTTGTCTGTCTGTATACCTTTTGGTCACTTATAAGTTCCAAAAATATCTAACAAAATTTCACAAAGTTTGTCATGCAGCATCTTTGGAATTATAGGTGTGTCCTAATGAGATAAGAATGTTACTATTGCTACTACTACTACTACTATTACTACTACTACTACTAATAATAATAATGCTATTACTACTACTACTCCTTCTACTACAGCTGCTAATACTAAAATTACTAAACACTTATAGACTCCAAAACTACTAGGCAGAATAACATCAAAGTTGGCATGGGACACCCTTGGTATGATGTGTAATGCAGTGGTAAGAATTATAATAATATAACTATTACTACTACTTCTATTTTTAATACTACTATTACTAATAATGATGCTACTACTGCTACAGTGCTAATACTTAAACCACTGAACACTTATAGGCCCCAAAACTACTTAGCAAAATAGCACCAAATTTGGCATGAGGCACCCTTGATATAATGTGTCATACAGCGGTAAGATTATTGTACTAATACTACTACTTCTATTTCTATTATTACCATTACTACTAATAATACTACTATTACCTACTACTACTAACACCACTATCAACACTACTACTACTATTACTACTACTAATAATAATGATTATAATAATAATAAACACTTACAGCCTTCAAAATATTGTCGAAAATTTCATGAAATTTAGCGTGAAGAGCCCCTGGTATATGAATCGTCTTATAGGGTGATCAAAATTAAAATACTACTACTACTGCTAATAAAAATAATTATAAATATAAATAGGCTCCAAATCTATTTGTTAGAATTACACCAAATTTGACATAAAGAACCCTTGGTATGCTGGGTGTGGTGTGATTAATTATACTAATTATGCTGATTAAATGAAGTCTTTTACAGGAGCTAGACTATAAGTCGTCCTTTGCGATTTTTTTTTGTGTTCAGAGTAGGTTTTTATATATCTGTGCAACAGTTTCCTTTTTTTAATTGTAATAGAATATACTCATTATTTTGGCAAATTGGTAATTGTGAGATAAAATGACAGGTGAAAAACGAAAGAAGTGCAGGTGAAAAAGCAAAGGTAGTTGCACGGACAAAGGAGTGAATGGTGGGAGAGATGACACACCTTAGGACAATGCAAACAAAGGCAAGCAAAAGGTGGTTGGAGGCTGAGGGGGATGAAGACATGGAGTGTTGGGGATGAGGAGTAAACGGAAAGTGGGTGGGAGAGGTTGATGAAGGGACAAAAGAAGAACAGTGGCATCAGTTGACAATCAAGGGATTAAAAAAAGGCAATGGTGGGAGGAAGGGTTGGAGGGTACGTGTAGTGGGAGGATGAATCTCCCAAACTCTGAAGAGAAAACTAAATGTAGCAGACCATAAAGTTAATAATAAAAGAAAAGATTTTAATAAAGAAGGGGTGGATGTTTATCAAATGGGGAAAGGGTTAAGTGGATTGAAGTGTAAGAGGGATAAATCCTAAGTAGTTAAGAATGGATAAAATGGCGGAACAAATAATAAGCAAATCTAAAATGGTGGGATTGATAACAATTATCTATATAATATTACACGAAGGCAATTTCATGTTCGTACGTACGTTATCACCCCTAACCCTTTTAAAAGATTGGATCAGACAATCGCTGAACATACAATGCAAAAAAAACGTAAATTTAAAAATGTTATCTATTGTCGATGTTGTTTCGAACACGAAACTCGAACTAAAATAGACTTTCTTGGCCTTCAGGCTGAGATCAAAGTCTAATATCTGTTCTGTTCAAAGACGGTACAATAATATCGTGTAGGTCTTCATTTTTGTTAAACGTTAATAGAAAGGGAATATGTCACAAACTCCTACAAGGGTTTTGGAGATAGACCTCCCCATAACATGATATATTTTGAAACTATATTAACCAGAGTATGTAGATAAGTATGTCTTAGTTTGAACCAAGGTGGTACAATAATATTGTGGGGTCTGCGTTTGCATCAGCCGTTAATAGAATTTTAATATTTGTAACCACAGCAGCGATATACAGCGGATGAAGGATACGACTGTGGAATTTCCATGGGCCCCACTAGTTATGGCTAATCCATTTCGAAATCTAGTGGGTGATATCCTCTTCTCTTCCCTGCAGCCACTTTCTCACAGAACAAACGTTGCTAGTCTTTGTTTACTCTATCGTTATTTTTATGATAGGATCCTCGACTGAGCTCCAATCTCTGGTTCCCTCTGTAAAACATTCACAGCCAAAGCTTGTCTAGTTACAACCAGTGTAGAGAATTGTTCTCCTTCCTCTCTGTACCTAAAAATAAATAGAACTTCCATGAAGAAAGTTTCTTTCCAACAACTTCCGCTCTGTGGAACACAACACTACGGGCTGCTTCCCAACTGACTACAACATGGTAGTTTTCAAGTTCAATGTTAACAATTGTAACACATTAGTATAAAAAAAAGAATCAACAAAGTAAAGTGACGTTGCGCATGGCCATACTTAGATGGGTGAGTATTTAGAAATACCAGGAAAGGGAAAGTAAAATCGTCAACGGCCCTCCATTTTTCAACACCTTTGAGACAGCAACACCCTGCTCTCAAGTTCAACTCTTCCTAACCATGATAGGAGTGCTGGGAATGTGGTAGTATCAGAGCTATGCCACCTGAAACTCCAGTTCCTGATACGGTCACCTATGGTGGACAGGTATGGCACTAAACAGTATTAGCGCTACAACCCAGCTATTATGGTTAATATCACATTGAAAAACCAGTTCCCATAAAAGACCGGGTCCGTTAAGACATTCCAAGGAAAACCTTGTTTAGCTATAACCACTGGAAATAATTTTCTTTTCTTCTTTATATACCTTAAATTATACGGAACTTCTATGAACAAAGTTTTTTCCCCAAGTACTTCCCATCTGCAAAACACAATACCATAGAGCTGCTTCCCAGCTGACTATAACATGGTCATTTTCAAGTCCAAATGTAAACAAATTCTTGTCGAGTTGTCCTCCTAAATAATAAAATTCCAATCCTCTCAATATATTGTTAATCGTCCAACTTACAAACTCATTAACCCTTATCCTTGTGTGTTCTTTGGACCTTGATAAGCAGTGATACATTTGTATAAAAAAGATCAACGAAGTTAAGTGACGCTGGGCATGGATATACTTAGATGGATGACCATTTAGAAATACCAAGAAAGAGAAAGTAGATTTGTCTTAAATCGTCTATGACGTTCCACGTTTCGACACCCACAAGACAGCAGCAAACATACCTGAAAGTCCAACCCTTTCTTAACGTGAAAAGGGAAAGGGTAATGCAGTAGTGTAAGAGCTATGCTGTCTGGAACTGCTGGTTTTGGCAGTGTAACCCACACAACATTATTGGAAAACGCCCTAATACAAAACTAATACCACCATTGGATTCCTCATAAAATTTGATCTTTTTATTGGGCTTTGTTTTCAATTCTATCGCCGGAAAGAAAGACTTACGGAGAGACAGAGACACCATATTTATATATATAAAGTTGTCATTTCTGTCTCTCTGCTTGTTTATTTGATGTAAGCTGACCTACCTATTTAGGGAATAAATGGACTTACCCAAACAAAATAAATACAGTTACGACTAAACGTCGTGGCAGTTATTGCCCCAGAATCATGACACGTTCTTCTGTAACATACTTTTGTTAATACCACTGTGTTTGTCTTGATTATTACAGGCCTTACAAGGCCACATCAATTTGTTTGTTTGTTTGTTCTCGAGCCCCTCCTTGGTTTTTGGAAATGAGACCCTATAACCCTACATATTCTGAAACTATATTACCAAGTGTACTTGGATAAGTATATGTCATTTTTATCAAAGGGTGTAAAACATCGTCGTAAGATCTGCGTTCACGCTTGGCATCTATAAAAAGGAAATATGATGTGTTACTTTATTTCATTTCATTCAAAACGTGAAAAGTATAGAAATAAAAAAAATAAGAATAGAAAGCTTAATAAGGGGTTCATGGCTTGGAGAAGGCATGCACAGGAGGCCTCATTGATTTTCGGGGAAGGCGGAGTGTGCCTCGAAGCAAGTAAATACTATGACTTTACCAAAATTCATTTAAATAAATATCACTTTACTTACATCCCCATAGAATCAATGCTGAGATCATCTTGGGCCCTACTCTAAAAATTTAATAAAATGAAAAAAAAAGAAAAAAGGTAACATTGTGTTCTTGCTAGCTAATAGTATAATATTAATGGCATACATGCAATGGTTTATAAGAACGCCCATATTGTGTTTCATACGATTTTATTTAAACAAGAAGTTTACATTCATAACAAAAGTTTTAATAAAAACAATGATCACAAATTTATCTTTTCTCTGAGGAATGAAGCCCGAATCGTTTTGGAAGAGAGGAAGTGGGGTAGGTTGTCATGCAATTTTGCTAAACGCTTTTGAACTTACCCTACACTAGATACTCTCACCAAAATACCGTATTCACTCTGTGGTTTGACCCTTCTTAAAAAATCCCCAATTGGTTTCAATGAAAGTTATTTATGAAAAGAAACTGTACATAAGTCATAATGGGAAGTAGGACAACATTAAAAAACACCCCAAAAGAAGAAAAAAATAATGAACAAAATAAAATGATAATGATGAAGGTTAGTAAGACCCTCCCATGCCACATGCCATGCTATGCATTTGTGTTCATAAACTTAAAAGCAAACATCACAATCATCGGATTTAAATACATACACGTAAGAAACATCAAAATACACAAATTATCAACAGTAAACATAAATACGAGAACAGTATCAACATAAACGAAAAAAAAATTGATGAAGGCCAGAGCGAACATCGGCCGAAATGTCATAGAAATAGAAATCACACCGTTTATGAAAGAAATAGTTTGAAGAAAATAAATGTAAACAATGGCTACTTCTTCACCCCCCCCCCCAAAATGTAAACAGAACGAATATAGTTGAGTAAAGAAAATAATAGAACGTGGACAAACTCAATGGCGAAAAAGGTAAAATAAAAATGTTAAACAGAAAATGGGAGTGTCTCTTTTATGGCATATCAACCCTTTTGGGATTATTTAATGCCTTCCATGCATATTTGCAATTGTTCAATGCTGACTTTTGACACTGGTTGAACAAGTATACCAACATAATGAACCTGCTGGCAAAGTGCACCTGACGTACACAGAGGTCAAGCGACGTACTGGAAGGCCTTATTGTAAGTAAAGAAAGTTAGAAAACGCGAACACAAAAAAAAAAACAAAAAAAAACACGCCAAGGCCAACTTTCAAAAAGTCCTACTCTCGAATTGTAATTAACAATTCTCCAAAACACGAATCTCGTCAATCGAATAACTTGACACAAACGACGCCAATTCAATTTTTTTCTTCTTTTTCATTTGTTAAACACTCGACGTGGTCCCAAACGCCACGTCGATGTTTCTTTTTCTTTCTCTCCCGGGAGGAAAGTTTCTCCTCTTTTTATCTCACTGAGAATTCGCCCATGCAAACGAATGCTCATTTGTATAAGTGAATTCTCGCCGTCGCACAGAAATAACAAGATTTTATCTTGTAATCGAAACGCTCTGCGTTCAATCCCCGGTGAACGAAACACAGCTCAACCCTCATTCTTTTACCGTGTGGTCATGCATGATAGCTGCTACACTCATGTTACAATCAAGACTCTTCTGGAGAAAGACGCTACCATCTCGGGATCGGAGCTTCTGATCACAATGAGTGAGCAAGCATCATGATGCACGAAATTCGTGAATGTTTCAACATCAATTGATTGATTACTCAAAACAAGAAAGAAGAATGCCAACAGTTTATACTAATAGGAAACGATTTATTGAACACAAATTACTATTTTTACATATATTCTAGAGGGGGGGGGGGATTCTCATAGGCAGGTTTTTCCTGGGCATGAGAAATTCTTGAAGGTGCCAAGAGCAACGGGATCCTTTTTTTATACGGATGGGGCATGGAGAAGCTTCATTTTTTATGATGGAAAGGTAGGTTTGCACAGAGGATTTTTGCTGAAGATAGCGATCAACGTTTTTTGCTTAAGTTACAGACCTAGATATCCTTTTTTCTTTAAGAACCGTCCTCTGTTGATCTCAGCATCTCATATGGCAGGAAATAGGAATGTTTTAGAGCCGACTGAGTTTGAACTCAGCTTAGCCAAGTTTGTAGTCTGTGCCAGTAACTAGCGCACCATATTTGCCTCCTCCACCTCCTCCCTTAAAAGAAAAAGAGAGGAAAGAGTTTATGGAAAAGTATTTGAAGAAGGTGGGGTTGAATTATAAAGAGAGGGACAAAAATCAAAGATGGGGAGGATAAAAATGAAAAGGTTAAAAATAGGGAGTGGTTTGGGCAGTTAATTTTGATGAATTTGATTAATTCCGGCCTTGCTTAACAGTGGACGAATGAATGAACAGACGATTGAGAATAATAGGTGAACGTTCTGAACATTGTTTGATGCATTAGGAAATTATCACAGACAACAAAGAAAATCAATGAATAAATATATGTGTGTGTGTGTATATATGAATTCATGCCCATTTTTGTGAATAAAAAAGAAAACAGTTTTGCATGAGCATACATATATATATATTTTTTGTTTTATGGTACTTCAGTTGAAGTACTCAGAAATCACAGGACCCCTTCCTGGGGCTAACACTTGATCTCTATATGAGATACATAGAGATTCTAATATTCCATTAAAGTTCTCCTTTACCTGTCAAACGTTGAGTTAGTAAAACATTTAGGAGCATTAATCTTGCTCTACCAAATTGACCAGTTTACTATGTTATAGTATATATTTCTTGTGGTCTCTTGGTTTTGCCGTATTCCAGGACAAGAATTCATCTAGTCTGGTGGAGTATCCATTCTAATGCTGTTATTTGAAGTAACATCACTTGGAGAATTTGCACCATTCCTCATATGAGCGAGTGTATAGGCATGCCGAGGGGATCTTATGTGTGCTTCAAATACTATGTTATTTTGAATATTTGGTCAGGATTTACTTGTAGGGGGAAGTATTCTCATATCAAGTTGTCCTGACAAACTATTGTACAGAAAGACCGAAGACACTCGAGGATTGTTTCTAGTAGGTAATTCAAACTCTCCTGTAGTTAATTAAAAATCACCTATAGGAAATTCAAACTCTCCTATATATATGTGTGTGATAATAAACAAAAACAATTTTTTTGTATAGTTCAGATCGATTCTTCTGAGAATTAATTTCCTAAACAAAATGAAGTACAATATTAATTATCTAAACATTTAAATAGTTATTTCAATTTAAAAAGTCGTCCGAATGGAATGAATTTAATTTATACAGTCCAATATAAGAATTTATTTTAATAATTTCTTAAGCATATGGATTGAGTTTGGCTTGGCTTTTGAATAGCATGTTCGGTGAGCCTATTTGATATGCATCCGAGAATTTCTCTGGATATTTTACTTTTGAAGTTTTGAAAATCCAATTCTGGCCTATGTCACCTCCATTTTGACATTGAAGTTCCTGGTACTTTTCTGAACTATATCTGTGGATGCATTTTCGCGTTGATATTGTATGGTCTTAAGCTGTCAACTGACTCTGAAGATGGAATATTCTATAGGACAAATTGAATTTGTTCAAGAATGCTCTAAACTTTCCTAGAAATGCGTGTAAGATTTCTTTTGCTCCGAAATTGACATTTAATCACAGTATGATATAACTCTGATCTGTCATTTTATATATATATATATATATATATATATATATATATATATATATATATAAATGTATATATATCTCTTACTTAACCTAATGAACCTATCAGTATGAATTTAGGAATATATATTCTCGGAAACACAGTGAGTAATATGGGTACATTATTTTTTTTGTAAACTTTACCATTTGGGGGGTGCGCCCACCCTAACTGGCACCGCCTCCAAAAACTTTAAATTAAGTTAGATACAAAAAATTTAATAGAGAAAATAAAATGATCTACACCAAATTTTAAGTTACATTAAGTAATACATTTTTTAAATGATCGATGCGCACGTGAGCATTAATAATATGTGTGTGTTTAGTAAAATACTAAAATATGGAACTTATCATTATAAATTATGGAATATATATTCTAGGTAACAAGATGAGTAACGTGGGCAAATTATTAATTTTTTTAATCAATTTTAACATTTAGAGGCGTGCCACCAAAACCGTATTATAAACCCAAAGAAAGAAAAGGTATGAAAATCTAAAATAATGCTATATTTATTGCTTATACTTGTCATGGGACGGGTATTTTACTAGTGTAATCTCTTCCTATATATATATATATATTCCAGTAACCAAGATTTTATTCATTATATTGCTTCTTTTTCCAATTACACATATCGATACATTTTTGGTACTTATGCAGTTTACAAACCGCGTTTTCATCGGAACCTTCTGGCTGGTTACGTTAACCGCCGGAATGTGTTGAACGAAAATTTCGTTTTATTGTGTCAAAAACGCTGGCCAATGTTAAAACGCTAGAAACAGGCACCTTATGTTAATTACAACGAAAGCAAATTCAATGAAAAATTGGAAAAATATGTAAATTTGTGTAAAAACTTTTAAAATGTAAAAAAAAAATTCAAATAAAGGTGGTAAGTTTCATGAATAAATATTTATTGTCGTTTGGTGAATAAAATATGGTGCAACAACTGATAGTAAACAGTTTTTCTTTTTAATTTTTGTAGCAAACAATTTTTTTTCTTGCCAATTCTTTTAAAACTCTACCGACTAGGTTAGAGGTTAGGTTAGGGATAGGTACTGGTTTTTAAGGTTATTTTAGGGTTAGGTACTATTTATTTTAGAGTCAGGTACTGTTTCTTTTAGGGTTAGGTTAGGGTGTTTTGTTCGCAAATTTACTGTGGACTCATTTACGAATCTTTGTTTTGCCTATCAGTTTTCTTTTTTTAGAATAGTCAATAATTGCTTCAGGCGAGTGAAGTAGCTGTCCCAACGTGATAAGATTCATACTCTGCCTTTTACCAATTTTAAGAAACTGTTTACTTTTCTGGGTGCTTCTCCAGATTAGGACCCGAGCTAAAATAAACTTGGCGTCGTTATGGTCAGGGTTAGCATTAAGGTCAGAGTTAGCTCAGGTCCTAATCTGAAGAACCCTTTGCCACAATATTTTCATCGTGTTTTCCAACTGTTGGCTGCTGCGAATTTCATTGACTAAAGCTAAGCTCTTCCAATTGTCGGCTGCTGCAATTTTTGTCGGCTATGCGTTTCGGTTTACGTAAGCTGCCGAAATGTATCGATGAAAATGCGGTTCGTAAACTGCATAAGTACCACATTTTTTATCGACTGTTTCGTTGACCAAACGAAATTAGTATATCAATTCCGAATCATCCGACTAGGAATTCCTCAGAAAATCAAAGTTCGATTTAAAAAAAAATATTGTAAGGCAGCAAAGAAATCACAAAAACCCTAACTCTCACTGATTACATCTTCTCTGGATTAAAAAGAGGCGCCATTTTTTTCCTTTAGAAGTAAAGCTATGAGAAAATACGCACA
The DNA here is from genome assembly GCA_963556195.1 of Sepiola atlantica. Lineage (NCBI taxonomy): Eukaryota > Metazoa > Mollusca > Cephalopoda > Sepiida > Sepiolidae > Sepiola > Sepiola atlantica. The sequence goes on along the minus strand of OY744515.1, from coordinate 49,487,814 downwards.
ATACAGCCTCAAAAGAATTTGCTAGAATACTTAAGAGTTACTTGATTGAAATATTTGTTAAAAGATTATTATGAATATATAAGTATTAATTATTTAAGATTCCCACTTTAGAGTTTAATTAAAAAGAATAAGTTTAAAGTATAGAGATACGAATCAGCACGGCTTTTGATAGGGCTAAATATGGAAAACTATGATTTAATTAATTTATTAAAAGCCTCAGTTACGGAGATAAAAATTAATATTAACTTAGTTACAAGGAAAATGTATGTATTACAGGATTAATAGGCTAATATTTTAATGATAATGTCTTAGGTTTCTCAAAGATTATTATGTAAGAAATAACTGGATAGACATGGATTAATCTATAAAATAACTACAATCCATAAACTAATTAACGGAGTAGATTAAATTTGGAATATAGCCTAATATTGTCTATTTGTATATGCTCTGTTGTTATCTTTCAGCCATCATCAAGCTTTTACCTTGAAAATGTTGATCTATGGAAAAAATTGAAAGTATAGACACAAACATATATTTTTACCACATCTCTCTCATATATATATATATATATATATATATATATATATATACAATTATTTATAAATAATATTTTCAAATCAACCCATATACACATATGTTTCATGCCAAACCTGCAATCACCAGTATGGGAGGAGACAATCCCTGCTGGTCACATGCTGTGAATCCCAATACGAAAGTCATATTTCACTTAGTAGTTGTAGCGCATACCAATGTGCTCACCACGCATTGTCTGTAAATTGGAGAGTAAATTGACGTCTAAATGACAAATACGGCGACCGTCAAGCAAGTCGTCAAGAGAACTCTATAGGCAGGGCCTAGAGTGTTGCATTATGCTATAAATAATGGCTTGTTGTTTACTTATTAAAGTGCTCAATCTAGCAAGAGCTTTGAATAATTATTTATAAATAATATTTTCAAATTACTCCATATACACATGTGTTTCATGCCAAACCTGCAATCACAAGTATGGGAAGAGACAATCCCTGCCGGTCACACGGTTCGAACCCCAATATCAAAGTCATATTTGACTTAGTAGTCAGAGCATATATACAAGAAATAATGGAATAATGAAAAAAGTAAAGTTACTTACGTTACAAGTTTTTCATCAGGTGTTTAAACAAGGAATACAATAAGTTATTAATCCTTGGTAAATATCAATTTGAAAATTAGCAAACAATTTTTAAAATATATATATACGGGCCCCGTATACACTTTATGTGATATCTCCTTTATTTATTCACCGATTGCCCTTATTTTACAGGACATGGCAGAATCAACGACCGTGAGTACACCAAGACCTCAGTGGGAGCTGGGACAAAGAATACACTGTGTTAAATTTTACTACAAGATAGGCTCGTTTAAGAAAACCCAGGACAGTTTCATGCATCAGTTCGGATGTGAAAAGGCTCCACCCAAAAGCAGAATTCAGAACTGGGTGGACCACTTCGAGAAGTATGGGACCGTGGAGAACTTCAACACTGCCAGTGAGAACCGTCCAAGCCACTCGGCACGTTCCAAGAAGCGGACAGCCGAGCTGGTCGAAAGTGTGAGAGAGTCTCTCCAGGAGAGTCCGAAACGCTCTGTGCGTAAGCGAAGTCAGTCCTCGGTATCTTCCGTGAGACTTGCAGGAGAGTGCTGGTGAACAATATCAGGGCTTACCCATACAGAATACAGACGCTGCAGACCCTTACAGCCTCAGACAAGAAGCAGAGGAGCGCTATGGCAGTCAAGATGCTCGATAAGATCGAGGAGACACCAGTTTCCTTAACCTCCTTTGGACCTCAGATCAAGCTCACTTCCTTCTTGACGGAAAGGCTAACTCCAAGACAAATGTCTTCTGGGGGTCCTCCAGACCCAATGAAGTAACTACCACTCTCCTAATTGCATGGTGTGGGCTGCAATCTCGGTCAGAGTCATCATCGGACCAATCTTCATTGAAGAATCTGGCGCAGCAGTGACAGTCACCAAGGAGCGGTATGTGGAGGTCCTCAAAACCTTCAAGAGTGAGCTCCAGACCCTCTACCCGTCGCTCATGAGCAAGTTCTGGTTCCAGCAAGACGGAGCAAGTTCTCACACCTCAAACCTGTCCTGAGATTGGCTGAAAGAGAAGTTCGGAGGCCGAGTGATCAGTCTCAAGACTAATTTTGAGTGGCCACCCCATAGCCCGGTCCTAAGCCCCCCCCCCCCCCAGATTATTCTCTTTTGGGGCTATCTTAAGGACAGAATGTACGCAAGGAAACCCAGAACCATCACGGAACTCAAGGAAGCCATCAGGGAGGAGATGAGAGCCATTCCCAATTCAGTCTGTAAGAACGTCATGGACAACTTCGTTCTGCGCCTCAAGAAATGCACGGAGCTAAAAGGAGTCCATCTAGAACACATGGCAACTTAAAAAAGGAAATACACCTTTCACCATCATATGGAAAGTAATTGAGAGAAAACCTTCCTTTTCTCCAGCCATAAACAGATGTCCTCTATGTGACGCTGAAAAATACCACATTTCAAGGGCCATCATTGATCCGAATACAGCCTGTTTGAATATCCGCGATGAAATCTTTAAGGGATATATCCACAAGAGACAAGCACTACTCATAAACTGGACTGACCGATTCACATAATGTCTAGCTACCCCCCCTCTACTTTCCATCATTACTAATATAAACAAATTAAAAAATACGAACAAACACCTCATCAGCCCATATCCACATTAATTTCAAGAGCTTTCGCAAAAAATATTTAATTTATTGATCAGTCATTAAACTAATCTAACAAATCCAGTTAAACAACCTCAAGCCTTCATATTTCCAACAAAGTTACCTCTCTTAGATCAAGCAATTTCTTTATTACAATTACTCCGGGCTGTCTTAAAGAATTTTAATACGATATTAACTAACGGTTTTTCCTTTTAGAACGCACACCTTCAAACACAAAAACAGTAACGGCTAATGATACAAATTCATAAAATTGGTTCACGGGAATTACATAGTATCTTTTTTATTTTCTTTATTTTTTTATTATTTTTTTATGTTTTATCTTTTTATTTCTTATGTTTTAATTTCAAATTTTATTTTATCTTGATTTTAATTTTATTTTAATTTTATTTTTATTCCCTTTAATCTTATATTATTATATCTCTCCAAATCTCCTCCGGTTTTTAAATCTCAACAGTTTCATTACACAAAATTTGAATTCAAACAAACTTACACAAAACACTGAGCAAATAACGCGTCCCAACGAGAGTGTCATGTGACTTCACATTTCCAAAACAGATGACAACAGAAGCTGAAGAGAGCTGGATAGCTAAGACTTTCCGAGCTTGAAACCGACGGTACAAATGTTGTACTAATTTTTCTGTACCAAAATAAATGAATATATATATATATATATATATATATATATATATATATATATATATATATATATATTGTTAATTATTTTTAATATAGACAAGGTAGATATTTTAACTCAGAAGTAAATTGAAAATCAATAAAAAAAATAGGATTGCCAATTAAGGTAAGTACTGCTGACAGAATAACAGCGATTATATGTAATATGAGCGTTTGTTATACCTAGATACATGTTTGCCAACAGTTGATATCAGTAAAATAAAAAAGGGAAAAGTGTTTCAAAACCGACATGATGACTATTAGTCATGTGATTAAATTGCTAGGATAGTGGAAACGCAGAAGCAGGATGCTTACTCTAATAAAGACTAAAAATATAGACATGAAAATAATTATAAAAACACGTTGGAGGGTGGCTGTCGTCTCCAGCTGGCAAGAGTGTAATCAAGCTAATATTCTATTCTTTATAAACATGGAGTTCTTGTTTTTAATCTCTCGCCTCCCGCCATCTCTCTCTCTCTCTCTCTCTCTCTATATATATATATATATATATATATATATATATATATAGTAGATGTACCCGTACCCCGTTGTGTCACTGCCACTATGATTATTTATTCAACTAATATTAAAAAATGCATAAACTGTGACATTTGTGTTAAGACATTCGTCTTGCATATCTAAAAATAATGTCGCCTTAACAATATCCTCATTATTATTATTATTATTATTATTATTATTATTATTATTATTATTAGTATTATTATTATTATTATTATTCACTAGGAGTTTTCACACAAGTCATCATCAGTGATTGCTCACCGAAAATAATCAATTGTGTTCCTTAGGGTCTGAGTGACAATAAGTCCAACTAGATTTCCGGTACTCTTCATTACTTTCGTAAACCATTGCAAATGATTTGCGTCATCACAACAGCCGTTTACCATCGATGTCTAGCTGTCTTTTTGTGTTGTAAATAAAGAAAAAACAGGAAACAAAGAAGCATCTATATTATAAGTAAGCATTTTTGTCTGTCTGTCTATCTGTTGATCATGTATAGGCTCCAAAACTACTAAATCAGAATTGCACTGACTTGGGCATGATGCACTTTTACGACACTGAGAGTGTCATAGAGGCATAAAAATGTTGCTACTACTACTTTTTTATGCTAATGAGTCATCACTTACCAAGGCCAAAAGCCACTTTAGGATACGAGGTTGTCAGTTGGATGAGGAACAACACCATGTAATTATTGACAATGATGGGTGGAGAGGCCATATTTTGATGATTTAGGAGGACAGCTTGACAATTATTTGTTGGCATTGGACTTGAAGACCACCATGTTTTTGATTTGCAGGGAAGCAGTTTCATGGTATAATGTTCCACAGATGTGAAGAAGTTCTTGAGAAGAAGCTCTGCTTATGGAAGTTCCGTTTGGTCTTAGGTAGACAGAGGAAGAAAGGAAAGTTTTTTGCAGTGGTGGTAACTTAACGAGTACTACTACTACGACTGCTGAATGGCAAATCCACCCTTTTGGGGTTATTTAATGCCGAAACAACATAACTATTGTAAATGATTCAGTGTACACTATTAATCGAACACAAGTTACTATTCTACTCATCGTTACAAGAAAATTGGCTTCATACCTTTACCAAGAATACTAGTCTGTAAATTACTACAATAGATTCGGCTGGATTTGAACTTGTAGACAATTCCATGATTCATTATGTAATGAGAGAAAGGATGGGAGAAATTGAGTTAATTGTGAAATGTAAAGAAGCATAATGGTTAGAGTAGTGGTTAATGGGCCAGGAGACTGGGGTTCAATCCTTGATCGAATTATACCAAAGACTCCAAAAATAGTACTTGATGCGTCCTTGCAAAACACTCAACATTATTAGGTGAAGATCAAGGGTAAATAGAATAATCCATGAAAAGAAGTAGCACTCTCCACAACTCATTGGTGTAGTCGCCCTCAACTACTATCAATCTATTTTTTTTTAAAGAGCATAAAATAAAATGATTCGTCATCTTAGAAAATAATATTGAGAAATAAACTTTCTCTTTTTTAAATACATGCGAAATATGCTACCAATGAAAATCATGTCAGCTCCGTGCCTGACTTATTATTTTTTACCACTTATCAAGACCAAAAGCCACTCGATGATAAGGGTTAATGAGAGGGAATGAGTGTCAGTTTAGAGATGAAGAACCTTATGAGAGGATTGAGAAAGTTTAATGAGATGGACTAAGCTTCAATCAATAGTTCATAACAAGAATCTGCTGACATTAGATTTGAAGACGACCATGATGTGACTTGCATGGAAATAGTCCAGTGGTAAGGTGTTGTGTGATAGATAAATGTAGGCTCAAGTTTAGGAAGCCTGATACTTGGTAGACACAAAATTGTGACCTCTACATTGCTGAATAATTAGTTTAACGTCAAATGGGTTGAATCTTATTTCAGTCACTTTAATTGTTTAAAGTGAAATGGGTTTCGATATTACTTCCAATCAGCTTATTTATTTAATTAAACTACCTTTTAGTAAAAAGCTATAGCTAGTTATGACACCCTCCCCTACATCTCACCATAGTAACCAACGAAAAGGGAGCCTTTGGGTCGCCCTCGATTCATTTTATTTATTTTATTTATAGCCAGTGTCATCATACAGTGCAATCATGTTGACACACCGGTTCTCATTAGATAAGTGAAGTTAAGCAACGTTGATCCTGGTCAGTATCAGATTGGTGACCATTTGAGAATACCAGGCACTCTCTGTGGGAGGACCGCAACACATTCCTGCAACAAAAAAAAAACAACTGCAAAAACCAACGACGTCATCTCTTCTGACCAGGATATAAATGCCATTGATTTGAATATTCCCTAGAAACTTTCTCTAAAGGTGGAAGCTGGCTCAACCCGACCAAGGTGGATGCCGCATCAGGTACCAATGTCATCATACACATGAAACGCCAAAATGAAAAGTCGCCCGGAAAATATAGTCTCCATCTTTATAAACAAGTCTAAGGATGATAACGCAAGTTAATAATTTTCTCATCTAATGACAGGGAAGCATTTTTTTAAAAATTATTTGGTAAAATAATTTCGGTTTCTTTACTTTTGTATCTTTTTTTAAATTAAAATGGTTCCCTACCGAAACTCCTTTATTTCTAAATAATTTAGGTTACTGAAATAGGATTTACTCCCCCCCACGTTGATTTGTTTCCTATCATTTGTTAAAAAATTTTCTAGTTTATTTTTAAAAATTGTAATAATTTACTTCAAGTTATGCAAATATTACTAAAATATGGATGAGTTAGAGGTTGCTCAGTCTGGAATAGGACTCTCCTATTTTCATTAGTCTAAGGCACAGGTACTCGCACTTTTTTCAGGAAGCTGTTGACATTAGATTTGAAGACGACTATGTTGTAATTTGCAGGAAAGCAGTTCTGTGGTAATGTGTTCAACAGATGGGAACCCATTGTGAAGTAGCTCTTTTTGTTGAAATTCCACGTGATGCTAGGCACGCGGAAGAAGAAAAAAGAGTTTTCTTTCATTGTGGTAGAAAACAAGTTCTTGCTGTGAATGTCTTACAAGAAAGAACCAAAGATTGGAGCTCAGTCGAGCAACTTCCATAGAAATAACGATGGAGTAGAAAGAGACTAGCAATGTCTCTTCTGTGAGAAAAGGAACTGTAAGAAACAGAAACGATTATGCCCCACTAGATTTCGGAGTCGATTTAGAATTATGTCTAGGCAAAGTAGAGTGGTTGTACCTACTTACTTGCCTCCCGATGGTTAGACACGTGATCGTTTTTTAATGTGGGGAAAATCCAGCTTCCAGAGGCATTATCGATTGGGACAAAAAATAAAAATTGCCACAGCTGGAAGGATTTCTCTTTCACTGACTAGATCAGGACAGATGAAGGGTTTTCTACTCCAATAGCTTCTTTCTTCGTGTTGCCGGCCTTTTGAACTCCATCCCTGCTCCATGTTTCCCCGACTGTACCGAGATGCAGAAATTTAAAATTAATCTGAACAAGCATCTCACTCCACAGCTCCCAATTTAGGATGACCCACAAAACTTTCACCCTAATTCTCAGTAGCCCCTTGCGTCTACAGTGGCAGCTTGCCTTGTTTGGGGTGAACTATGTTTTCAAAAATAAGAAAAAAAAAGAAAGAAAAAAAGTTTAGTATCAGAACAGATACTACACGTTGCTCCTAGTCAAAAGGCCAAGAACTAAGTGCTTATGAACAAAAGAGAAACATGATTTTTCTCACATGCGCCCCTGTCATATTAAAGAATCGAATTAATTAAAATTACGAGTGATATCACTGTTGTTATCACTCAGACCCTTCAGTAAAAGACACCATATTGCTCAAACATCCCACTTTCCAGCCCTCATGGCCAATCTAATTTTCAACTCCGGGTTGGAAAAAAGTGAACCTATGAAAAAAATAAAACTTTTTATTGTCAATGTTTGTAGGTGGGAAACGACATAGTATATAACGTAAGAACCTATTAAAAAAATGGACAGGGGAGGACCAGGAATATTTATATATATATATATATATATATATATATATATATATATATATATATATATACATATATATATATATATATATATATATATATATATATATATATATATATATATATATATATATATATATATATATATATATATATATATATAATTATTTTATAATAAATATTTAATATATATATGTATGCATAGATACATATATATTTTTAGTTTATTCCTTTGTCCCCTTAGTGCCATATTCATATGGACATTGGAAAAAAAACTCCATTAACAAAGTAAATTGTTCACAAGGAATAGTTAATTGGGATAAAAATAAAAATTCATCAAACTTCTTCACCACACCGGATCACCCCCACCTTCCTTTTATGCAATTAATGATCCATTCGGATGACTAAGTTGTAAGTAGGTGTTGATTTGTGTTGGAGGTTTTTTTTTTTTTTTATTTGAGAGAGGGGGGGGGGGCTTGAGAAGTGTGGGCTTGATGGAAGAAAATAAAGAGAAAAAAGAATATATATAAAAATAAATAAGTAAAAAAAAGAAGAAAACAATGAAAAACATCGCTTTTATTTTCTTTTGAAATTCAATGAAAACAATTGTTGTTTTTTTGTTGATTTCAGCTTGCTTTGCTTCACTTGAGTAGTTTGGGGAGAAATCAAATAAAAGAGGGACTAAGTTGTAACGAGCTGAAGGACTTCCCTCTTTTTTTGTCAAGATAATGAATAAATCAACTGTTGCCTGCATTACACTGGCCACGCCTTCAGCTGCCATAGTGAAAAGCTTGTCCACTGTCCTATTTTAATACATACATACATACACACACACACACACACACACACACACACACACATATATATATATATATATATATATATATATATATGTGTGTGTGTGTGTGTGTGTGTGAAAAAGACAAATGAAAAAACAAATTAAACACAGAAAGAAATAATTAAAAAAACAAGAGATTTCCCGGTTTCATTCGGGCTTTAAATTTAATGAAATAACGGCAAAATATAGGAAAAAAAGAGGTCAGTTAATCCGATGAAACCGGTAAATCTCACGTTTTTTGATGATATCTTCTCTGCGTTTAATTTGTTTTTTGTTTTATCTTTTTCACACATTCGGTCTCCACGGCATTTCATTTTATGATATATCGTGTATTTCATCTTATATATATATATATATATATATATATATATATATATATATATATATATAAGGATATCTAGACATGAGTTGTCTCTTATATTCAACAATACTTGCCTGCAAGAGAAGATACTGCATATATATATATATATACATATATATATATATATATATATTAATAATGGAGTTTATGTATCTGTCTGTCTGTCTTTCTGTCTGTCTGTCTGAAGCCGAAACTCCATCAAAGTAGTATGACTATTTACTAAGTCCGCCAGCTTCATTATATACTACTAAAAAAACCGCTATAAACACTATGCACATTTCTCAATTTACATAATCAATTGCTTTTGAACTTCTAATAAATTAGTATTCGCAAATATACACTAATGATTGTTTTCTTCAGATTTCCACATGTATTTACGCTATTTTGCTTGCTAATAATCTTACTTATAAATTATAATTATTTCTTTTTATATTTATATATATACATACATGAAATAAGTTACGTATTTAATATAACTGTGACGAAACTGATTAAACAGCCAGCGTTAATCCATTGAATTGCTTCCCTCCCTCCGTTAATTCAGTATGGACGCAAGACGGCACGGTATTTAAAATGTAAACAAAACGCTGGCATTTACCATGATAGTTTTACTCTGATTTTTTTATGACACTCATGATTGTTTTCTTCAGATTTCCACATGTATTTACGCTATTTTGCTCGCTAATAATCTTACTGATAAATTATAATTATTTCTTTTATTATTTATACATGAAATAAGTTACGTAGTTAATATAACTATGACGACACTGATTAAACAGCCAGCGTTAATCCATTGAATTGGGTACCTCCCTCCGTTATGTGATTTTTGTTATTTTCTGTCAACAAAAAAACTAACACATTTTACTGGAAAACTATACAACTGATTTTAGAATCAAATTGTTTAAATAATAAAAGGTCATTAAACAAACACACACACACACACACACATTTAATTTAGGTACACTTTCTTTCCAAGAGCAGTCACATAACTAATCGTATTCACTGTATTTGATTTTTTGGTGCTTTTTCACTTTAGGACCCGCGCTAAGTTTGACCCCGTCGTTAGGGTTAGGGTCAAGGTCAAAGTTGGGGTATGAATTAGGGTTTTTAATTAAAAATATTTATATGTATGGGGGGGATAAAAAAAATTGGGGGGGAGGATCGGTCAAAAAAAAATTTTTTTCTTAACTAAAAATATTTCTATGTAAAATGAAAAAATTGAGGGCGGGGGGGGTCCCCAAATTTTTTTTTCTTTCTTTTTAAACTTAAAATATTTCTATTTATGGGGGATGGTAAAACAAAAATCGGGGTAGGATCGAATTTTTTTTCCTTTATTTTCAACTAAAAATATTCTTGGTCATGAACAAAGAAAATCAATGTCTAACCACCCAAGAAATATGACTGGGGCTCCATCGGTTTACACATGAGCGTTCATTTCTGACGCGGCAGCCTAGCAAAAATATGCGACCAGAGGGAGCATATATTTGCTAGTATATATAAAGTTACTAGACAAATAACCAGAGTGAAAAATTACTTGTGTAAGAGCATATATATTTATTTCAATTAACACTATATATAAGCCTGATCTTCCATCTATGCCTTTGTTTTTACGGAAGCACTGATAACTCATCCCGAAGAGCTAAGTATACAAAATGTAACTGATTCTTTAGTCACGTTTTGTTTTAGACTGAAGAATCGGTTACATTCGATGTTTTTAGCTTTGCAAACTAAGTTTCCAGTTTTTTTGTTAAACCAAAGTTATCCATGGAAAATAAAACTAATGTACAGTGTCAACTGAAATAATCTCTCTCTCTCTCTCTCTCTCTCTCTCTCTCTATATATATATATATATATATATATATATATATATATATATATATATATTGATAAGTAGAGTCAACTGCTTATATCAGGTTGGAAAGAAAGTAATGTCGTATTTTTTACTTCATCACTTTGCAGCCTCCTAAGTTATAAACAGTTCTAGATTTTTTGGTGAATTGGTGTCTTAATATTTTTCTTTGCCTTTCAGATATAGTAATTAGTTTGAAAATATTAAGTTTAACGGTCTCAGCCGTCAAAATATGGATATTAGTGAGGAGCATCTGAGACATTGCATGCTCTATGAATTCAAAAAAGGAAATTCAGCTGCAGAAGCTACAAGGAATATTGGAACTGTCTATGGAATAAATGTTCTGAATGATCGAAAATGTCAGCGGTGGTTTGCAAAATTTTCTTCTGGAGACTTTAACCTGTCAGATCGACGACGTTCGGGAAGGCCAAAATCAATTGATAAAGACGCCATTAAAGATGCCATACCACAATTATTTTATGCCTTCACGAGTTAGGAAATGTTTAAAAATTTGGCCTCTGGGTTCCCCTTGATTTGTCCGACGCTCAACGAAATCAAAATTTTGACTGTTTGCACATTTTTGCTTTCCAGGAATCATTGAGAACCATTTTTGCAAAGAATTGTGACTCGAGATGAAAGATGGGTTCTTTACAAGAATACCCAATGCAAAAGACAATGGTTAAACCGAAACCAAAGTCCACAGCCTGTTCCAAAACAAGGACTACACCCAAAGAAAGTTATGCTCTCTTTATGGTGGGACATAAGAGGACTGATTCATTATGAGTTACTAGAGCCTAATCAAACAATCACAGCAGTAAAATATTGTTCGCAGCTGGATTATCTAAGAATTGCTCTATCAAAAAAAACGACCAGCATTACTCAATAGGAAGGGTGTAGTGCTTCAACATGATAACACGAAACCTCACACAGCAAAATTCACTCAGGAAAAGGTCATAAGTTTCAATTAGGAAGTTTTGCCTCATCCGCTTTATTCACCTGACATTGCTCCATCCGACTACTATCTTTTCCGGTCGTTGCAGCATCACTTAAACAATAAAATTTATGAAAATGACGACCAACTCAAAAATTACCTAAATTTGTTTTTCTCTCAAAAATCAGAGAAATTTTTTGAAGAAGGTATCAAGAAGCTAGTTGATCGTTGGACAGAAGTCATAAAAAATGAGGGAAATTATTGTAAAGATTAAAAATACCTTAATCAGAATGTTCCAGATTACATAAATGTGTTGGACAAAAACGACATTACTTTCTTTCCATCCTGATACTTTGACTAAATTCCAAATAAGCCGAGAAAAAAACTCACCTTAAAGATACATGGAATCGAGGTGACAGCAGACTCAGCTCACCAGATACTCAGAAATACTGCAGATATTAAAAGCAGCTTCATGGTAAAGACTTTCGGTCAACCAGAGCTATTATATGATAATTTAGAAATGAACGAAAAATTAAGACGTAATCATTTTGGAATAAATCAGTTCCAGAAATTCACCCTCATTTATGCATATTCACGTTTTTAAGACGAATATTTATTGACTAACAACTCATTATTAGCTCAAATACAAAGTCTCAGTATCAGTATAAATACAAAATTCATTACACTACCAAAACAATAAATAAATTAATCAACACTTCTGTACCTTCTACAAAACCACATGGTTAATAGAAAAAGTCAGTATTTGTATATTCTCTGAAGATATATACATAAACATATATACGAACAGTTATGCATATATATATATATCTATATATATATATATATATATATATATATATATATATATTAGTACTTCATGTATCCACATAAAATATTTTAAGGAGATATAATTTTTTATGTGTCAGTTTTCAGTATTTACTTCAACAGTGCTCGATACGTAAGTAGAACTAGGTAGTAAGCAATGAAAATATATATGGCATTTAGCCTGACGATTCCCCCCCGGGGATGAAACACGTGAGCCTCTGTGTAGCTTGATTGCCATATATATTTTCATTGCTTACTATATATATATATATATATATATATATATATATATATATATATATATATATATATAATAAGTCAATGAAAATAATTAGACCTGCAAAGGGAAGCAAATCATAATCTTCGGTCGTTCAAAACAATGACGTTTAGTGAATAACAATATTTATTTTTCTTCTCTTTCATTCCTTAAGCCAGGCTTTTCAAAGATTAAAATCTCATCATCAAAGGAAGTTAATGATGGATAAGTTGACAGATGAAGACAATCAATATTCGAAATTTGAAAAAGTTTGAAAGTTCAAACGGGTATTTTCCAGTGTATAGGAGTGTCACAAAAACGGAAATCCAAGTAGTATGGGGTTCAGATGTTTTGGTAAATCCAAAAGAATCCGTGTAAAGATCTAGCGACGATAGTTCCACCCAAGTATATATATATATATATATATATATATATATATATATATATATGCATACAAATGAAAAAGAGAGAGATATTAAAAGAACTTTAGATGCTTATTTCAACCAATCAACAATAATCAATTCAAAATAATAATTCTTTCAAAAAAATGATTCTCTTCAAAAAAATTTCATTTTCAACAAAAATGTTGTTTTAAGCTACCATAACATTTCCATGGTTCTTTTGGGTACTAACAACAAAATCGATTCGTCTTCTTTGAAATGTTTAAAGATTTTACCTGTGAGCGTTAGATTTCATACAGTTATGTTGTTATAAACTGAACCTGCTAACGATTTTTTTAAGGAGGAAATGTTTTTTGAAGATGGAATTTTTTTAAAGAGAATTTTTTCAGTATTATTTTTTAAAATTAATTGTAATAAGCCTCTTAGACTCTTTTAATATATTTCTCTTTTTCATTCGTATATATATATATATATATATATATATTCGGCATTGTACGACCGGTCTGAATAATTATCTTTACACTGATGATTCCGAAAGGATGAAAGGTATACGTCTGTAGATAATTAAAAAAATTATATATATATATATATATATATATATATATATATATATATAATTTTTTTAATTATCTACAGACGTATACCTTTCATCCTTTCGGAATCATCAGTGTAAAGATAATTATTCAGACCGGTCGTACAATTCGAACCCCGGAACAAACTTCAAATCCCGACGTCTTGAGGCCATTCTGAATAACTATATGAATTCGTGAGACATAAATCCTATTATGCCAAGCAGGCAACGATAGTCAACCGTCTTTACCGTGTTCATCAAGAAGAGGAACATGCATTTAAATATAGCTATGATTTGATGGCTATATATATACATATATATATATATATGAAAAATATTATATATATATATATATATATATATATATATATATATATATATATATATATATATATGAAAAATATTTGTTGTTGTTTATTATCTACGGACGTATACGTTTCGTCTCTTTTCAATCAAGACTCTTCAGCGTAGAAGTATGACTATTCACTACCGGTCACTCAGTTCGAAACCCTGGATTATAAGTATTTTTCAACTTCAATCCAACGTCTCAAACCTCGCGGCCAATATCCGAACAGCTGATAAACTGTGGTAGTTTAAATACATTTATAAGCGGCGATGAGCGACACAGGCATTCTACTTATATTAAGGAATGATGCATTATAAAGCAAATGATGTCACGCTGTATTATATATATATATACAATATATTATATATATATATATATATGTATTATATATATATATATATACAATATTTTTTATTTAATTTTATACCATATCCAATGTTATGAAGGATAGAATCACATCATTTGATAAAAACTTGTTTTTTTTATTAAGCCTACAATTGTTTCGGCAAACACAAATATGTTTGTAAAATGTTCCTGTGCATTTATTTCTTGGTGTGGTTATCTTCTGTGCTAATTATATAAAACAAAGCAAAACCAATGAAAAAACAAGGCAAGCAAAGCCTAAATTACAATCAGTACTCATTATCAGTATCGTATTCTTTTTTTTCATAACATTATATATGGTATAAAATTAAATAAAAATATTGTATATAACATAGCTCTAGCCTAACACTATTGAGCTATAATAATTGATTTATGTTATAACATTTATATTTGAATACCAAAATTTTAAATAGAAATATATATATATATATATATATATATATATATATATATATATATATATATATATATATACTAGCAGGGCTACCCGGTAGTATCATGACAACAGAACAGACACTACACTACGTCCACACCTCTCAAAAAAGGAGGATTTTATACCCGGGAGCATGGTATCATGACAACAGAACAGATACTACACTATCTCCACACCTCTCAAAAGAAAGGGTGTTAATGCCTGAGAGGATGGTATCATGACAACAAAACATATACTACACTATCTCTGTACATCTAAAAAAAAATAGGGAGGTAATACCTGGGAGGAGGGTATCATGACAACAGAACAGATACTACACTACCTCCACACCTTTCAAAAAGGAGGAGGTAATGATTGGGAGGATGGTATCATGACAACAGAACAGATACTACACTATCTCCACACCCCTCAAAAGAATAGGGAATAATGCCTGGGAGGATGGTATCATGACAACAGAACAGATACTACACTAACTCTACACTTCTCAAAAAAGATAGAAGTAATGCCTGGAAGGATGGCATCATTACAACAGAGCGGACGTAGGTGGACGGATTGACGGACGGACGTAGCTGAAATATTAGCGTCTATTTATTAAGAAAGGAAGGTAGAAAGGGTGGTAGTGAGAGGGGAAAGAAGAAAGGAAGGACAAAAGGGGTGTAGTTGGAGTGAATTTCTTCCCGGCACTCCCTTCCTCTGATGTCATTTCTGGTTGAATGATGACTGGCATTATTTCTCAAATTAGTACATAATTTAGCTGAAAATAGCTGAAATGATCGACCCCCAGACGAAATCTGCCCCATAGCCACCTGAAGAGTGAGTTTAAAGATTCAGGAATATGCCCATTAACTTTCTCAGTGAATTTTACATTAGAATACACTTTTAGATTTTATCTAGATTCGCTAACATTTTTGTCTATAGGGCACACCCACACATACATACATGCAGCCATTGAGTTTTATATATATATATATATATATATATATATATGTGTGTGTGTGTGTGTGTGTGTGTGTATAACTGTGCGTAGAATATACAAATACTAACTCTTTTTGCTAACCATGTGATTTCGTAGAAGGTACAGAAGTGGTGATTAATTTTTTAGTTGTTTACAAACTGTGATGAACTTTGTATTTGAGCTGATGATGAGACTTGTGATTCAATAAATATATAATAGCAAATAGCACTACCGGGAATGGATTCAGAAGAAAAAAATCCTCTAATCTAAATTAAAAGTCAATGGTGGGTGTTTTTTCTTTAGGTCATTAGAAACGATTATAATAATTTATATATGAAAAATTAAATTAATGACATACTTCTATGTTTTTATATGAATATTAGTGCAAACACTGGCGAAGCATAATTTTTTTTTTACATCATTTTTTTATGAAGGGTGTACTCTAGTTGTAACATAAAACAGTTGTATGTCGTAAAGCATACACATTCATATATAATTGTGAATGTGAAGGGTGTATATCTATATCTCTATTTATATAAAGTTAGGTATGTTTATGTATCTGTATGTACATGATCCACTCCTAAACTAATTAACTAAGCTGCTAGATTTAAAGGGTCTAAATGTGGACGATATTTAGTTTGATTTTGATATCATGCAAAAGGGGGTAAAAAAGGGTTAAAGCCTTTCGTGAAAATTCAGATACTTCCGATTTTTGTGAAATTTTAATAATAGCTATTAGACATAAATCAATAAATATTCCCAAAATGGCAGCTTCTTTGGAGTACTTTACAGGGTTTTAGGGGGCATAATATGAACACAAACTTCCATTTGAAAATTTAAAATATTTCAGATTTGCATTAAATTTAATCCATAGTCATTAGATATCAATTAAGCAAGATTCCCTTAATTTCGGTTTCTTCTCAAGACCCCTTAAGCTTGAGCCTAAAATTTTTGACATTTTTTAGAATCAAAATCATCTAATGAATTTTGATCAAAATTAGAATAAGGATTCTACACATAAAGTTTTGTATCATTATATCTTGAATTTAGTCTTCACAAAAGGACATAAAAGTGGTGCTAAATTGTTCTATTCGGGAACTTATCCTATATCTTCTAGAACGAGTATTCGGCTAGTATTTATATATAGATATCAGTAAATAAATACAAGTGGATATGTATTTGAAAACAGTTACAATTACTCTGGCAATATACCTTTGTCAATATACCTATTAAAAAAAAGCAGAAACTAATCCCACTTTGATGTCCGCCATACAATTTAATTAGCAAACCTGCTTTTCATCTTCAGATCTGCCTTCTCAGATTACATATCAATTTACCGTTCACTGACATTGGTTGCTTTGTTTCCTGCAATATTTGTTTGACTGTGTCCTTAATTCATTTTCGCAAATTAATATCCCCTGTTTAAACGAGACTGCATATTTCATCGACTGAAATTAAATTGACATCTTAGGAGATTTCAGAGAGTCAGAGGCAGAGTCAGGGTGAGGAGCAGTGCCCGTGTGTAATCAAACACGGCGTTTTCTTACTTTACTCGTGTGTCACGTTTAAAAGAGAAATACAAATAACTGAATAAAGTAAAAGCTTTTATGATTTGTTTAAAAGAAAGTCTGTATTTCAACCGGAACAACACTAAGTTATGTTGATGATTAATCGTAAAATTTCCTGCTGTTTTATCGGACATGAATTTTCATGAAACATTGATTGCTTAATATTGTTAGAAAGTTTTACACACACACACACACACACAGAACACACACAGACACACTTACGCACACCTATTTCATAAAAGAAATCTCAATTAAATGTTACATCAATAAAATTTACTTGTTTAATATTTGTAGTGACCTCTACTTTAATGTAAAATAGTAAAGGGTACGTTCGCTAGTAGATATCTAATTATTTAATATGCATGGCAACGTTAACACGTACACCGGAAATCATGGTTCTGGGGTCAGCGTATGCAATCAGACGTCACCGCGACCTGCTGTTGCTAGAAACGGACGTGGCGTCACATAGCTCAAAGAGAAATGGAGCAAGAGAAGTAGGCGTTCGTCGGAAAGCTTTGAACCGGCAGCACGTGTAAAGAAATGACTTAAGAATCGATTATAAATTAAGAGGCTAAGGCGCAGATGTCCGTAGCTGCTGCTACCAGAAAAGAAAACAACATAAACAGCTTAATAAATGTCTCTTTTCCAAATTCAGAATATTTGTATTTTCTTTGTTCTGTTGTGAAACTTTAATTTCAGGTGCCTCAGTTACAGGAGAAACGGAGATACGAAGTAAGATTTAACTGTTTTGTTATGATTTGTTGGCGTGTATTCGATAACAAACATATTTTATTTGATCGTAACATGGAGAGATCAGACCTCCCTGGGAGGGCACGTATACGTAACAGGCGATTATTTGTGTACTCGTGATCCAAGATTTCTCAACAAGGGAAATGATATTCGAACATAATGGTAAAAAAGGGTTGCCACACACAACGTAGATAGGTCTTGTTAAAGAGAAAAATAGAAAGAAAGAGAAAAGAAAAAAGGAAAGAATTCGAGTCACGCAATAACGAAGAGAAAGTAAGAGAGAGACAGAGAGAGAGAAAGAGAAAAGAGATTAAAAAACGTAGGTCGACGGCAGATATGGAAGAAAAACGGGTGAACCAGAGTGAAAGAGAGAGAAAATAAAGAGAAATTGAAAAAAGGAAGGACAACCATCGCGAAGAAAAAGAGGAGGTAACTACTTTAAAAGGCAGTAAAAAGACATACGGCAAGCAAACATGCCTACATATATAAAGAAAAAGTGTTATTCCTAAACATATTTAAAGGGTACGTTCGCTTGTACATATCTGATGATTTAAATTCGCAATGCAACGTTAACACGCACACAAGAAATCAGGGTCATGGGATCGGCGTATGCACTCAGACGTCATATTGGCCTGTTGTTGCTAGAAACAGACATGACGTCACATGGCCTAGAGAAAAAGGGAGAGAGAGAGAGAAGTATGAGTCCGTTGGAAAGCTTTGAGCGGACAGCACGTGTAAAGAAATGACCTAAGCATCGATTATAAATCGTAGCTTCGAAATGTGCACCCTGGCACTAACAGAAAAGAAAGCGTCGTCAATAGCTTAATAAATGTCCCTTCTCCAAATTCAAAATATTCGTCTTTTCTTTAATTCTACGTGCCTCAATCACAAAAGTAGCGGGAGACCCGAGGTATGATTTAATTGTGTTGTTATGATTTGTTGGTTTGCATTCGATAACCAACATGTATTTTATTTGAGTGCAACATGCGAGACATTAGATCTTCCATTGGAGGAGAGATATATGCAACATAAAGACTTAATTTTTTTATTTCCGTATATATTATCTTTCTAGATTTTCGCATTTAATAGCATTTAAATCTCTAACTATAAGTAAACCATCGTCTTATTAAAGATCGATGTCTTCTACGTCAATGTCTATAGTGTGGTAATATAATATATATAAGTCCATTAAGTCCGATGCTTCATCTGAGTCTCATGAGCAAATTGAGACGTAAAATGAGCCAATATATATATACATATATAATATATAAATATATATATATATATATATATATATATATATATATATATATATTATTACAATTAGTATCACTACAACTTATTATTACTAGTATTTTTATATTATTATCAGTAGTATTAGTTTTATTATTGCTATTATTATTATTGCTATTATTATTGTTATTTTTATTATTATAATTATTAACTTTTATTATTATTGTTATTATTATTATTATTATCATTATTATTATTATTATTATTATTATTATTAAAAATAATAATAATAATAATTACTAGGGTACCTTCCTATTTAAATGATTGTGATAATTATTATAATTATTATTATTATTATTATTATTATTATTATCATCATCATCTTATTTTTTAATTTTTATTTTTTAATATCATTTTTGGTAGTAGTGTTATTATTATTAATATTATTATCATTATTATTTTTGATTTTTATTACTATTACTGGTGCTGGAGAAAACCTTCATTACATCACGTTAGTAAACTTTAGTAATGTTTAAATTATTTTGGTTATTTGATTTATTCAAATTATTATAATTATCTAAATTCTTATATCTCCTGATTACCAGCCGCCTTGACTAAAAACTTAATAAAATTAATAAAGTGAGTGAATTAAGAAAAACATGAATTAAAAAAAAAAATTCGAACATGTATTGTATTCGTTACTATAGAAAATCCGGTGTTTATAAATAGTGCTCAATAACAAGTAGAGCTGTTTAGTATAATTTTTTATTCATACAAACATTATTGGTTGCATATGTGCATACATGTTTCAGTTGTCTTCTGCCACAGAGAGTCAACTTCTTCAGACCGATATAATGTTTTGTATAAATAAAAATTCATACTATATATATATATATATATAAATATATATATATATATATATATATATAGAGAGAGAGAGAGAGGGAGAGAGAGAGAGAAAGCTATAGAGAGAAAGATCTTATATATATATATATATATATATATATATATATATATGTAACCTATATTTTTATAGTTCACTTTTGAAACACAGACATCATCATCATCATCATCATCATCATCATCGCTATTACTAATTATCACTTATTATGATTATTTGTACTCACTAGGAGTTTTCACACAGGTCATCATTAGAGATTACTCACTGATAATAACCGGTGATGTTCCTTGGAGTCTGGGTAACAATAAGTCTCCCAAATTATTATTATTATTTCCACTCACTAGGAGTTATCACACAAGTACTCGTTAGTGATTACTCACCGATAACAACTTGTAATGTTCCCTGGAGTCTGAGTAACAACAAGTTTCCCCAGATTTCTAGTACTCTCCACCTCTTATAGATCACCACCGCAAATGACTTTGCAGTATCGTAACAGCAGCTTACCATAGATTTCTCGCTGGCAACGACCATTCATCTCCCATAGCATCTGGGTGGCAATAAGCTGCCCCAGGGTCACAGCACTCTCCGCACTTTTCTAGTGGAGGTCTGGTTAGTGATGTCCCTCCTCGACCTTCCCATCCTGCTTGACCCTCTACAACTATTTTCTTTGGCGTTTGTTAAGGTCGGTGCCATTTTTTTTAGGGGGGGGCAGCTTATGATATTTCTTGCAGTTTCTGTTCCTTGGTTTGTGATGTGGTGTTCTCACTTTGGTTTTGTGTTTTTCCTATTGTAACTTCTATGTGACTGGTTACCGTTCGTAACTTATAGGGGTTGGTTTCCGCATTCGAGGATTTTCTTTAAGATTGCAACCGTTTTGATCATTGCCGTCTTTTGTATGATATCAGTGATCCCTTTGATTCCAATTTCTTCCAGTCTTTTCTCCAGTTTTTTTTTGGGTTGTATCTAGTGCTCCTACGATCATTGGTATTATCTTGACTTTCTTCATGCTCCATATTCCTTTCAGTTCTCTGGCTAGTTCTGTGTATTTGCTTCGTTTTTCCGTCTCCTTGATCTTCACTATTGGAATGACAAAGTCTACAATTAGGCACGTTTTTTTTTCATTTTTATTGACTATTATGACATCCAGTCTCCTTGCTTGTATAAATTTATCTGTTTGTACCTCCATGTTCCAAAGGATTTTGTGATTTTTATTTTCCAGTACCGTCTCTGGTTTATGTGTATACCATTGGTCCGATTGCTCGAAATGCAGTTGTTTGCACAGTTCCCAGTGTACTGTTTTCCCCACGCAGTCGTGTTTGTTTCTGTATTCTTTTGGGGCTAGTTTGGTGCATGCCCTTATGTGGTTTACTGCTTCGTCTGTTTGTCCACACATTCTGCATTTACTGTTTCCCTGGGTTTTAGCTATTTTCACTTTGATGTAGTTAGTCCTAATCGCATTGTTCTCTGCCGCTGTAAGTAGAGATTCCGTTTCTCTGTTCAGTTGTCCTTTTTTTAGCCATGTCCAAGAATGTTGATTGGTATATTCTCTGGTCATTCTTATGAAACGTCCATGTAGCTGTTTTTCTTCCCACTTTTCTTTTCTTGTCTTTTTTTTCTGGTTTCAGTGCTTCCCGAGTTGTTCATTGGGGTGGTGTCTCTCGCTGCAGTGATCAGCCTTTCTATGTTCTGAGTTGTGTATTTCTCCAGCTCTTCTTTTGTGTCTTCTATACTTACCAGTCCTCTTCCCCCCTTCACTTCTTTTTTACGTAGAGGCTGTCCGTATCGTCCTTTTGGGTGTAGTGCATTATGCATAGTCCTTAATTTTCTAGTCTTCTGGTCAAGAGTCCTGAGTTCATCTTTAGTCCAGCCTTTAAATGGTCTAGAGTATCAGTGATACTGCCCATTATTATTATTATTATTATTATTATTATTATTATTATTATTATTATTATTATTATCTCTACGTCTCCATATGTAATCTTGTTACATGTTTACCAGCTAGATTCACCCCATGCATTATAATTTGATGACCACTTACTAAAAAGGCCTACTATAAAAACTTTCAAACCTTTCATCATTAATATTCAAGGTTTGGAAACTGGTCGATCAGACATGAATATTTCAATTACTAAATGGCACTAACGTTTACTTTCCTATAGCAAATAAATTAACAAACCTTTTTATGTACATATAGATATTTCCTCTACTCAGACCACCTCACTTTCCCTTACATCCTTTTCCCTGTTCTCTTTAATTGACTACTAAAATATTACTACCAACCAATCATCTGTAAACTCACACTTTGACCCCTTTTCTTTCTCCCACTACAGCAACGACTTTATCTATATCTACTGATTCTGTTAACGCAACATGCTTTTCTTGACAAAGTTTCATTAAAGGAACGGAATATATATATACAAACCAGCAAGTATTTATATTAATTCTTTTGTTGGTTGCATTTTATATGTATATATTCTGTTGGATATTTGTCTTCTAAACATACCTTTCACACACACACACATATATATATATATATATATATATATATATATACTTCTACATACCTTTAAAATGATGTCGTTGCAGAGTTCGGTGTGACACACACTATTTTAAAGATATCTGTACACTTTTGTTTATGTATGAAAACTTTTGCTTTAAGGCTCTCTTTCATAAAAACTATTTATTTATTATTTTATTATTTATTTATTGTTTATATACTCTTCACATTAATTATTTATATTTTATTTTATTAATTAAATTAAAAAAATAATATTATTGCAAGAAACATGTTTTAGGCAGATTTTAATTTTCAAACATTTTAAAAACATTTATGATATCATTATTTTTTATATATAATATTTATTATTTATATATTATTTTATTTATAAAATAAAAAAACAACAACAATTATTGCAAGAAATATCTATTAGTCAGAGAGAGGAGCACTTCCATAAATTAAAAATAGATATTTATTATTTTATTATTTATTTATTATTTAGATACTAATTACATTAATTATTTATATATTATTTTATTTATTAAATTAAAAAAAATAATAATTCCAAGAAATATCTTTTAGTTAGCGGCCCACTTCCATGAATTGAAAACAAATATTTATCATTTTATTATTTACTTATTACTTATATACTATTTATATTTATTATTTATATATTATTTTGTTTATTAAATAAAAAACAATTATTGTAAGAAACATTTTTTTTTATTAAAGGTCCATTATCATGAATTAAAAAATATTTTATTATGTTTTTATTATTTATATCCTATTTATATTTATTATTTATTTATTTTATTTATTAAGTATAAAAACATTTTTTGTCAGAAGTTCATTTCCATAAATTAAAAAATATATTCATGAATTTATTCATTATTCATATAATATTCATATTTTATTTTCTTAAATTAAAAATAAAATTATTTCAAGAAACGTTTTTCTTCAAAGCCCCATTTCTATTAATTAATAATAGTTATTTATTATCTTATTATAATTTATGATTTATTTACTATTTATATTTCTTATCTACATGTTATTTTATTTATTAAATAATAAAAAACAATTATTGTAAGAACATTTTTTGATTAAAGGCCAATTTCCATAAATTAAAAAGATTTTTATTATTTATTTATTATTATATATAATTGTATTTATTTAATAAAAAAAAATTGCAAGAAACATTTTTACTCTGAAGCCCATTTCCATAAATTAAAAAAATTATTATTTTATTATTTACTTATTTTTTATATTCTTTTTATATATTTATTATTTATATATAATTTTATTTATTAAATTTAAAAAAAGAATTAATGCAAGACACATTTTTGGGTCATATTAGCTTCATAACCTTCAGAGTTGACTAGGTCGACCGTACATAGGCAATCTAGTAATTTCTGAGTCTAAATAGTGGAAGTCTGTTGGAATTTAAGTTTGGGCCAATTTAAAATGCATGTGCAGTAAATTTATCCTTCTTTGTTTTTCTCAAATGTATGTGTTTACCATTAAAGCGGTTCTATTAAATTGTTTCCGACAATATTTTAATTAACAGGTCAAAAATAAAGTCATGAGGGCCTCTAGATCGCTGCTGAAAAGATACCTTTTTCCTTCACCACCCCAGTCAGTAGGAACGTTATTTTAAGAGACATTATTCAACTTGTCTTGCTCTTCCACTGCTTGATTAGAGGCAAGATGATCATCCCCTTCATTAATCATCTTATATTAATTAATTTCTTGTTCATCGAATGTCTGTTTGTTAGACGCGATTGCAAATAATGGTGATGGTGAGGGGGGGGGGGAGAAAGAAAAATGAGAATGCCATTACAAGTTGTGTGCTGAAAAGGAAAAGGAAAATTCCACAGGTGGGAGCACTACGGCCAAAATTCCCGAAAATAGATGGCTTCTCCATTTTAGGAAACTGGTTGATTTACCCACTGTAAAGATTCTTCTTAATGAACCAATATTTGCTAGAATAATGAGATTCTCGCCAGTAATTGAATACCAATCATTAAGCTTCGACAGATTCATTTTCTGATTTCTCCTAATGAAAAGACGTTTAGAATTAAAATATGAACCATTTATTTATATATATATATACACACACACACACATATATATATATATATATATATATATATTTATATATATATATAATTATAGATGAATAAAATAGTTATCCATGGACACGTGTTTCACTGTTACCGTGGCTCATCAACTAGGTTTCAAATCAGCATATCACCGCATAACCATTGAACTGAACAGAGGTTGAATAACACTTATCAAGTCATTGCTTTGCTTGAACAGTATTTTCTCCTATCAGAAAGCAATGATTTATCTATACACGAAATTCAGATTATTCCATTGTTTTGAAAATTTTCAACAGTAAAAAAAAGTAAAGTGATCGACCATAGTCGAGGGCGACCTGAAGGCTCCCTTTTCATTAGCTACTATACCCTAGGAATTATATGGAATTTTTTTATTAGTGACGCAATCTATATGTCTGGCCCGGGACTTATTGAATTATGTGTTTTATATATGTATATATATATATATATATATATATAATAAAATTTGGAAAAAGTTCTCAAAACCATCTTTTAAGAAATTTAAAACTTTGAAAAACAGACAAAATGCCTTTATAAACCACGTTTTGACAAGCGAATAATTATTTAACAAAAATCATTGAAATTTTTTTTTTTATTATTAATTTCGGACAATAGCATATCCATCTTCAGGGAAAAGATAGTTTGAATCAAAAGAAAATTAAAGGTTACACCCTTTTATCCATGTTAGTAGGGTCTTTACTTCGATGTTGATGAAGTGATGGCCAGGTGTTGTTTTAACGGCGTACGATTAGCAACATCTCTTTATATATGAACTCTTTGGAAGCGCGTGGTCGCTTATAGGATAATTAAATTTTGCAAATGTTCTTAGAAGCATCTCTTAAGAAATTCAAAAATTTGAAAAACAGGCAAAATGCCTTTGCAAACCACGTTTTACGATGTGAATATTTTATATATTATAAATTTATTTAGGTTCACACACAGACTTATGTAGTAGCTAAATAGTATATAATACGACTAGAGCTCTTAACTTAGCATGATATAATCCTAGTTATTCAGAAAAGCATTCCATATTTCACCCCAAAACACTTTATTAACAAACAATTGTTTCTGCCCATTTCGAAAATATACATATTTATGGTAGACAAAATTTACCAAACATTCACGAAGAAGACTCTTTTCCTATATATTTTAATCGCACAAAGAAATCTGTACTAAAATATTCCTCGGTTTAAGGATTGAGTTATGTTTGGAAAAAAACTTTTATTTTAATTATTATAATTAGTCATAATTTGCAAATGACTCATCTCTTACTAACTTTATATCCATTACTTTAACCCTCTTTTACTGTAATATGTTTTAACCCACCAACTCTGCTCTTATCGTTGTCTCTTCCTTATCGCTTCATTCACCCATTCTTTCTCCCATATCCTGTATATTTGAATTTCAAGCTTTCAAAATTTTTCAAATTAATACTTAGTAATAATTAGTAATTACTGTTTTTTTTCTGATGGTATGAGTAAATTCTTTGAAAATCCATGGATTAAAGGGCATTCTCATATTCTGTTTTATTCCTTGTTTAAACAACTGTTGATTATGATAAACTTGTAAAATATGTAACTTTACTTTTGTTTCATATTTCATAATTTCCTATAACAATGCTCTATTTCCAATATCACCCATATCCCGATCATGATAAAATAATTATCTTTATATTTTTAAAATAAATATATGTATGTAAAATGTAGTCAACCACAGATAGCTGCTTTGTCATATCACGGCTCTTCAGTGAGGCTTCTTCTTCTTTCGTGTGAATCAGATGATTCTGGTGTTGGTATTAGTTTCCCCGATGTTTATCCAGCTAGAAATTTTTCTGGAAAGACATTGGGTACTTACAGGAAGAACCACGAGAAGGTTGCCAACATCCCTAAGTAAAAGTGGTACTGTGGAACCGATTGGATTCGAACTTGGAACACCCAGGTCTTCAGTCCGTGTCGATATCCACATAACCACCGTCACCTCCCAAGAGAGGCTAGATGTAGTGAGTGCAGCAACACTGAGATTCCAAACCCATACGCTAGTCACTACCAGCCATGACCACTGACATCTTTCAACATCTTAACTAACGAACCTGCTACTGTTGACAGGAGAAATTATATCGTTTTAAAATTAATTTTTATTCACTTGTTTACGTTTTACAATAATGATAACCGAGAGGACTCAATTCTTTTTATGGAAAAGCATTACTTTATACTAAGTGGGCACTATTATTTCTTCCACCAGAGTACTCCACCCCATAAAATATTGTCATCCACAGTCAGCTGTATCGTTGTTTCATGACTCATCATTGTTGCTCGACATAGCAAGCGCAACAACCCCTAAGATTTCGTTACTATCAACTCTGACGATTTACCTGATTGTTTACCAACTGAGTTAACTAACCTGCTACTGTGAGTATTGATTTACTCCTTTCCAGGAGTTAGGAACAAGGCCAGTTTTTATCTTACTCCCACAAGTAAGATGTGACCCAAGGTCGGGTCGGGAAAGTGGGGTTTAAAAATTGCCTGGGCAGCCTCGTCGACATTCCCCGGTAGGGGCGCCTCAGGCAGTAAGCAATAAACTTACTCCTCTCCAAAGAGGGGAGGCGAAGCCTGGGAGGGTGGACCTTCTAGAACTGCACAGGACAGACCCATAGTCCGGCGTAAATCAAACTCCGAATTATTTGTTTAAATTATTTTTTCATTTTTTAAATTATTTTCACCTATATGAATATTGGGACAATAACGTTATAGATGTAATTACCGGTACGAGTTTGTATTAAAAAATCGTATTTACACACATCAATCATACGGCTGTCCTGTTAGCCAAGGGGTTAATGACGTTGGGTTACAAGACCCAGTATTGTAAGTTCGTACCCGTAGGTAGGCCAATTGTTTAAATCTATAGTGATGTCTTCAAAAGACGAAACAAGCTTGTTTATAGATAAATAAATGATAATTATATAATTATATATATATAGTAATGTATGAACATAATATTCATATAAAATCCTAGAATTATGTCGCTAATTCAATTTCTCGTATATAAACCTACCGTCAACTGTTTTAGAGTGGAGGATTTCTTTTCAAATTCATTTCAGAGAATGGTTTCATCCGGAGGCTAGAAAAAAACACGTTTTTTACTTGCTAACTTTTGTGTGATGGGGGCGATATATCATATTTATTGATATAAAAATATATAAAAGTACACATTGGTCTTTATTATAAGGTGGAGGACGGAAACACTGTTATTCTGAGACCAAATCAATTTGTGTGTTTTGTTTATGTTAGGGAAAGTTTGGTGTTTGAGTGATATCAAATATGTGGTCATATTAAACGCGTTTCTTTCATAGGCAAGCAGAACTGGGGTGTCGAATTTATACTTGGTCCCATTCACAAAATCTTAAATATTTTTGGGTCATTTGTACATATATTTATTATAGTAGTAGGCCTCCATCGATCAGGGTTGACCATGAGTAACATTCCAATTGTCGGGTTGGCTGGAACATCGATGTCTGTAGCTGTAGAGGTCGATGCAGGAGTAACAGTTTCTGTAGCAAAGGTCGCATGTGTGTTCTGCCCCTGGTTCGTTGGAGCTGACATTTTACTTTCAGAAAGCCCGCCTCTCTGTGGCAACTTGTGTCAGTTTCTCCTTCTCTGACTTGACGTGTTTGGTCAGGGTTCCTCTCTATTTGGATCGGTTGGCTGCCAGGCTTTCACAGGACTCTATGTTGATATCTTCAGCTTCCATATCGTGGTTCACAGGGTACTGCAGCTGTGGTCGTCTGCTAGTGTTACAAAATGTATGTATGTATGTATGTATGTATGTATGTATGTGAAGAACGATTACATCAGCTAGTATGGACTTATTATCTAGGTAGACTAGTGCAAATACCTTTACACAAAAATCTGAAAAACAAGTTCGTGCTCGGGCTGAAAGAATACAAGTCTGAACCTAGATTTAAAGTTCAAGGAAATATCAAACATAAATGTTATGACAAATTATGTCCCTTTGAAACAGTGACATCACGATATCGTGTGAATGAAAGTAAGACGTTTTTTAGCAGTCTGTTTTATGGAATGGGACAAGTAGATATTAATGCGAGATGTAATTCAAAAAAGAAAATGGGAATGTAATTCCTAAAAGAGTTGAAAGCGACTGGTCTGCCCACTCTTCCTTTCCCCATAACTAAGTAGAAGTAAGTTAAGAAGAATAATTAGTCCTCTCCCTCTCAATTTAATGAATGTGTGACATTTAATCGTATGACGAGAAATCTCCCCAAAATAAAGACTCATTAACTCTCAGTCGCGCCCCGCATTTTCCTCCCTAACCCTAAGCCTAACCCTAACCCTAACCCTGTGCATGCAAGTATTTGATTGCAGACACACAACGGCGATGTCTGATGATGACAAAATGAGGTGCACTAGACGATGATGATGGTGATGACGAAATGAGGCGCACGACGATGATGATGACGACGACGCCGGCACGCCAGTATACTGAGTGCATACGATTGATTTTTAAAAGAATACGGTGGCCGTGGCCCAACCAACGTAGTCTAAGCTGTCTGAACAATATTTCTTATACCTGTAAGTAAATGGCGTGTATGGCAAGATGAATATTTCCAGTAAAATCTTTTCAATTAAGTCTTGTTCATTACGATAATAATGAGAAACTATTAAATGAAAGATACAGGTGTATGAACACATGGGAAAATAGTGTTTAGATTGAATTGCGATTGAAATATTTTCGAGAAGCTTGTTTTTCTTAATAGAGATCAGACAAGGTCAGCAACCAACAATTTCTGATTTTACAGACGAAAACAATTGGAATAGTAATTAAGGCTTACTATGTGTTACAAACATACGCATATATATATATATATATATATATATATATATATATATATATATATAGAAAGAGAGAGAGAGAGATAGATAGAAAGAGTTAGAGAGATATTTTGGCTATTCAAAACATTTTCAAATACAGTTTCAAATAAAGAACAAACACAAAGGTAGTATGGTTGTCTACAGCTGTTTTAAAGCAGCATTTATTTTAAGTTGTACAATGAATCATAAAAATTATAAATGATGCTGATTCTCATCAGAACAAAGACCGTAAGTGCAATACAAAACAAACACATTCAATATATATATATATATATATATATATATATATATATATATATATATATATATATATACCCATTTATTTATTCCTATCTTTTCTGAAACTTATTATAACTATCTCCCTTGATTATTCTCTAAAACTGTCTATCAAAGTCTGTTTAATTAATTTCAATTACTGTTGTAGTGTCTTGCATTTGGAGACAACGACGTGTATCATAATTACCTCACTTACATTGTATAATTATCTCCCTTTGTATATTTCTCTTGCATATATAAACAGAATGCTGACGAAGATCGCTCTCTTTAGAAGAAGGTCTCGGAAGCGTAAACATCAAACCATGTCTCTCTTTCTTATTCATTCTACGTTCTCGCTTCGCATTGTATGTATAAGTATCTATTATGTCGCCAGCCGAATATTAATAGATTCACATAACAATTGACAAGCGAGAACATTATAAATGGCGACGAGAATTTTAAACAACTCACGTTTAAAAAAAAAAGAAAAAAACACTTCGAATGAAAGTCGCTACAAGGCGACGAGAATTTTAAACAACTCACGTTTAAAAAAAAAGAAGAAAGGAACACTTCGAATGAAAGTCGCTACAAGGCGACGAGAATTTTAAACAACTCACGTTTAAAAAAAAAGAAGAAAGGAACACTTCGAATGAAAGTCGCTACAAGGCGACGAGAATTTTAAACAAACTCATGTTTAAAAAAAAAAAAAAAGAAATACGAAGAAATACGAAGAAACTAAACGAAACGAAAACTAAACGATACGAAGAACGAAACGAAAGAACAGAACACACGGAGTGAATAAAGAGACAATTTTGACCAAACTTTGATGTTGCTCCGGAACTTTTCGAAGAGCCCGTGCCAAAACAAAAACGGTGAAGTTTTGCACGGAAACCTTCAGATACTGAAAAGGCAAGAAAGAAACAGGTCCCTGGCCGAAACGAAAGAGGAAAACAGACAAATGCGGCCAAACTCTGATATTGCCCAAAATCATTCAAAGAGTCCGTATCAGAGACAAAGAACAGAAGAAGGTTTTACACACACAAAAAAAAAACCTTTCAGATATTAAAGCCCAGACATAATTCTACTACATAAGAAGAGAGCTGGCAAAGTCCCAAAAAGTGCCACGTACCTTGGCAGAAAGGACAGATAGTCTCTATACAGTGCCCACGTGCAAACAACGACTAGTTGATTTAGCAGGGAATGCTATCAACACTTCGAATGAAACGAAATAACCCAAGAACACTGAAGGAAAAAAAACCCCCAAAAAAAACAACGTAACTGGGATAAAAACTCCTTAAAAAAACCAAAAAAAAAACCGTAAACAACCAGATTTATCGGTGTAGCGCACAGTTCAAAAAAACACCGGAATCTAACACCTTTGATTCCCACGTGGCAGCAATGCGCGAAGAAATGGAAAAAAGGAAAAGAAGAAAAGCAGTGACATATGCAGACAGAGAAAGAAGGAGAGAGTTTCGACGTCCAACCCAAGACAACTCTTCACGCGGACAAATTCAGACAGCTCCCTTGAAGAAGAGAGAATAGGAATCAGAAACAGATTGATTCAAAAGAGTCGAAAGCCGATTTCCTTCCCCCCCCCCTCATCCTGCAGACGACGTAAGTTGGTCTTCAGTTATGTATCTTGCAAAGAAAAAAGAAAAAGAAAAAACGATTTCCTCCTTGACTGAGACAATTGTATAATCGGTGATCCCCCTTGAAATCAGAGAATCACCATGGACATATTGCATACATAAGTGATGGACAATAATGGACTGTACTCCCCCCACTTATCATACGCACGCACGCGTACACTTAATTAAGGTGGAGAGAGGTGTAGTGTCTTGCATTTGGAGACAACGACGTGTATCATAATTACCTCACTTACATTGTATAATTATCTCCCTTTGTATATTTCTCTTGCATATATAAACAGAATGCTGACGAAGATCGCTCTCTTTAGAAGAAGGTCTCGGAAGCGTAAACATCAAACCATGTCTCTCTTTCTTATTCATTCTACGTTCTCGCTTCGCATTGTATGTATAAGTATCTATTATGTCGCCAGCCGAATATTAATAGATTCACATAACAATTGACAAGCGAGAACATTATAACTGTCTGTAGCGATTTCTCGCAGCCGTGTGGGCTTAGGTGTTAGGCTCGTGATGTTAGGCTGAAACTACAAACTGCGTTCGAGCCATGCGACCGCTTGCAACCGTTAGCAACCGTTTGCAACCACCACTCCTGCACTGATGAGGGTAGAACATTCGAAACGACGTCGTGTGCAGGTATAAAAACCATTAATATTTATATATATATATATATATATATATATATATATATATATATATATATATATATATATATATATATTAAGTTATACAGAGGCGTGCATATTTTTGCTACAGGGAATAATCAGGCTACATGAACGGATTTTTGTTATTGATTGTTTTTACATATCCCAGCATTGTTTAGTCGAGCTACTTAACCAATCAGATTCGTTGTTATTTCTCTCTTACAAATTAATATTTTTCATTGGACAATAGCCGAGCTTCTCTCAAATAAAGTGCTGGCCGATCTTTATTTGATCCCCGTTTTTTTTTGGGGGGGGGGGGAGGGGGGAACGTATCTACTTTGTAAGTGAGTTAAATTAACAGGTCACTGTATTTAAGACGTGTGTGATTGAAATACATTAATTGTTATCTATTTTGTTATTTGTTGCTATTTTAGACGTTGATTTAAAAAAAATAAAGAAACATAAATATAAAATAACTTCTTTTTCTTAAAATAAAAAATATATTAGTGAACATTTATCAAATATTTTTCATCCATTTTTAATAAGAAAAAAACGGATAAATGTCTCTTCAAAGGTAACAATATGTCAAATACGTACGTTGAAAAGTATAAACGGATATGTTGTTTGGTCGGTTAAAAGAGAACGCTAAAAATGTCGGAACATTTAATTCTAATGATATTTTATACGTACTTTTAATTTTGAAAAACGAGTTTTAAAAAGTTTCAAGAAGTTCTGACATCGATAAGGACATTAGAGCGAAGATGCTGATTCCAAATCTGTGGTTAATTTGCTCTTATATCAAGTGTTTAACTGTGATGCCACGACACACATACAGACTATGCTTTATATATATATATATATATATATATATATATATATTTATTTATATAGAATGCATATAAACATATATAAAGAAATATACTTATAAAATAATATATATACATATATATATACATATATATATTTGCTTCAGTATTTATTTCAACAATGCTCAATACAAAAATATAGTTTCATAATCATCATCATATTCGGTTTAATGTCCATTTTACATGCTTGCATGAGTTGGACGGCTTTTAGAAATTGACTTCCAAACTAATCAATCTCTGGCCAGGTCTTTATTTATCTCTCTTTCTCTCAAGTCCATCCTTATCATTTTCCACTCAGGTTTTCCTTGGCGTTCCCCTGTGAACTGACCCTGCTACCTCCATTGCTCTTCAGACGATTAGCAATAAACTAACCCCATCTCAAAGAGAAGGTAAAGCCTGGGAGTGTGGACCTCCTGAGAATAAACAGAACCATACCTCAATCCGACAGGGCCGGGCTAAAAGATTCCACAATGGCCCACCCTCTGTCGGGCTGATCATTGAGGACGTATCCCTGACTGGTAAGTAAAAGTTAATTCAACTTTTTATTTACCTCCCCAGGAGGTTAGGCACAAGGCCAGGTTTATCTTACTCCCACAAGTAAGATGTGACCCAAGCTCGGGTCGGAAAGTGGGGTTTGAAAAGCCAGCGCCCGAGAAGGTGAGCACTCTGGCTATTAAAAATTGCCCCGGTAGGGGCGCCTCAGGCAGTAAGCAATAAACTTACTCCTCCCCAAAGAGGGAAGGCAAAGCCTGGGAGGGTGAACCTCCTAGAACTGCACAGGACAGTACCTCAGACCGGCGGAATCAAGACCCGAAGGCCAAGACAACACTGGTCTACAGAGTGAGCATCCATCGGAACAGATACTACACTCTGATCTTAGCCAAAAGGTATTTACTCCTCCCCAGGAGTTAGGCACAAGGCCAGTTTTATCCTACTCCCACAAGTAAGATGTGACCACAGATTGGGTCGAGAAAGTGGGGTTAAAAGCCAGCGCTCGAGAGGTGAGCACTCTGGCCATTTAAAAATTGCCTGGACAGCCCCGTCGGCATTCCCCGGTAGGGGCGCCTCAGACAGTAAGCAATAAACTTACTCCTCCCCAAAGAGGGGAGGCGAAGCCTGGGAGGGTGGACCTCCTAGAACTGCACAGGACAATCCCATAGACCGGCGTAAATCAAGCCCCGGAGGACAAGACAATACCAGTCTATGGGAACAGATACTACACTTTGATCTTAGCCAAAAGGCCAAGGAGGATTTTGTGTTGAAGTTAATTCAACTTTACACAACAGACACACCATCTTTTTTATATACTGCTTATGTGTATACAATATCAGTCGCAACGTGAACTAATTTGCATATTGTTTTTGAAAAAGGTCATTTTATTAATTAATTATTATTTGTTATTGTTTTTTAATCCAATAATTGTTTTGATTCTAATATAACAAATAGTTTTGTTTTGCAATATTGTTTTATTTCCTAGACAAATATTTAGCATTTGTGTTCAAATGTTCCTTTTTTTGGAGTCAAAAGGCTAATTGATTTCTTCTTTCTATTCCTTTCTTTATGGTCACATTTAAAAGATAAAATAAATGTGTATCGAAATTACCAAAGTATTAATATTTATCTATCTATATGAATAAATGAGAAAGATTTTGTTTTGTGCTTACAACAAAGTTATGAATTAAATGTTTATTATTTTAAATTAATGTTTCAAGTATTTCAAGTAGTGAACTTTGCAAACTGATAGCAAGCGGGCAATGCAAATTAATATATATATACATAATTTATTCATGTCTGCACTGAAACACTCATATATATATATATATATATATATATATATATATATATATATATATATATATATATTTGAATGAAATTTATATATATATATATATATATATATATAAATTTCATTCATGTATATAAAGATCCCTGTATTTGTGTACTTGCCTCTCACAGCAGCAACGTTGGACACAGGGTCATTTTATTTGGGAAATTCAGCTCCCTAAAATGTGCCACTCTGGTTGGGCTACAAAAATACCCTGCTCTGTTCCGGGGGAAACCTCGGGCGATAATCAATAAACCCTTTAGTGCCCCCTAGAAGGAGGAGGTAATGCCTGGGAGGGTGGCCTCATGGGAGAGACCATATACTACACTTTGTGTCTAGCCCGAATGCTGGCTCAAAAATTAAGATCTCTATATTATAAATGGCTGAAAAGTTAGCTTATTATTTTGCCATCTCTCTGATTAATCAGAGAGGAGGAACATTCTTCTTAGCTGACCATCAGACCATAAAAAAGAATTAATCGCAGACAAACGTAATTAGAAAAGAAGATAAAAATAAAATGGTGCCAAAAATAAGGAGGAATTTCAATGGCTAAACACCTGGATATCATCGAAGATTAGAATAAAAGATAATGAGTGCTCTTCTTCTTCTTTTTTCTTCATTTTGCTGCCGCTGTTGTTGTTGTTAAGTGAGTTAGACTTCTGCATAGTACTCACGAAGATCGTGCCTCAGGATTGTCTGGTCTGCATGAAGTCCTCCACGTTGGTTGCAGCTATTCATTAACTTGCAGGATTGCCGGTTTTAACCAAGACAGCAAGAACAGCAAGGCCCAGCAGTTGCATGCGAATCGGGAAATAATGCAGAAATAATATTGCCCCTTTCACTCCATTGAATTGCGGTTCCGCACCTGACACGTCTTTGGTTGGCATATGCAACGGCAGAGACGACCAGAGGACGACGGATCCTGATGCTGACTCTTTCTGGATTTTCACTGCCCCTACCACGGTGAAGAAGGTTTTGACTTTAGAGGGGTGCTGTTGATGTTGTTGTTGGTGTTGTGTTTTTTTTTGCATGTCAAACATGGTTGGGTCATTTTATGCCGAAACTGTATATAAATTGATTTATAGATCGATTTGAAGAGATTTTTGTTACATACGACATCGAAATGGTCACCCATTTAATACTTGCCAGGCTTAATAAAAATAAATGCATCAACAGGAGGGAAATAATTAAAATATGGATTCCAATAAATTAATTTTATTATATACTAATGAGTCACTATTTACCAAGGCTAAAAGCCACTCAAGGTTAATGAGATAATTAGTTGGATGCCAAACTATACTACAAGAGAGTTGAAAATGATGGACGGAAAGGACAACATTTGATTACTTAAGAAGACGGTTCAACAAGTATTTGTTTACGTTGGACTTGAAGGTGACCATGTTGTAGTCTGCAGAGAAGCAGTCCTGCGACAATGAATTCTATAGGTTGGCGGTTCTTGGAAATAAATTCTGTTCATAGAAACTCTGTTTAGTTTTAGGTACACAGATAAATGAAGGAAAGTCTTTGAATCTTTTACAGAGGGGAACCAGAGAATCGACCTCACCTATTATGAATACATAATTTATATTATGAAAAATACATTAATGTGAATGTATTTCAACAGGACAGCGATGACATTTCAATTGAATAGTGAAAACATAGAACATTGGAAATATTTCAACAAAACAGTGGAATTTGTATTATTTGGATTTTTCGGACTACTTTTCTCATCTTGGATGTTATTTTCACAACGTTTCGATCGATGTAACCTACAACCTTCTTCAGGTGCATCTTTTCGAACTCGGAAATCTGGAAAGACGCATCGCCAATGGATAGAAGTGCTAAGTAATAATCGGTGACCAAGTGGCAGTCTTCTGCAAGTTGAAAGGGTAATCCTCAATGCTTGCGATACTAAGAATACAATTACAAATTACTTAAGACTTCTACCCGATCAACGCTGACGGAACGAGAGCAAGCTACCTCTGTCGATTAAATAAAGGGTTCTGTTCTAAATTCCACACAGATATCAAAGTTTGACATAAACATTCCTGAGTTCGACAGGACGCATATGAAGAAGGTCAGAGGTTACATCGGCCGAAACGTTGTGAGAATAACATCCAAGATGAGAACAAATAATCCAAATTATCAATCCCACTTTAAAAAATTCCTAAACGTAAGAACAGTGCAAATATTTCAGTAGGACTTGAAATCTAGAATCGTCTAACAAGCTCCATCCCCTGTCCCTCGTCGCGATATTACTTCCACGGAATGTGCTCCGACGAACTTACTGCAATTGTATCCCCTCAAGGTAACTATTCCCGATCATCTGATACCTTCACTGTAGAGGTCCTCAGATGCCAAAAAAACTTTCTACTCTAATAGCTTCTTTCTTTGGACCATCGCCTCTGGAATTCCCTCCCTGCTCCCTCTTTCCTTGACTGTACCAGCATGTAGAAATTTAAACATCTCGTTGCACCACTCCCCACTTAGGATGTACCCCTATGAATCTGACCCCTAATTCACAGTAGCCCCTTACGTCTCAGTGTAAATATGCCTTGTTTGGGGGGTGAATAAAAGTAAGAATTTTTTTTCTTTTAAATATTTGGATAGTGGAAACGACGTGTTTCAATACATAACACAATACTCACCATTTTCAAGTAACAACTTCCAAATATTTTAAATTTTATCACTTGACCAATTTTTTTGCAATTAAAGAAAGAATAATGTCATTATTGTGACTTTTACTTTCCATTTACTTGTTATTGGGGAGGTGGCAGTACTGAAGTGCATACTGATTACCTGGGCATGCCATGTTCGAATCCTGTTGGCTCCATAACACTACTTTTATTATGGATGTTGCATCGAACACCCTTAGGCAAGGTATATCTGGAGGTGAGGCACACATTTTGGAGCTTTGTAGAGTGTGAAGTCACTGCTTAGTTGCTCTTACTACTACTCTCTCTACATTGCAGTGTCGTAGCTGATAAACAGGGAGCCTTCGAGTCGCCCTCAACTATGGTCGACCACTTTACTTTACTTGTACTTTTCTTTCAATTAATATCACTTTACTTATATCCCCTCCCACCCAATCAATGGTGAGTACATCCTTCAATCCCACCCTCAAAATATGGTGTTATGATCTGGGTACAAAATGACATAGAGTTCCTCATGCACTCCCGGACAACGCCGGTTTTCCTGCTAGTATATAGGTAGTAATATAAATTTGGGTACTTCTGCAGTATACGGACCGTGCTATTTTTTAAAGAGGATTTTCAAGTTAAATTCAATTTTTACAGTATCTTTTGTTTATTAAATTGTTAGGTGAAAGTACAGAATAGTTAACAAATCCCCCCTCCCACACTCCCCATGTTAAGAATGGCTTTCTAAATAATAATGTTATTATTTCAGCACGGTCTGTAAACTGCAGAAATACCTAAATTTGTATGAATCAGGATAGTACGACTTTTTGACCGGCTTGATTCTGGTTTCCCCAGTTTTTTCTGGAATCAAGTACTTACAAGAGGGACCACATGACGGTTGCCACCCCCTCATATTGAAAGTGGGGCTATAGAACTGACAGGATTCGAACGTGTCTCGCCGAGGTCGTCAACCCACGTCAGTACGCACTTCACCATCGCCACCTCCCAATATACAGATAAGACCATAAGAGATGATTCTTAGAATTTTTAGACATACTGCCATCAGAAAATTATACATTTGTCTACTTTTAAAAACTGTTTTGTGTTTTTTTTTTTCGCTGCTGTTCATACGATAGAACCAAAAGAAAACAGAAGAACTGAACAAAAAGTCATAATCTTACTCATTGGCAGCTGAAAAATTAAATTAAAGAACCTTTTTTTCCTCCTTTTTTCCATTTCAAACTTATAATCAGGCCAAATCGCCCGTCATGATTGGTTAATTGTTTTGCTAAATTGTCCCATGACAAACATTATTGTAGAGAAAAATTAGATTTAATGAGATATTAATATCTTTTTGAGATGAAGCCTCGCGTCACTATTAAGGGCTTTGTCCGTCGGTTGGCCAGCTTTTAGGGATGAATGCATCTTATTTTTGATGTGTACAAGTATCTTTAGAAGAGGCTTTGTCTGTCACACTTCACTTTGAAATAGCATTTTATAAGAGGCTTTGTATGTCACACTTCACTTTGAAATAGCATTTTCATTGTCAAATGTGCAGATTGAATAGACACATTTTATTTTAGATGCGTCTTAGTGTGTCTTTCAGAGGTTATCTGATGCTTAAATTAAAAATATCATTTTCCATGGTCTGTCATGCTTAAATCAAAAATATCATTTTTTTTGGTTTGTCATGCTTAAGTTTTAAATAAAATTGTCCTTTCTTTATCATGATTCAGTTTGAAATAGCAGTTACTTTGATCTGTCATGCTTAAGTTTGAAATATCATTTTCTTTGGTCTGTCATGCTTAAGTTTGAAATACAATTTTCTTTGGTTTGTCATGCTTAAGTTTCAAATGACATTTTCTTTGGTCTGTCATGTCTAAATTTAAAATAGCATTTTCTTTTGTCTGTCATACTTAAGTTTAGAATAGAAATTTTTTAAATATCATTTTCTTGGGGCTGTCATACTTAGGTTTTGAATAGAATTTTCTTTGGTATGTCATACTTAAAATTGAAATAGAATTTTCTTCGGCCCATTATGTTTGTTTAAAATATCATTTTCGTTGGTCTGCCATGCTTAAGTTTGATATAACACTTTTTGGGTCTGTCATACTTAAGTTTGAAATAGCATTTTCTTTGGTCTGTCATGCTTAAATTTGAAATAAAGTTTTCAGATGCATATCTGTATCTCTACAAGTGTCTACGTCTATACTATAGTCCAGTCGTTGGTCTGTCATACTTAAGTATGAACTATAATTGTCATCGTTAAACGCACTATTTCAATGGACATATCTGAAGAATATCTGTTATTTGTGTTTTTACTTATTCTATTTTTTTCTCATTTATATTTAATTCATATTTTTTATTTTTTGTTTGATTTTTTTTTGTCTAATTTTCGTTTCGTCTTTTTATATTCAATCATTCCTGCATTAATATTTACTGTTTTTAGCATCAGTTAAGTGAATTACAATTAAGCTTTGAAAAGTCGTTAGCAAATTTCTGTCCAGATTTTGTTTTCTTTTTAAATTATTTCTTTTTTGCCTCATAATCTGTTTTTATTGTCTTAAAAGAAATTAACGAATTTTAAGAAACAAATCTTTTATAAGAAACTAGCAGTCACACACGGCGTTTCTCTGAAATGAATGAGGACCCTTGTGTACTCCTGCTCCCAGCCCCGAACACCTTATTACAGTTTTTATTCATAGTATTTTAGTTTTTATAAAGTTCAAAGTTCAAATTATATTGGGTTGATGCAAAAACAATGGCGTTTTTTGACGTTCAACTTCAAAAGACCATAACTTCTTTCATACCAAACTTTATTAATCAAGTAAGAACCATTAGAATCAACACATTTTTGCCAATGGGAAACACGTTTACTTATTCCATTATCATAAAAATCCGGAGTTCTGGAAGCGATGAAGTCATCATCTCGGCTTTTAAAGCATTTCTCGTGCAGGAAGTTGTCGAGATGCTTGAAAAAGTGATAATCGGTGGGGGAGAGGTCCGGTGAATATGGCGGATGAGGTAGAGTCTCGTAGCCAAATTCGTTCAGCTTCTGCAGGGTCAGTTGTGCAACGTGTGGGTGAGCGTTGTCATGGAGGAGAATTGGTCCCTGCATATTGACCAATCACGGGCACATACGTTGGAGCTTCTGGTGCATTTCGTCAATTTATTGGCAGTACTTCTCTGCCGCAATCGTTTCGCCCAGATTCAAGAAGCTGTGATGGATGAGACCGGTCGCAGACAACCAAACAGTCACCATAATCTTTTTTTGGTGCAACTTCGGCTTCGAGAAGTGTTTTGGAGTTTCGCTGGCATCCAACCACTGTGCCGAACATCACCAATTGTCATAGAGGATCCACTTCTCATCGCACGTCACAATTTGCTTGAGAAATGAACAGTTTCTGTTGCGCAGCAATAGCGTAGAAGACACCTCAAAACAACTATTTTTTTGATTATCGTTCAATTTATGCGGCACCCATTTATCCAGCTTTTATTACTTTCCTATTTGCTTCAAATGGTGAACGACTGTTGAGTGGTCGACCTCGAGTTCATCAGCAACTTCTGGTGTGGTTTTGCGAGGATCGGCTTCAATTAAGGCTTTCAGATCTTCGTTATCAACCGCAGTCGATCGACCATGACTGTCTTCATCTTCGAGGATCTCGTAACCATTGCTAAATTTCTTGAACCACCTTTGTGCCGTACGTTCGTTAGTCGTTCCTGGGCCAAACGCATCATTGATGTCACTAGCTGTCTCAGCAGCTTTTCGGCCTAGTTTGAACTGGAACAAGAATATCGTGCAGATTTCAATTTTGCCCATGCTGTCGAAAATCCTGCAAAAACAATAAATAAAGAGAGTAAAAATTGAAACGAATAACACGATTCGATAGAGCGAAAAACGTACTTTAAAATGACGTATAACGATGCTATATTTATCAATAAATTAATTCAGAAAAACTATATAAATATAACATTAGTGAGAAAACGCAATTGTTTTTGCACCAACCTAATAAATAGAATAAAACAAAATAAAATATTGTTTTTGCTATTTATGGATGTCCGGTGAAAACACAGACCCCTACGATATTATTGTAAAATAACTCTAATGCAAAAGGAATATCTCCATTAGATTTCTCATAGAATTTAAGAGTTTTACTGTGTATGTATCATTCGACTGGTTGCTGCTGATATATTTGTGTCATTTTGCATAAACAGTAAAACCAGCCGAGTCCAAATAACAAGATTACCCGAAGAATTAGATGGTTTATGCTCTAATTGCTAGCTGCTAATTTATCCGGCACTTTAGCTCAGCTCGGCTCGGCTCAGCTCGGCTCGGCTCGGCTCAGCTCGGCTCGGCTCGTTTTACTGTGAATGTCTGTTGGCACTAAAAAATCAGCCATACATAAACCATACATAAACAGTAAAACATTTCAATTTTACCTCAGAAAAATTATGTTTATTATTATAGCAAAGTGTACAATTAATTAAGTTTCTAAAAATCCTCTACAATTTTGACATTCATAAAAAATATTAAATCATATTTACCGTTCCTCTCTCCCATCAACAATATAATTACCCAACAAGAATTTATTTTAATTAATTAAGTTTTGGAACACCTCATTTAAAAAAATGTTTTAATTAATTATGGCAAAGGTTCAAAACATTTAATAACTCCATTATCCTTTTAGTGAGCTTCTTGGCCTTTTAGCTGAGAGTGTAGTATCTGTTCCGATATAGACCGGTATCGTCTTGGCCTTCGGGGCTTGATGACGCTGGTTTGTGGGTTTGTCCTGTGCAGTTCTAGGAGGTCCACCCTTCCAGGCCTTACCTACCCTCTTTGGGGAGGAGTAAGTTTATTGCTTACTTCCAGAAGCGCCCCTACCGGGGAATGCCGATAGGACTGCCCAGGTATTTTTGTAGGCCAGAGTGCTCACCTTCTCGGGCGCTGGCTTTTCAAATCCCACTTTCCCGACCTTGTGTCACATCTTAGCTTGTGGGAATAAGATAAAAAAAAAAGTCTTCATTACCCTTTAACCCTCAAATCATCTATTATTACTATTGCAGATTTTATCACAAATTCATG
This sequence comes from Sepiola atlantica, assembly GCA_963556195.1. Lineage (NCBI taxonomy): Eukaryota > Metazoa > Mollusca > Cephalopoda > Sepiida > Sepiolidae > Sepiola > Sepiola atlantica. The sequence continues at coordinate 49,444,834 of OY744515.1, read as the reverse complement.
GTTTGAGATTCGGGTCTTGATGGGGAATGTAAGTGTGTATTTTGTATGGGTTTTTTATTGTGGTATTTGTGTTATTTGTGTTATTTGTAGTAGTATTTGTATTAGGGTAGTTTGGGTTTTTATGCTCAAGCTCTGGACCAAAAGTTAAGTTGGAATTGTTAGGTGGAGAAGATAAGAGAGTCTGAGGGGTGAGCTCAAGGTTATTGCTAGTTAGCAGGGGTTGTTGATTAGTGTAGAGGAAATAAATGTAGGCTTCTGACATTAATCATTATATTTTGAACAACCTAATATATATATATATATATATGTATATATATATGTATATAGGATTAAAATAAACCTAAGTGAAAACTTTTAGTAGATGTAACCTATAGTGAAAAGGATTAGCTCAATATACGAGATAGAGCAATAGTAGAGATAGAAGAAAAAAGAGTGATAAATATGAGACGATTGTCCAGATTTATTTCAAATTTCAATTGTTCAATGCAAGGTGTATTCAGTAATAAACTAGTGTTTATTATTCTTTACTAGTTTATTACTGAATACACCTTGCATTGAACAATTGAAATTTGAAATAAATCTGGACAATCGTCTCATATTTATCACTCTTTTTTCTTCTATCTCTATATATGTATATATGTATATATATATATATATATATATATATATATATATAGATATATATTCGGTTGTTCAAAAATATAATGATGAATGTCAGAAGCTACATTTATTTTTTGATTTCATACGAGACCTATTTATGGAGACTTTTTACCATAACAAATTTAATTCGAACTCAGTTGAAATACTGACATCAAGTGCTTTAGAACGTTCTTTGTTACTTTGATCTGGGTTTTGTTTAACACTTGCTCTCAAGTGTTCATTTTTCTCATTTGTGGCCGCTCTTTACCTTCTTTATCTTCAAGTCTCTCATTACAACTATGGAATTTCTTAAACCACCTACGTACTGTCTAATCACCTGTGAACCGTTCTCTCCAGGCTCTATTTATATTGATTGGCGGCTGTTTGGGAAGCATTATAACCGAGTTTCAACTTATACTGAAAAACTATATGCATTTCGTGTTTTTGCATTTTCCTTATTAAGATCTTATATTGTTTAATTTTGTATTCTGAAATAAATTATTGGAAAGTTATTAACGAATTCACAACGGCAATTGTTAAGAATGTAGAATTTTGTATAAAACTGCAAAAATCGCAACCCAAATCTTTTTTCTAGAAAATGAGTCGGAAAGTCGGCTAGTATATTCAACAACCTCTCATTTGAAAATCTGAATGTGAAATCCATTCTTTGGCACAGACTAAATCATTTTTCCTGATTTTCTCAATTCCAAAGATTCACCAAAACTCGTTTCTTATTTATGATTCTGAGATTGTTTTTTTACCATATTTTTTATTTCAAAGAAAATATATGTTTTTTTGTTGTTGTTTGCTTTTTTGATTTTGTTCTCACTTCATATTCAATAGAAGTTAATTCTAAAGGCATTTTCTTTATCTCCCCTCAAAACCTTCTCCCTTACATCGCTAACATCCGGGCACAAAATAAGATTTGTGAATATTGGCTCGATTATATATAAGTAAACAGATGCAATATTATTGTTCGCATCAACAACGTAATATAAGAAAAAATATGTAAACTAGAAACATATTTAGTACTCCATAGATATTAGCCTTTTAATTTTAAATTTTAGAACAGTTATAAAGATTTTACAATCTTTAAATATATATATATATATATATATATATATATATATATATATATATATATATATATATATATATATATATATATGAATTATAACGGTTTAGAGAGTAGATACAATGCAGATCTTTTTAAATAAACATATTTATTTATTTACAACTCTAATTTTCGACTCATAAGAAGTCCTCGTCAGGAAAATACAGACATTTATTTTTTTTTCATTTACGCGACATGGTGTCACTTAGTCGTAATCTTCTGTTGGTTTTATCGAAAATTAGAATTTTAAATAAATAAATATGCTTATTTAAAAAGATCTCCATTGTCTCTGGTCTTTAAACCGTTATAATTTAAAATTTCTATAATGCAATCAAACAGAAGAAATACCCTCACTACATATTCACACGTACGTACCAGCCTACACACCACTGAAACCGAATCGGACATTAAACGTGAATTTTCGATAACACCAACACATAAATACGGTAAAGTGACAACATTTCACATAAAAAATGTCCGTATTTTCCTGGTGAGAACTTTTTTATGACTCAAAAATTCAAATTTTCAATAAATAAATATGTTTATTAAAAAAATGCATTGTATCTTGTCTCTAAACCGTTATAATTTTTTAATGCATTCAAACAATGGAAATACACTCAATATACACACACACACACACACACACACATATATATATATATATATATATATATATTATATATATATATATATATTATATATATATATATATGATTATTTTTATTTACACAGACATGTACAAAATCTGCGACACTCGCATGTCGATATTATAAGTGAGATCTCATCAGGCAAAGCTATAATCCGATTTTAACCTTAGATCATATTTGGACAGAGCTGGAAAGATCTTAGTTATAATAGCTGTTGATCGATAACATCGACATGCCAGTGTCGCAGATTTTGTACATGTCTGTGCAAATAAAAATAATCATATATAAAAGCTCTATTTAATATTGACGACTTTTTATAAACCCGGTTGAAATTCTTTGGATTACTACCCTGCGAATGTTTTACCTTGATTATTATATATATATATATATATATATATATATATATATATATATATATATAATTTTAAAGATGAGAATAAAAAATTGTAAAGATACAATATTTATTAGAACATCAAAAATTAAGAGCAAGGAGCTCCCTATCCTTAATCCATGGATTTTCAAAGATAAACACTTCTCATCAGAGGATAGGGAAACGCCGACAATGTAATTGTAAATATTATCGGCAACATTTAACTTTGAAAATTTTACATAAAATAAAACAAAAAATAAACAAACTAAAGGGCAAAAGGTAAAGAGTCTTATGTTGAGATGAGAGCGTAAAGTCAGGGTGCGTGATATAAAAAAAACACGTCAAAACCAAAATAAAAACAGCTGTTATTTTGGAAATGAATGTTTGAAAAAGAACTATACTTAAATTGTTTAGGAATCCAAATATTTTTGTAAGAAGGTAACAGTCGACAATAGCGAACGGGTCGACTCTGCTACTCTCTTTGTCAGCTTCTCTCTCACTTTGCCTCTATCGCCACTTATTTTTACTCTCTTCCTCCTCCCCCCTCATTCTATATTGACGAAGAGTAACAGCAAGATGAGAGTAGTACTACTATTAAACCCATAACAGCAGAGAAAAAGAGAAAAAAGAGACAAAGGGGGTGCGATAGAGAGAGAGGGGGTATATAAGAGAGCTGATTCAATTCAATTAATAAAGTTACAACTCGCAAATTACACAGGGTTTCATGCAGCAAAGCGACACTCAACAGATGTCATTGAAATATTGGAGCTCATAAAAACTCTAATCATGTTTCTGTGTCAATATTTTAACTAGTTTATTCTAATGCTTATCCACCAGTCCATTTTAGTCGAAAATTTCAATTTCCTTTATTCAAACTTGCTCATGTATATATATATATATATATATATATATATATATATATATATATATATATTAATTTTTATACGTACATACAAGTAATCCATGAACACGTGTTTCTGGCTCACAGCCTTCATCAGCATGGCTAACTTAGACAAGGATCGAAACTTCGATGTTGATGTCTATAGTTCAGGGATTACTTTTATGTACGTATAAAAATTAATAAAAAGTATATATTAAGGAAAAATACGTCCTATAAATTTAAGAGCGACTAATAATGCAATTTTCTGCATCTTTATCACTTAGGAAGTGAAATAATCCAAATAGTATTAAGCAAAAAAACAAAAAAAACAACGAACACTGCAATCACCAATAAACGCAATTACATAAAAATAAAGCATATATATATATATATATATATATATATATATATATATATATATATATATATATATGCTATATATATATATATATATATATATATATATATATATATATGCTATATATATATATATATATATATATATATATATATATAAAATTTATTATATTATATTAATTATATATAAGTTTCTTTAAGTTCACATATTGTATATACATATATATATATACATATATATATATATAAATTTATATATATATATTGTATGTGCATATCTGTCGGTCATTGTAAATGTATGACATGTGCATAGATAAAATTTCAATTTTAGACATTTCGCTGGTTTGATAAACAGCCCTGTTGTGTTGGCAATGGCGTCAATAAGATCGTCTTCTTCCAATCCATTTTTTTGTTCCACTTCTTCTTTAAGCACTTCCTGCTAAGTTCTTGATCGGCTGGTGTCATACATGGGAGATATTTTGGTAAGTAGATCCCGAGATATGGAGACATGTTTATCAATTAAAGTTTGCACGCAGAATGTCCAAGAGTTCGGAGCCAAAGCTGCAGGATTGGAGAAATGGGTAACATAATCCCATGCCATTTATCAATCTCCCGTTTCTTCGCAATGTCCGTTTGCATCTCAGAGAATAAAAGGAACGAAAGAGAAGAAAGATTGGACGGTTGTATGTTTGAAGAGAGATGTGTAAGAGTTATTATTGAGAAGGAAGGAGAAGATAATGAAGAAAGGGAAGAAAGAAAGAATGGAAAGAAAGAGAGAGAGAGAGAGAGAGAGAGAGAGAGAGAGAGAGAGAGAGAAGGGGCATGTTAAAAAGGAAGGACATGGTTGAAGGAGGAGAAATCAGAAAGAGGGAAATGCAAAATAAGAGGAATAAGATGAAGAGAAAATATAAAATTAAGAAGAATTAAAAAAGCGAAAGTTAAATTTGTATCATTTGGATTATTCAGATCATTATTCTCATGTTTATTGTTATCTTCACAACGTTTCGGCCGATGTAAGATCCAACCTTCTTCAGGTGCATCGCTGCAAACTTGGGAACCTTTTACTCTAAGTTTGATTTTTTTTTTATGTCGAACACGGGAACTTGTACGGTATTTCGAATTGAACCCCTTTACAGGTTCTTGAGTTCGACATGAAGATTCCAAATTTTATATTACGTTTCAAGAATTTTTTAGATGAGGATTAATAATTTGTATTATTTTGATTATTCGGACTACTGTTCTCATCTTGATTGTTATTTTCACAAAGTTTTGACCAAAGAAAAATCCGACTTTCTTCAGCTGCATCTTTTCAGTCTTGGGAATCTTTATGTTGAATTCAGGTAACTATAGGGACTGCCGAACTTAATCCTTTAGTTAATCCATGGGGATAGATTGTTTTAGGATTTTCTTAGTTATTATCGTCTTTAGTAAAGAATTGAACCGTTAACCTCTAGAAGACGGTCATTAAGAACTGATTGTTAACCAACGCCATTAACCGTTATGTCATGGGTCATGAGTTCGAAAAGATGCACTTGAAGAAAGTTAGAGTTTACATCTTCCTTTGTTATTTCTTTCACACTTTGATGTGGGTTTTGTTCAACATTTGCTTTCAAAGGATTAATCTTCAACGTTTGCTACCCTTTACCTTTTCTAAGTCTCTCATTACCACTATGGAATTTATGAACCTACCTTCGTACTGTCTGATCACCTGTGTATCCTTCTCTCTATGCTCAGTTTATGTGGAACAAAGATCAGCACCCTTTTAATGGAGCTGGAATTCCCCACATTTAAAAACCTGACTTTTCTTTTCCCATTCTGGAAAGATGAGTAAATCGAGACAATAATGTTGTCGCATTAAAACTCTTGATAGTACTACATTGATATTTATTGGTGCCTTTTTTGGAAGCATTATGACCGAGTTTCAACTTATGCTGAAAAACTATATGAATTTCTTTAAAAAAGATTTTTTTTAATTAAGAGCTTATATTCTTCAATTTTGTATCCTGAAATAAATTATTGGATAATCATGAAAGAGTTCAGATCAATTGTTAATAATTTTGTAGAATTTTGTATAAAACACTGCAGAATGGCAGAGTGGTCCTGGTAGTAATAATAACCAAGGGATTGCCTCACGCTCAACAGAAATCCTAATTTGGGGCTTCACAACTAGATGCAGTTTAAGGTAATACATAGAACGATCGCAGAGTTATTAGGGCTGGAAAGTAGAGTAGACAGAAAAAAACTAGAAAAGGATGGTGGGCTGTAAAAGATATATTTAAGGATGGTGGGATGGTACAAAACACTTTGTCCTAGGATGTCCAAGGCAGTTTAGTATTGTGCCTGTGACAATTTCTATTTAACCTATAGATGCGACCCTAGCAGCTACTATCACCCGGGTCATAGTATACCTGAGAGTAATGGCAACTAAGGGGTGACTCTACACTCCCGAATACTCCTAATTTGGGGCCTCATCATCAGATACACTTTAAGATTATACCCAGAACCCAAGGTGACATGAATTTTGTGCATACTCTGCATTAAAGCATTTCTTTATACACAACATTATTCACTTCTTAGAATTCCGTTTTTAGCTGATGTAAAAATATGCACATCATCAAAGACTGCATAATGGTGATTAAGCAACAAAAAAGGTAAATGGTAAACTTAATGTGTTCCTATTTAGTTGCCTCTTCACGAGGGCAGAGTTAGACACAAGGTCAGTTTATAATGTGGGGAAAATCCAACTCCCCAAAAAAGAGAACTCTGGATAAGAATAAAAATTAAAATTGCCTCAGTCTATAAAAACTTCTTTTTCACTAACCAAGGACAGAAAAGATGAAATGTAGCATCAGGACAGATACTACACTTTTTTAATTTTTTTTATTTACCTCCTCTCCAGGAGGTTAGGCACAAGGCCAGTTTTATCTTACTCCCACAAGGTAAGATGTGACCCTAGGTCGGGTCTGGAAAGTGGGGCTTGAAAAGCCAGTGCCCAAGAAGGTTAGCACTCTGGCCATTAAAAATTGTCTTGGCAGCCTCGTCGGCATTCCCTGGTAGGGGCGCCTCAGACAGTAAGCAATAAACTTACTCCTCCCCAAAGAGGGGAGGCAAAGCCTGGGAGGGTGTACCTCCTAGAACTGCACAGGACAAACCCACAGACGGCCGGAACCAAGCCCCGAAGGACAAGAGGCCAACGGTCTATAGGGTGCAGTATCCATCGGAACAGATACTACACTTTGATCCTAACCAAAAAAGTCAGAATTTTATTTACTCCGCTACAGGAGTTAGGCACAAGGCCAGTTTTATCTTACTCCCACAAGTAAGATGTGACCCAAGCTCGGGTCGGGAAAGTGGGGTTTGAAAAGTCAGAGCCCGAGAATGTGAGCACTCTTGCCATTAAAAATTGCCTGAGCAGCCCCGTCGGCATTCCCCGGTAGGGGCGCCTCAGGCAGTAAGCAATAAACTTACTCCTCCCCAAAGAGGGGAGGCGAAGCCTGGGAGGGTGGACCTCCTAGAACAGGACAGACCGATAGACCGGCGGAATCAAGCCCCAAAGGCCAAGACAATACCGGTCTATAGGGTTCAGTATCCATCGGAACAGATACTACACTTTGTATCCTAACCAAAAAAGTCAGAATGTGTTAAAAGTAATTAGAACACATTTACTACAGACTAACTGTCATATTGTTAAAGAATCGTTCAAGGTAGATAACTCTGCTTTGAGGAAATGTAATTTAACCAACCTGAACATCCAATGAATAACAATGTTATTTTGGGACACTCATCTGTCCAATTAAAGGCATAGATATTTATTACAAAACAAACGTTTCTAATGTATAATCATATTGTGTTGCAAAGGTTAAAAATAATAAAATGAATATTTCAATAAGTCCTTATTTACTTGCTCTCAAACGAAGCCAAAGGTTTTTATTTTGTTCATCGACTGAGACGTTGCGGGATGACGTCATCATGAATATGGTGTTGCCTCAGATGATAGCTAAGAAAATAAGCTGGAACGGCCATTTAGGGCTCTTTGAAATCAGCTATAATTTTCCTATTGATTTATGCAGATTAATTATCTGCAAGAGGAGAATTTAAAAAAAAAAGGATTCGACCAACTCTGGTTCAAGGGATGTAACTTCACTTATTGGAACAAAAATAAAAACAGAATTTTTTACATAATTATCGATTTTTTTACTAAATCTGGGTTAACCAACATATGTTTACCTAATGTTTTTCCCTATAAATTTCAATCACAAAAAATACATTCTAAAATATTCCTCAGTTTTGGGATGGAGTTATCTTTGAAAAACCTTTCATTTTAATTGTTCTAATTAGCCGTAATTTGCAATTAACTCATCAAGTGGCCCAACTCTTACTAACTTTCTATCTAGCACTTTCTCACTGTATGTTACTTCACCCCTGCTCTTATTCTATTTATCATCTATCACTCTTGCTTCCATCTCTCTCTCTCTTTCTCTCTCTCTCTCTCTGTGTTTTTATGGAAATCTCTGTAGACAAGGCATGAAGCCACTACATGTAAGGAGCTAAAAACATACCTCTTCAAGGTCAAAAACTAGCCAACAGTAACTGTTAGGTGGATATATTCCGACCAAGAACTAGCAATTATTCCACATTTGTCAGAAACATCGTTCATGGGATGTGAGGACTAAAACACAAAATAAGAGAATCAACAATCGAAAGAAATTAAGACTGGACTGAATCCAAAGATTGGAATAGTCCATTATAAACAAAAGGGAATATCATCACAATTGAACCGGTCATTGGAGAGAGAAAGGAGAAAGAGAGATAGATAGAGAGATAGATATATATAGACAGAGATAAAGAGCAGAAAGTGGACAACTTTGGATTTTGTTTTTTTTATTTTTAATATTTAACTGGCTTTGCAAACTCACTATATATATATATATATATATATATATATATATATATATATATATATATGTAAGTGTAGTATTAACACAGCATGACGTCACTAGTTTTAAATGCATCGTTCCTTTCATTAAAAAAGTAGAACGCTCTCAAACATTAAGCCGCCGATAAAGTGTTAAAATTATCACAGTTTATTCGCTATTTAAGGCGTCCGATTTGAGTTTCTAAATACTCGTAATCCGGGGTTTCGAATCGCATGACCGGTAGTGAATAGTCATATCTCTATGCTGATGAGTCCCGATTATTAAGGACGAAACGTATACGTACATAGATAATAAACAATAACAAATATTTATGTATGTATGTATGTATGTATGTATGTATGTGCTATTTTGATTATTTTCTTCACATTTGAACAATAAAAATAGCCTTATGGAAAACATAAAAGCATGTAAATTATAGGTGTAGATGATGCAATTTTTTATATTTCATACAGTCTTCTGTCCCTTTTCAAAAAAATGTATTGATAAACATTAATATGAAATGTTTATCAATAACTGTACATCAATTAAATTTATATCGCACAATATGCATGTTAAAATATTCCTTGATTTTAAGATTTAATTATGTTTTTTTAATCCATTTTTTTTTTCAGTTTACTCACCAAGTAATCCATCTCTTACTAAATGTCTGTCTCTTACTGTCACCCTCTCTCATTCTATGTTGTTTGAGTCCTCCCACTCTTATTTTATACAGTGTATATCACTCTCGCTCCCGTTTCTCTCTCACACACTTTCTTTCTCTCTCTCTCTATTTATAAACAGCAATAATAATAACATTAACTATAAAACAGAAGATAGGAATCGTCCTTTAAAGACAACTAGCTGGACATGGCGCCTGGTGTTGCCCGTGAGAAAAATAAAAGAATGAATTAAAATTTGTCAACATCCGAGAGAACGCAAATAGGTCACATAGGACAATATTTACCCACGAAAAGGATTACTTCTGAGTTGAACGAAAACAGAAATTGTCACAGTGTAGAAGGATATCTCTTTCACTGACCGATTATGGAAAAGGTTACTTGTTTCAGGCCGGGCTGTTAGCTATTCTCTCGTCCGTCATTAAAAGCAAATCATTGAAGAATGCATAAATGTTTATTTATGTGTGTGGATTTTCGACACAATAAAAACTTACGTTGTGTTTAACTCTGCCCTCGTGTGTAGTCAAACGTGACTAAAATTGGACCATGTGTAACGAATGTACATTTTAGTTTAGGCACGTAAGATAAATATATATATTTTGTAATAATTTTAAAGATAAATTAAAAAAAAATGAAATCATTTTTGATTTGAATTGCACAAATTAAGGTGTTAATTAATTACTAATTTAGTCACGTAAATCCCAATTTCGTATGGAGCTAGAAATGCAAAACAAATCCGAGATGTCGGTCAGTAAATACTGTTTAAAGCAGGTAAAAAGACGAAACTATGATTATTTGGTATGGACCACGTTTTATCTATTATTAAAATGCTGAGAGAACGCAAATAGGTCACATTATCAGCAGCAGTTTTAGTGACGCCTATCTGTGTTCCTTTTAACTGTCGTGAGTAAAATAAAGAAACGTCATTCGTCATTATGAAAATATACTTTAAAAATTGACGAATTCTAATTTAAATCGTATGTGAACAGAAAGAAATGTACGTATCTTTGTAATGTTTATTGGCTGCGAAAATGTAAACATGTTTTTTAGAAATTGTCGCGAATGAATATATATATATATAAAGAGAGAGGTATATATATATATATATATATATATATATATATATATATATATATATATATATATATATATATATAGAGAGAGAGAGAGAGAGAGAGAGAGAGAGAGGCGGTAGAGTGAGAGAGAATGGTCGGTTATAATAGTGAAATGTAAAGAAGAAAAAACGTCTTATGTAAAATAACCCCCCCCACACACACACACACAATTCAAAACCGAAGAATACCCACCGTGAAAATGAAAACACAAATGTGGGATTAATGTTAGCATTGATATGAATGGTCAAAAGTGAAAGAATGGACCAGTGTTATCTGTTAGTAAAAGTAGTGTAAGGTCTGTAGAGTAACTGATATTACGTGCTTTCATGGAATTGGTATCAACAATTGAATGTAGGTGTTATGTATGAAATTGTCTAAGTGTTTAAATTAAAAAATGAAATTATAGCTGAAGCAAACGAAGAGTGATAAGGGGTATGTCGATTCGCTGAAGAGATTGTAGCCACCATTTTGAATCACTGAACACTATAAGTAATTATGTTCGTTAAATGTATTTCGTAAAAACCGGAATGAAAATAAGTCTATACGTAATTGTTAGGGATAACGTAATCCGATATTATCGAAAATCAGCTAAATGTGAGGGAGTGTCTATTAAATTTGTGTAGTATGTATTGTATATTATGTATTAAATTAATGCCAGATGAATAGAAAATAATAAGGGTTGTGTTTTTATAAAGTACCCGTTGTTTATTAGTTCCCGGTGTAGCGGGGAAGAGTGTTAGCAGTAAAACATTAGAGGGGAAAGATTTTGCTACCACCTCTATGGAGTATGTTTTGGGGAGAGCCTACGATGGTGGTCATAAAGTTGGATTTAGTGTTAGATGAAGGAAATAATCACAAATTTATTTTAATACGCTTTTATTTTTGCCGAAGGTACAAGGGAAAACACGTCTTAACTTTATATAGAAGATAGAGAATATGACCACATAATTAATAGTATTTAACCAATAGCTAGAGAGAGGGAGAGAGGGAGAGAGGGAGAGAGAGAGAGAGAGAGAGAAACAACAAGAAGAAGAGACAGAGGAGATATAGATAACAGAAGACTAACTTTGGATTTTGTCTTTCTACCTTAAAAAATTAAACTCGCTTTGCACACTCACAGACGTGGGTATTCTTGACATCATTCTGCCAATCTCGGGACGATTTTGTCTTTTGGATTATCCTTCTTTGTTGAAAAGAGGTATGGTTCGATGTGGACCTAGGAGATCATCCTCCCACAGATTACCTCCTCATTAAGGAGTGGGTTGGTTTATTGCTTGTCGTTTGGGGCGATTCTACCGGAGAATGCCGACGGGTCCGTTCACAACTGTTTATGTACTCTTCCAGAATGCCTCCTTGGTAGCTGGTTTTATCTCGACGTTAAACTGACCTCGAATCACATCTTACCACCATGGCAGGCATGTAAATACAAGGTGTTTTTTCTTCTTTTTATATCAGCCGGATAATACTTGCCACATTCTGATTCTAGGGTCTGGTTCACGAAGGGCCGACCCTTTTGTTTGAATTAAGTATGGTTCTGGTCGATCCTAAGAGGACCTTTCTCCTAAGCACTACATCCTCCTTTTGGAAAAGATGGGTTATTACCAGTTGCGTTTTACCTGATTCAAACAATCTAACCTGAGCTTAATGGGTGACCAAACGGGTCACTTCTTTTTTAGTAGATAATTACTGAGGTGGTTCTCTCTCTCCCTCTCTCTCTCTCTCTCTCTCTCTCTCTCTATATATATATATATATATATATATATATATATATATATATACATATATATATATATATATATATATATATATATATATATATATATATATTCCACTCTATAATAACGACCAATATGTATTTATTTGTATATAGATGAATATAAATCTGCCCTTCATGCAAAGGTTAGCAAGTATTAGACATTCTTTTTTCTAGCTCCAAAACTAAAACATTTCACGTGGTGAGTGTAAGTGAGAAAAATAAATAGCAAGTCAGACAATTCCCACCGCCTGAAATGAATTCAGAAAGAAATCCTCTACTATAAATATAAAGTCAATGGTAGATTTTTATCTTTATGTCATCAGAAAGTATAATAATTAATATATGACGTACGTCTAGTATTTTATATGCACACTGGCGAAACATACTGTTTTTTCTGTCCCTTTTAAAGGAGGGTGTACCCTAGAAAAAATATACATACGAGGCATGTCTAAAAGTTATCCGACCTTATGCCAGAAAAAAATATTTCAAATACGTGACGGGGCTAAGCCCCTAATCCCCTTCAAAGTAGGCCCTTTGTGCTTGCACACATTAAGTCCACCGATCCGTCCACTGCCGGAAACACCTCTGGAAGTCTTCTTTTGGAATGGTGTTCATCTCCGCCGTCGCGTTCCCCATTATCTCTTTTTTAGCATCCTCTCAAAAACAGGTGCACTTCGAGCAGTTTGGGGCCGGCCAGAACGCTGGTCACTCTCTGCTGATGTGCATCCATTTTTGAATCGGTTGAACCACTCCTTAATTTATGTTACCCCCACCGCATCTTCTCCAAACACCTGCTGAATCTTACACGACGACAGAGATGAACACCATTCCAAAAGAAGACATCTAAGGGTGTTTCCTGCAGTGGATGGATCGGTGGGCTAAGTGTGTGCAAGCACAAGGGGCCTACTATGAAGGAGATTAGGGTCCCCACCCCGTCACGTATTTGAAATATTTTTTCTGACCTAAGGTCGGATACTTTTTAGACAGGCCTCGTTTTTATATATATATATATATATATATATGTATTTATTTATTCTGGTACAGAAAAATTAGTACAACATTCGTACCGTCGGTTTCAAGCACGGAAGGTCTTACCCATCCGGCTCTCTTCAGCTTCTGAAGAGAGCCGGATGGGTAAGACCTTCCGTGCTTGAAACCGACGGTACGAATGTTGTACTAATTTTTCTGTACCAGAATAAATAAATATTATGCTCTTAATTTTTAACTTTAATTCTTAATTAATCGAGCACTCTGCTGGGATTTTTCCTACCATTTTACAAAGAAGTTATATATATATATATATATATATATATATATATATATATATGTATATGTATATGTATATGTATAGGTGTGTGTGTGTGTGCAGCTGTGTAACTTTGAACTTAGATTATCACTGTATGATGTTTTATCTATGATTCACTATGTATTTATCGATGTAGTTATATCGTAGGTATTTTTTATCATTAGGCGATGGACTAATTAGTTTAGTCATATAGTCGATGGACTTGGGAAGCTGAATACATTTTCACTACATATTATTTCGTATGTGTGATTCCCAAGAGAATTATGTATGTTGACAAGAAAGAAGATTGTTTAAAAGTACATTTGCTGGTGTCAGGTAAATCGTTTTATTTTATTTTTTCATTCTGCCTATGTATTTATTGATGTTGTTCTATAGTAAATACTTTCTAACCATTAGACTGTGGGCTTATTGATTTAGCCACGTAGTCGATGGAATTGAGAATCTGAATAAAATGCGAGAACGCAGGTGAGGGTGTTTCTTAGATTTGGTAACAAATAGGGCATGGGGAAGTGGAAGATGATGGAAGTGGAAGGCGGTTCATCCGTGATTTAATAGATTCTTTCATTCCTGAAAGCCAATATTGATGTCCAGTTTTTGGCTATCTATATCTTTAACTGGTCTTGGATATTTCTAGGATGATCCAATATCGGATTGGACAGTTGCGGGCATGGCTGTGTATGTGTGTGTTCATATGTGAGCGTGCCTATTTTTTTTTATTGTTGTTTTTGTATGTTTATTGCTTTTTTTTATTGTTTCTTGTTCCTTTGGGTGGCTTTATTTTCAGTTTGACAGAAATTCAGAAATCGTTATCCGCGCGTATTTCCTTCATTTTACAATTCGAAAGAAGAACAGGTTGACCGAAATTAAATGGAAAGAATGATGTAAAGAAAGGGAGAAAAGAAATGCAAAAATAAGATGGAGAATAAGGAAGTGGAATAGAGAAAAAAGGTAGAAGAGAGAGGGAGAGAGGAGGGAAGGGAGAAATAAAAGTACAGAAAGTGAGAAAAGAGAGTGAGGAAGCAAGAAAGAGACAGAAAGAGAGAAAAGGGGGAAAATAGCAGACGTTAAAGAGAGAAAAAGTGAAATAATTAGAGCAAAAAAGGAAGAAAGAAAGAAAGAAAGAAAAAGAAAGGGGAGACATGATGAGAATAGGGAAATAGAGAAATATACAAAGAAAAGAGAAAGTGAGAAAAAAGAAATAAAGGAAGTTAGAACGAAAGATGGGGAGAGAGATGAGAAAAAGAGAGATACTGAAAGAAAATAGAAGTACAGAAAGCTAAGAAAATAAAGAGAATTAGAGAAAGCAAGAAAAAGAAAGAAAGAGGGAGAGAGGAATAGAAATAGAAAACGGTAGAGTGAGATAGAAAGGAAGAAATAGAGAGTGAGGAAGAAAGAAAAAGAGAGAAATAGATAAATCTAGATAGAAAAAGAGAGAAAGACAAATAAAGCTAAAAGAAAAAGAACTAGAGAAAGCTAAAGAGAGAGAGAGAGTGAGGGAGAGAGAGAGAGAAAGGGAGGTTGACAGAGAAATGTAACAAGAAAAGAAAGACAGAAAGAAACAAAAATAGAGAGGACTAAAAAAGAAAGAAACTGTAAGAAAGAAAGAGATAGCAAGAAAGAGAGCAAGGTAAAGTATACTATTTAAAAATGGGAGTAATAATTTTGGATCGATTCTAAGGGAGGTAATAGCGTGCTAAAAATAGAATTCTTTATTTTGAGAAGTATAAAATTGGCGACAAGAATCTTTTTTTATTCTTAACAAAATCATTTTTTTTTGTACTTAAAAGAATTCTATTTTTTAACATGATAATTGGAAACAGGAAAGGGGTTGGCAGTGGTAAAGTGGATCCCAGCATCGACTGATGACTCTGTTTTGCAGGTTCGTATCCTGTCTGTTCCATAGAATCACTTTCATGTTGGATGTTGGCAACTTTGACGTGATCTCGCTTGTGAGTACCTGATTATATCGGTGAAACTAATGCCAGCAAAAAAAGAGAGAAAAAAGGATACAAAGAAAGAGAAAGTGAGAAAAGAGACAGAAAGATAGAAAGTAAGAGAAAAGAAAGAGACATAGAGGGAGTTAGAAAGAGGGAGAAATAGAAAGAGAAAGAGAGAAAGAGAGAGAGAGAAATCCAGAAAGCGAGAAGATGAAAGCAAAATAGAGAAAGCGAGAAAACAAGAAATAGAGAGGGAGAAAAGAAGATAATAAATAAAGTTGGTAATGAGAGAAATATATATATATAGATATATATATATATATAGATATATATATAGAGAGAGAGAGAGAGTAAGCAAAAGAAAGAATCTGTCTCTCTCTCCATCTTTTTAACGTTCTCGATGGCTCTTCCCTTTTCCCTCTGTATAACTAAATACAATAGAAGAACTGTATTCGCTTATTTGAATATCGCTCAAGCAAGCTATTTTTCACTATTGCTATTTATGTAATAAATTCTACCATATTTCATTAATGCAGTGTAGATGCTTATTTTATTTTTTAATTATTTACTCTACTCCCCCCCCCCTCAGTTGACTTTTTGACTAGGGAAAAAGTGTGGTTTACTTCATCTTTTCTGTCCTCACTCAGTGAAGTAGAACTCTTTCTAGAGTGAGGCATTTTAAAATTTTTGTCGCAAATCACTGTATCTGTTTTTCGGGAGCTGAATTTTCCCCAAATTGAAAACCGACTGTTGCCTAACTCTGCCCTTCTGGGAAGACAAGTAAATAGGTATATACATAAAAGTAATCTATGGACACGTGTTTCTGGCTCAAACATGACAAGGATCGAACCTTCGATATTGATGTTTATAGTCCAGCGTCTTACCTGCCTAGAAATATGTACGATTTTTATCATCTAAATATTTAACTTTATAGGACGTATTGTTCGTTAATATATATATATATTTATTAATTTTATACGTACATAAAAGTAATCCATATATTTTTACCGTGATGGAATAAATTTAAAATCTTCACTTTTCCTGAAGACGTTCGTTGATCCGAACGAAAACGGTAAAATCTCTCGTTTCTTTGATCATATTTTCCTGTATTTAACATTTGTTTTTTTCCGTTTGTCTTTTTTCACACACACACACACACACACACACACACACACACATATATATATATATATATATATATATATATATATATATATATATTGATACTTCAGCATTTATGACAGCATAGATCTTCCACCTGTTTTAGTGGATGACGTAATCCCTTTGTGGCGTAATTCTTTTGTAACTTTAACTTTTACGGTGTCATAAAGGTAATTCTTAGTTTTCCATCTGTTTTAGTGGATGACGTCATCCATTATTCTTGAGAGAAAAAAGATTTGCAGAGTTTTAGTAGTATATAGATTTTTAATGTTTATTTTATTTTATTTATTTATTTCTATTTTATTTACTGTTTATAATTAAACTTTTTACGTACTAATGAGTCACCACTTATCAAAGCCAAAAGTCACTCGAGGATAAGACCTAATGAGATGGGATGATTGCCAGTTGAAAGATGAAGAACCTCATGAGAGGATTGAGTATGACTAATGGAACGAACCAAGATTGACTACTTGTGGGTAAGGTTCATGAAAGGAATCTGTTGACATTGGATTTGAAGACGACCATGTTGTCATCTACAGGGAAACTGTCCCGTGATAACATGCTCCACAGACGGGAATTCTTTATGAAGAAGCTCTGCTTATGGAAATTCTCCCTGATGCTAGGCACACGGAGGAGGAAAGGAAAGTTTTGTGTTCGTTGGGTTAGAAATAACGAGTACTTGCTGTGAATGTCTTGGTGGAGAATCAACATTAGTAGTATATAAATTGTTGATGTTAATTTTATTGTATTTCTTTAATCTAGTATTTTACTGACTATTTTACGTAAACTTCTTATTAATTTTAAATGAGATAAAAAAAGTGATATATATATATATATATATATATATATATATATATATAAACTTTTTTTAATTTTATTGTTTTTTTCTTTTTGCTGTGGATGGGGCATTCTACTGGATACAATACATTAAACCGCTATTTCAGACACTGTAACCGAGAGATCTATTTAAGATTGTATCTCTATTACACTTTGTTCACAGGGTTTATTCGTCAAGTAGTTTTTGAAATTTCTTTTCATGTGTTTGGTTATTCCTATAATTACTGGAATAATGGAGATCTTCCTAAGATTCCTGTTTATTTTCATGCCGTACATAAGGCCTTGGCGTTTCGTTATTTTCTCCGTCTTAGTTCTGCTGAAGCCAGCATCGTTAGGGACATTTTCCCCTCTTTTCCCATATCACTATTTCAGGTTCAATAGCTCCGTTTTCTAGGTAGCTGTAGGAATTGCATAGTCATAGTGGATGGTGTATGACTTATTTCCAACTGTGTTCTCTCTTTCTCTTATATATATATATATATATATATATATATATATATATATATATATATATATATATATATATATATATATGAAAAATAAAGGATAAAATACATCCGACGGTATTAGGTAAAATGGAAAAAGGCAAGATCTGAAGCTCAAAAGTTCATCTCAACGTGCCACTCTACTGTTGCATGGACTTTTTCAAGAGTGAAGTTTTTCTTGGGTGTCAGATCTTCCCTTTTTCCATTTTAGTTATAATATATATATATATATATATATATATATATATATATATATATATATATATATATATATACATATATATAATCATAAGCACACAAGTTGGAAAAGAAGTATGATAATAGTGAATAAAAAAACTGAGAATCAAGAACAAATAAATAAATGTGCAACTTGCAATTGCGTGCCGAATTTATTGGACGATTTTAAAAGCAAAGTAAACTAAATCTTAATGTCAGTTTTTGATTTTGTTATTGTTTTTTGGGTATTGCTTGTAAACATTTTTCGAGAACATTCCCTTCTTCAAGCCTTCTATGAAGTGTGAACAGAGTTCTTGAAAATGACGAACTAAAATTAATATTATTTTTTTATCATTTCACAAATCGGCCACCAGGGGTCGCCTCTCAAGGTCATATATAGGGGTTCTTGTTGGCTATTTTATTTCCGGTACATATGTACCGGAAAGGAAAGAATATATATATATATATATATATATATATATATATATATATATATATATATATATATATATATATATATATATATATATATATATATATATGTGTGTGTGTGTATTGATGTTAATATTCGAAGACAGTGGTCATAAAAGACCTTTGGATATAGGCAATAATCCAAACCTGGCATCAGGAATTCCAACAACAAACATCCTCTGAGAACTTCCCAAACACCGAATTCACAAAAGTTACCGTCGTTTTTTTTTTGCAAAATGGATTTTCTTAAGATTTATTTCGAAGCTTTAAATATACACGATAAATATATAAGCTTTAAATATACAAGATAAATAGCCAAATAAATAATAATAATAATAATAATAATAATAATAATAATAATAATAATAATAATAATAATAATAATAATAATAATAATAATAATAAAATAAAAATATCTTAAAAGACAGCAGAAATATAAAATTAATCACAAAGAGAAAAACACAATAAACATTCCAAAATAGATAATACGATATTATATAAGTATATAAAATACTTCACATTGTTCTCCGTATAAGGAAGGCCAATAAAATGAAATAGAAAGAAAGCAATATGGCTGAAAACCGGATTTCGGCTGATTTTTGTTATAGGCTAATGTACTTGGCACGAATCCACATATCTAAGTATTTACTATTTTTCCAAGTTGCATTTTAGTGTTGTTTTTTTGTTTTGTTTGGAAGCTAGTTTGGAATTAAGGATTTTCACAATGCGGCTACTAATAGAATAAATAAAAATGAATGACTTTGTTGGTCGAAATCTCTTTTGTAAATTACTTTTTGTTTTATTTTATACCATTTTATTTATTTGACTGTAAATGCGTTCTGATAACTTCGTGCCAAAATATACTCAGTGTATTTTCCTAAAAAGTAAAAGTAAAGTGCTCGACCATAGTAGAGGGCGACTCGAAGGCTCCCTTTTTATTAACTACTAAACTGAGATGTAGGGGAGGGCGCCACTACTTTCCTATGATTACTCCACTTACCCTTGATCATTTACTTTATAATGCTGAGTGTTTAGCAAAGGGGCATCAAGTACCATTTTAAAGCATTTGGTATGACTCAATCGAGGATTGAACCACGATCTTCCAGCCCATTAGCGCATACTCTAACCATTATACCAAATGGGTCGGGGAACAAACTATTTTATGAGAGTTTTGCTTGCATAACTGTCACTTAATTTGCCTATTGTATGTATAAGTTATTTTGAAGATGTAGGTAAAAAAACGTGAGCTTGGGGGTTAGTAGATACGAATAAATTTGAATGTTTCTATGTGTGTTTACTCGTAAAAGCTACAATACTAACATCTAATAAGATCTTGTTATGGTAGACCAACTATTATGGAATTCGTCTTGTGCAAAATCGTTCTCGATGCACCATCACATCTCTTTAAGGGGCTTTGTCTGTCAGTCAGTAATACTTCAATTTTAAATAGCATTTTTAGGAATAAACACACAGATTGAATGTATGCATCTTATTTTAGATGCGTCCAACCATTTCTATAAGAGGCTGTGTCTTTCCGTCCTTCTGTCACCATTAAGTTTAAAATAGTATTTTCGTCGGTCTGCCATATTTAAGTTCGAAATAGCATTTTTGTTGGTTTGATATCCTCAAGTTTGAAATACCATTTTCTTTGGTTTGTCATTCTTTAGTTTGAAATACTATTTTCTTTGGGCTGTTATTCTTAAGTTTGAAATATCATTTTCGTTGAGCTGTCATACCTGAGTTCGAAATACCATTTTCGTTGTTATGTCATACCTAAGTTTCAAATACCATTTTCGTTGGTATGACATACTTTAAATTAAAATGTTACATTTTCACTTACTGGTGGGTGTATAAACTATTATACACTTGTGTCATCAGGGTGAACCTAGGTTCTTCTTGTCTGCTGATGAACCCACTCGGACGCCAACGTTTATAAAAAGGGTTTATTTAAAAAGTGAGACAGTCACATAAAACATCAGAGCAACAGGAAATTTGTGCGAGAGGGAGAGAGTTTGAGAGAGAAAGAGAGAGAGAGAGAAAGAAAGACAGACAGATAGGTAGACGGATAGCTCGTTTCGCTACACCCAGCTACATTGTGTGCGCCCCCCCCCCCCAATTAATTTGAGACAACATCCAGACACGTCTTTTCTGCTTGAAATCACGCCAGCTAAAGAGAAAAATCTCTGTCCGAAAGTCATATGGTCCTACTGACTTCCGTCTTAGGGTCACCTTTAACTTTTAAGGTGTCGCTCAAGCCTTTCAATTCAAACACGGTCCTCATTATATAACAAAAATAGCATTTTCTTCGGCCTGTCATGCTTAAATTAGACAGATACCATTTCAGAGTTTAACTTCAACTATTATTATTGCACAGGAATGTTCTTTCTAAATACAGATAATAAAATTAAAGGCGTGTAGTGTCTCTCAAGGTGTAACTAACTGGCAATGATATAAGTGTAAAATAACAAACACAATTTATTTCAATTGCAAAGAAAAAAACGTAAGTACTCCCTAAGTCTAAGGCACTTTCATACCCTTCTTTAACATGCTTCTATGAAATTCCTGAAGGATTCTTTTGAAACGCCTTTGAATCTTATTATTATCACATGTTTGATGACCTCCAAGCCTTCCACAACGGACCCCTTGATGACCCCTTTGAACTTGAGTTTGGGAAAACGGAAAAAGTCACACGAAGCAAGATCAGTTGAATAAGGAGGTTGTTATAGTACAGTGATGTTTACCATTCGGTTCTTTCTGCGATCTTGTGCTTATAGATTAGCAATCAAAAAATCAATCTATAATGTTAGACTATAACAGAAACTGCTAACACCTATTTCCTCCATAACTCACACAGCACACACAATTCTGTTACGTTTCAGATCGTGTATATACTTTAAAAAGCAATAACACTAATAACCTTCTTATCAGAACTTTTGGTAAATTGACTGTTTTTGAATCCGCTTAATAGTCAAAGAGAGAAATGACATAAGAATGATACAATGGATGTGTAATGGGAATCTTAAAGACAGGCTTTAATTTGGTGACATCCGATGAAAATAAAACCATGACATTATAAGGAGAGAGATGTATGCAGACAGAAGACTTCTTTGGTTTAGTCACATTAAAAGAATGGATGAGAGTGCTTCTGTTAGTAGATGTAGAACAGTTAAGATAGCAGGGTCAGTGGGCAGAGGAATGCCAAAGAAAACATGGGAGGTAGTGATAAGGATGAACGTAAGAGAAAGCGGGATAAATAAAGACTTGATCAGAGATAGGTTAGTTTGGAAGTAAATTTCTAAAATCCATCCAATACAAGCCAGCATGTTAAACTAATGTTAAACCGATGATGACCAATGATCCATGAGCTGTCTAATTCCAGAAGAAAATCTGAATTTAAACACTGGTTTCTGATTAGCTGAATCTCACATGATCGTGATAAAGTACACGTGTTTACTTCTGAGATTTTCTGGTGAATTAAGTCTTATAGTGCATGTGTCTATTTCATGAAAATGTATTGTCTAAATTTTGAGACCGGCAGATACTTCAAAGTTGGTTGTTCTCACTTGGTTTGGTTGTTTGGTTGCTATGTTTTACAGCATATCAAGCGTTTTCACTTTATTTAATGCCGAATCCAGTCATATAAGTAAAAGTTTTCAAATATTTATTCATGGTGGCTACTTTAACTAGTTATTTGTAATGTAAATTCATGTGTATACCACTGGATGCAGTTTCAGGCCATACCATGGACAGATTCTATTTTATTCGTATATGGGATCCTGACAAGTACTACCACTCGGAGTCAGAGTGAACCTTCACACTACCAAAAGCTCTTCAATTAGGGCCTCACCACCGGATGTTGTTTAAGCTTATACGCAAAAGTGGTTCCTACATGAGTTTACTACTCATCACCATCAGCAACAGCAACAGCAGCATCATCATCAGCAGCATTTGTTTAACATTCATTTTACATGCTGGACGACTTTTAGAAATTTACTGTTAGACCAACCTATCTCTGGCTCAGTCTTTATTTACCCCATTTTCTCTTAACTCCATCATTTTCACTTCCTTATATGTGTTGCTTGGCCTTCCCTGTCAACTGACAATGCTACTTATACTGTTCTACATCTACTAACCCAAGAACTCTCATCCATGCTTCTAACATCACCATACCAACCAAGTTTCTTGTTCTGCATATATCTCTTTATCCTGTCCAGATTTAATCTGGACAGGATAGGGATATCACGAAGACAAAATTGGACATTGTTAGAGAGAAGTGCATTCAGTATGATAATGGAATGCTAGCAACAAATAAACAGGACAGGAATTATGCTATAACATAACACATCTACTTATGTTTTATGTAAATAAACTGTTATTAATTTTCTTAATGCACCTTAATGTAAATATTGATTTCAAGGTTAGCAATATTAGAGAATATTTATTTACTCCTCTCCAGGAGTTCGGCACAAGGTCAGTTTTATCTTACTCCCACAAGTAAGATGTGACCCAAAGTCGTGAAAGTGGGGTTTGAAAAGCCAGCGTCCGAGAGGTGAGCACTCTGGCCATTAAAAATTGCCTGGGCAGCCCCATCGGCATTCCCCGGTAGGGGCGCCTCAGGTAGTAAGCAATAAACTTACTCCTCTCCAAAGGGTGGAGGCGAAGCCTGGGAGGGTGGACCTCCTAGAACTGCACAGGACAGACCCATACACCGACGTAAAGCAAGCCCCGAAGGCCAAGACAATACCAGTCTATGGGGTGCGGTATCCATCGGAACAGATACTACACTTTGATCTTAGCCAAAAAGCCAAGACAACGTTATATTAGAGAGTAAAGGGAAACGATAGATCCTTAATTATAACAGTTGACAAGACTAAACATAAACATACAGGTGGTCAGGTACGACACTCTTCCCCATGGCCACCTGGAAAATAAATAATACTCAAAACTCCTAGAGGCATATGGCACAAGCAATCGGATGGAAATTGTTTGTTGGATTAATAAATTAATATAGTAAATATGTTATGACCTTCTACTCCTCAATTTACCTCACTGCAGATTCTAGCTATGAAGACGCTGATAATAAGGCAGCCATAACATAGTCCCCACGTAGGAATACAAATAAAGGCACACGGCCCATTAAATAGAGAATGGCAAGATATCTCAAGATTGTGACTGACTCATGTAATGTGAAAGTAATAATATTAATCTTTATATCATAAGTATTTTTAGTAAATAAAATGTTATTAAATCTGTCTATTCTATGACAAGTTATTTTCTAGAAACAGGCAAAAACTTGAATTTTAAACACTGATTTTGAGAGTATTTTTTTAATACTAATTAGTTGCCACTTATCAAGGTCCAAAGGCCACTCGAGGATAAGGGTTAATGAGATTGTTAATTGGATGATGAATAATACTATGAGAGGATTGGAAACGATGGGTGGAAAAGGCAGAATTTGATTACTTAAGAGAACGGTTCGACAAATATTTCCTCACATTGGTCTTCATGACGACTATGTTGTAGTCAGCAGGAAAGCAGTCCGCTGGTATTGTATTCGTCCGATGGGAAGTTCATTGAAAGAAGCTGTGCACATGGAAGTTCCGTTTAATTTTAAGGACACAGAGGAAGAATGGAAAGTTTTTACAGTAGTGGTAGCCAGACGGGTACTTTCTCTAAAAGTTTTACAAGTGTATGGGCAAAGATTGTCGAAACGAAAGAGTAGAGAAAGACTAGCAACAGTTTTTCTGTTAGAAATGGATTGTAGGTAAGAGAAGAGATCATCTCCGACTAGGTTGTGAAATCAGTTTTGTACTTTGTCAAGGTAAGAAATGATGTGACAGCAATACTTTATATTAGAACGTATCTGCCTCTTAAGTTTGGCAGATTTCTTAAAGTATTGACTTCATGCATATACTTTCTATATATACTATGCCTTTATTGAACGATTAGTTTTCTCAATCTATTTTTATTTCATACTAACTCTACCTATCCGGTGTTGCTCGAGTGTAAAAGAAAAAAAATGTTACTGACTTATTTACAATGAAATAAAAATTTATTTTGGTAACTTTAATTTCTTAATTAAATTATTTTGTGAAATAGTAATTTTTAAAAAGTTTCTCTTAAGACTTGAAGTTAATTGATTAATATTAAAAAACAAATATTAAAGTGAGTGTTAATTAAGAGATGTAGTTTGCTTGAAACATTGCGTGTAAAATTTTCATAGAAGAGTCAAAGAAGGCTATCGCAATGTAAGAAATGGAAATATATCGGTGTTGAGAAGGAGGAAAAAAAACGAAGTGATATTTTTAGTTTTTATTTAAATTTTTTGATAGTAAATCTTACTTGTTTAGCCACTTCTATACGGTGATCTAATGTGCATGACTGTGTTCCATAACATATTTCAAGGTAAGACCTCTTCATCAAATGATTGATGTTTCAAATTTCTCGAAAGTCGTGTGGACTAGTAATTTTGTTTTTATAGCCGTACTGCAGTAAATGTCACAGTGACCTGCACCAAAAGAAAAAAATATATAAAAATATATTTTTTAAAATGATAAAATGATTTTAATTAAATTTATTTGTAATTGTTATTTTAAATTATTGATTTTTAAATTATTTACTGCGTTAGATTCACACGGGTTTCAAGAGATTTGAAACACGCACAATTTAATAAAGAGGTCTTACCTCGAAATATATTATGGAACACGGTCACACACATTAGATCATTGTGTAGACGTTGTGACTAAACAAGTAAGATTTATGATGAACACTTTTTAAAAATTCACTGCATATTTCCATTTCTTGCATTGTGAAAACCTTCAATGATTAAATATTAAAGTGTCATTGATGTGGAATCTTCCTTTTTAAGTTTAAAAATATATATTGTTTTTGGATATTTCCCTTTTAGAAGTCAAGGAAAATAACTCATTGTCTTTAGTCTTTCAGACTATTCGGAGAAAAGGGAAAAATGTACTGCCCTAAAAGTTTTCATAGCCAGAATAATTATTTGCAGAAAAAAACTGCTGCAAAATAACAGCTATTTGTACCAACTAACAAAGTGGTAGGAAAAAATGAAAAATATGTCTGATGGATTGCTATTTTTAAAATCTGGCAAGATAATTTCATATGTTAGGAAACTGATTTATTTTGGGGTCCACTTCAATAACTAAACGGCTAATTTAGTCTTTCCTATTATCTTTCAGAGTTGATATAGGCTGACTTTACATAGTCTATGACACTCTCCGTCTCATAGACTATTTGTATACGCAGTTTAGTTGAAATTAATTCAGTACTTTATGAGGGTTTAGTGAATAAAATAAGAGGGAGACTGTATTTTATTTACTAGAACTAAATGGAAAAACAATAATTCTTATTTTCATTAAAAAAGTATTTAAATTTTGAAAGCGGCAATTGACCTTTAGTAAATAGACATGAAGTCAGGGCTCAGTGTTTTATAGCACAAATAAAGCATGTGCTGTTGGATGTCAGCCTCAGTTGTCATCTCATCAGCTATGTACCATCATCCTACGGACATGATGATGATTCATAATTCATAATTGGTATATGACTCAGGTTCTGTAGGGAAAGTGTGAACCCTTGACAGACAGATGACATACATCAGATAGATAAAAAGAGAGACAACTTTAGCATATATATATATATATATATATATATATATATATATATATATATATATATATATTATACTAAAGCTGAGTGCATCTGCGCGTTTACTTTCTTCAGGCTTTTTCCCTATATAATTTAAACACAAAGTTTTGGGATTGAGTCATGTTGTAAAACGTTCTATTTTTATTCTTCTAATTACCTGTAA
This sequence comes from Sepiola atlantica, assembly GCA_963556195.1. Classification (NCBI taxonomy): domain Eukaryota; kingdom Metazoa; phylum Mollusca; class Cephalopoda; order Sepiida; family Sepiolidae; genus Sepiola; species Sepiola atlantica. The sequence continues at coordinate 49,418,119 of OY744515.1, read as the reverse complement.
TTTGCAATTAATTCATTAAATGAACTTTCTTTTACTAATTTTATTTTCATCACTCACACTTTCTCCTACTCTGTTGTTTGACGCCCCCCCCCCCTCTACTCTTATTTTACATGGTGTCTATTATTCTCGCTTCCGTCAATCACTCGGTTCGTAAATAGTTAAAGATAATAAAATTCACTAAAAACCACACGATTGGAATAGTCCATCATAAAAAGGAAATATAGCTCCAAGTACTAATTAACTTGTAGTTGGAGTTGAGTAGAGAGAGATGGGGTAGAGGTTAATTTTGCATTTTATCTTTTTATTTGAAATTAATATTTTTCTGATTCAATCAATCTAACCATGGTTTAATAAGTGATGCGATGAGTCACATTTTTCTATTATATATTAAATTCAGAATTCAGAAGGTTTGATAGAGATAGCTTTAAATCTGACAAGCTGGTATTCTGTTCTGATTAACGATTTCTTTATTTTTATACTTACACCATGTTCTTTACACTAAAAATGTACTTCGCTCTCTAGTTCTCTAAAGAAATGCTTATTCCCGCTCGAAAGATTTTTAGAATGGGTAAAGTTTTCATTTATGACCGAAACAGCACCAGCTGCATATAGAATTAATTAAAATAAATTTCTACATTGCTTTCTCTATGTCCTATTTCAGATAAATACATCTTTTTAAAATAAATATTAACATATTTATTTCCTTAATTATTTTATATCATAATAGTAGATAACCTACTTTGCTTTGGCACAACTATTTACAATGTTGTTTCATTGAAATGATATAAGCAACTGATTATTGATCGTAAGGAATGGATTTAAAAATATTTGTAATGTGTCTTTCTTTAAAACTAATTACAAAAAAAACGCTATCTTCAAAACAAAAACACTACTGTCCGAGTAAGGGTATGTTATAATTTGAGATTATAGTAATGGTCGACCCAAATAGAGTCATTTTCCTGGAGGAATTTAATTACCTATTTTTGCATAAATCAATAATAAAAAAATAGCGTGAACCCAATAACAAGTGTTGAAATCCAAACACCAAATCTCCTCAGATATTACTATAATTAAGACAGTTACTAAACATTGTTACAACAAACATATATTACTTCATAACTAACTGATCACTTATCTAATACACATTTTTTGAATTATATGCCCGAACTTATATGACTAATGTAGATAATCCATGTTTTCTTGGGTTGCCCAACTTTTCTCCTGTCTTCCACTTAGAGGTCTCTGCATTTTCTTATCCAATAATCGCTCCTCTCAGCATTGTCAAATCCACATAGCCGATTGATTGTCAGAGTTCATTGAGCTTTGGTATATTAAATATTCTTCATAAACCAAAACAGATTCTGGAAGAATCCATCTAAAATCAGACAGATGCTCACCGTTCGATGCATCATTGAAGGAGTCAGAGCCAGGAATCTCGAGGCGGTTTTGTTATTTGTAGACTTTCCTAATGCCTATAATTCGAATCACAGAAAGAGCACATCTTTCTTGCCTATGGAATACCCAAAGAAATTGTCAGTGCAATAATGAGTATATACCAGAACACTCGTGCTAAAGTACGATTACCTCACAGTAACATTGACGACTTCAACATCATGGCTGGTGTACTACAAGGAGACATGTAAGCCCCTGTTATATTTATTATTTGCTTGGACTCAATTCTTCATAAATCGGTTGATAAGATAAAACATCTCGGATTGACCTTGACTAAGACCTGAAGTCATAGATACCCCGTCATTACCATCATAGATGCTGACTATGCTGATGATCTGACTCTCATGGCCAATACCACAGCAGACGATTATAAGAATGTAATATTTGGCTTGCATTAAAGTTTAAAGACAAAATCCAAGTATTATCGTTCATTTGTCCTCTGACACTGGAGGAAAAACTATTTTACCCAGGTTTTGAATAATATTTATAGTTGCTCTTAAATTATCTATTGTAGCAGTCATATGTTTTGATGTACTATTTTTCTCTTGATGTAAATAGACAAAGTTTACTGCTGAGTCATTTGCCTATCAACCAATCAGATGTCTTGGGGTAGGAATTTGTTGGACTACTTGCAGCACCTACACAGACTGGCTTTTTCCCGCTTCTCAAACCAGTTGAAGTCAGACTACACTACAAAATCGGTTGTACTAAGACTAGTCCTGTCCAACTTCACCAGCCTAGAATGGAATCTGTCAGGATGTGTGGCGTCCACCTTTTTATCAAGATTACTATTGGATGTTTTTAATTCCTTTTCAGTAATGACAAAATAATGTTCTGTTAAACAAAATTGTCGGTCACTCTTTCAGTTGTGAACTGGAGTTATATTTTATGTTTCAAATATGGTGTCAGAAGGGCCATCACCTCAACTTCATCCATTTTACTTAGCGTACCATATTTACTTGCTTTCTAACTAGGGCAAAGTTAGAGACAACGTCAGTTTTTAATGTGGCTAAAATTCAGCTTCCCAAAAAGGGGCACTCTGCATTAAGAACACAAATAAAAAAAATATTTACAAGATAAATTCCGCTGGAATGCATTTTGGTTTCTTAATAAACAAATCAGCTTTTTTAATCTTTTGTTAATAGTTGACAAAAAAGAAATTCCTTGGTGTTGACCATTCGAAATTTGAAAGGAATTTGGAACCTTTAGAAAAATTAAAGTAAAATAACTTCCAGCCAACGCCAGGTAGGGACAGTTAGCGATCGATAATTATGGTGATGATTGATAATGATGATCGGTGATTATGATGGTTGGTTATTATGATAATTTGTAATATTCAGGTTTGATGATGATCGTTAATTATAATGATTGATAATGATGATTTTTTCAAGATTGGCGATTATGATGATTCAGAATGATGATTGGCGATTATGATGGTCCATATTAATGATACTTAATTACGATTCGCAATTATGACGATCAGCAGTTATGATGTTTGATGATAATCAACAAATATGCTAACTCGCAATTGTGATCTCTGATAATTACTGACGGCTATGATGATTGATAACGGCAATGATTAATGATGATCAGTGATTGTGATGATTGATAGGAATGTGATTGACACTTATGGGAATTGATAATGATGACACGTGATTATGATTAACAATTATGATGATTGATAATGATGATTACTGATGATGATTGGCGATTACGATGATTGATAATGATTATAACTGCTGATTCATGACAGTAATGTAAGAATGTCAAAAACAGAAATATGAATAAATACATAAAAACGCAATGCTGTTATTTAATAAATTTCCTGCACGTCTTTGTGGCCCCTCTTTTTCATCGCATTGTCATGGAAACGAATAAGGGTAGATATATATGCTTAAGTCAGTTGAAAATAAAAGATGGGAGGGGGTGGTGGTTGAGGTGAAGCGATACTGGAGAGACTCTTTGTCAGGGTAGTTGATGGAGGAGCGTTTGGAAAGAAAAATGAAGAGAAGGATAAAAGTTGAAGTGCAAAGGGGCTAAAAAAGAAAAGAATCGGGTTTTGCCGAGCGAGGAGGGAGCATGTCCAGCTTCCGCCCCTTTTTTTTACATTGCAGCTCTACTAACCCTGCTTACCCTAGCAATCTCATGCCATCAACTATGAATTGATGAGATATGTCCAGGCACAGCATGAAGTCAAACACAATTTGTTACACCAGTTGATAGACCAACCCCGCTGAAATGTATATCCTCCCCCGGAAAAAAAATGTCTAGGTTCTGTATTTAAAATTTTTTTTTTTTATATATCTTTGTAGCATTATTGTTAGGGATAGAAAATATTATTATTATTATTATTATTATTATTATTATTATTATTATTATTATTATTATTATTATTATTATTAATAATAATAATAATAATATTTTTTCTCTTTTATCGTTTGCTGTGATTTTCCAGTGTCATTCTTCTGAACAAGATCACACACAACGCAGACGCCCCCCCCCCCTAGACACGAAGCCTATCACTCTCCTCGTCTTTTCGTAGCATTGTATCCGGTTTCTCCATCCATTCCCTCTAAGCATTAGTTGACGAATGTGTACCTACACGGGATAATGTATCCATGTATGCATAACGTTGTGCAGTGTTCCGCGACACTTGTTTACGACTTTGGTCTCTTTAAATGACAGATGGGAAGATGGACATCACGGAAAGAAGATGAAGAAGAACTTGAAGTTTGATGGCCACATCACTTGGAAAACATTCATAACTCGAAGGAATATATCTGAGCCGATTAGCGAATTAGTCTTCCTGTAATTGTTCTCTCAGGCTGGAAAATAATATTTTCGGGTGGACAAGATGATAGCGGTCGGTGGGCAAAGTCATATTAAGACGGTGGTCCCTACTGATGGTGCGTTATTTGGACAAACGAAGATTTAATACGATACACATGAAAAGGGTCACCTCAGTTGAGATCAAAGGGATATAAGAATATGATTGTGAAGCCAAAGTCGGTATTGAGTAAAAGAAGTGTTTCATCTTGTTTTAACCGGGCCAAGATTACCGAATAACAAAGATGTTGCAATAGAAAACAACGTTTTTTATACTTTTTTATTTGTAACATTTTTTATGGTTTTATCTATTTGGCTGGATATAATGTCCAGCAAAAAATACATTAATTCCTTCACTGAACTGGCCGTTAAGCGTCTTGATTCGATGGCCACTATCCATTCTCATTATTCTCATTAATGGTAACCATGTAAGGCGGCTTGACGGTTGATGAATCCGACTTGCACATCTAGAATAATGTTCATTTAATAGGTGGCGCTGATGATGTGAATACTGTTGCTGAATGATGACTTGGCATGTTGCGTTTGAGAACTGTCGGATTCATAACTCCACTGTCGTTAGGGATAGATGAAACTTACATGTGACCTCATGCTATGCTCCTGTCTAAATAAAAATTGAGGAAACCAATCTTGACAAAACAGATGAAAGGCAGGTGAAGCGCTCTTTAGCCTTCGTGGGCAATCACCTAGAGATGGTGTCTCAATAAAGATACTTGTCCCATCACTTCATTGGGTTGGCGTCAGGAAGAGCATTAGGCCTATAAAAAAGAATCAAGCAAATGAACAAATTGTAACTTGCTGATTCTGTTTATTTTTCATTTAAATTATTTTGAGTATAAATGTATCTAAATTAAAGCTCCTTCAATACTTAATAGAAGTCGTTTAAATATTCGGTACTAATACAGCTTTTGAACCAGATAAAACAGACTTCGAATTGAGGTTTTTCCGACTGTTAACGTAAACAGCCGCTTATCCAATCAGAAGACGAGAAAAGCAGACGACAAGTTAAATTGTAAATTGATTACATTGTAAATTGGCGATTGTAAAGAATTTCCAACAGAGAAAAAATAACGAGTGAAAAACAAAAGAAGTAGTCAACAAATAGCAGCTACCAAAGACAATAAAAGTAGGTTTTTGTTTAGTTAAAAAGCTGGACCAGTACTGAAAAAAAATAAAAAAATATTATTTAACTTTCTCGTGAAAAGAAAATTTATAAATGTTGTTTCATTAATTTTTTTTGTCAAAAAATAAATATGTTTTTATAAAAATAACTTTACGGCGAGTATTTCCCTTGCTTTAAATGTTGTTTCATTATTTTGTTTCTGCTAGAATGCCGCCTCGTTTTAATTTTGATGCCGGTTCGTTTTCATTCGGCTTTTTCCTGCTGTTTACATAATTCTGCATCGACAAAAGTCGGTTTTGTCTGGTCTAAAAGCTGTACCGAATATTCACAATGTATCTATGTTTAAATAATAAACTTAAACTTCACAATATGATGAGAATGATCTCAACAGCACTTTTATCGCAGAAGAGACGTTTCTACTCTTTCTCAATTCTATCATTATTTCCATGGTAAGTTCCTGACTGAGCTCCAATCCTGGTTCGTTTCTGTAAAACTTTCACAATAAAAAAACTCATCTTTTCTTTTTTTTCTGCTGTGTGCCTAACATCAAATGAAATTTACGTGAACAAAGTTTCTTTTCAAGAACTTCCCGTCTGTGGAACATGTTGCCACAATGTTTCTTCTCTCAGAGCTACAACATGGCCGTCTTCATATCTAATTTAAATTCAATCATTCATTTCGTATGAATCAAATGATTATATTGTTGGTATTGGTTTCCATGATGTCTTTCTAGTCAGAATTCTCTCTATAAAGACATTGGTACTTACAGGAAGGACCACGTGATATTTGCCAACAGCCTAAATGAAAGTGTTTCTGTGGAACGAACTGGATTCGAATTTGGCACACCCAGGTTGTCAGTCCGTATCGATACCCACTAAGCAACTGTCATCTCCCACTAATGTGAATAAACACTTGTCATAAACCGTTCTCATAAGTCATTAAATTTTTTTCATGGAGTCTATTCATTATGATCAATCCTTTCATAATATTCATCATCATTCAACTGTCAATCTATCCATTTTATTAACACTTATTACTGATAAGTGGTTACTCATTATTAAAAAACAAAAATAAAACAAAAACAAGTACATGTTTCATCGATTTAGTTGTACAGAAAGTTTGCATTCTTACTTTCATCCAAGCTGACTGTTAAACATCTCAATCCAATAAGCTTTCTGGCAAGCCTCATTAATGATAACCCCATTTTATAGTTCGTCGTTGATGAATCCAACTCATACACCTAGTATAATGTTCACTGCAAAGAACTTTCCTTTTTCCTCCATGTGCCTAACATCAAATGGAATAAAGTTTCTTTCCAGGAACTTCCCAACAAGCCCACTCATTCATTTCGTATAAATCAGATGATTCTGTTGTTGGCAATGGTTTCCCCGATATCTTTCTAGTGAGAATTATTTCAAGAAAGACATCGGGTACTTACAGTAAAGGTTGCCAACGTCCTAGGTGAAAGTGTTTCTGTGGAACGAACTGGAATTGAACTTGCCACACCCAGGTTGTCAGTCCGTGTCGTCACTTCCTTTCATTTAAATACTAATTCAAAATCTTTTATTCAAATGTCTAAAACGTTCAGAGATGTTAATACATCTCTGAACGTTTTAGACACTACAAATGATTTGATGAACCGTGAAACTGCAGTAAAGTGTCCCCTGTCAACTGACCCTGCTATCTCAACTGTTCTACATCTACTAACCCAAGAACTTTCATCCATTCTTTCAAGGTGAACATACCAATGAAGTCTCCAGTTCTGCTCACACCTCCCTATACTGTTCAGATTTAATCTTTCTTTCAGGTCATCAGATCTAAACCTGTCTTTAATATTCACATTACCTATCAATCGTATCATTCTCATATTATTTATCTCTATGCAGCACATGTTCTCAACCCTTACTGGCCAGGCTTCATTCCTATACATCATCACACTGCATTTTCTATACCTGATAGACACTTACTCCATCCACTTAAAACTCTTGCAATTATATGAGTACCTGCTGCTCTACTGGTATCACCAAGGTAACAAAACTTCTGAGCAACCTCAATAGCCTCGCCATCCAAATATACTTTCGCCACATCTTAGTTCTCATCCGTCTCCAATGGCGTCCATTTCTTGCACAAAAACGGGTTATCTCTCAACTTACCTGTAATTCCACTACACTTTTTGTGTACCAAATGCTTACAAGTTAAAAGAAAATGAGTTGCTCTCTAGTCTCTTTCCACAAACTGATCAGGGAACTTTCCTATTTCTTTGGACTTTTGAACAGTACTATAACTGATCAACACTTTGGTGTTGGTAACATTCACTCTCAGACCTTTACTTTCCATAGCATACCTCCAAGCTTAACTGTTAGACCTTCCATTATTTTACAGGTGAGTACTATATCATCAGCATAAAGCATCTATTTTGTATAGTGTGGCCCAGAAGTCCCTACGACTTTTTGTTCACATGAACAAGTGAACAAGTAATAAGACTTTTATTTAAAGCAACAACAATTTATTATAAGAAAATATGGTAATTACTGTTCAGTGATCAAATGGATCAACTTGTCCATTATGGTCAATACATATTTGCATGCGTCTGAATGTGTAGTTATGAATAGCTGTCAGTGTAGACGTGTTAATGTGCATAATTTCCTGTTTGATGATGTATTTGAGTTCTTCCCTTGTGCGACATTTTGTGGACACGATAATGGACATGAGCATTCTTCACAACGCGTTGTCAAAGGGGGTTATGTCTGGGCTTCTTGTTCACTTGTTGATGCTTACAAAAAGTCGTAGAGACTTCTGGGCCACCCTGTACAACCCATATTAAACTCCCTAGAAAATGCTTCTAAGACACAAATGGACAGCAACAGACTCAGTATAGAGAGATGACGGTGGTTAAGTGGATTACGACACGGGCTGACAACCTGGGTGTGCCAATTTCGAATCCAGACGATTCCATAATACCACTTTCACTTAAGGATGTTAGACACCTTTACGTGGTTCTTCCTGCAAAAATGGCGACAACAGAATCAAAACTGGTAAACAAAGTTATACCTTTCGGATTCATACGAATTTACTTGTACAAATGCCTGATGTCACTAAATATGCTGTTGATTAGTCGAAAATTAGAAGAAAAAGTAGAAGGAAGATGAGAAAGTAGGGAAGAAAGAGAAGGAGAAAAACAAGGAGGAGGAGGATAAGGAAGGAAAAGATATTAACTTAACAAGTCGATCAAACAGTGTTCACTGATACACTAGCATGTTCTGAAAGTATGAACCTCAATACCCATTCTGAAAGTATGAACCTCAATACCCATTCTGAAAGTATGAACCTCAATACCCATTCTGAAAGTATGAACCTCAATACCCATTCTGAAAGTATGAACCTCAATACCCATTCTGAAAGTATGAACCTCAATACCCATTCTGAAAGTATGAACCTCAATACCCATTCTGAAAGTATGAACCTCAATACCCATTCTGAAAGTATGAACCTCAATACCCATTCTGAAAGTATGAACCTCAATACCCATTCTGAAAGTATGAACCTCAATACCCATTCTGAAAGTATGAACCTCAATACCCATTCTGAAAGTATGAACCTCAATACCCATTCTGAAAGTATGAACCTCAATATCCATTCTGAAAGTATGAACCTCAATACCCATTCTGAAAGTATGAACCTCAATACCCATTCTGAAAGTATGAACCTCAATACCCATTCTGAAAGTATGAACCTCAATACACATTCTGAAAGTATGAACCTCAATACCCATTCTGAAAGTATGAACCTCAATACCCATTCTGAAAGTATGAACCTCAATACCCATTCTGAAAGTATGAACCTCAATACCCATTCTGAAAGTATGAACCTCAATACCCATTCTGAAAGTATGAACCTCAATACCCATTCTGAAAGTATGACCCTCAATACCCATTCTGAAAGTATGAACCTCAATATCCATTCTGAAAGTATGAACCTCAATACCCATTCTGAAAGTATGAACCTCAATACCCATTCTGAAAGTATGAACCTCAATACCCATTCTGAAAGTATGAACCTCAATACCCATTCTGAAAGTATGAACCTCAATACCCATTCTGAAAGTATGAACCTCAATACCCATTCTGAAAGTATGAACCTCAATACCCATTCTGAAAGTATGAACCTCAATACCCATTCTGAAAGTATGAACCTCAATACTCATTCTGAAAGTATGAACCTCAATACCCATTCTGAAAGTATGAACCTCAATACCCATTCTGAAAGTATGAACCTCAATACCCATTCTGAAAGTATGAACCTCAATACCCATTCTGAAAGTATGAACCTCAATATCCATCTTGAAAGTATGAACCTCAATACCCATTCTGAAAGTATGAACCTCAATACCCATTCTGAAAGTATGAACCTCAATACCCATTCTGAAAGTATGAACCTCAATACCCATTCTGAAAGTATGAACCTCAATACCCATTCTGAAAGTATGAACCTCAATACCCATTCTGAAAGTATGAACCTCAATATCCATTCTGAAAGTATGAACCTCAATACCCATTCTGAAAGTATGAACCTCAATACCCATTCTGAAAGTATGAACCTCAATACCCATTCTGAAAGTATGAACCTCAATACCCATTCTGAAAGTATGAACCTCAATACCCATTCTGAAAGTATGAACCTCAATACCCATTCTGAAAGTATGAACCTCAATACCCATTCTGAAAGTATGAACCTCAATACCCATTCTGAAAGTATGAACCTCAATACCCATTCTGAAAGTATGAACCTCAATACCCATTCTGAAAGTATGAACCTCAATACCCATTCTGAAAGTATGAACCTCAATACCCATTCTGAAAGTATGAACCTCAATACCCATTCAGCTGAAATTTATCTTTTACTATGAATTATTACCAATATACAAAGTAGCAGGACTGAGTATGCTGTTTCGGTGTGAGTTATGTCTGCAAAAAAGATCGGCAGATTGTGTTATGATCTAACATGATATCTTGGGAGTATATAGCTACAACTTATAATTTAAGTTTTTTCAACGATTGCATTTTTTGTAACATTACTATGATGAAGGCATGGATGCCATCAAGAGGTCCCCATTACCAGACAGAGGAGCTTCCTGGAATAATTCTTTATAGCAGTGCATAGAAGAATGGAAGAGATGGAATGGGGAAAATACATTAATGTACATGTAATTTGTTTGAAACTGAAATAAATTGATCGTGACACCAGCCTATTACTATTTAAGACCATGCATGGAGTATTGTTGCAACATCTGGGCTGGTGCACCAGTCACTAGGCTCTCCCTCTTGGACAGGATGCCAAAAAGTATTTCCAACCTAATAGATCCTGCACTAGCTGCCAAGCTCTAGCTCTTGTCGCATCGCCCCACTGTTTCATCCCTATGCTTGTTTTACAAGTACTTCAACAAAATGTGCTCCAATGAACTCAGTTCACTTGTACCCCGTCAACGAAAATACCCCCGATCCACACGTCTAGCAGCAAAATCTCACCACTTCTACTGTAGCGGTCCTTAAATGCTGGAGATTTTTTACTCTGATAGCTTCATTCCTCAGAATGCTTATCTTTGTAATTCTTTTCCTGCTCCCTGTTTCGCCGACTGTACCAGCATGCAGAAATTTAAATGTAATGTAAACAAACATCTTGTTTCCCAACAACCCACTTAGGTTTCCCCTATAAATCTGGTGCATATCATAGTAGCCCCTTATGATTCAGTGACAATATGCTTCGTTTGGGGTGGTGTCTAGTATGTTTTCTAAACTTCAATGCGTGTATCAATGAGTTTTGAAATGAGATCTTAAAGAAAATATGATGATCAATACAATTTATAAGATCCGTGTAGCGTAGCCCCTTACTAATAAGAGTGGTGATGAAATCTGAAATCCATTGCTTATTGGTTTATTTGCTTTTATTGCCATGACCTGCTGATGCTTATTTGTTTCTTAAGTGAATCGAAGTTCTGCATAGAGTTCATGAAGATCGTGCATCAGGATTGTCTGGTCTGCATGAAGTCCTAGTCTGTTACAGGTATTCATAAACCCACAGGATTGTAGGATTTTACCCGCGACATAGTAAGTAAGGCTCATCGGTTGCATGTGAAGTCGAGGAAGGTTGGGGCCCAGAACACACAAATGAATGGTGCAGAAGCAACGTTGCCACTCTCACTCCATTGATTTACGGTTTTACACCTGACACGTGTTTTCTAGCTACACACAGAAGCAGAAGATGACGGATCCTGATGCTGACTCCTCATGCATATTCACCAGAGCCCTGTTAGCCGGGTGCAATGCACGTTCAATGCACGTTCAATGCACGTTCAATGCACGTACAAAATGCAAAAGGATGTTGTTTAACGACTAAGAATGTGTTACTGTTAATTACGACGATAGACACTTAAATATTTTGAGACTAGTTTCGTAATTAATATAATTACTTGTGGGATGTCTAGTTGCAATGAAACTGACTTCAAGCACTCCCAATCTTCTCATGCTTGTATCGCGGTCTACTGCTTTTGTACTACCAACTAAAATGCGTCAATGTAGACGCCACGGCAATTTCAAGTTTAGAATCAAAATATATTAATGCTAAGTCGGAGATGGGAATATGTGTGATCTTTTTCAAAATTCCAACTTTTTATCAGATTTTTTAGAAGTGCTGTTAACTTGTATATGATATATATATATATATATATATATATATATATATATATATATATATATATATATATATATATGTATGTATATATATATATATATATATATATATGGGAAGAGAAGGATGAAGGTAATCCGACGTGATGGGAAAATGAAAAAGGAAAACCAAAGAAAAAAAAATGGATGTTTTTTATGTGTACATCAACGTTTCGTCTTTATTTATAAGACTTCATCAGGATGATAATATAAAGAAAAAATGTCATGCAAGTACAAATACATGTAGGGTAGACATATTGGGAGGAAAAATAAAGTAATGGAAATATGTTTGAATGTAGTCAGGAAAAATGTGGTGCGATTGTTTTAAAAATCAGCGAGAGATGAATCCTATTTAAAGGCAGCTGTCGTACAGAGTTCGACTTTTGAAAGGAACATTGAATTGTAGCCAAGATGACGGCTGTGTTTATACTATTCACTATATATATATATATATATATATATATATATATATATATATATATATATATAAGTGGTAAACTAAAAGCGAACTTTTAGGAAAGGTAAAACCTATTATGAAAAGTATACAGCTCAATATCCAGGATAGAGCAGATAGATATGTAGAAGGATGAAAAGGAATGTTTTCCTTGCGAGCCTAAGACTAATTGTATTATTATTTTTTTATTTTTTTCATTTAATTATTTCTATTTCTATTTTTAGTTTTAGTTTTTATTTTTTATTTTGACTATTTATTTTTTATTTCTACCCTTCAAATATATTTTGCCTCATTGTTTATAAGTAAGGTCATTTGATTAAACACCTAACTCCATACCCCTGTTCATACCCCCCCCCCACCCGACACATTCTGGTATTTTCATTCTCCCTCCCCGCACTCATTGACTTTCCTCCACACCCTTCTATCCCATTTCTAGTTGAACCCTAATTCGCGCTAACGTCCACTTTCAACTTTAAGCGACCTACCCCCCACATTCACACTCTTAGTTTTAAATCGCACTTATTCATCGCACCCGCACCCTTCTCCTCCTTCACACCCCCTACACTTTCCTTTCCTGCCTACTGGCTGCATATGAGTTTTTGCCATTCTTCAGACTAGTCTTGTTCTTCAATGGGCAAGCCTTTAAATATTAATTCGCTTTCTTTTTGCCAATTAAAACCTATTCCATGATTTTCAGCCCAGGAAGTCTTTTTAAATGGCGAATACTTTCCACCTAACGTTTTACTGAGCCTTGTTGCATCCACGAACGTACCTTTTATTGTACCTTTTACCCTCTGGATTCTATCTATCTTCGCCGCACCTGAAGATGTGTTTTTTGGAATTTAACTTTGAATCCTCTCTTGTCACTTCTCGTGCCTTTTAACGACCTACCTATCTACATTTCACTTTCTCCGCTGGACTTTTTGACACCGGACTTTTTTGCAATCGGACATTTGCTTGCATTCGGGCAGAGTTTGCCTTGTGTTTTTTCCCTACAATTTTTATTTTACTTTTTCAAATTTTAAATCTTGGCCTTTGCCAACTTATCTATCCCAGCGATTTCCTCTGATGATAAGATTTTGATCTTTGATTAAGGAAAAATTTTACTTGAATAAATTACCTTTTTGCGGAATATACCTTGCTCTTAGCAACTGAATAGAAATACGATTTGACTTTTGCTTTTCTAGTTTCCTTTTTATCCTTCTACATATATATATATATATATATATATATATATATATATATATATATATATATATATATATATATATATATATTATAGTTCAGTAATTAACATATTTATGACATATTCATTTACACCCGTTCCAAGTATTCAACATTAACAACAGTTATGCGTACGATCGTTTCTGAGACGAATTGGACCTTTATTGATACCAAATCTCTTCATTAGCACAGAGTATAGACATCAAAAGTTCAAAGTAAAAAAGCAGCAAAAATCAAGGTATCGTAGTATATATTTATTTAGTAAGAATATCACAGCAGCATGGTACTGTAGGTTTCAAGCTGGGAGCGGACTCGGATTTAAAAATAGTGTTTTTTAAATTTATTTATATTTATTCTTTGAGTCTGCTCCCAGCTTGAAATCCATGGTACCATGTTGATTTGATCTAGCCTTCTGTAATATTTTTAATAAATAAATATTATGCTCTTATTATTAAAAACAATCGAGGACTGTTGGATTTCTTTCTACCAAACAGAATCAAGAATTATATATATATATATATATATATATATATAGTGTTGCCAGAATTGAGATGTATAGGATTAATTGTCTGATAACTTTTAAATATTAATATACATGATATGCTGGTTGGTCAATATTTACGAAATTAGTTTTCTTTAATAAGATTTTTGTCAAAGATATTGTTTAATCATTGAATTAATTAAAGTATCGTTTGGTCATTAAATTAATTGAATAAAATTGCTTAAAATTTAAAAAAATTTTTTAAGTAATTACCTGCCACCATCATTGTCACATTTGTTTCTTGCCCGACCATACCAAGAACTCATTGGTATTCTGTTAATTATTTGTTTAATTCGAAATAAAAGTAATAAATTCGATGTATTATTTGTGAAATAATATGCCGATGGACAAGTCTGAAATTGGTATGAATTATGGAGAAAGTTTTTTTTTTTCATTTTTGGTCATCCATATAGTATATGATGCGTCATTTGCTGCTGAGTGGAACCGGAAGCTGGAAGGGAATAGAAATACCACGAATAACTGAAAAATAAAATACAATACTGCAAAAAGAAAAAAATGCGACTCTCAGTTACGTTTTACAAAACTCAATACTAGCAACAAAGAAAAAGAAAAAAGGCTTCAGACTTAGTTTTTAAGAAATCAAGTCATGCCTTCAGTAAGGGAGAGGGGGTAGTAAAATACCTAACTCTTGAACATACATACGATACATTTCCTGATAATCATATTAACTGACAATTAATAAACATAATCTCACTGGACATTTCTTGTCATTCAGAAATATCGAAATTAGTTTATTTTATGTTCTTTATGGAATAATCGTTACCTTTGCAAAGTACAACTAACACCACCACAACATTGTCGCATTATGATTAAATACCTAATTTTATCGAAACACGTCCTTGTTTAGACTTGCTGGCAAGAATTAATATTATAAAAGGAAAACGACACAAGAAAACCATTTAGGTATTGTGATGAACTGAAAAAGTTTGTTGAAGAAAAACTAAAAAATGGCGTTTAGATATTCAATACAAGAGAGAGAGAGGGTAACAGTAATTAATTGTTTATGATAATCGTAAAATACATCTTGTAGATGCTCTGAGGTTTCGGCTTTTAAATCATCAGACCCTCTTCACCAGCAACTCAAGCTTTACTTAAAAGGAAAGTACCTCTTTCTAAAATGCGATGTTGTTCTATGCATAATATCAGAATACGTTGTGATAAGAAAATTATGCTTACGATGAATATCGCTGAAGCCTATTGTTATCTATATAGTAATTTCCGGCATTTTTCATACATTTCCGGCTACTGTTTTTAGTGTCTTATGTTCGCGGTACAATTATCAATATGAGAACAATTTTATACCTACATCGATACAAACAAATAATAAATGAATAAGTAAATAATAACAATGTTATGGAGATTTCCAAAAGTTTTTAAAAAATTAAAAAGTATATGATATTTTTTTTTCTTTCAGAATATGTGATGCCTATAATTGTTTTTCTTTTGATCAATAACAAATATAAGGGAGATTTCTGAAAGTTTTTCCAAACGAATCTCCTTTGCTTTGTTTTTGCTTTTTATATAATACCAAGAAAACCAACCTCTCAATCGTTATAGAATTTTAAGAAAAGATATAGGGGAACAAAAATATGACACCATCAACTGTAATTTCAATTGGCGAATTTAAAAATTAACTCGCTTTGCCATATAGATATAAAAACATATATATGTTTAGTAAGAAAATACCAAATTATAAACATCATGAAGCGAATTAAATTATTAAATAAAAGACAAGAAATTATAGTTAATTGCAAACATATAAATAACTACTAATTCAACTCTGATTAAATAAAAATGCTTCACATGTGTTCAATCTAACTTGTTGCTTAGGTTCTATAAAAAAATACACACACTAGTGATGAAAAATGCGCAAAATGTGACATCACGTGTATAACATTAGCTATACTCTCACTACTACTTATAATTCTGCAGGTTACTTTTCGTTGGTCGGTGATGCGGTGAAACTGCAGTAAAGTGTCAAGCTTAGTACATTTTATTATCATTTATTAGATATTTTGTGATGGGAAATAATTATTTCCACCGAGTATTACTGTAATGCTTTATGTGAAAAATAATTGAATACGTTCAATTAGCAGTATGGCTAATAAAAATAAAAATATAAATAAATAAATAGCAACATTTATAATCCGATAGATCTCTTTCACTGCTACGAGCAGGGTTCATGGCTCAGTGGTAGAGCGCCGGCCAGTCGGCCGTCCGTCCGTTACAGGCGTTCCGGTTTCGAATCTTCCTAGCTCTAGCCATACTGATGAGTCGTAGAGGAAATGTATATATATATATATATATATATATATATATATATATATATATATATATATATATATATATATATATATTTATATATGAAACATTTAAATACATATCAACACTTTTTCCTTGTGATTAGAACCATTGCATCTCTGTTTTCCTCTGCAAATGTCGTGAGTTGACCCAAGAGGTTACTGGCTCACATAACTGTATTTTCACCTGCGTTGGACAGTCCTGACAGGCCGTTATTATATCTAACGGACACTGAGACCTGAAATGAAGTGTTTATTTCCTGTGCTGAAACTAGTGCCGCTGCCTCGCCC